>JAZDUA010000696.1:0-686400 GCA_038098605.1 Gryllus longicercus
AAAGAGAAAGAGAAAGAGAAAGAGAAAGAGAAAGAGAAAGAGAAAGAGAAAGAGAAAGAGAGAGAGAGAGAGAGAGAGAGAGAGAGAGAGAGAGAGAGAGAGAGAGAGATGCATTCCCCGTGCATTGTCAAGGTGTTAGCTGTCTCCATATTCCTTTAAAAAATATTATACGCGATTTTATTAGTACAAATGCATATTATCTTTATTTTTATAATTTTTTCCCTACATCCTAAGGAGCGGATGTAATGATAATGGGTATACAATATTTCGTGTAAAATAAACCTGTTCCCAATAGTTATTATCCCCAAATGTTATTTACTGGTACCGTGCAATTAGCATGGTTTTGTTGCTCATACAGTATTGCACACAGTACGTTACATAATTGGATAAATGTTCGTGCTTCCTGGTTCATGTGTTTAGAGCATGGGTATGGGATCTAGACGGGTGAGTAGAAATATTACACTCCCTGTCCTGTCTTATAAAGTATTCTGGCTTTGCTAGAATTGAACAAGCTGACACGATATGATCAACAGTTTCTACTAACCCTAAAAAATACGTCATGCATAATCCTAGGAAATTTTGACAGCCGCTTTATCGTAATGTCATGTTCGCAACGCTTGATCTTGTACATCTATTACAAATGTATCCGATTCTAGCACCATTCTTCCCCTTTTAAACTACATAAATGATTTGTTTTCGTTTATCTGTAACTTTATATTACACATTACTGGCAGACCTGTTATTGGCCACTAATCCATTGTCAAAGTGCTGTCTGCTTTCAAGAGTTCGAAAGTTCCGAGAGTTCTTCTGTTTTACATAGGAATGGGTGAAAACCAGAACTGACAAGTGGCATTTCATAAATTCCGAGAAAAAAGTTTTTATTTACTTCAATATCAATGAAAAGTCGGGGTGCTTTGTGTCACATTAAACCCACGACATTTCAATTCTTCATTAAAACAACGAAATTACATTGGCACTGAAACATAGCCTAAAATAAACATGTTTTTCTCAGAATTAATAAAATGTCACTTATACCGTTCTGGTTTTCACCCATGCAAATATTTGTCTTTGTTAGAAGCGAATGGAATGGTATCAATTTCTTGATGAAATATATTTGAATATTATCAATATCTGGCTCTTTTAGTTTCAAATACTTTTAATTGCTTATAGTCCTTCGAGAATTTCTGAAAGTATTCACCTGTTTTCATAAGTTCAGATTATAACCACATTGCGTCTTTTGTAAAATTGCGTTGTCAAGTTTCTACGTTCTACTCAGATTACTACTCAACAACTCTGGACCTCGTTCTTTAGAGAGGGACATAATTGTCCTTTCGAAATGCGAAAATCTCTGTCTCAAACAGATTATGTACAGGGAAATACGGTCTCGATTTTTAACGTCTGATGCACTGAGCCCATGCCTGGAATTTTTCTTTTGGCCTCTCAACCACCATTTGCCTAGTCGTGTAATTCGTTGGCTGGTACGTTCGTCATGGAGAATTCTTCGTGGAATAGGAAATGCACACTGGTTTAGAAGATATCAATGGTAATAGTGATATTTCTTGTTATGCGTCCTCTATCCGCTTCACAATTCTTTTCGACAGGCAGTACAGAATAGTGACGCTGTCTGGCTGTCTGTCGGTTTTCTTGGTTGGCTCCAAAATACTCTGAGATAATAGAAACGTCAATACACTGTAAACTGATTTCAGTGTTATTGTTATCATTATTATTTATACCATATTTTGCCTGATTTTCACATATGCATCTCGGTTACCATAAACAAGAAATACACATTTCAACTAGCATAATCAGAACTAGATTAGCCGTCAATGTTCAGAAACTTCCTCGCGATGTTGCATATGCCTAGTATGACAATCTTCTGCAACTAGGCGAATAATGCCTTCTTCAGTTGCAGTTCATCCAGAGATGAATGCAGAAACTTAGGATATTCTCCAGTGACACCTAGAATTAGTAGTACAATCGTCACCATTTCCGGATTGATTCACATTTCTTTTTTCTCATTTGCCGGAGGTTAATATTTTAGAATATTTTCATTCCTTTCCTTGTGGATAAGAACTAACTGGACAGCAACATAAATCAGATACACCTTGGGTGATATGAACAAAAACGAGCTATTACTTCTTTGTCGAGTTTTCAAAACAATTTCTTCAAACAGCATGAATAAAGAACGTGAGCAATTGCTCTTATTTTGAGCAATTTCTCCATTGGCAACTGCTCGGCCTACGAGCAATTACTTACTTTTCGTAAGAATAAAATCGAGAATTTGCTACTAGTGCGAAGCATTTACTTTGAACTTTCGGAGCAACCTCTGTAGGTAACTCAAATTGTATTAAATGGACAGAAGAGAGGTAATTCCTGACTGTTGTGAGCTGGTTGTGAGGTTTTTGGTAGTGAGTTAATACGTGAGGGAAGATTTACTACATTTCGTCAATAACAATGCACGTCAACTGGATCACTTAACGTTTAGTAAAAAATTCTGTCTGTTCGACAAGTGTCTTTCAGGGTTATTATCATTCCAAATTGACATCACTGACGATGTGGATCTCACAGGGAACCTGAAGTAGGGATTATTGACCATATTAAGTCAAGATACAAATTCTATTTCACTAAAAAATGTAATTAGATATTTCAAGAAATTTGAGTTGAATGAGGGAGAGAGGTAATAAATATTGGAGTTTGGAGGAATGGATTTTATCTTTCGGAAACCTTGAAATCATTTGTCGAGGAAATTGGTATGTTCGACCTATTTAAAGTGTGATTTTGTTGTAAAACGTCTAAGAAGATGAAGAATTTCTGGCTGAGATAATTTATTAAAGAATGAAGAATCCTCTTAACCTAACACGGTCGACACCGTCAGAAACAAGCACACGCTAACGAAGCAAAACACATGGGGGAAAGCAAAACAGATGCAAATCGATCAAATCAAAAAAAGCAATTGCTTATAAGAAGTAGTAATACTTGAGCTCGTGAGGAATTGCTCTGGAGGACTTACTCATTTTCATTCATATCACCCCTTGTTTTTCTTGTCTTGCCAAATAATACATTATTAATTATTATTATCATTATTATTATTAATTATTATTATTACTATTATTATTACTATTATGATTATTATGACGGGGAGCAGTGTCCCAGAGCAGTCCGAGTAGTAGAATGCGCAAGCGAGCGTCTAGGCCTCGGCCGTGCGGCTCCGCGTTGGAATCTCGTGAGTCCCGCTGACATCCGCCGCCGCAGGCCACGCGCCCGTAGAAGGCCGCAGCACCCGGCTGCGACGCCAGCGCAGTGCTTCCTGCGGCAAGGTGACTGCCTCGGCACCGGTACCCACTCATGGCCCTAAGAAAGTAAGATTTCCGCAAATGCAAGGAACCTGTTGGAATAGAGATTGCCATAAATTATCTGCTTTGCGTTTGCGTCTGTTGTGTTTCCTGGTATTTCCGTTCTCGTAGTATGTACAATTTATTTATAATCATTTTTATAACGAATTATATGAAAAAATGAGACATTTTTTCTTTATTCACTTGGAAAGCTTAGGTTAATCACATTTGAAATTGGTCTTATTTCACTTAACGACTCTTCTTAAATATATCAATATATTACTTTCTCTGTGATTTTGTTGTGTTAGGAGGATTAATAATTACTTTTCTTTGGTCATAAATCACTGAACTCACACTTTTATCCTTTTAATTTTTCATGCTTCTTTAAAACATCAATACAAGCACTTTGTAGTGTATGACTAAACTAGTAACCTAGAGAAAATTACTTTTTCTGGTCCATTGAAGCAAGTAAACTTCGCAATAACAATCATCGCTGTTTGCCACTACCATTTAAAACATTAACCTTCTATATAAAAGGCGATGATATAATTAAAATCGCTACTAAATTTATGTAATAATTTCGACGATGAAATAATTTTCCTATCCTCCACGGATTAATCTTAATCTCTACCAATAAAAATCAACACAATTTAATTTTACTTTTTATTCGTGTTTGCTTTCAATTTGTTAATTTTGTCGAAAACATATTTATTGACTTCAATCAAGAATTGCTATGCATTGAGTACAATACCTTGATCTTATTTACACAACAGTTATCAACCGTTAACTTACACATCTTGTGTTAAGATGTATAACCAACCACAAACCAACCTAGTTGTCTTTTGAAGACCCTGGAATTTCTTGGCTGACCAACGTATTTCTAGCAAGTTCACACCGCCTTTTAATACGGCCAGAACTTTACTTGCAAACAGTTTTCAAACATCCGCTCAGAATAAACATTATTTTTCCTACTCTTAACACCATCGTAAATCTGTCTGCAATGAAAAACTTGCAGTAAAGTTAATTAACTTTAATTAACGTGATAATTATATAAAACCTTGATTGTGGAGTTGGTCTTTGGCTCGAACAAATGTAAGAATATTGATCTGATTTGGATTAGTCGATACAAAGCAAAACTATTCAATATGTCTTTTTAGTTTAATTTTGGCTTTAAAATTATCTGTATCACGTGCCTTTATATAAATTATCCGTTATCATTTTTATGCACCAGTTGACGGAGCAGGCAGAACAGTGGCCAAGACATGTTCACATATTACAATAGAATGAATAAATAGTTATTGGCAAATACCTGCTTCATTGTCAAAAAAGTATACTTGAGCAATAAGATTTATTTAATAGATAATAAATATCTTCTACATTTAACCATACTTATCAGATGATTAATTTACAACTGTATTTCCTACATCTTTATACCCTACACCTGATTTCCCCCACTCCAATTCTCCTTTGGTTTATTCATTATTCACATTCATCATTAATACCACAAATGCATTGGAAATTCTTGATAAACCCTCATACCACGAATGAGATAAGTTGCGATTATTTAATAAACAAATAATACAAAAAAAGATATATAATATAATTATAACATATCAGTAACTCCGTTATATAACAACTTAATATCAGTGGTTCCTGGGATGATTTTATGTAAGACATAATCTCATCCATAGACTTTGATAATCTCAAGCCGGTTTTTTTGTTCATAATTTTTTCCGTCTTCCATTTTAGTTTTGTTTTTCTAACTCATGATAACCGTGAATTCTTCAACACTCTCACTCCACTGAATACGGTGTTGAGGAGCACCAATTAAGATAGTCTGCATCTTGATAGGACGACACGCAGGGCAAAAGTTCAAAGAGATTTCCATAAATTTAAGACATCGGAATTTGGCGTTACATCTTGCGAAGTCATATTTCTTGTATCTAGTAACATGTTTGTACTTCCTGGTATATTGTACATTAATGCTTTTGTTTCATCTATTATTTAATATTCACATATATACTTCACTTTTTGTCAGTACTAATTGCCTTCGTTGTTTCAAGTTCTATTCAAATGTATTTGGCATATTATTTACTACACGAATGTAAGTTATTTTGCTCTAGTAAGATAGGAAATTCATACATTAAAGCTGTAAAGAGGCCTATTTTGATGACCCTGACCCCAGAATTTTAGGCTTCCAGGACACTTTGTCCACATTATATTGTCCACTGTTATAAGGTTCACTTTAATTTGGTCCAGTCATTTCGTCCACTTTTTTTGTCCCTAAATAATGCGTCCACAGTATATTTTTTTATTAGGCAACTGCACACCCCATTATGGGAAAGGGCCTCCGCGTGAGTAGAGAATTATTAATTCTTCTTTTAATGAAGTGATAGACTGATGATGAGGGGTGAAAGGATGATCACAAATATATCCATGCCCGAGGCGGGATTCGAACCCGCGATCGCCCCGACACTACTGCCTTAGCGATCTCGGCTACCGGGATTGGCCCACTGTACATATTGACCATTAATTTATATGTCCACAATTCATATGTCCATTCCTTTTGTCCACATTTGTTTGTCCTTTTTCTTTGAAGTCCACAGAAATGTATGTCCACAATTTAAATAATGTACTGTGTCGTTGTTTCGGCGGTGATGAATAAGAAATTATTTTGAAAATGGCATCTTTACTTCGTTCATCTAAAAACAAAGATAAATTTATTTATAAAAATTAAAGCCATGAGTTCCATTCCTTCAGCAACAATGGAAAAAAACAACTTATTGGCGTTGTAAAAATCGAGATAAATGCAACGCCCGTCTCGTCACAAATACAATTGTAAATTATCACATCCATATACATAAAGGTCAGCACCCTTATGTGGAGATTGGAGCTTAAGTTCGTTCAAGGAGAGGGGTGAGAGGAATAAAGAGAGCCGAACAACACCCAAACGAACCTCCTGCATGATTAATAAGAGAAGAAATACAGGGTATAGAAGATAAGGAAGTACTGCTGCATTTACCGGAAAGAACTTCCTTATTTCGCAGTGTAACCGATCAAGAATGTAGGGTATAAAAAATATAAAATCCTCTCATTACAACTTGCAGACGGTCATAGGCAAATCAGATATCCTATTAGAAAATCGTATATTATAAATCAACGTCAAATTGAAAAAAATTGTAGACCGATGTCAGGAATATGCCGAAAAATATTAATATAGATTTCTATTTGGGTAGCATTAGCTACAGAATGAAATTGTATAATACGGAAGAAAGCGATGAAGTATCAAATATTTAATCGTATAATACTGTAACTCAATAAAATATGTTTTTCTTTTGCAATGACTTTAATTATTGTGACTAAAAATTTATAAAAAGGATGCAATATTAGAGGACATTTTATTGTGATTGACGTCAATGCTCAGTTGACCAATTTGATAAGTAGAAAAAAAATGGACAACATTTTTATAGACATCCCGTGTTTCTGAAATAAAATTCGAAGTGGACTAAAATGCATAGTAGACGTAAGTAAAGTGGACGAAATGTTTCTGAATAATATGTCTGGGAATCAATTTTAGGTCCCGGAACGTACCTCAAAAAATATTATTAATTTAATAGATATAGTAATAATACTTATAATTTAATAACGAAATAGTTATTTAGATACATAGATAGATTTATTACTAGTTATGCAATTACGTTTGAGAAGTGGGTGGTAGAACACTCTAACTTAACATTACAGAACTTTACAACTTCACAAAATGTACAAACTTTACAAATTAACATGAACATTCCACCGTGCAATCTTTCATAGCACTCCACCTCACCACACTTCCCTTCACTTCACTTCACTTCACCGCACTGCGGATCCCTGAGCCGTTATGTCTTTCTTACACACTCGTTTCGCTCAATTTCACAAGTCACTGCTCAACACATAATTAATATTAATAATAATAATATATCAATCATAATCTATCAATAATAATAGACCAGTAATTGAATAATATTATAGATATTTGTAATACACAAGTTAACATTCAGGAAATTTATTTACTTTTAAATTTGCTCATGCTTTTTCACCGTTGAGGAGTAAACATCATACTTATTAACAGTTCGCATTAGTGGTAGCACTGGCTCCATGTGAATGAAATGATTGTAAAAGGAAAATAAAAAAATAGGGTTTGTAATGATTTTTATCGTTTTTAATTATGAATTTATTACTTTCGTAAAACGGATACAGTTAAGTGGAAAAATATTTAATTTTGAATTTACGAAAGTTGGTCGAGCTAAAAATCGATGTTGCCGAGTGCTTGCCCTCCGTTTTTTGCTTTGTTTTTCCTATTTATTATATCACTTATCGCTTGTCTGTATTACGTTTCTGGATAAAAGTTTCCAAATCAATTTTTAGCCAATCAGTTTTCTATTTTGGGTTTATTTCACACTTTGTATGTTACGGAGATCAAATGTGTCATCGTCAGGTCCAGTTAAAAAAATTGTTAAGTATAATTGGCAGCTTTTATTTTTAGTATTTTAAAATATTTAAAATTGCATTGATATATGAATATATAAATATTTTTAATATACAAATAGCATTGGAATTTTAATTTCACAATTCAATTGATACGAGTTATTCATTTTTTCTTTTTAAAAACATTGTTGCGACTGGATTGACGGAACGCGTCTCCAAGCCCCGTGGGGCGTTGAGCGCTTTGCACGTGGAGTAATCCTCCATTAACATTACCTGTTTTTGTCACGTCTCGTCGCAGTCAGTTGTAAAGAGAACCGTCAGGTAGGAAATCCGCATACGCGCCTCCTGCTACGCGCACCTGCGTCACAACCCGTTAACAGCGACTCGAATTGAGAAGAAATTCGGATTGGACTAGCCCTCGTGAAGCAGCCGCGGATTTTGTTTCCGAGGTACCGCATTTTCGACGTTCAATCCACAACTCGCATCGTGTCATGTGGATGACTAAAAAATCAGCATATTTACAATTTATGAAAATTATTATCTTTTCTTTTTTAGCTGAATATTTAGCGAGTCTTGCACTTGCGTAGCGTCGAGACAGTATAGACCGTCGTCCAAATAAAAATATCATTCGAAAAACCATTAGTTGTTTCTAATTTTCTCCATGTAATAAGTAAATGAGGTATATCCAAATTTCAAGTAACAAACATTTAAAACATTATCACACACCTTTCACAACGAATTTTTTTTCGCGTATTTTGCATCTAGTTTTCAATTTATTTTCTGGATTTCTTTCTATCTACTTATAAATTGATTTTTCGTTGAATTTGATATTTCCGTGTGCGTGTTTTTTTAGCCTTCTGCTTTCGGAGTTCTGTATTTTTTTTCCGGGGCGGTGACAGACTTCTTCCGTAGCTCGCTTCTTCATCGCTTGATGAAGTCATTTCTAAATTTTATGTACATGTCATAAGAAAGTAGACGACAGTTCTGAGTATATTTGAACGATATGTAAGAGATCGATGTATTTCGCTCTGTAATTATGCACAGTGCATTTCCATGTACATTGTAAATAATTATTTAAAATATTCGCAGGGAGGGCGTTCAAATGCTGAAGTACACTCATTGTTTGTGCAATACATCTTTAGTATTTCCCAAATTCCATCGTCAGGTATTACACGTTCACTGTACATTTGCAGATGGAGGGCATCATCTGTTTACATGAGATCACTACGGACTGAATGAGGAATGCACGTCTACAGTGGATGCTGATCGATGTTATAGAGGGCGGTGAGCGGTGTGCGATCCCGGACTCAATTCCAGTTCGGCGAAAATAGATCTGTAGCATTCTGTTACAATCGTCACACTTTCTATAGCAGTGGGACGAAAGAAACGTTCAGGAAGGCTAAGTGTGCTAGATCCGGTGAAGGGAATACATCATGTTACACCACATGTCTCTTATATTCTCAGGCGTGGATAACATATAAATTCAGGACCCAGGCCCTCAACACCACTGGCTGGCAAAAGTCGGATTAATTCGACCCTGAAGCGCCAAATTCGTACATTAACAACAACAATTATTATTATTATTATTATTATTATTATTATTATTATTATTATTATTATTATTATTATTATTATTATTATTATTATTATTATTACTATCATATTTTATGAAAGAATTGGATATTTATGTAAAATAATACACGTTTAATTTCGTTTGCATTTGTCTGTGTGTGTGCGCTTTGCACATATATTTGTAGTAATTCTGTTAGATTGGTTGGCACTAAAGAAGAGCATATTTTTAAACTGTGATAATTTTGACTTTTCCAACATTTTCTCATGCATTCTTCAATAAAAATAAAGTAGAGTAATACACTCCTTATTCATAAATATTTTCCTCGACCTCTCGTGACATTAAAAATCTTTGGGTCCATGAGAACCCGGTGCGAGTTTCTGCGACAAAAAATAAAGCTGTATTTGCAGGTAAGACTTAATGACAAAATAAGAATGACTGACAATGTAGTACCTATTCACGAGTTTGAAGGTCGGCCTAGTCGTATGATAGTGACTAGGAAGAAGCTATAAAAATATACTTCCGATGCCCTAAAGTCATTTGTTGCCATTGTTTTAATTGTTTTAATTCATCCAGAGAACTGCAAGCAATGCTCTCCAAACTTCTGATTCTTAGCAAGGAAGTAGGCCTACAAATAAATCGAAGGTCATGACAAATAGCACGAAAAATAAAATTTCCGTTGGTACAGAAAAAATTGATTATGTGGAAGAATATGTATATCTGGAACAATTAATGTCTTTCAATAATAACACAAAAATAATTAACCAGACGAATTTCCGCAGCGGGGTCAATATTTTAGGGATTAAATGCTTTTGAACAAATCCTACAGCTTGCGCATAAATAGAAAAATCATAAATACGTCTGCACATCTGGCATCACATACGGTTCACAAACATGCTCTCACACATAAAGAATCAAATGCTATTAATTTCTGCCTCCAAAAAATGAAAACAAATTGACATTACCCGGGCAAGTAGAATACGTAATGAAGACATAAGAAGGCAACACAAATTAACGACGTTGAAACCACTGATCGACACCCGAAATGGCATTCGGCAGATCACATAATGCGACTTCCCTATACCCGGTTGACTCACCGAATTACCGCATGGGAACCAAGACTCGGAAAGAGAAACGTCGGCTGTCAGAAGAGGTGGTCGGACGAATGCTGTTTGGCTACCTCGGCGAAGGATCGTCGGATGTGGAAGACCATGTCTAAATTCAACGCAATGAACGTACTATACTGGGTTATTCAATTTCTCACAACTTATTCAGTGCCGAGGCAGAAAGTAGTGGGATGAAGTGTTTGCTAGTTAGATTTAAGTAGTGAAATCAAAGTAAACAGTGTTAAGATTGACAGTGACAAAAGCTGTGTTACTTATTTTGCGTGTGAATAGCGTTTGTGTAAATACGTTCCCGAATTGGGTGCTCTTACTTTCACTGTGAGTTGTAATTTACTTGCAGACCATTTTCGGAAGACACGTAATCAACGTTAAAGACATGGCAACGGTACCAAAAAAAATTCCAGAATTTTTAATAAAACGAAGTAAGGTACTTCACAAACTGCTTTGCTTGCCATTTGTTTTAAATAACATAATTTAACAATGAATCAATCCAGAAATAATTCATTATTTTAATTATAATTATTTGATTATTGATTTTGCTTAACATTGGAATGCTGTAATCGAATTAACTATTTAATTGTAGAACTCAATAATTAAAATTCAAAAAAAAAATAGTGGAAGTTAAAAGTAACAAATTAATTTCTTATACTAGCAATTGCATTAAGGAAAGAATAAAAAACTTTTATAGAGTATTTTATCCAAACGCCTCCAAGGATAAAATTAAAATGCCCTTCAGTACAGAATGTTTCGCTTTCATGCTGACACAACCTTCTTAATTTTCAATTTGCAGGGTGGGTTCAGACGAGTAAATAACAGAAAGGAAAGGTGAAACATACATCAAATAGTAAATAGCAGTACAGTACATTCCTCAGATTTTGTCGCACATTTACGTTCCTTTTTGATATTAAAAGAAGACATTCACCAATTATTCAGTTCAACCAAACTGCGATAACTAATTTAACCAAACTGCGATAACTACTATTGTGCAAAAGTCAATACCAGTATCTTTTCAATTGCAGACTATAAACATTTAAAATTTTAACATTTCAGTTTTTATTTTGAGAAAGCTACCGAGTTTAATTTATAAGTTGTTAATTTTCTTAATTTGACGTGGAACACGTCCCGCAAGCTTTTACAAAATATAGGACCGTAGTACAGGGGACAAGCCCTTCATGCACAGGGTTAGTCCACTTCGAATAATCTGTTCTCAATCATAATCTGTAATGGTTTAAGATTTTGAAATGGAGTTTTCACTCAATGATGCAGAACATAGGGGTTCATCAGTAGTTATTACCTTTTCTTTGAGATATTGCACTGACTTCCTTTTTTAATGGAACGTTATTATTTACATGAACAGAAAACTATTGAAAATACAATCTGAACAACACCACATATGCTGGTATTCGATGAATAGTTAAGAGCATAAAAGAGCATCATACGAAGAGCAGGCATAAGGACGTTCGCAGCGCAGCGGTCCGCAAGCTGCCAGACGTAGAGCAGTGCGTCACCTTCGCGACCACAGCAACTTCCTCAGTAATAGTAATAATATTGACACTAAATATAACAGGTGCTGCTGCATTAACGGTTGCCCTTGCTGCGCTGTGGGTTGATTCTGTTGAAGCAGCAGTAGTTGCTGCTGTTGTTGCTGATGAAGGAGTTGCAGATGTTGCTGCTGTTGTTGTAAAAGTTGAAATTGTGCTGCTGGGAGAATGCACTGATCGCTGTTGCTTGCATATAAGGTATCCATAGCGTTCAAAAACACTTCTGATGTGCTGTGTAGCCCCGACTCGGGGCTACCTTGTACGTTCATTTCGCCACTCGCGGTCACGGGTTGGTTTTCACTCACTTGTGGTAAATATTTATAATACTAGTTGCAAAATTAAACTGTTTTTGATGTAACAATGTATAATATTTAAAATAGACACTTAGGTTGCTGTGCAAGCGAAAATAGTTTGACACTCAATCTAAACACACTACGCAGTGAGAGAGCTGTGGCGTCCGATGTTCACGACACGGCTGCTCGGTGCGAACTGTTGCACATTTCTTCTGTCTGCAGAAAAGACATGTTCGGGCCAAAAAATCTTTGCCCTACCTTCTCTACATCAATCATTCTTTGGCAACTGAAATCCCTCGAAAGACCTCAGGTCGAACGAGAATAAATGAAAAACAAATGCACGGCGGCCATGGAAACATTTAAAAATCCATCCGCAACGTCTACTTGCGAACGTGCCATATCTTCGGATTTCAAAACGCATTAGCGTTTATAATAATTCATTAAATACCAACATATGTAGTATTGCATGAAACATTGTAGTAAATTTGTCTTTTCAAGATCTTTCTCAAGATCTTGTAAAAAGTGTAGTGTTTTATTTAAAACAAGCGAAATTAGTCCAACATCTTTAACAAAAAAATTCTGAAATGTATCACTACAACTAGTAAGACCTTACGTCTATAATCTTCTGGTGAAAATTTCATCCTAATATTTTCAATCGTTTAGAAAATATTTGAAGTATGATAAGAAGGGGGAATAAAAAGATTAAATATTTGCATTTTTCAGTCCAAAACTAAACTCACTTACAAAAAAATAGATCCGGGAGCTTATTATAAGGCAATTACAATAAGGACAAAGGCAAATTAAAATGACATATAACATCAAATTGAACTCAAGTAATTAGAGCTAATTAATAACTGAAATAAAGGGAATTGAACGTCACAAATTAAGAAGCAGAGAATGCAGACTTCAAATTCCGCGGAGTTTATGAAAAAAAAAAAAACAATTAATGAAACGGAGGTTTAAGTGGAGTCTGATTACTCTGACCTTTCAACAAATTAAAGAAATTTAATGAAAGATTCTGTGGGGTGAAAAAGCCATGTATGAAACGCACTGGAGGCTCCCCCACCCTACCTTTCCTCCCTTGTCTTCCCACATCGTCTAACAATCTACTCAAGCAAGCAGGTCTAACTCGTAAATATTGATCGATTCAGCGGATCGAATTTTAGGAATCGTTGTCTCCTTGACTACTGCTAAGAGGCATTCGGAGATCAAATAGCAAGAGGCTCCGGCCCCGAGACGTCAACATGAGCAGGTGGCGAAAGGAGGGAGCGAGCGCGTCCACACACACGAGCACAGGAGAGCGCCGGTCCGATCGCTTTGAAAAAGTCAGTATCACTGCTAGGGCTGTTAAGATTGCGATAGGTGCAAGCAATCAGCAAAGGAGTGTGGCGTTATTCACGATAGATGTCGTTAGAGTGGATAATACAAACATCAGTAATGATAGAATATGTCGTATTATTTTTTAATTATTTTAACAATCAATGCCATCATCTTATACCAAAAGAAAAACAACAACTGCGTTTCGGAAATGTGGAGGTCGTAAGGAGAGAGATTTTGAGGATTGCTTGCTCAGTGAGAAGACATGGATCTCTCACAGACAAAAACAGCTCTAGGACAAGAGCTGACACGCCAACTCCGTGTTGCCGGCGGCAAGGCAACAACACCCCACGTAACACTGCCGATCCCTATCTTGAGTTGCTTACGTACTTCAGATGTACGAGTGAAATAAAATGTAGCAAGTATATTCATATGATAATTCTCTGAAGTCTGCAACAACTCATGTTTACAGTCACGCAATGACGGCATAGATGCTTTATGTGCGTATTTCAACGATAAATTATTAATTTGTGTCACATACAGTGATAGTTTGTAACACGATCTGTATAATTTGACCAACTTTTTACACTTTAAAGCAATACTATTTAAGGTATAATCACATAATTTTCGGTATATCCGAATAATGTCTTAAAGCTTACATTCGTCATATATCATTAATTCAAGAGTTTATACTTCTTGAATAACAAACAATACGTACCTTACATTCACCATAAACTAGTTTTAGAGCTGGTCCAACATATTCGGAGCAAAGGATTTGTTTTCAAAATAATGTTTTTTTCAGTTTCAAGTTCGACAGAAATGGTAAAGGTTATGAAACTTGTGATTGTTTATTATTTATAATTGTACTTTCGATTCGTTATTTTAGAAAATAAGGAAAGTATAGTTTAATAATATGTACAAGGAGATGGAATGAAACAGTAAAATCTTATTTTCAAATGTTTATCAAATCGGATTTCGCAATATAACTCTTAAATGAATGTTTCTCAAGATTGACAATAGAAGAATGTCAAAATAAATTGATATTCATACTTGAATATCCATGTTTCACCATTTTAGGAGTAGTATATTATTCAAGGACTTTCCATTTTTGTAGAGCACTCAAGAATATAGTTTAGGACACTAGAGTAGACAGTAAGACACGACTTTCTTATCGCAAAATGTCGACGCGATCGCCTTCTGTTCCAAGACGTCTCGGGATCGCGGTCAGCTCCTTTGGTCACGTCGACGGACCAATTAAGTTAATTACTGTTTTTGTCGCAGACGCAGTTGCTCAAATTTTTCTTGACCCAGAGCAACCAGAAAAATCAAACCAGTACAGCAACTCGCCGCGTTAATTTTACCTTGTCACTGGAAATGTAGACCTGAAACTCTTCGTCCTCGTGACACTAATTAAAAGAAATTCCATTTAGACGACAAGTCCGCTTTTCTATTTTTTCACTCTTCATCGGTTGCTATTTATTAGTGTTTAATAGAACATTCAAGAAATGATTCATCCGTCAAAGCAACAAAAATATGTGTTCACTAATTTTATGTAGAATATTAAACTACAGAGATATTCAATCGATTATTTTATTTATATTAATATAACCGTAATTTAATTATATACACAGGGATCTTACATTATATGATACTTTTTTGGACCACCCACCACCAGACATATGGCTCGGCCCTAACAAGGGGAGAGGACAGGTAAAAGATAAAGTGCGATCCCTGCTCCTTTGTAGAACGGTCCGACGTTGGAGTGTAAGTTTTCAGGCAAAAAAAGATTAAGGATAATGGAAGTTCAGATTACAGCAAATAAGATTCTGGATATGTTGATTTTTACATGATCTCTACTTTTCTTTTAATTCTTTTACCCATAACATAATTAATAAGACTTGACTGTTTACATAATATTGACTATTAAGTTCGCTATGAAAATGGACACTAATAAAGATAATATTTTGTTGAAATTCCATTTGAGCATTATTTTTAACTTTGACCTTCCTTTAATGTTCCGTAAGAACATTATGCTAAACAATATTTTTAAAGATATTTCATAAAACTATGATACAGCAATTATTTTGTTAATAAGGTACCTACAAATTTTGATTTATTTGTTCCTTATTATAATTTTTGGTGATATTATATAATTATATATATATATTAATATTAAAAAATATATATTATAATAATTGACAACCAAATCAAAACTTTTACTCATTTTTAATTCGAATAAAATATGAAATACATTTTGACAGATTTAATTATGGTTGTCCACAATACTTAAAAAAAGGGTCTGAAAAATATTTAAAAAAATTATTCCTTTTAATATTTTTCAGACCATTTCAGAACAAGTATTATTGTCGCGGATTGTAGGAGGTTGTGGGAGGCGCGGCGAGGCCGGGCGCCAGGCCCCTCGACTACTCCGAGCGACTTTGTGTCTACCGACTAACGGGGAGGGAGCCCTTCTAGCCTCTTTGCCGGTGGCGCCGTCTCGGCAGCTGTCGAGGCGCCCGCGCTCACCCGCGCCAATAAAAAGCGCCTCCAATTGAAGCTCGTTGCGCCGCCGCCGCAGGAGGCCTCCGCTCGAGCACCGGCGCCGCCGCTGCAGGGCAGGGCAGGAGGCGACGCACAGTGGGCCCAAATGACGCACAACGCGCACCAACGTTTTTTGCACATGGGGATCTACATGCAACTGGTCAGTTTGCATATCCAATTGTATAACACCGCAAAACGAATGCCCCAAAGAACCCTCTCCAGAGTAATTCTCAGCTACGGAACAAAATTCATGAGGTACAGTAAATATTGTTAATATTGTTATTATTAATATTATTTTTATTATTAGCGTATGGGCCATTTCTGGCCTCGCCACACTTTCTCTTCCGAGGCTGAGTTATATTCCATCCTGGAGAGATTAACGTGTGTCATTATAGTGATCAGCTTTTCGACTCTATCCCTTGAATCAGGTAATAGGATGATGATGAGAGGTGAGATGTGAGTGTGGGCCTTTTTAATCATCCCAGTGTTCCCATGTATGACCGAGGGAAACCACGAAAACCCCGCTCAGGATGGCCGACCCGGGGATTGAACTTCGCTCAGATTATTATTATTATTATTATTATTATTATTATTATTATTATTATTATTATTATTATTATACTTCTACAACTTTGTACATTGTTGTATCAGGTTTTAATGTATATTTATTTCGTAATCACTTTAATAGTATTTAGTAACCTTAACGCTAGAATTACATTCCGAAACGGCGGCGAACTTGAATATATTTTTATTGTTATTAGCCTACAAGACCATGGGTCATATGAATAAAAATTAGCACTTTCTCATGAGTACTTGCTCCGGAGCAAAGTGAGTCTACTCCGCGGCACTGAGCAGAAGCTCCATTTCGTATGAATAAAAACTTTGTATGTCTCCGAAGAACTTACTCATGTCTCGCGAGCATTTGCTCGTCGTGAACAAGTGATAGTGCAGGCTAAGAGTTTTAAAAATTGGGTTCTTGAGCAACAAAGAGGTTACATACGTTACGCGCGTCGTGCACATTTGTGCGGAATAAAGAGCAATAGTTTGTCGTCTCATTCTTTAAATTCGAATATGAGTAGCAGTTACGAAAAACAGGCGCTAGTGGCCCAGCTAATTTTTACCGAAATGCTAAGCGAATATAAAATTATTTTTGAAAAGAGCCAGCTTTCGGAAGTACGCTGTGGCCGAAACGAAACATTACAAAGTTTTAAAAAACAGAACCCCGAAAAATTCCAAGTAGAAAAGAGCGATGGCCAATTAACATAGAAGATATGCAATATGAGAACGCGCCTGAAACCAAACGCCGATAAAAATCGTACCAACCATAAATTGTACTTTTCGATTCGGCAAAGATTCTAATAGTCTACATCACGAGAATTTCGCCTAATCTTGCATTTTTTTTAGTCCGCTGCATCTGCATATCAACACATGGTAAAAAATCGGCCAATTTAACCTTACTTTTCAAACGTGAGTCTGCTACTTAGGTCCCTCCGAAATTTTGGAGCAAGTGCTCACTCTAGAGAGTAAACGCTTAACTTTATTCATACCAATTCTGAGCATTTGCTCGCCAGTTGAGAGTACGCTCAGAGCTGAAGCAAGTACTCAGAGACTGAGCAATTGCTTGCCCACTTTATTCATACGAAATTGAGTAAGATCTCGGAAACTCGGAGCAAAGAGTACTTGCTTACTTTTATTCATACCACCCCATATCTCAAGACCCAAAACATTCCATGAATTATCGAAACTAGGCGTGAATGTTTGTGCAATGTAACACTATCATTTATAAACACACCCCATACAACTCTTACAGACCAACGAGTAAATATAAGGATATTGAGACAAAGAAGAGAAACTGTTTTAGTCGTACAAATTAATTGCAAAGTATTTTTAACAGAATTTATTTTAAGTCGCTTTTAACAGCCAGGTCATCAGCGGCTTTTTATATACAATATATCATATTACATTACAAAAGTATTAACATTCCAAAGTAAACTGTCCTCAAGTCAAATTAAGCAAACCAATATATTTAAAAAATGATTGGTCTTGATGTAACCTATTTTGGTATTCAGACATTCATTTAGATGATTAGATACATGTAGATTAGCTCTAGAAGGTTTACGTGCTCTCTAAATTTTGTAAATTTTGCACAAAATAATAATATGTTTCGCAATCATTTCTGTGTTACAGCCAGGTCTCACGAATTTTATTTTTTGATGTTCTGAAAAACAAAAAAAGGGTGAGTTGTATTCGTGTATCCTATCCTCAACCTAATTTCATTCACTTGATGTCTTCGAGTTTCTAAAATGCTGTATTTTTCTCAAATATACCGTAAGTCAGAACCTCAAGCTAAACCATGTTGAAAAAATCACCGTTTTCCAGGGCACGATTACATAACTTTCTCTTCTTTCGAAGATCTTCGTAAGACGAGAACGTAAAAAGAATGTTCCAGGTATTTTTCTTACACATCTTCCTCGGCGAAGCCAGAGGGGAAATGAGTATTTTTTTACATAACAATAAAAGCAAGTTGTTTATTTACTTATTTATTTTCGTATTAACATTACGTTGTAAATCTATTCTGCCTTTTATTTGACTGCCATACTAGATTACGTCAGAAAAAAAAACCTTTATTAGATAATAAAATGGTACTCTTATATACGAAAGTGGCTGCTCTTGTCCATTATTTCGAGATATAATTTTCTTAAAATCTACTATATGTAATGTATACGTCTAAAATAGAATAACTGTCAACCCTTCATTTTACACAGAGACGCATTAAAAGTAATTTGAAGGTTTTATGCGCGTTGAGTCCGTCATTATTTTCAAAACACTATCGCAACTTCCACATTATAGCTAGCATGAAATTACTCTTAATCATATTTTACAAAGGAACAGTAGACGTCACATTACATTTTCATAGATGATAAATGTCATTGTCGCATTTCTTCATTCGCAGCGAACATAAGGATGGATAATAAGGACGGCGATGCGGGATCGTGTACTTCCACGATGAAAGGATCACATGGTATCCGTGACCCGTTCACAAATGCTTATTCTTGGTACGACTTTAGAAAGGCTGAGAAAATCACGATAGGTCAGCCTGCAAGGATGAAGACATGACTATTTGTTAGGAACCTATTTCACGAAATTACGGTAACGCGTTCATGCTTATGCGTTTGATAAATAAACACTCAGTGCCTTGAAAAATACATCGAAACTGGCGCCATTACTGAAAGATCCATTAGAAAGGGTATGAAATACGATATGGCTAGAAACTGTCACGCTTTAACACTTAGAAGTATGAACGTGGTACTACTCAATGCCCAACAAAAATTGTTCATTAGCTATTGTTTTGAGGGGAGGAACTATTATATCACAAACTCTTTCAACATGAAGCCTTCCCATTGCCTCTTTTTCATAAACCTAATTTATATCTCCTATTAATTGTATGAGTACCATTAATATACTTATTTATTAAATAGAACATCCAAACAGATGGTGCATGTTTTGCCTCATATTATTCAAGTTCTACATTACGTAATCAAATGAAAATATCCAAAATGTGGTGACCAGCAGTACTTTATATTTTAAATTGAACAAAAATGTATATTGTTTCTTTAACAACTCTTTTGAAGTACGTTTTAAAACTGTCTTATTTGCATAATTCGCCACGACAATCTTGTTATATATCTCCACACTGTCACCTCAGTCGCAGATCGTAATCTCAATTCCATTGTGCGCTACGTCCGTAGCACACGCAGCGAAGAAAGAAAGAAAGAAAGAGTATAAGGAGCGACTAAAAGACAGATAAGGTCGATGTGACTTTGCGAATCGCTCGGTCAGGCATTGCAAAACCGGCACTACTATGCAGTGCGCTAAGAATAGCCAACCAGGACAAGGGCGATCGCCGATTTCGCTAGTCGCGGCGTCGGGGGCGGGGGCAGCGGAGGCGGCACCGGCGCCACCGCCGGCGCCACGCAGAGAAAGTGGCGATGACGCTCAGGCCAAACCCGCCCACCGTCACTGGAGCCAGCCGCGCCGCTGCTTGCATCAAACCTGCCCAATTGGAATGATCTCTCACACAGGCTCACGAACGACTTACACACAAGCGAAAATAAACGCACCGGTATTGATATTGTTGGAAAGAGGGTTGACTCGAAAGGATGTAAGAACGTTGTAGGTTGCACGACTTGGTCTAAAATACATTACCCGTAACCGCTACCTTACCGATGTTATTCTAACCTCTTATTCTCATCTCATACGCACTTTTAAGATAGTGTAACGTAAGGAGTACAGTTATGCAATATTCCCAAGGAAAATAACCATTAAAATATTTACGAATTATTCCTTCCAAAATTTGTTTTCCTTGCCATTAACGCCATGGAATATATTATGTATTATCATTTACATTCCATCAAGACACTATCCAAGGCCATTTTTTTCTTAGTCGCCAGTGCGCTGCCAGCAGCGACCTTAACTTACTAATGTTCAGGGTCTTTGGACCCACCGACTTTCCATTGCATTGTATCGCAGAAGAAACACCAGAAACATGTGTATTTCTAATTTATATAACTTTTAATTACATTTACGCGAACTATTTTGATTATTTGCGAGTGGACTTCTGAGAGTCACATTACAATTTCTCTTATTGTTCTAACACCAAGTCTGGACTTTCCCCGTCACTATTATATTACGTCCACCCGCTACATTTTCTCGATCAATTTTGTACATGCGTTAAACGCCTGCACGAAGCACACATGCATTTCGGACATTCGTACGTCTTCTTTCGGAAGCGAAGAAAGAAGACATGCAGAATTGCACGACTTTCGAAAGGAGACGGGAATTGTGCCTATCTCTGCGCGTTCTCTTCGAAGAGCAAATAGTGTAAACCCTTCCTTTCAAAGAACATGCATTTCTGCCTCTTGTAGCTTTTACAATATTCTCTAATATTCGTTTGTTGATACTATTTCAGTTAATAGTTCCAACTTAACTTCTTCACATTATTATAAATGATGAAAAATTATGACATTGTTGAAACTTGAACACAGCCTATCTTAAAATTAAGAAACTTAAAAAAACAAGGAAAATTGAAATCGTTTTATTCGATTCCGTTCTTGAAAAACGTTTACAAAAGAATAACAGTTTCGGTTTCCATCACATTATTGAAACTGTTTTCAACATTTTAGGTTTTGATTTGATGCCTTGACTAGACATCATCTGTAAATATTAATATATATACATATATATATATATATATATATATATATATATATATATATATATATATATATAAAAACTATCGATCAATAATCAACGTAACTGAATAAACAATAATCAGGAAATTATATATCATTTGGCGCAATACTCATCATATCCATAGGAACAAGATACTGTCAGCTGGCTTTAATATGACAGTTTCAATCCCCCTCCCCACATACCTCTCAATCCCTCGGCTCCTGCTGCCCGTGGTTTCCCTCCTGAAGCCAGGCAGAGTCGAGGTAGGCTGATCTGAAATAAAAATTAGTGTTTTTTTATTTTCGAAAGTTTAAACTCGAATAAGACGTTTCTCAAAATAATTCTCCACAATTAAAATGTCAATTTTAGCGTAGAGTGTATGAAACATTTTACTTACTCAAAGAATTAACTTATTCCATTCCGGCTACTCAACTATTCTTAGTGTGAAACTTAATAGGAAAGGATGACACTTAATAGAGAATTTTAAAGAGACATAATCCATATAAATGAGATTTATTCTGACAAACATGATACATTGCTGAATTACTCTAATACCGGTCAGAACATCAGTTATCATTTAAATCTGACCTGTTAAGTTACGTGCATCAAACCTTCTGCTTATCTCGTGTAAATCTTTAAATGAAAATCACCGCTAAGCGTAGTAGTCAGATTCATTTGTATCTACATCTTTAATAGATTCAATTGTTAAGTACATAAATCTTTATGAAACACTAGAAATATGTCGGAACCTAGCGATTTGCCGAAGTAGTTTATCTCAAACATTACATTTCTACAGAATGTAATCAAATGTGTGCGTGATTGTAAAAGATAGATATCAAAGGTAGACTCAATAATGGAACCTTTTCTTTACATGGCAGTCGGTGCGCTCCAAATGAACGTGAGTAGTCGCAGTCGCAAACATCTTTTTTCTCTTCTTAGCAAATGATCTACGATTTTGATAGATTAGAAACGTCTGTAAGCGTAAATGACTATTATTGATTAATTTCGTTTTGAAAATTTGAAAGTAAAATACTTTTAAAAGTCCATTCTTTTGGGGTTTTGTGTACTTCTGCATTGCCAAGTACTTAAGAAGGCTAATTGGCATGTTTTTCTGTTTTGTCTTTGACTATGGACTTCAAGCTTTATAATACAATAGATTGATTAATATTTTTACACGATCAATCAGAAAAAAATGTTATTTGAGATAAATTCACATCGATTACGTCGAAATGTAAAACGTTACGTACCTATGAGAGCACGTTATCTCATATGAATTATTTACAAATATCTAATTTTTACACGCAGCTTGACGGTAGTCAAAATATGTTCCAATGGAATTTGGTTTTCCTGGCGCGTTAACTGACTCTTTACTTCCGCCAATTTAGTGTTTGTTGCAACCACGGCGGCATTGGCGGCGTTCTTTCCCGGGATTCTCTCCGGAGGCGGTTTTCGCTCCCCACACGACCACCATACTCGCATCGTCCTTTCATGAAGATCTTCGGAAATATTCTACTGCTGCCTGACATTTGGTTTTTCCAATTGTGTCGAGTAACCGCCTCAACGCGACGACTATAAAACCCGTTCCTGTTCCTGTTCAAAGAGGGCAGCACAAGCCCCCGTTCCCCGTCGTCGCTGGGGCGCAGTGCACGGATGCATTTGGAGCATCAGGCAACAAGCGCGTCATGAGCCGTTGCGCCCGCTCGCCGCTCCTGCCGCAGGTGCCGGGACGGGCAGCGTGGTGCCAATGCCGCCGCCAATTGCAGCCCATAAATCTCGGCGCCCGCCGCCGCCGCCGCCGCCGCCGCACAGTGCCACACGCTTCTCGTGGTCGCGGCGAAAATAGGCCTCGGAGCTTCATCGTTAATTATGGTGTTGACAGACTATGCGATTTGATGTGTCTATTCGGCAATACATTTTTGCACCCACGTAATAAAAACTGGAAACCAGATTTCGAAGTTATTAATCTGAAATAACTAACGAAAGATACATTTATGACAAATTTACAGGTAATTTTCATTAAATTGCAACGCATTACGTTTTTTCTAAAATAAGTAAGGTACTTAAATGTTTTTTTCAGAATTATTATTCACTTTATATCTCACTCTCTGAGACGTATCCTCTCACAAATATTTAGCTCATCAGTCCTTGCAGTGATATTATCTCAAGTATAAAAGAAAAGAAAAACAAATAGGATTTGCACAGATATAAAAAATTTAATTTGGCGCATTTACCAGCAACATTTATCAGTCAACAATCACATTTTACTCAAGGAGAAAATCAGTAAGAAAATTGGCAGCAGGAGCAAGCAGCTCTTCCAAGAATAAGATCTGGGCATTCCCAAATAAGCTATCTTTGCAAGTTACTTAGTTCCCACCGTCATGTAAACTTTCCAAAACCAAACTTGACTTTGATTACAGCTTTAAAGCATGTCCCAGAGAGATCCATCAAAGGTGGTTACTTGGATTCGAATATGACGCTGTTCAACATTCATCAAAACATAGAGATAAAATAATTATCTTTTGTAAAGCCATCTTCATATTTACTGAAATTTAATCTCATTATTTTATATAAATGTATACTTCCTAAAAACAAGTTATATATCGGTTAAAGTATGTGGTAAAGTTAAATTCTAATATCGTTTTTGTCAAATATCATCATTTCTGTAGTCACTATAATGTAGTTCAATACAACAGTCGCTAATAACCAAGTTATTGGTGCGACTATAAATAAATCTAATTAAAAAAGCTAAGTTATAGAAAGGGTAAAAAGTTTGTAGCACAAAGAAAAGTGTTCAAAGAACAAGTGTGTAAAAATTCAAAATTAGAAAAAGAGCAAATGAACATTATTTCAGAATGTATTTTTTTAAACTTTCAAGTGCAGGCAAATAATCTTTTGAGCTTTTAATATGAAAGCTTTTAAGTTTTCATTGGAAGTTAAATGTGAAATAACGTACGTACTGAAAGTGAAATCTCATAACTTCTGAAAATAAATGTACAATATGAAACATGACAATATAATAATAATAATTTGCAGCCAGAAATTAAACAAAGAAGATTTGACGCTTAAAATCAGTAGGTTTACAACACTCAGAATGACCTAGGGAACCGGAAAAATTCAACAGGTTGAATAACAGCGGGTTAATACTAAATACAATATTTAAGAAAGCATTCGTTATTTTTACTCCACATCAGGAAACTATTTTACTTCAAGCGTCATCTGGAAATTCGATTCGATGCGGGTTGCGACTTTAACCGCTCTTGTGAGGTCCCGAATGTGCGAGAGTCCCACTAACCGCGAGGCTGCCTCAACGGGCGATGGGTCAAGGTCAGTGGCCAGGGCCCCCCAAAAAGGCCGTGCTTCCTCCGTCTTCCCAGCTCCTCAGCTTTCTTCGGCGACGTCAAAAGTGTCCTCCGAGGCGGGTTCCGTATTTGGAGATGCAGCGAGCACCTTGCAGTCCAAGCAAACCGCCCGGCAACTCGTAGTCGCATTGTGGTCGCTAAAGTTTATTTTTATCATTCATCTCGTATGTTATATTGTAAGGAATATTTCGTGACCATAATATTGACCTTATTGTTTTGCCTAGATTACAGAAGTTATGCCAATATCAATCTTTCGTGGATCTTGCTACATCGTCGGCTAAACATATTTATTAAGAAGCAAAAACAAATTCATTGTTTTTAGAATTTATTTAGGCATTTTTTATCTCTGGGTTGACAGTTAATTTACTACATTACTGACTGCAATGTTAATAAATTTTCATACTAAAGTAACTTTATTTGCATTGATGTTATGGAAATGAATGAGTGGGATGTTATAGGAAGGAAGAAATTCAGATACATAGATTGAATGTTACAAATATATTTCAGGTCGCGTATGCATGCAAGATCAGTTTCAGTTATATTAATAGTTTTATCAAACAATTACTATGTTACGTAACCGGAACATGTTCACACAGAGTCCGGTCAAGTGATTCGGCCTCGTGAGAGCTTGCGGCAGGGGTGGCAGGGAGCGAAAGTGTAAGGCCTGTGTGTTAGAAGTTCGCGTTTCCTGAGTTCATGGTATAGTACATCTATTCCCTAATCCTTCATAATTTCTCGGTGTGACAGCAACTCGGTGTGAAATGTATGAGGAACTGCATCCGCAAACCCAGAGCAAAGCGCTGAGCGGAGGCCAAGGTAATGCATGTGCAAATATGTAAAGATTTCTTTATATTTCACCGCGCGCGTCAACTTCTACGGCCATTGGTCTCGTAAGAGTAGTGCCGGTTACCCCCGCTGGATGGGAGATTCGACGCCGATCAACACGTCGGCTGAAGGGGGCTTCCTCAACCAATCATCTCCCGCCAGCGAGGACCCTCCCTCGACGGGATGAGCTCAAAGATAACGACATGTATGGTATTGTAGTGTACGTTATTGTAAGATCGTTTTAGGGGAGACGATAGAACAAGAAAAAGAAAGATTGTGTGGGGTAACTGGCCCGTCTGTTAGGGTGCTGCTCAGTTATTCACCTGGTATTAATCGAAGAAACCATGGAAACATCCAAAAACTACCGATCAGAGCAGCAGGCTATTCGAATTCCCCTCCAGACAGTAGCTGCATTCGATCTAACTGTAGCTAGAGCCAAATTTCCTGCCACTACTCTCCAGAGGCATGGCAGGGACATCGGTTCCCCTTGGCCACCTCATCCGGTATGTAATGATGAAGGACCGAAATATGTAATGTTGAGAGAGCGCCGTGCTGCTCTTCATTACGATTGTCATCAGAGGAGCGGTAGGTACCGCGAAAGGCCGTGTTGGGTCTTAAGGCGCCAATTAGATAGTAGCAAGGAAGATGCAAAACCGAAAAGCTAGTCCAGGTTCAAGAAAGTAGGAAGCCAACAAGTACGTGAAAGGCTGTGTCGTTCTGAAGCGCCGCTAAGTGCACACGTACTACTGTTGTGGTGACGAGCCAAGAAACGGAGAGGTTATCGCCAACGAGTAGTCAACGCTAACTGATTGGACACGAATTGGTTGAGGATGCCTCTGAAGGAAAAGAGCTCAGTTGGAGCGGGCAGTGGTCCAGGCGCCGCCAAGGAAGCGTCCAGAGGTCCAGGAAGAGCGGAGGGCGCGAAAGGTGCGCAAGGAACGAGAGAGGCAGACAATAAACGTGGGCGGACCAAGCGTATGTGAATGTATCAGGAAGAAATATGCTTGGGATAGAAAGCAAAACAATGTGGAGAAAAGGTAGCGAATCTAACCAGCACTGAAGGTGAGTGTTTGCACTTCTCACCAGATGCAGTTCTTAGTAGATGAACAAACATGTAAGCGAATAGGTCAATTGTGTACAGTAAAATAGTGGTACGGGGATTCTGGGGAGCAAGTAAACTGTACTACTTATGCATCGCATAGCCTTTTTAATGTTTTTTGAAAATAACACATAAATTGTACAAAATTGGAAAATATATTAGTTGTTATAGAGAAGTGGTTGGAAAATTGATTCTGGAACGATTAGAGATGAAAAAAGACGTTTAGGCTAAGGCCAAACGCCGGAAATGAATGTTGCAGCAATGCGCTGGAGGGGGTGGCGGTGGGGCTGCGGGAGTAGGGAAGGGAGCGGGATAAACTGCGTGAAAGTGCGCGGCCGCTGACCTACTCCGTTATGATTCCTTGGCCGCTCGGCCGCGCGCAAGGACGCGCGCCTTTATCCCGCGCGTAATCAAGCGCTTATTTTAATTTTAGAAACAAAAGCGGGACGAAGGAGCGCGATGGCAGCGCGCGGAAAAAGCCCCCGGCGGCGGAGCGGGAGGCAACCTGCCGGGCTGTATAAGGCCTGGCGCCGCTGACTCAGCCCCCGCACCAGCTCCCACACACTAAACGCCTTTAGTCTCTCTCACCAACACCGGTGTCTATAGTTAGATACCTAGGTCAATTTCAGCCACTGCCTGGACAAGAATCGTGGC
Source organism: Gryllus longicercus (assembly GCA_038098605.1). Classification (NCBI taxonomy): domain Eukaryota; kingdom Metazoa; phylum Arthropoda; class Insecta; order Orthoptera; family Gryllidae; genus Gryllus; species Gryllus longicercus. The sequence continues at coordinate 27,355 of JAZDUA010000696.1, forward strand.
GAGCGGCTGCTCTAATTGCTCGTTTCTCGTCGTTTCTCCGGTCAACACCACGGGAATGCCGGAGCAGCACCCTCACAAATGGGCCATCCGCCGCGCTCGAGCGATCCTTCCTATTCCTTTTCTTTCCTCACAACTTCATTACACACATTTACACGCACTACACTGTTACACATGTGGGGAGCTAGAGCTGGACCCGGTTGGCGCGGGGCCCTGGTGGTGGGAAAACCCGCAAGGTTGCGGGTAGGTCGGTGCCGGATCTCAACATCCAGCGGGGGAAGATCACCGCCCTCTCCCGCGATAAAAACAGGCTCTGCACTTACAGGTCTAATAACTTTAGTAGTTGACCCGGAACTACAAATCAATCAATCTCTCACCAACAATATGAAGTGGGGGTGGTGCATATCTATGCGTGTGGGAGGGGGGAGAAGGTGTTCTATCAGAAAGCACCTCTTCACCTAAACTGAAGTCTTCCTTTGGTGTACTTAGATGTGCCAGGGCAAGTTTGTACCAGGAGAGTTTTGGGGTGATGCAGTGCGTCCCTTGGTAACTTGTAAGCCTCATTCCAAATGCAGTATTAGGAGACCAAAGAAATAAAAAAGGAAAAGTGAACGAGTTTAACACAATATTTAAAACTAAAACATCGTGTTATTTGAGAACATCTTTCAAGAAAATAAAATTCTATATTTTCTGTAGAGTAGGATGATTTTGAAAAATGTATTTATAATTATTGCTGTTTGTTTCTTAACATGTTCTACATTAGTTTAATTGTGTTCTTGAATTTAGGCCGACTGTAATATTTTAATTCATATTTCTGACGCTTCAAGATTTTATTCGGTCCTCATAAAGGCTGCAGTAATGGGTTTCGAATTTTTTTACAAATATGAACGAATTGATATGATACTAATGTTACTTACGTAATTTGTTTCTTATACTAATCTAAAACTAGCTTTATCTGTAAAGTTTGTAAATAAATCCAAAACTCGTTAATGTTCTCCTGATAAAGCACTAATAAATAGCGATATGATTTATTAATATCACTTTTACCCTAAATTCTGGCTCGTGCTTAGATTAAAAATGCAAAAACCAACACAGAAATGAAAAAGCACCGATATTACACAATTCGACTGCTTTTTTATTTCTCGGTTAATTTTTCTTTCTGAACTTTCTTTCTGATATTCATTTCTTTTGTAAATAATAAAAAATAGATGTTTCCAGAGAGTTTATATGCTACTACAATGCAAATTTTTGCGTAGAAATCATTTTTTCAAACCAACTTTAGTGCTTATAGCGGCTTAGCCATTTGGAATATCCAAGTACTTTATTGGACAAAATATATTTAAAATTGTCTTAAGAACTCATTTTCGAAGTTTCGACGTTTCCTCCCTGGACACCTGTACACAGTTATAATAATAATAATAATAATAATAATAATAATAATAATAATAATAATAATAATAATAATAATAATAATAATATTTATTGAGTCACATACACAATTACAATCGTGAATGATGAGTCAATATGATGCCTTGGGAAGTTACATTTCTGTTCAGGAGCAAACAAGGGGCCATCTCAGCATTTGCTCAAAGGACCAGGGAAACTGAACAAAACCTGATCGAGATGGGGTCATTGGCCTAGAAATACAATACTTGTTACAGTTAGATTAAGATATTATACAGTAGATAAATTATCTGCTAATAATTAACATTTCAAGATGTTATTTTAATGCTACTACTTATAATAATAATATTAATAATAATTACATTAATAATAATAATTACATTAACAATAATAATATTGGAACAATACATATCAATTATGTTTGCAACTACATAAAATTTAACAATAGTAGTACAGTCTATATTTATAACTTGAAATGGTGAGGAGGCAAGTTTTGACCAGTTTTTTTCTTCTATTCTCCTTCTATTTCACAGGATGCGATATGCCAGTTCTTTTTTCTTTGCTTCAGCTCGAAGCAGTTTACATGAAACAGAAAGTCTAATGGGATACGAAATTCTTATTTATTTATATTTTTTAAGGGAAATGTAATTTGAAAATTCCTTTACACTGTAGAGCATGTTGTTAAGCAGGAAAACTTTCAATTTACTTTTAAATGTATGAATTGTGTTTATGTCTTTGATATCATTGCCTAGTTTGTTGTAAAGTGTAATGCCCTCTATTAGGGTACTTTTTTTATAAAGTGTAGTTTCAGAGTGGGGAATATGTAGGTATTCCTTTTGACGGGTGTTGTATTATGTTCCATATGCTGTTACGGTGTTGCGGTGTGGATGGCTAAGGTTCAGTTCAGGGGTGTATTTATTAAGTGAACTTGATAGTGTATTAAATTTGTTATAATCCTAAAATGTCTTTTGAAAAAAATTACCAGTTCCCTTTGTGTTATGGTATCCTGTTGCGGAAGTCCTGTAGTGAAACTTCACATAAACTCTGATTTGGATTATGCATTGGTGTTCTGAATGTTAAAATGTTACAGCGGTGTCACAGAAACTGACGTAAAAAGTAAAAGACTCTCCATAACCGAGAGCTATTTGATAAAAATATACGGCGTAATACCTGTAATGAATGTGTATAATGAAGGGCCGAAAACACTTAAGAACAGGTTTAGGCTAATGCAACCATTCATCCAACGTTTCTTGCTCTTTAATGCCAATGATTACGCACACTGATAGAAAACTGCTCGAGGTCGACGGGTTGTCGACGGCGATGCCGCCCGCCCCCTTCGGAGGGCTCAGGGCGTCGAACCGGGCTCCTTTGCATTTCAATTGTTGCCTTTGCGCGGCGGAGGCGGCGTTTCTCAAGCCGCGACGCGGCGCAGGTGCTCAGGGAGATGGCGCCACTCCTTATGCATAGGCCTGCTGCGCGGAGCGGGAGCGCCTTTCATTACCCATTAGATGATCTTTCAGGCGCTAATGAGCACGTAAAACGTCCTTCTGTTAGCTAAAGCGAAGTCAGCGATGTCTATTTCAAAGTTTCTTTGCGTTTCTTTAAATGGCATTGGATTGTTTCTCTCTTCTTAATTTCTCACGTGCATTTACATTTCATTGAAAATTGTTGAGTACTGGTTGAATAGCTGGCGGCTTTTTGAAGTGCACGTTAGATCCACGGCACTGTTTACCAGATCATAATGTGATATTAATACCACAATAGTTATTTATGCACCAAGGACGTCATAGGGTTTCTGATGATTGAGCTGCGACAAAATACCCTAGGGCATTTGGCTCGAGGGCTTTTTGTCGCCCGAGGTCATTAGAACTACTTAACGCCCGTGGAACATGATTTTATTTTTTACGTAATTAGAATGATTCAGTTTCACTTATTGTTAACTTGACTCGATGAGCCATTTCATATTTCCCTCCCATAATCCCCTTTCCTAATTCCCTCTCATAATTTCCTTAATAAGAGAACATGTAGCATCATTCAACTAGATTCATATTTCCCTTGTAACCACGATCCTCTCCTTCCAGGAAAGTTATGCAGCGTATATTGAACTCCGCATCGAAGGCAATAACATGTCTGTAAAAAATAAACTATTTTGTGTATTAAATATTATATACTTCATCGAGTATTTAAATAGTTTTTCGAACTAGTTACATACGCGAATAAAACAGGCTGATCAATGCGATCTCAAGTTCAAAGGTGAAGGCATTCAGCGGAAACGAAGAGGTCAGTTACGCGATTTGCTGCGACCGTTAGACTCGTTTCCTTTTCACCGTTCATTTGTTTGTGACGCCCTTGATGCGCCCAAGGTCTCTGGAAGGCTCACTCAGCAGCGCAAAGCGCGCCTTGGGAGTACTCGTCCAGCGGGATCAAAGCAGCCAAGATTCAAATGGCGGAACGTGTTAGATAAATGGTGTGTCAACTGGGATATTCATCTTCAATTAAGAATAAAGAGCAAGAGATGGTAGTCGAGATTGTTAAGTCGGAGCGCCGTAACAACTTGTAACGAACTTCGAATGGTCGTGGGCTTGAGCACCCACCATGGGATGTTCCTACAAATACTCCATCTCTCATAATCATCCTTTGCAATTCCGTACTTTAAGTAACGTACGACTGTATTGAAGAACATAGAAGAAAAGTTTAAAAGCGGTACCTATTATTTACGATTCAATTATGTTGTCACATGAAATTTGAAAGAATGTGCGTGAACCTTAGCATTTTGCAGGGTGGTGGGTAAGGAGGGCAAAGTATTACACTCTTAGGTTGGGCGAAATAGAAAGGGAATAATCTTGCAAAATTTACATGAAGAATTAGATAGCTTAAAACGGATTGCATCAGGTCCTCAAACACATATCGAAGTATATTAATATTTCGAGAGACAGAACATTAAATATTGATATTTGCAGAGAGATAGAATATCGTGTTGCACCAAATGTTACATGGCTCTGAGAGAAGAATCGGCAGGTGGAATAATGTAACAGAAAGTAGAGACTGCATTTGCGAAGGTTACGCGGGTCATTCAAAATGTCGTGCACTTCCCAAACAATAGCACGACGTAAATGCGATCAGATATCACGATATGCCAAGGAAGTCGAGCGTTCCTGGACAGTCTTCTCAGCAAAAAGAGTTCACCAAATAACTTCAACATTTCGAATATATTGAAAGTAGACTTTAATATTCATTGACCTGGATGGTCGAGGCGGCTACGAGCGTGTACACACTCAGCGCTTCGGTCCGAATGACCGCGGGTTCGAGTCCCGCCTTGGGCATGGTAGTTTGTCCCTCGTCTCTGAAGTATGGGTTGTCGCGGAGGGCCTCGTGTTCTGATGACCCCAGATCAGACGAGCCCGCGAGTGTGTTAGTGTTTAGTGCATGTCGACTATGTGTCTTATCGCGACGTAAAGGGTAACCGGCGGTCGGCTGAGGAAAGCCTTACGGGAAAAACAACAACAACCTACAATATTTTATGTACATTAAAAAGAGAAGGTAAATTTACATAATTTTCTCATGAACTATACGTGTTCGCATCCCAGGTAGCAAACAGTAAGAAACGCTCTTCCTATTTAAGCATATTATTTGTTTTAAACGACGTCCGTGTACAGTTATTTATAGTGTATAATACGAGTAAAAAGTGCGCACATTTACAGATTGAATAAGAATTAAGGAAGAAAATTACCGTAAGCAAGCATAACAGTATGTACGCTTACCTTATTGGATTGTGGCAGTGTGGAGTAAGAAATAATCTCCCACATTGAATACACGGTGAATCCACTATTCATGTGGAAACTTATTTCGTTCTCGTACTTCGAAAACCACAGAAGTATACAAAATGTACGCCCAAAACTTCCAAATAATTAAAGTCAATGATGATGTATAATTATTGCCTGATATTAGAAAGTAATTATATGACTTACTTGCACACTATTTAATTTGATTACATACAAATTCGCAATTGCATAATCTAAAGTTAATTCCAAGGACAGCAAAAATAAATTATTTCGTTGCCACTTCTCCTTACGTATTGTGGCTCACTCAAATCCGGTTTAAATCCCTTGTACATGCTTTCATATTACGCAGACTAGCCCTACACTGAACTACACAAAACAATCTTTGCAAGCACCTAGAAAATAACAAGCTGACCAGAGCTATTACAGCCATGTTACCTGCACGGCTGCCGCCAATAAAACCCGCTGGCGCAAATAAAACCTCCTCCAATTCGGAGCATTGTCCTCGCCGCCTCCTCCCGGAGCACGACCGCAAGGCCTGGCGGCGCGGCGTTCGCGGAAAGGTGACGTGAGGCAATGCAAAGCAGCGCTCGTGGCGGCAACACCCGCACCGTAACGAGGCACACGACCGATCGCTAAACGTCGGAATTTTTAAGGCGGAAAAGCAGGTCGCGCGACCTGAACTTTGCGCCGCTCGCCGCGAGGCCGCGCCCAGGGAGCAGGCCTGGCGAGAGCGCGAGGCGCCAGGCTCTGGGCTCAACTCCACGACTGATTGATTGTATCTTGTTTCCCGGCGCATCAGCTGCTATGGTCATTAGTTCTGGAAGGGTAGAGCGTGTTTTCTTTTTGTCATGGGAGGTGGCGGTGATGAATTCCCGTTTGTTGGTGAGTTTCAGCCCCGACCTACACGTCAGCTAGCTGGATTTTCCTACCCAGGTATCTCCCACCAGCGGGGCATCGCCTGGACAATCTCTGAGTTCCCGACTGGTCTCCCATCATGATTATTAGTGTAGTGCATGTAAGTGTGTGTGTGTTAGTAATGGGTGAGGATAAGACAAGGAAGAGGAAGGAAAGATCGCGCACAATCCATGGCCCGTTTGTTAGGCGACTGCTCGGGCATTCCAATGGTGCTGATCGAAGGAAGGACGAAAGTCCACTGATCGCAGAAGCCGGCCGCTAGGAATCGTCTCCAGATGGCGGCTCCATTCGAGCTAGGGGACAATTCGATCTAGAGGGGAGAAGCCTGTCCTTGTTTTTTATGTTTTATTACATCAATCAGTTATTTTTTGTACAAAGCTATAATGTGAAATAAATAAACAAGTTTCTATAAATTAACAATTTTCGCTCACGGATGGACAGAACTTTTAACAGACAACTATCTTTGTATGTTAAACCTCATAACTGCAATATAGAACTTTAAAGCGTTTAAAGCGTAAGTAACCAAATTACGAAATCAAGATACTTTTGGATTAAAAATGTTTAACTTTACTCTCATTTGACGATTTAAAAACTCACTTATGTATTATTTCATTGTAATGTATCAGTTCTTGGGTTTAGTAGAGGAAATGGAAATTAACGTAGCTAAATTTTGATCTATAACTGTTAACTGACTCCTCCAAAAGCAACCGGCAAGATATCCAGTGACCTACCGCCACTCCGAAGTATTGTACAACCCTTACTTACGAACACTAGGCATGTCAGTTACCTTGCCCGCGACCCTGACATGCATACTGTAGCGGTACAGAATTCTTAAGACAAATTAAATTAAGTAAACCAGACCTAAGGAATTTTTACTGAGAAAAAAACATACGGCGTCACGCGCGCAGCCCCCCTTCTAATAACAGTCACGATCCCCCGGCCCATTTCGGATTTTTATGAGGGCGAAGGGTTAATTGAAAAGCGCCCAGACGCAGCCACATCTGGGATATTTTTGAAACGCCTGTCGTCGTGAACGGGGAAACCCAAAACGATAATTCTGTAGCCGGGGGGCCCCTTCACAGACATGGCCTATTTTCGAGACGGAACAAAGGGACACTGTATTCCGACAGAAACACAGAGAGTGGAAAATTGCTTTGCTCCCTCGTCGCTATTGGCCGAATATAGTGTACAACGCCATCACCTTTAGCCAATAGCGACGCGATCATTGTAGGGAGCAGGAGCATATGAGGAAAAGGGGTGGGGGTAAAAGTTAACTTCATGCGTTTTTGACTTACAAAATTACAGTTGGAGAGAGACTTCTCTGGGGGTGGGAGCCAGTCGCGGGGAGAGGCGTGTGCGCCTCTGAAGGCACTTGGAAAATTTCAGTGGGCTAAGAGCAGCGGGCTGAGAACAGTTAGAGAGAAACTTCTCTAGGGGTGGGAGCCAGTCGCGGGGAGAGGCGAGTGCGCCTCTGAAGGATTTCGCAACTTTTTGAATTTGTGCCTGAGAATATTTTCATGAGATCGAAGGGAGACATTGTTGTGTGCTCCGCACCTGCGATCGTGGGCGATATCCCCGGCTACCTACAAGCTCCGCCGAAGACGCCGCCAGACCCCAGCCGCCCCCTGCTGACGTCACCAGACGCCGCCAGACTCTGCCGCAGACGCCGCGAGCCGCTGCAAGCCGCCCAGCTGTCGAGAGGGTGCAGGCCATCCCACATTCCAGGGAAGGTCGTTCCGCCCCCCACAAGCTTCGCCGCGCTCGTCCGGGCACATTGAACTTTTGACACAGGAGCTCTCAGGCAATGTAACTGGGGGCTATTCACCTCTGTAGAATTTTGTCAACGCGGTGCCGCGCCAAGGCACATCGAATGGTCTTTTTTTATTGTAATTCTAGTTATAAAATAATCGTGTACTCTTCTCTAGTTGTAAGCTTTCCTGTTAATTTTAATCTTTATTTTATTTTTTTCATTCAATCTCTTCTTTCTTTTATTTTATAAATGTAACTTCCCTGGTACAACTTTGTCCAGGAATAAAAGTAGTTTTTTCACCAGTAATCAAATTGTTTTATTTTGAATGTCCACGAGAATCTCATTAACAATTCCTTCCATCACCGTCTGAGCTACAACCGGGTCGCTAACCGCGCATTGTTTACATGCGCGGAGGTGTTACAATACAGTAGAGCGTCAATAATTCGGACGGCAAAAATCCGAAATGTTGCCTATCTGGATTCGGATCTATTTCTGTATTTTACTCAATGATTTGCTGTAGGTACACCATGTTATTACTGTACAGTACTTGCAGACCTAGATTACTGAATACATAATAAACCATCTGTTAGTAAGTGAATCAGATCATTCTGTAATTAAAAACTTAAACATTTTACTACATTATTTATTTTATTCATAGGCTTCACTTCTGTACCGTCAGAATGAATCATGAACGGTTTGAGCAAAATAGTGTTTTACGTTGAAGAACACCGGATTGGTTATCAATTTGTTATAAGCTTCAGCGTAAGGCCCTTCCTGCGATTATCTTGGGCGCTGTGGCGGCCGCAGTGGCCAAGCCCGCCAGCTTCCGCGTCCGGGCAACGAGCGTTCGTATATAGAGCTTCTATTGCGCCGGTCCACTTGGCGCGTTGAGTGGGCGGGACGGGAGGCGGTGACGGAAGCAACGGACACAGAGTCGCGGCTGTACCTTATGTTACAACGCTAACTCATAGGATCAATTCTGTAGCACGTATTCTCGCTTCTAGGTCCAAAACCCTGTCATGTCAAGTTACGAAAGGCCACTTCGCATCTCTCTTCGTGTGAGGCTACGGGCTTCGTCACAATTGCTTCATTTCAAATATCCAGATCATTTGATAATCCAGACGCTATTCGATTCCAAATAATCCGGATTATCGTCATTCCACTATGATACCTCTGTTGATTGTTAGGTGGTATTAAGATGACAGGCGTGTCCCTGTCCTGCAGTCTAATACTGTACAATCGAAATCGTGTCTGAAATGGAGACAACAGTAAGAACTCGTACAAAACAGCGAGACAATGACAAGTAACAACTGACAATCGACGTTATCTTACGTCGTGAATGTTTACATTACGGACGTTTTTGTACATATTATTCTTATTGTATTTGTGAGCAGAAGTACTTCAAATGATTTCCAATGAAGTTTTTGAAAAATTTGCGTGGTGGACCAGGTTTCTTCCTTACCTTTCTGCCTCTTCTACTCGTATTCGCAAAACCATATAGAAATTATATCATTAGGGGAACGAAAAATGAGAAAATGTGAAGATATGACCTGGCTGAAAGAGGTGACAGCTGGGATGGAGACAGGACAACACGGAAAAGCCAGCGCAGACTGAAGAGAGAAGGAAACTAATTAGTAGGAGAGAAAATCTGGGCCACTTTGTATTCATTCAAATTGCTTTACTTTCAGCAAAATTACGTGAAAACTTCATATTTTGTTGCATTGCGTACTTCCTTGTATTATTATCAAAGTTTGCTATATCCTAAAATTGAGCGAGTTCAACGAAAATGAAATCTGCGGCATATTTAAGCATGGAAACAACTTCGTTTTATACATTTTAAAAATAAAATGCATTAACTTGAAAACTAGGTATTTGTTTATCACCAAAATGAATATTATCTCATTAAACATAAACAAATAAAAATAAAACATTTTTTAAGAAGTTATCTCAATATCTATCTTTAAGTACTAGATTTCTTTACGGAAAAAATCTCTAACTTTGTTGTAGTAGTAAGACATTTGAATATTTGCAATTTTATAAAATTTAGGCATTTCAACTAAAATGAGAATAGCGCGGCTATTAAGCATCATTTACGTTCTATGAAGACAAATTTTAATAAGAAAAAATTGTCATTATTGAGACAATTTTGGAAATATTGAGGCATTATATAAAATACTCCGAAGATCAGAATACCCGTTTCAATCTCCCAGAACATTGCGTTCATTTAGATCCATCAGAAAATATCAATTTTGGATAAACTCATCTGAACGGTTTAGGCGCTGGTATTGAAAAAACGCAGACGTACAAACGTTTTGCAATTTTCCGGTATCAAGGACTCAGAAAACTACTCAAGGTGTTTAGAGGATGTAAATCACTGCGTATAGAAACATGATTTATCCTCTTTTTCACGCAAGCACTCAAATACTATTTAGTAACTATTGGTTTGCAGAAGAACTGCAATGTTTGGAAATTTGTTCCTTCATCTTCAAATTCCGGAAGACTCAAATGAAACCATCTCTTGATATCAGATACGTGAACCCTCCGTTGCTTTACGTCTGACAGGAGGCAGTCAAACATTCTTCCTTCTCCCAAAATAACACGCACGACTATACCACGAGCTAACCCTCGAGTGGCGAATAACACGAGGGATTACGTTTCGTTGTGAGGCCTGTACGATATACTCCCGGCCACCTGAGAAGGAGGTCGCGGTCCAGAATTAGACGTTCTCTGAAACGCAAACGGTTCACGGCCGCGGTGGCGCTGGGATACTCGCCTTCCCGCTCGCCTTCCCACCCGCGCCAGCCCGCGCGCGCCTGCTTTCGCAAGCCGTCGCCCGGCGGGTAACCCTACGCGCGCCCGCAAATCACGCGCAGAAGGCCGAAACCCCGGCGGCGCGGAGCAGAGCGGAGCGGTGCTCGGCGGGGCGGGGCGGGGCGGGGCGGGGCGGGGCTAGGCAGATCGGAGAGGCGCAAAGCGAGGCGACGCGGGGCGGAGCGCCGGAGCAGAGCAGTGCAGGGCAGTACTATGCGGTGTGGTGGAGAGCTGGGCTGGGTTGTGCGAGGCTGGGCGGGGCGTGACAGGAAAGAGAGGGACGGAACGGGACGGGACGTGGGTTGGCGTGGCGGCGCGTGACGGGGTGGAGGGGATGGGCGGCACGGGGCGACGCGGGTGGCGCGAGGCGGCAGGGAGCAGAGTAGAGCAGTGCACGGAGGACCTGTGCAGGGCTGTGCGCGGTTATGCGAGTCGGGGCGCGTTGGGACGGGGCGGTGTGGGCGGGGTGGAGCGGGGCGGGCGCTCCGGAGAGGCGGCGGTGGCGTCTGCCGATCGCTGTGGCAGGGAGACGCGCGTCATTTCACAACTGGTCGAGTTCCTCGTCGATGACGAGGGCCTACGAAACCAGGCCACCTGCCCTCCCACACCGCCTCGCCGCACATAACCTACCGTATGTATTGTTGCAGCAAACGTTACGCCGGTATGGAATCAATGATTTTGAAGTTCTCGATGTCACATTCAGAACTCTTCCTGACATGCAGAGTTTCTCAACTAGTAATTTCTGTTTTCTTAATTGCAATTCAATTTCATTTCATCACAATTTTGTTTACTACTTCTCGTTTCATGTAATATAAGCAATAATAAAAATATTGTAAAATATTTAATAGCGCACAGAGAAACTTTCAGATAAAAAAACTTACGGTCTCTTCCGTAACCGATGATTTTATATTACATTCTCAGCGCTCAGCAGTCACCAAAGCAGCATTTTCTGAAACGTTAAAATAAAGATAATAGTTAATAATTATGAAAAGCATATGGAAAATAAATGTCACTTGTCAAGAAATATTAGAACAATTTACTGCTTTATGTCCACCACAAAATATTTATAAGAGTTCAGTAGACGTAAATAATATTAGAAAAACTCTAACGAGAAACATTAATTGCTGAGTTCTCGTTCGATATTTATAAACATTATTGCAACTCAAATAGAAAACTCACAGACATTCGCCATTTATAACATTATTCTACTTAATACGATGCTTGTATGTTCAAAATGTAACTGTGTGTACTCTTGATGCTATCTTGTGAATGACCGAAACCCACACGCAATGAATCTTCGACGACGTCTGCCGAGAATAAGTCGTGTTCACTGCTACAAATCTACATGCAAGATCTGAACCGTATTTTAGATGTGACGTGCGCAAGTACGCAAGAGCGTCCTCGATGCCATTGGTTCAGTTCGCTCATGAAATGAGGTGACGTGCCCGTAGAGCTCAACGAATTTTAGAAACATGTCTCAATGAATAGGTAGTTTCGGGAATTACGTCTTTTTAACTTGTCAAACAATAAACAAGAGGATTTTGTGGATGTCTGAAATACCGTTTATGTTGACTCTGGAATATCGATTGAATTTTCATATTCGAGTTTATGAATTTTCCTCTCGTAATTTGTTTTGGACTAGTGCAATTTTCTTGAATCACAACTCCAATATCCTACTTTTTGTTACAAATACTTTAATAAACCTAACGGGAACGGATAACATAGTGTGAATCTCGGAAGTCTGAGTAGCTAGAGTACTTAAAGTCAAACCTCAAAATTAAATCAGTGCCCAAAATATCGCAATATTGCAACAAAATATGCAATTGTCAAAACATAATACTTTTTAAACCATTGTTTTAAGTAAAAATAGCTTCATATCTTTTCTTGCAACAACAGTAAGGATACTGCAAGAAAATATTATAGATCATCCAAAATCTGGTGATAAAAAACTGTCTAAAAGGTACAGGGTGCGAGGCTTCCGGGTTATACTAACTGGAATGTGCGTTGCAGCGCAATGTGGGTCTCAAATCACAACCTGAGACCTTTTTTCATTTTGATCTGTTTGTTGCACTCTTGGCAATGGAAGTAATTTTGTAACCACCAGTAGCACATTAATGCACTTTGTGTTTATAGATGATATAAAAAAGTCAATTTTTCCTTACGGAATAACATTTGGGGGATATACACGTGTTGACATCTCATAAAGGCAATAAGAAAACGCAACTGTTTTGAAAATATGTGAAATAACAAAACATCGAATACACCATGTGTGAATTACCTCCCGGTAATGGTGAGGTCAGGGAAAGGGAGTAAATTCTAATTACACATAGATATACAAATAAAAAAAAGTAAAAATAATTGTTTTTCAAAAGCAAAACGAATAATTATCCATTTAACAGCTAACTTTGAACCACGTGTTTGAAGAGGTTTCTTCCTGAAGTACCAAGATCAAACATATCTCCTTGGTACGATGCTTCAATATATGAAATGCATCTTGTGTTTTCCGACAACCTACATTCTGATCTTAAAGTTTTTTCGCTTGTCACGAGACATCCTATTCCCAAAGAGAATCAAGAAGCGACCCCATTGCGGAGAATCCTTTGCTGGGCACTAAATTGTGCCGCGACGAGGTAGTGATGGAAGACGCGAAAATACCACTCCTCGTGGGGAACTTTAGGGGCTGCGCAGTCCAATGAAGGAAAAGCACTTAAGCATCACACCTCCGCCAGAACGTCACAACAAAATTGATCCCCACAGCGTTTGCTCCAGCATTCTCGTCTTATTCTTGTTCTCCTTTTCCTCCAATGCACCCAAGCCACGCCCTCCTTACGAATACGGCTGGAAACGGAGGGGCGAGCGGCTCGGCTCTTTCGCAAGCGCCCGCCTGCGCGCCTGCTCTCCCGCCCGCACGCACCGCGAGCGTGACCTCCACGGTCACGCGCGCCGCACGCTCCACTCCCGAATACGGGCTTTATGCCTCTGGCCGCCACGCGGCCACGCCGAACGCCACTGACTGGCGCCGCGGGAGAGAATGCAACGAACCAGCAAAGGAGTACGATGAAGGGGGAGGATTATGACACATTCTCATTATGCACAATAAAGTCCAAAGTTTCGTAATCATAGAAATTAAACGCAGAGATTTAATAACATCTTTATGGAAATTTTTCACAATACCAAAACAATTCGATAAATTGAGGGCCATAAAATTCGATAAGTCTTGTATTGTTAAAAATATCATTTTAATATAAGAATGAAAAAAATAATTAGTGTTACTTTCAAAACAAACACCCAATAGTATTGGGAAACAGTATTAGTACTCCATTTGATTATCATTTGTTCCATTTCAAATTTCAGAGACAGTTAATCGTCTCCCACTCTGTGCAAAGAATTTTGCCTTCAAATGGTTTCAAAGTAAACCGGTAGCTTTGTCCATGTCCTCAATTTCCATTCATCTCTGAAAGGGAGTCTTTTCTCCTATAAGAGGTACCTGAAGTTGTCAAATCATCTTTGCAGACAGCTACTCGACTCTTTCACTTGCCACAATAGTTTTGTAAGAGGCCTCTCTGAGAACACAACGAAATCACCTACACGGAGGGCAGCATTGCTACTCAATCGTAGACTTGAAATCATTTAGTAGTTTCAAATAGCACCATTCGCACACTTCTTGTACTACGGTACTGAACATATACTACAAGAAATAACCAAGATGATTAGATACTTTCACTCTCAATATATTAATGCAGGGAAATAAACTTTCAATAATTAGTTAAGTTTATTTCCAACTACATTTGTGACAAATGTTATCTGGAGTTCTGAAATTAAACTAAGGGCGTCAATTGGATCTGGACAGAAAATATTTGAATTACCGACCAAACATCATGAGTGCAATATAATTCGAAGAAATTCATATTAAATTAACAAGAAATTTCGTCGCCTTGGTTATGATTTTAAACCAGTTACAACAAAATCAGGAGCAGAACATTAATTTCAGTTAAAATCTTTGACATGGAGATTCAGTAAGAACTACATAAATATTCCAATTTACAACTCATACAGCGATCATCCGCTCCTTACATTTAAAATAATCAACACACATAGTGAACATCAATTTTGCAGTAGAGATTTGAAATGAACTTTAAACAACAAGGTTCATACAATGAAACCACGATAACTCGAATGTAAATTACACGAATTCCTCGTTATTTCGATTTTTCCATCCCCCATCAAATATCTGACTTATGTGACGATCGGCAACAAGAGCTTCAACAAGAGAAAACGGTACAGAATTCCAATGATTTCTTTTCCCTGTCATATGCGAGGTATCGGTGTTGTTTTCTAGTGAGGATAGTTTTAACGAAGTGCTCCCACTCGCAGCGTGCGGAGCGCAGAGGCGCGCGCGTGACGCGGCGGGGGCGGCGGGGGCGGCGGCGGCTGCCGCGAGAGTAATAGCTCCTTGCACAAGAGAGCGCCGCCAAAGGTTACCGCCATTACCGCGACGGCCGCGTGCGCGAGGCGCCGGCGACGAAATGCGTGGGAGGCGACAGCCGCCTATTGCAATCTCTGCGCGCTGTGCGAACTGCATTCATGTCATATGGTACAGAGCCGTACCGAAGAAAAATTAATGCAGACGTTTGGTCATGTTGAAATGGGATTCAGAACACATTTCCCCGCTCCTATACGACTCAATATTGTTTCGTTTTTAACCGTTAAGAAGAAATTTCCAGGCCAAGGATATCTTTTAAAGAATTTCCAATGCACTGAGATGAAATGAAATGTTTATTTTGTAATTGTAGGTTACTTTTCACAGTTTACTCTGCCACCTTAAATTAGAATACATAGACGAAAGAGGATGTCAAGTCAGCTTTGAGTACAATGTGCATTTACATTCGCACCTAAACATAATCCATATTTAACCTTTTACGTTAATTGTACAATGAAAGAACGTTCTTCTCCGCATACATCCGAATGCGTCTTCCGTTATACAAGTTCTTATTTTCTTCTTCTTTATCTGTCTAAAAGTAAATTGTGAATGCAAAATAAACCAATCCAATGAGCAAATTAATGAATATTAAGCGTTATTCTGACAATACTAATAATCGCACTGCTCGCAATTTGCAATGATCAAAAACACTGTGTATGTAAATGAATGTAAGGCAATAAATGATGAAGTCAATTTCACGTTATACGCGAAGTCCGGCCGATTCCTTTGCTCTCGGTCGAGTTCTTCATTTCCCGTGCGTGGGCCGCAGATTGCGCGAGCGCGAACAATCGCGGCAGGCGACATTGAGATCTCCTGCGGCGAAGGAGGCAACGACAGAGGCAGGTCACCGAACACCGCACTCGCTGATTGGGCCGCTGATAGCGGGCGCGACTTTCCGAATACGGAGCGCCGCCATCGGCGCGCCCGCCCCGCGCCCGCAGGTGGCCGCGGAGACGCCCCGCGTGGTCGCAAGAGAGAAATAATAAGTGTACAAAGATAGAAAACAAGAAAGAAAAATGATGAAAGAAAAATAAACAAAGAATGCAAGAAAGAAAAATGAAGGAAAGGATAGGAAGGAAGAGGGAAGAAAGAAAGAAAAAGGTTAGGAAGGAATAGGGAAGGAAAGACAGAAAGACAGACAGAAAGACAGACAGAAAGACAGACAGAAAGACAGAAAGAAAGAAAGACAGAAAGAAAGAAAGACAGAAAGAAAGAAAGACAGAAAGAAAGAAAGACAGAAAGAAAGAAAGACAGAAAGAAAGAAAGACAGAAAGAAAGAAAGACAGAAAGAAAGAAAGACAGAAAGACAGAAAGAAAGAAAGACAGAAAGAAAGAAAGACAGAAAGAAAGAAAGAAAGAAAGAAAGAAAGAAAGAAAGAAAGAAAGAAAGAAAGAAAGAAAGAAAGGAAGAAAGAAAGAAAGAAAGAAAGAAAGGAAGGAAATAAATGAAAATGGAATGTAATAAGTGGAAATCGCTTTGTGTAATGTTTCTTCATCCGCTTGGACGATGGTAGGTTCAAACACGGCAAATTATACGGAACTTGCTATTTTCTCTTGTCGTACAGCCATGATTGTAAACATGTATATGGTTTTATGTGACTGTTATGTAAAACTAGTCTTCTGTGCCATGGCGATGAATACATTTCATTTTTTTGAGATACGTTAATTGAAACTTTCTCGGTCGCTGGGTGAACTGCGTGCCGAAAATGCTTGGCGCCGGTTGGGCGCACTGTGCAGTGGCTGCGAGGCGTGTGTGCGTACGGTGACCTTTCTCGAGTCCTGCACAACATTGGAAGGCTAGAGAGCGCGCTGAACCGAACACGGATACCCACAAGAAAAAATAGGTTGAAGGCAATGGAGTCGCTAAGATTGTGTCACACCCTGACGACACCTGGCGTGCGGACATCTGTTTCAGATGGCATTATACATGTGAGCTTACGGTGCTTTTTATTTTGCTCAAATACTACAACCAATCCAAGATTACGTGGCCTTTTTCTCCAGATATTTATTAACTCTTCACATGATGACTCTTCTTTGCTGGTTTGTCATGAGATAGCCATCTTTAGTTAGAGACAAAACAGGCACAAAGTACATAAAAATGAATAATTTTCTGAGCTCATTGACGTAATATCAACTGGAAAATTTGACAATAGTTTGTTTAGATATGTACGCATCAAGTGGTAACCTTAATTTAATTTTGTTAAGCACAATATCTTGTCATAAAGGAACAAATTCATTATAACATTCTCTTGGTACATTTTACTCTCGCAAAACCCCAATAAATTAAATCTGCGGATCTCATCATACATAATGAACGTGTTAGCAAATATAATCGAGAGACTTGCAACTCCACTAGTTTTACGAAATATTTCCTTGTTCTTCGAAATGCTATCACTTCACCTTTTCCTTGACTCTCGTTACTAAACTTTAAAATTAATCGTATTTGAAACAATTAGTAAAATAATTGTGTAAGGCAAATGTTGGCTCGGCAGCCACGTTATTGTTTCTAATATTAATATATGAGAAAACCTGATAAAGAAATAGATTTGAGCAAACATACTTGAAATGCTACCAAGCATTTCTATAATTCCATGCACTTTCGGGCTCTTGACGTGAAACTCAATGATTTATTAATTAATTACTAGTTACTCAGAGCACGTCAACTGCTAAGGTCATCCCACACCAGATATCTCCCATCAGCGGAGCGCCGCACCAGCCGGGACAAGCTCTAAGCTCTCCACCAGTCTCCCGGCATGTGTGGTAGTGTAGGGCATGTGTGTGTGTGTGTGTACGGGGCAGGATAGGACAGGGAATGGGAAGGAAAACACCGTGCGCGGTCCGTGGCCCGTTTGTTAGGGTACTGCTCTGGTATTCGCTTGGTACTAACTGGAGAAACCATGGAATGCTACCGATTGAGCAACCGACCGCTAGAATTCTCCTCCAGACAGAGACACAACTCGACCTAGCGCTACGGCAAATGTCGAAAATTCTGCCACCGTCGGGCCTCGAGCCCCCGACCTCGCGACCAGAGGCAATCCAGCAATGCCATCCGTTGATGCCGTGAGCCTCCTCTCCTTGGCGTCTGCTTGGCGGTCGCGGAGACTTGAATGCGCGGCGCAGGGCCCCGCCCACGCGTGCGCCCGGAGGAAGCGGCGCCGCGCGGCGCGGGCGGCGCGGGCGGAGCAGGTGGGCGTCCGTGGCCACCCCTGCGCCTTGCTACATTGTTCCGAGGCGTTTCTCCGTCGGAGGCGGCGCCGCGCGGCGGCGGTGTCCTGTTTTCGGTTGTTTTGCTCGCGGGCCGCGCGTCGTGTCGTCGGCAGGCGGCGGGCGGCGGGCGGGCGCCGGCGCCGGGCGGGCGGGACCTCCACCGCCACCGCCCGGTTGGGCAACCGCCCCCGCCGCCCCCGCGCTCAGGCGCCGCCGCGCCGCCGCCGCTGGCCTGCCGGTCGCGGGCACGCCGCCGCTGCGCTGCTCGCTTTGCACGCACGCCGGCGAGGACGAACGGCTCGCGCTAACGACCGCAGGCAACACGGATTAGGCGCGTCGAAAACCAACACGAGCACGTGCGATTACAACTTACAGGCTCCTTTAAGAGATAATTTTATTAAATGGACTAATGACATGGTGATCCGAGTGATTTGAGTAAGTCGCGGCTTTGCTTCGACTGAATAGTGAACTTCAACTGACCGGTTGTTAATCGAGGTTCTTTATCGTTCTGAATTGAAACTGTAGTTTCATTGCTGTCGCATTGACTAAATCACTTTTCTTCCATATCAGTTAACAACCACAAAAGTACACTTTCCTGTGAAGGAATAATTTTGGAAAAGGTTACTAACCCAGAAAAACTCCGATATAACAAGGTATAATTTATAACTGCTTCATTAAAAAGAAGTATTGTAGCAGTATCGTCCACTTTTAAGAACATTTTCTTAGTTTTCACAAAATTATTGAGCTACAGCACTAAATTCGTTTTGTAAAACTCAATGTGCATTAGTCACCTCCTTTGGAAAAGTTTCTTTTCATAAAATTCCCGTTTTTAATTTTTCTTATACTGTAATTACGTCTTATGCTGTATTAATTTATTCCAGGTTCGAGTTTGCTCCAGTAGAGTTGGTTTGAAAAGAGCAAAATTATGGTCCTGCTTAGGTACTCGCTTCAGTAATGGACAATCAATATTCTACCTCCTGAACTATTAGAAACCAGAAGGGTCCAAAAAAGTACCGGTTCCTATTATATAATTGTAATTCGAATATTAATAAGATAATATTTAAATAAAAAAAGAAAAAAACATTATTAGTTCTCTGGTTAACAACAGCATTTTGTAGTCAAAGAAACTGCCCCTCAACTCTTGTGCATCTCAAATCTTATCTTTCCCACAAGTATGTACTTCTGCTCCAGGCCTAGTATTATATTTATTTAGCCAATGCAACATAAACTTTGAAACAATTCCTGGTCGATTTTCACATAGAATATATTAGGAGAAGGGTATGAGACGGCGAAACAAGTGTTAAATAAATGTTTCATGTTGTACATGTATTGAGTGCTAATGATGATGAAGACGAATCAAGAACTGACATAACTGGTCTGACCAGTGCAATAACACAATTTATAGTTTTGAATGCAGACATATCAAATAGAATTGATGGGAATAACAAATGAAATTATTACCGTGACAATTCTACAAATAATTTCTGTTGTATTTCACACACTATGCGACCATTAATGATTGAGAGTAAGAACGCCATTGATTATAAACAGGTATATCTTCCTTGTGTCCTGACTGACAGAGTATAACGGCTACATAATAATGGTTTAGTGGAAATTAGAAGAAAATAAAAGGAACAAATATTGAAATACTGACAAAATCTATGGAATAATATCACAAAATAGAGCAGATTCTGTTTTTATTTTTTCAGACGACATCATTCGTTTGAACATTTGATGTCCTAAGGCTCCCAAAGAAGCTCCCAATTTCGGGTCCCGCCTACCATCGAATTATACGTTAGCGTCACATTCACTTCGCTAATGTAGCCTACACATTTCACTCCGAAGGCACTTCAGGGCCGTTAAGCGACTGCATCATCAATCATGGCGTTGCCTCTGTCTCCACTTCTGCCACAGCGTAATCACTAGTTCTACTTGCTACCACCGCCACCGCCACCGCTGCCACCACTCTTGGGGCGGACTCCATTCTGCGAACATCCCCGACACTTCGCGACCGCCCCAGAGAGAAGTGCCGGCGGCCGTCCAGGACTGAACAGATGTAGGAGTCGGCATTCATTTCGCATCTTCGTTATATCATAAAGAGCTAATAAAACGATAAAATATTTAGTAGACAATTACCTCTTCAGGAAGAGGAAAGTTGCTATTTTTATTACAAAAATGAAGCTTCATATTTCCACCAATTACTCCTCTGTAACAAAAGAATCCTTCCACTAATATACAAATGGTTTGTCTTTTTTACCACGTTTATTCATTTATTAGTGTTTATTTGCACACTTCTTTCTCTTTCATTTCTGTTTTGTTTTCATGTGAGGTAGCTCCGTGTGGCCACTGCCCTCTCCGTCTCCATTATCCTTGCGTGCACCTCCCGCGCCTCCGTCGCCGCCTCCTCCCCTGCGCGTATCTGCAAGTGCACAAGCGCCGCGGGGGAGTGGTGGGGCCGGTTTGAGCGGATGCGCGATGGAGAACGTGCACCGGATACAACGCTCGCCACTCACTCATAACTCCCCACCTCGGCCTCACCTAAAACATGTTTCACCACTATCACATCTCGGCTGTTACGGTACTACAACAAGGATGACCAATCTAACTCCTTTCCTTTAATATCAACTAGTGTACGATTCATTTCTGAAGTATATTCATAACTACAAGCACTATTTACTTATTACATGCAATACCGGATTATTTACTAGTGACATTTTCTTCCTTCGTAATCCATGTAGTGTCTACTACGAGGCGCATTCACAAAGTAAGATTTCCTAGGTCGTGAACAAAAGAAAAACACAAAATCAGGGAAAATCTTTATTGTTGCACACATGCCATGCGCTGCACTACTTTGCCATACTGGAAGCACCACCAGAATCTGCCGTTTGGGATAGGTCCCGTTGGGTGGGTAATGTTGACAGGATAACTATTTGCGAAGGACCATTCAGAACAAGCGACGCGCGAAATCCAGTGCAGGTGTTGTCTTCCTGTACGATATATCGCTGGGCCACACACGGCTCGACTTACAAAAGATCTTCTGCAGCAGTTCTGATGGGGGGAGTGACTTTCCTCCCTATAATCCAGATGCCCCAGCGAAAAATACTCTAGAGATGTTTGATTTCTTCTTATACCTACGCTTTTGTTCATTTGTACAGATAATTTTCAACACTATTTGTAAAGCCAGAACGCGTCTGCCAGCCACACTTCTCTCCATCACATTCTGAACCAACCTAAATTCGATTTACATTGTTTACTGGATTACTCAACCTCTCGTTTATGAAAGAAGTTCGATCTTTTAAATTTTTCACTGTAGAAATGTTTTTTATTGGAGCTTGAAAATTATCGTAACCTTTCATGGGATTTTAGACATTTCATCCAATTTCGGTTTTGAAATTCAGTTTTAAAATGAAGTACAATACTTCAATGGCGCATGCGTGCTTCGATTCTATAGTAATAGTCAGTACATTACGGGTCTAAAAAAACGAATCGAGATGTATTTTATGATTTTCTTTAAGACTTTACTGAAGCAGAAGTTTTCCGTTCTGCCACACACCAACTAATAGTAACATAACAAGGTTATCTTAACCATCAGAAGTTACGTAATTATTAATTTAGTTTAATAAGGCAGTTTAATTTTATGTACAATACTTAATTGCATTTCTAAGTATTCGCCGACACCCCCCCCCTTTAATGTTTTAGACCTTCCTTCATTCGATGCCGTCGCTGATCTGCTAACTCGTCAGTGATTGTCATCGCAACGAAGAACCGCATCGAGCGAGGTCTGCCAGACGGAGCTCGCGGCCGCTGCAGAGCCTCCTTGGCAGCGGATCGCCTCGGGCGAGCGCGCGCGCACAACAGCACAGCGCGCCGCGGGGAGCGCCAACGCCACACCGCTCGCGCGTCAGTCACACGCGGCGGCGCCCGCCCGCCCCCGACCTCCGGCAAGAGGCCTGGGCCCGCAGCGGGCTGACACGTTTATGGCCCTGCCGCAAACGCTGCTCTACTTACAGCACGCCTGCACACGCGGACAGGCGGAGGGAAGCTGGTGCTAACTCTCAACTTCTTTTTTTATTGATGGGGGTACACGGGAAATGAATCAAGCGTAACGTTGACATCAAGAATCTTCAGCAAGTCTTCTTTCAAGTTCAGAGATTCCAATTCAATATGTCGGTAGTTTATTTTCCTCAACATCCAAACTCTGCTGTACGTGATATACTTGTAAGTGGTGCGCTAACTGTACTCATATTGTGTATGTACGGATGTATATATATATATATATATATATATATATATATATATATATATATGTTTGTGTGTGTGTGTCTGTGCTCAACCCTTCATCAGAACAGAGCAAAATTATCCATCTGGTAAAAGATTCTCTACTTGCAAAATTAATTTAACGACAAAACTTGTTAAAATTAATGTTTCTTGAAATGGTGGTAATGCATTTTTAAAACAACCTTTGTTGACACAATGGTAAAATATGTATAAATAAAATTGTTGATGTAATTCAGTTCGCTGTTCACCAAGGAGTTATGAAACGATGTAAAATAAATAGAAAACTTAAATGTTTGTACTGCATATTTTAATGACATGAACCAAAATGCTTTAAGGAAAGAATCTGGAAAAATTACTTCCAATCATTGCTAAATACTAATACAATGATTTCCTTTTTTCTGGACAAACTTATGATCATATTTCGGAGATAAAAATTCGCACACATACATTTCTTTCCAAAGCCGACAAATAGTTAATGCTCTCTCTTCTTCTAATAATAATTATCTAACACCAACTTGCGTTGAGGTCAATGCTGCCTTTTTGTTCTCTCTGCTCTTTCACGATGACCACTACGTAAATTATTTATGCGAAATTTAGAAATAACAAAATACTTTTATTTAATGTTCGTTACCAATACAGCTTTAGAACTACGAAAACAATTAGAAATACGTTGTACAAGTTACTTATGAGTGAAAAGGGTTTGTTCTCCAGGGAAGAACAAGGGAATCACCGTATCTCTGCAGCTGAGATTTCGCTCCCAGGTGTTGTGTATTGAGACATTGTCAGCTAACTCGGTGGATGTTGAGTAAGAACTTTTATGGCTGGATCGTGAACGATTTAGTACTGAACGCGCCCAAGATTTACAGTCCTGGATTGGTGGAATAGAGGCGCGACAAGTTTATGCTCTGTGCTTTAAAGGCCCAATGCTGTGGATTCTTAACATGTCTGGTGAAACATGGTTAACAAGGTTGTGCACACAGATAAATATGCACCTGTGGTGTTTATCTTCTATTTTCTTTCATATTGCAGTATTTATTGGTCTGTTATCAAAACAAATCGCCATATCTAAAACTGTCTAGCGTGTTCGACAATCTGGCTATCGAAAATGAAGCACAGGAAATTGCTACAAATTTACTACGTAGAATTATCAGATGGCACAGTTGTACATCTGCAAAAAAATGCCTTCTCTTGGAAACACTTGTTTCTCTATTATTGCTTAGACACAAGTCGAGAGTACTTTTAGATTGAGTATGTGAAATGATCTTTTGGCACGATCAAGATTGTTGTGTTTGTTTTCGAGAGAGAAAGGTCGACGGGGAAAAAAATGTTGTGAAAAAAATCATTTCGTTCAAAAAATATAAACAAAAGTTTTTTTTACTACATAAAAATACTTCTAGAACGAATCATTATTTATTTCACCTCTACGTTTCGTGGTTATCGAAAAAAGTGTCATGTCGTTTCTTACCTCAACTTCGTACAAAAATCTTTTTTCTATAACTACAAAAGAAAATTATGCGCATTGCTATAAACGCGTAGAGTGGGTCTTTTTTATCTATTACAACAATTGTCGCCACGACAACTGTCGTGTTACCGTGAAAAAAATGACATTAAAGCGGTAATAAAAGACAGCTGAGTAAAGGGTAGTCGCAAAACCGAAGAGCTTTCCCAGACTGATGCGATAGACGCTAATTAGTACGAGAAATTCTCTGCCAATCAGCAGATCCACTATGTTATTTACGTAATGTAATAGGTATGTAAACCTTGATATTCAAGAAAGTGGACATATGTTGGGAAATCTTACATGAAAGATTTGCGTTGGCTTAAATGAAAGTTAGTTTTCCTTGTTAAGCTTAAAGTAAGTTATGTTTCCCTTGGTAAGCTTAAAACATAATTCATCTATCATATTATGAGTGGCGTTATACTTTTGACATTGGTGAAAAAAACTATAGAAAGAAGTTTCTGAGGATGTTGAATTATTCCATTTAGATTACTATTTACTAAATATACCTTTGCACATCTACCAACTAAAAGACCAGCCACTTGTTTTAAATATAAAAATGATACGTTCCATTTCACTTAAGGCTTATTCTCTCTCATTCTAAAGAATCAACCGACCACAATGACTGAATCGGTTAAATCTATAGGAAGGCCGAATTACTGATATTCAAATCCAGCAGATGATATTTGCAATGATTCCTTCATGATTCATTGAAACAGTACAAAGATATCATGTCGGTCGTAATGCCACCAGCACGTTCTCTCATCGTGTCAGAATGAAGGAACAAACACTCCTTAAAACAGAATGGCTTTAACTTCATAGGAATTCGCGGAGCGGTTCACGTGAACTCAAGCCGAGTTGAATCTCAACTCAGCTATTTGACGCATAGCTCCTCTGTTAACTCGACTGATCGATATTCTTCTGTCAGTAAATATGTTACGTAGTCACTACCAAACACGATATGTAATTTTCTTCTAATATGGAATGCAGTTCCTTAAAGTAAATAAAACGTGTATATGTGTTAGCTGTGATGGTTAAAAAAGGCCACGATCACCTTCACCTCCCATCTCCCACCTCAACTCTCATTCCCTGAAAAAAGGCAGTAAGTCCTTGTCCTTTACGCGTTACCATATTGACGTTACTATAGTGACGTTGAAGCTCCCGGTTGGACATAATGGTCGACAGCTGATTCCTGCCAGGGACAGAATTGGAAAAATAGCAGTATAGACTTCTTGTTTTTTTATTCCTCTCGAAGAATGTGTCAATTTGAACGATACTGTAATATTCAGCTTTGTCAACAATTCTATAAACGGAACTCGATTGTCCGACATTTCGACTCATTGCCAGTTGTTACGTACACGTGACACGGTCGCAGGTGTTATGAACTTGTGACAAGTCGTTACGCGTATCTCCAATTATTGGTTAAACCTTTAAAAACAAGGGACGAAGTGCATTTGGAGTTTTTGTATGCGAGGTCTACGAATCATATCTGATTGAGCACAAACTCTAGTGTAGTTGACTCTTCCATCAAATTCACTTACCTGATTTTCCATCAAATAATTCAAAAGACCAACCAAGCCAAGCTGTGATTCTAGTGCTCAGGCAGTTTTTGATTCAGTCAGATGTGAATTAGGTCAAACAATCCGATACATTAAAATGTCCGAAACCAATGCTTTTCATTCATTACCTAATCAGAGACGAAAATGTAACGTACACGGTTTGCAATGGTGCGATGCCAAAAGGCACCGGAAAAGGAATTTGCAGCTTTGTCAACCATAAATTTAAGGGACATTGACAAGAGTCATTTTAAGAGACATTCCCAATTAGTATATGAAATGATTCTTGATCCTTTGGAATATATGTCGGGTGGTAAAGAAATCATAGAATGTAAGATTTACATAATTTATAATCCTACAGGTAAACCAATTAAATGCCAAGATATGTTTTATTTTTAAATAGAAATGGTCACCTAACATACTCCTCTATATAAAAATATTCTTAAACATATTTTATAGCCCTGATGAAGGCCGAATAAATGGCCGAAACGTCGGCAATGTAAAGAGTTGGTTTTCTTTCATTGACGTAACTTCCAGAATCGCTCGACATACATTCCCAATTAGATTTTACGTGCGTTACGATGAGCAATATGATTGAGCAACCCGGTTATTAGTTGGTCGGAGCGCTTGGTGCGGGCAGCCCCTGTGCGTCGCTTCCCGCGCGCGCGGCGCTGGACATGGAAGGGGCGGGGCCGCGCGGAGGCGGTTGCGCGACCTCCGAAACATCAATCCTGCCCTTGACATATGGCGCGGGCGGGCGGGCGCGGCGTCGGCCGTTGAGGCAAGAGATTTTGGCGCCGCCCGCACGCGCCCATCGCCCCGAGATGGCCGGGCGATAGCGATGTGGAGCGCGTGCCCCGCCACCGGCCGCGCGGAGGGGGCGGCAGGGAAGTGGCGAGCTCTCCACGGCAAGCAAGCGGCTCACGGTATGAGATGAACAAGAAACAAAAAAGCAACCTTTCAGAACGGCGAAATACAGAGCAAGGAGTCAGAGCAGCAGCACGTGTTGTAAATAGTAACAAGGCAGGAGTCTGCTGGAAGGGTAGGTAAGAACGAATTGGAGGAATTAGGTGAATTGGAGGAGAATGAAAGATATATAAGGACAATTTAGGAAAATGACAGTAAATGGTAAAAGGGCGTTTTGATAGTATCCTCCTAAAGAATGAATAATCGTGGAAGATGAAAAGATATAGTCTTTAAAGGAGTAAGAGGTTAAGTTGGCAGAGTGAGCCCAAACGCAAGGAAGTCCACGAAAATGGGGAAAACACAACAAAGACAGCATAGACAAGAGCCAAATGAGATAAAGGATGAAAAAAGAAAAGTACTGAAGCAAAGCGTTGGGTGGGTGACGGTGAGACAGGGAGGGCGGGGGCGCTCGAGAGCTGGCGGGGGAGCTGGCCGAGGCGGAGACGACGCCAGGCTCCGCGCGCGACCTAGCCGGGAAGCCCCGCCCCCGCCCCCTCCCCTGTCGCACAGATAGCTTTGCCGTAACGCGAGAACGTTTAATGTGGCGTGGCTGATGCGATCACAGCAAATATAAATAAGCAACACTTGCCTTGCGCCCATGGAACATGTTGGCGTCGACCATTTGCTGACAACTTCATTTCAAGGAGTGCGAGGAGAAATCTAGGTGTCCTTGCGCACTCAATTGGAGTTTCGCATGCAGAGGATTCTGTGAAGCAAGACTGACGTCACTAGATTAATGTCATTTACTTGGCGGGCAGGGCTTAGCAGGATGCCCTCGTGTTTCAAACGAACGTCGAATTTCACGAGCTGAATTTCGTCATTATCACTATTGCAATCACGAGAATTATTTTTTAACCTGGAAATCACAACGCAAGAGTTGTCATTTAGAGGGTCGTTATAACAAATTATCTTTCATTTGTCCTATATTGAAAAGAAACGAGAAATTCCACTTAGATGATTACGTATTGACAGATCCAATCACTCTCGAGAACAGGACGAGTATCTATTTTTTCGTTGGAACCAAGGGCCTAACTGCGTGACGAAAAGGTAATATTTGGTAAGGGAACATAATCAGTAAGTATCGAAAATACCTCGTCGTACAAAATTTCAACAACCTATTCTCACCAATTAATGACACTCTTGAAGTTATGACCCAAGTTACGTTTTAATAGAAATATGTCATTTTATATTAATATAATAGTAATATTTAATTAGTAATAGTAAACATTATTCTAAAGAAATGCCCGATACCGTTGCGTAATTGCTAAAGTAAAATTGAAAGCTAACTTTTTAATCCCTATAAAATTCGTGCAAAAAGTATATTTTCATTCAGAACAGAGATTTCACTTCGTCGTCCATTTCAGAAAATACTGCGAGAGAATGTTGAATGGAGATGGAGGTAGTAAATGGGACTACTCTGAGCAGAGCTCGAAATGTCAAGACTAGTGAATGCGCAGTTGCGTGGGTTGTGGCTAGGATTAGCATCATTAAGAGTCATTAACGTCACGACGCGAGCGCCCGGTTCTTCCACCGGAGGTTATTTACTCGCTTATTTATGTAGTTGTATGCTGTCAACTTGACATGGCAGAGTAGGGAACTCGTTCGAAGAGTTTAGTGGTACTATTAGTATTCGAGTAGTCCACTAATAGAGGATTAGGTATAATATGTGTTCTTAATACCTTTCCAATATTATTGTAGAGAAAATGATGTAATTTCAAGATTGTGAATAATAATAACAAGCTGTGAATAAACAACCAAGACGTATCTACGAATATCTAAAAGAAGACAAAAGTTATTGCCTCTTATGACAAAAACTTCACTTATTCAACTCTTTGAAAGTAGTAATTGAATATAAAGTGATCGAGCAGATTTTTAATTTCAATTACCTTGCTTATGAAATCTCTTATGATCCAGGTAAGGCTATAGAAAATAAAACTAATAAATTTCAATCGCTGCGTGAAATAATAAAGTAAATGCTTTAGAATAAATTAATAAAATATACAAAAATAAAATTGTATAAACTTGTTGCTCCAGTTGTTTGTACACACAAAAATAACGAACAAATTTAAATAAAAAAGGAATTTAACACCAAAATTCAAACATCGGAAGTGAGATTTCTCAGAAAAAGTAAAGGCCTCATAAAACAAGATCAAATGTGGGATAACTTATGTGTATCATTAGTCAGGAAGCAATACCCATTGTGTATGTAGATGTAAATATTTAGTAAAAAATGTATATATTATGAATGCAAAAGCATAACCAGTAAGCAGGCTAGACGGCGTAATTGGTTATATCTATATTAGTTTTAAAATTCGTTTTAATATTAACGGTTTGGTTTGGATAAGTAGAATACAAGTGCTATCTATATAGAGTCTTTTATTACCGCAGTTAGAGGAGTAATTTATTTTATTTTGTTCATTTTTATTCGTCTTTGTATTGAAAATCTATGAAATTATGGAAATAACCTGGCAATCAGTCAATTGTACTCAAATTGTGCACGGACTGCCCTCTCGTTTATGTCCCATAAAAGTTCGATGGTTTCATGACCGGCGAACTGGGTGGCCAAATCATTCGCTCAAATTATTCACAATGTATATCAAACCCATCGCGAACAATTGTGACCCAGAAAAATGGCGCATTCCTATCCAAAAAAATGCAATCGTTGTTTGCGAACATTAAGTCCATGAATGGCTGCCAATGGTCTCCAACTGAACACAACCATTTCGTCAACTATTTGTTCAGTTGGGTCAGTCGGCCCAGTCCATTCCATGTAAAAACAGCCCACACCATTACGGTCCACCAAAAGGCCTTGTAGAGTGCCTTGTTAAAAATTGGATCCATAGCTTCTTTGGGTCTGTGCCACACTCGAACCCTACTATCAGCCCTTACCCACTGAAATTGGGCTTATCTGACCAAGCCACAGTTTTCCAGTCGCGTCTAGTATCCAATCGATATGGTCAAAAGGCCCAGAAGACGCGCTGCAGGCGATGTCATGCTGTTAGCAAAGGCACTCGAGTCGGTCTTCTGCTACCATAGCCCATTAAAGCCAAAATTCCCCGCACTGTCTTGATGGATATATTCATATACGTACTGTGCGCGTACGTCTCATTAATTTTTGCTGTTATTTTCCCGGTGTTGCTTGTCTGTTAGCACTGACAACTCTACACAAACGCCTCTCCTCTGTCATCAAGTGAGCAGCCGCCGTAGGCCTCTGCGTTGTCCGTAACGAGATTCTATTGCTGAAATCTCGGCACTCGACCATTCTGCGTTGAAAGGCTTTTAATTTACGTCGTGCGGCTATTTTTTCACATGAATCAGTTGAGTTTAAACGAAAGCACTGCTAATACACTGCCCTATTACATGCAATAGTACTGCTTTCACTTGAAGTATTTCTGTGACAACGAAGCAAACATAGTACTTTTTTTTTTCGTTAATCGGCCGACTAGGACCACGCAAGCAAGCATCCTGCATATACCGTGGCTCAGTTTTTATTTATTATCGCGGAAGCAGGTGCTTGCAACAATTCTTAGGGGGGACCAGCATTTTAGCTGGATCCGATTTTTATCCCCCATGGTTGTTAGCCCGGGGGTATGGAAGATGAAAGATGATAGGAATGGATTAGGAGGCGATAGGCGATCGTGGACGTTTGGAACCATCCCAGCATTCGCCTTTATGACCGAGGGAAACCACGAAAACCCCGGTCAGGATGGCTGGCCCGGGAATCGAACCCGGACCTCCCGATTACGAAGTCAGTGCGCTACGCACTGAGCCACTTCACTCGGTATAGTACGGTTTTAGTATATAGGGTAAACTAAGTAATATTTATTATACCCGCAACGTTTTGACTACTGGTTTCCTTGAGAAACTTCCAATTTTCGTGATAACATTTGTAATGCTTGGAAGTAAAAGATGGTAACCCTCATAGTTTCCATGATATTAAAATTTTCGTACGATTCTCATATTACCCTAAATTGTTGCGCATAGTTTTTCTCCAGCTGAGGTCATTTGTACCCATTTAAACCCCCTCCAGCAAAAAGGTTCACTTGCTTATATCTTGCATACGTTTCTACATGTGATACCAAGTTTTACACCCGAACCCTTGAATTATCTTTCAATGCACTACTATCCGTCGTGTCTTTTTACAAACTCGAAAATTTTGAGGATTGAATAAACATGAGAGTAAATAAAATAGATTACAAGAGCTCCATTAAAACTAAATTTTCATATTCCCTCAGCTGCTGAGTTAGCAGACCCTTAGAAGTGAGGTAACTGTTTGACTAAGCAATTCGAGAAATGCTACACGCCAAGTCCAAACAAAAATCATTAAATATTTCCTACTTCAAATTTTGTAACATTCATTAATTTTCTCGTTTATAATTCTACAAAAATTCGTTTTTAATTGTTCACATCTGAATTCGAGGGATTTCTTTTTCAAATACAAAATATTTTATTCTACTCAGGAGAAAAATATTTTAATCTACTCAGGACCATACATAACATTTCTTTTCACCCGGCAACAGAAATCGACCTTACAGCAACGTCTTCTATTGGTTTGATTGATTTTCTTATGTTTCGGAGCACGTCGACTGCTATGGTCAATAGCCCGCTAGCGTAGTTATTTTTATGTGTGGAGGTGGAGGTGTTCGTCCAATGCCCACCTGCATGTAGGTTTGCGAAGACGTTCTCTTCCAAGTATCTCTCGCAACGAGGTACCACGCGAGTCAGGACAAGCTCTAAGCTCCCGGCTGGATT
Source organism: Gryllus longicercus (assembly GCA_038098605.1). NCBI lineage: Eukaryota > Metazoa > Arthropoda > Insecta > Orthoptera > Gryllidae > Gryllus > Gryllus longicercus. Next base: position 58,751 of record JAZDUA010000696.1, read on the forward strand.
TCCAAAATGATGCCGTAGTGTACTGCATGTGAGTGTGTAGTATGTAGGGGTGGGGCAAGGAAGACGAAGAGAAGATCGCCAGCAGTCCTTGGCCTGTTTGTTCTCAACAATTGTATTCGTGATTTAAATTTGTCGAAGCAGCAGTCTGAACTTTTAGCTTCGCGTCTAAAACGATGGAATTTTCTTTCCTTCTGTACAAAAGTGAGTAATTTTCCTGAACGCCAAGTATATTTCTCAAAATAGTTCTCAATGAAAAGTGACATAGCTTATTGTACTGATATAGGAACCATTATGGAGGCTCTTGACCATGATTTCAATGAAACAGAATGACGCTCGTTCATAGATTCTAGCAAAATAAATATGAAAGCAATACATGCTTACAATGGGAACAAATTTTATTCTGTTTTTGATTGTTCCTGCACTTAACCTGAAGGAGACATATGAGAACTTAAAGCTGCTCCTCCCACATATCAAATATCATAAATACAAATGGAATATATTAGGAAATCTGAAGGTAATTGCAATTCCACTCGACATGCAGCTCGGGAATCTTCATTACATGCAGCTACATTCTTTGCATATTCATTTGGACTTCTTCCCGGACAACTTTGGCATTATTAGTGACGAACCTTTCTCAAAAGGAAAAGCGTTATCAAGGCAGTTGGAGTGACGCAATATTATCTTACTACTGCTGGACCTTACAAAGACGTTCTTGAGGCAAAGTACCGTAAGAAATCGAGATGGAATTAGTTTAGGTATTTTTCTTCCCTTTGATTAATAATAAAATTGTAGTTTTTACTGTATTCATTTTGATATGTTATTAATAGAGCGTGTCATTTTTTCAGCTACATAAGTGAGAAATGTTTATTTACAAAAACAATCAGCACATGGAAACTGAGGCCGATAGAGAAATTCTGAAATTAGATCTGTATTGAGAGGCAAATTATCTTTCAGAAACTGTGTTTTGTTCATGTTACAGAAAAAGGTTTGTTTTTTAGACCAGTGTAATCTTTGCTAATGATCGTAATGACTGCTTTGGATTCTCCGCAATCTGCGCTCGAGCTCTTCCGATTTCAGGCCTCATGGTTTGGTCTTTCGAGCGACGCTTTCTCGCCGGTTCTTTGAAATCTTCTTGGGACTGTTCAGAGGCCATACACTGTGGATTTTGGGTTTTTAAAGAAGGCCTTCCCCAATGGCGGCTTTTTTTTATATTCCGCACTTCGCTTCATCATCATGGCCATTTTGTCATCACGACTGTTTTGTAGAAACGATACACACTATAGAGCGCCAAAGAAGACTTTCCGTGAAAGAATAATGTGGCGGAAATTCAAATTTAAAATTGCCCGGACTTTGGTGACACATCCTGTACATACAGCATGCAAGTTGACCCACGTAACTTTACCACCTCATGCGGTTTTTGAACGATTGAAGTTATTGCAATGCAGTTTTCATAAAAGTTCAGGAAGAAATGGGGCTACTTTATTCATATATTCATTTCTATTTTATCACTTGTATTTTTTGTGTTTTTTGGCGTCCCAACGCCCCTTTGGGGTATTGTGCGCTTCACGCTTTTGGAGTAATACTCCATGAACTGCTGCGCGGGAGTAATACTCCTGTAATTACCATTGCCCTCGCGCCTCGTTTCAGTTGTCAAGAGGACCGCCAGGTAGCATCTCTGCGTATGCACTCTCACTTACGCGCTCCTGCGTCACTACCCAGCGGCTAAAATTGGGGAGGAATTAGGTTCGGTGTAGGGTTTCTTAGGGGCTGGACTAGTCCTTGTGAAGCAGCCAAACTAGTTTTTGTGGGAACAAATTGCACATGAGATTGTCCGAGAATCGAACCCGGACCACATCGGTGAAAGGCGAGCGACTTCGCTCTGAGCCACCGAGTCAATATTACGATATACTGAGGCAACGATTTTTCACATAGAACTAAGCATATTTTTAGTCTATTATCACGAGCGTAAAAAGACGAATACAATGAAATGCATATTGTCATATGTTAGATAAACACTTGTTGAGTAATTTTGATTTTTGCGACTCGCGTTTAACGGACATTGCAACGCCCCGCCCGAGCACTGCGAGAGAGAACGTTGCGTGACCTTGTGTGGAGGACTGTTTGAATTCAAATATCCGTTAAATCAAAATTACTTTTAAAATGTTCATCTAACATATGACAATACGCATTTCATGGGATTCGTCTTTTTACGCTCGCCATGAGAGAATAAAAATATGCATAGTTCCATTTAAAAAAACAAATTTGCCTCAAAATCTCATAAAATACAAGTGATAAATGGAAACGAATACATACATCAAGCAAGCCCCCTTCCCTCATGCGTGAAAAGTGCATTATATGTAATATCATCCGTACTAAAATTACAGGAGGTGCGCGCTCTCTCTCTCTCTCTCTCTCTCTCTCTCTCTCTCTATATATATATATATATATATATATATATATATATATATATATACCATAATGATGTTCAATTTATAAGCGACATTATCTTTTCTTGTCTTTATGAAGTTCTACAAGTAATGGGAGAAAGTATGTGCTGTTGGAGCACCCCTCATTTCAGAAAATGTCTGCTGCATTAAAAATCAAAGTGTTTACTTACTTCAATTTTTTGACCAACATACTTACAAAATCGAATAAATCTTTTTTACAAATATTTATTTTTCTTTTAACAAATAATTATTTTCCTTTGAAGTAATGACTTTGTATTATTAATCAAAAACTACTCATTTAAAAAACCGTTTTTGCTGAACCATATGCTGTGCGCGCAACGTGGATGGAATATATCTTTATCGTCCTTGTTACTCTTGTGGCAGAAATCTTTATATAAGGGTCGTCTACGCACGGAATTACTTCTGTTACATCACAATCTGTTTTATAGTAACTCTTCTTTCTGGATAGGCAATTTAATTTGTTATTTACACAGACGATTGTGTATTATGAAGGAAGACAATTGTGTGATATGTAACTCCATTGACAAATGGTAATGTAACGATCTTTGGTCGTAAATCAATTGAGGCAAAGTACTGATAGCAAAACACTTTTTTATGTCTCTCTTAATTGTCATTTTCTACATACAATGGATGTTTCTTATAAACTTTATAAAACTCAGCTTATAAAACAAGCTTATAAAATTGTACAATTGTGAAAATATCTTTGTAATATTTCTAATAGAAACTGTACCTGACAAATATAGTATGAAGATATTGTATTTGATTCCCACTGTATTGGCTATATTTTCCAGGAACGACTCTATGAACAATACCTTTAATGCTGCTGTCAGATGAAAGAGTGAAGTTGGTGCAATTTATTTGCCATACATACTTACTTGGATTTGGCCTGCTACCTTTCATAATTTTAATATTTTAATTCTCACCACCGACAATACCGCAATACAATATCGCAAGAAGTGCTGATAGACGTACGTCAAATCGTTGTACTACAACTACTGAATGTAAACTCCCTTCTTTTCTTCTCTTCTTCACTTTTTTGTCTCCTCCTCTTCACATTTTCAAACTCAATACGACTTACAAATAAATAACGTAGAGAAGAACCAAGAACATAAACTTCATTTTGTTAATAAGACTGGACTCATGGACTTTAGCCCTTTTAACAAATAAAGCAAAACTGAAGTCTGTTTTGTTGCCATGTGCAATAGGTTCTTTTGACAGAAGTCTGTGCTGCTATGTTCAAAGAATATATTTCAGAACGCATTTTGTAACAAAATGTGACTTATGCCCTTTTAACAAATTACTTATTTTCAGCATTTTCACGAAACACTTCAACTGAAACTACGTAGCCAGGTGAAATCAAAATGCTGACGGCCTAACAGAGACGAATACTCGCAGCCGTCTTGTAGAAGAGCTCTGCTGCTATTAAACTGAGAATCTGAGTTACATCTTTCCACCACGACATTGGTTCGAAAAGATGGAAAGAACGAAAATCGTAAGGTTTTGACAGAGCGCTGGGAAGTAAGACAATAAGCCAGTGGTCGGCAAACGTTACATCACATGACGCTACCCTCCCAACATTGCCGCCGAGGTGAAGGTAGTAGAATGGCAGAATATTCGTAATTTTGCAGACGCAGAAGTTTCCACCAAACATTTAGAGATCATAAATATGGTATAACGTGAAGCAGAACCCCACTTGCAACAATTATGTTATATTTGTGTCCGTTAAACGTCATATTTGGAAGAACTGATACATTTATGTTCAGAAAAAAATAAAATAAAACTATATGTCCGAACACTTCAAGGAAAAGATCATTGCTTTGAATCAACTTTGACCTTGATTTATTCAGGACATGGGAAAAATGTGTCATAAGTCTAAGATTATTATAATCAACCACATTTGTCTCATAACATAAGTCGCATAAGCCTTCTCATTATCTGTATAATATCAATTTAATTTCTGCACCCATCTAAAAACTTTGCACTTGTAAATATATCTTAGTCATTAAAGTAAAAAAATATTGTTTTGTTTAATCCTTGTATAACAAATTTGTAGTGTAATTAAAATCTGTACATTACGGTGGATCTCATGACTAGACCAATTTGCAAGCAACCTTACAGTTTTTTTTAAATCAACACCATTGTCCTAGGTCATGGACATTTTCTAGAATGTCAAGCACTGATAAAATATCATTTAATTGTACTCTATCGCTTTTTCCTGAGAACAAAATGTAATTAAAAATGCCTAAAAAGTTGAAAATGGCGTAATGTTGTTTCGAGGCCAAAACGTTACATCTTTCATGATCGCCTTTCGCAGAATCTACTTAAATTGCGGATAAATTAAGTTAAATATTAATCCTTTGCCTTCACGCAATGACTTAATTACTTTTTTATATAAATAAAAAACAATATTTGCTCCAAATAATTGATTGTAAAATATACAACTTTAGACAAAAATATAAAAGCATTATACATAAGCTGAATGTGACACCAGTGCTTCAGTAGTAAAATTGTTGTAAAGGTTTGATAGTGAACCGTATTTCAAAATACTACGTAAAATCTTTATCTACTAAATCTGACCAGTTTAAGAAGTGTATAAAAATATTGTGAATACAAAAAGATGATGTATAGCCCGTGACCTAATTATATCAGAGAGAAAGCAACATCGGTGAGTTGTTTTTAATATTTCGTGTGAGATAACATCGCTTTCGCAAGACTGAAGGTCATGTAAGAGAGATTACCAGGTCAACCACACAACCTACGCAGTAAATCTTGCCACAAATATTCCACTCACGTTCTGCCTTCACAATATTACGCTTTCATTACGATTATTCTCGATAAATGATACTTATCAAAGTCACGAAGAACTTCATTATCCTGTTTTACTATGCGTTTTATGTTACATTCATAATCGAAATTATTTGCCAACAGGTTTTTCACAGCATATTTTTGATCTTCAAGAAAAGGAACTTAATTTTCAGTTGACATGGGAGTTAGTATTTAATAGCATGTGCCATACTGTAACAAAATTTAAAAAAGTTGCAGACGTGGCGTTTTGGCAAAGCAAACCACACACTCAAACTTGCTGGAATTTCGTGATACCCGATGTTGCGGGAATAAGGCCGTGCTTGTTCGTCGTTTTCAAGACTCTTACTAAGAACAGGGATGATATTCCAGAATTCTATTTAATTTCTTAATGTTTAAGAACTTCCTTTTGTACAACACATTACATATTTTTCCAGATTGAACAGAAAGATGATTTATGCTCTCTTCTATCTACGAACATGGTTAATCAGTGTTAGATTCGTAATTAGCAGCATATTCAGACCGTATTTTCGTATTTTTTTTTAAAATTAAGGAATAAAAAAGATTCTTCGCTCTATAGGGTGTACTACAAACACTAAAAATCAGAAAGTAATGTAACAGTTTAAATAACATTATATAAATTCAAATTGCAATACAATTTCATGATTCAGTACTTTACTTTCATACAATAATCACTTTAGTAACTCGAACATAGAATTTAGTTCAGAAACATTCGTTTCAAACTAGTTTCTCTTCATTGCAATGGAATCGCAGCAAACTAAAATGTTTCATGTTAAATTTGGTCGGTTTTAAGTTAACAGTGGGAAACTGTTATTAAAATATAAATTCAACATTCCATGCATAAAAATTTGTTGTCTGTAACATCTGCATAGTGCTCTTCAATTGTAAATGTTAAGAAAAAATGTTCGATGTCCGGCAATTAGAACCTTTTGGATAGCTCTTCAAAATTTGAAGCTCCTGGACATCTAAAGTTTTTGTTTTCTCCGATTTAAATCTGGTTTACATTAATTTTTGAAATTTGATATTTCAAATCACGGGAAATGTTTATATTTCTTGGCAATCGCGATTTATATAAAATACTTTCTAGTAAATCGAACTTCTCGCAGAACGCAGCCCTCTTTCATTCCCCTTCCAGCTGAACGCAATGTGTTGTAGTGGCATTTCGTCTTGCCCCACTCCGCTCCCGTGCCGTCCTGTCCTGTCCCGTCCAACCCCTCTCCGTCCCGTCCAGCCCCGTCCCACCATGCCAATGCCATGCCATGCCATGCCATGCCCCGCCCTGCGCCGCCCCAGCCCGCCCTGCCCTCGCGCCCACCACCGCGCCCCACCCCGCCCACCCACCCCGCCCTGCCCCGCCCCAGCCCGCCCCGCACCCAGCCTGCGCCGCCCCGCCGCGCCCCTCGCACTCCGCCCCCGCCCCCGCCCCGGCTGCGCCGCACGAGGAGCACTTGGATCGCTGCGCTCGCGGGGAAACCCTCGTGGGGCTTCGTGGAGCGCAGCGGAGCGTCGCGTCGCGGCGAGAGGCGCGCAAGGGCGGCGGCCGGGGACCCCGTCACGGCCCACGACCCCGAGCGGAGGCACAGCGCTGGCGGCACACGCGGCTTCCGTTCCGGGGGCTGAGCGCCCTAAGATAGGTCAAGGCCGGCGCTGGCGTCCACTTCCGCCCGGGAATTTCCGGCAACTAGAGCGAAATTTCTCCGTGGGGCGGTGGCGGACGCGCTCCCCGGGAGCCCCGCTGGGGCAGCGGATGGCGCAGCTTCGGCGCGGCGAAGCGACAGACACAAAGCCGGTGGAGTGGGGGTAGAACGTGAAGAGTGGGGCGCTATGAAACAAGACTTTAGTGACTTAGCCGAACAACGGATGAAGTGCTAGAGCTGAACCGAAAACGGAAAGGACAGGTACGAGAAAGTAGGAAATATGGTATGGGAGAACCGAAAAAGGTCAAGAAAAGGGAGGAAGACGGAGGAGATCAAGTGAAGACAATGTCATAATTAGTAAGTCCAGTAATAAACTAGAAAGAAAGCGGGTCGACGCGGAAAGATACGTGATAATTAAAAGAGGGGGCTACAATTGAAGCATGGGTCATAACAACGTTGTAAGTGACAATATTATGAAAGGTGACAATTTTATGAGAAAGAAAAAAAGTTTTATGTACTCCTCTTCATCTCCGTAAAACGATCACATGGGCACTGTTTATGTGAGAAAAGTTTTTGGGGAAAATACTCGTATTAGCTAACCTTTAACAACGTGGAATATAGGTCAAATGAAAGCGTTAGGCGGGTTGTGTTCTCGACTTCTGCGTAAAAATATGGAAATCGTGGCGAAAAGAGAAGAAGGAGACTAAATGGAAAGAGAATGTAAGGAAATGATACAGCGAATGAAAGTGGAGAGTATCTACCTCCAGAAACATTCTACAACCAAATAAGAAACGAAAAACAACGTTGTACGTAGAAACAGTATTTTCTTGCATATTAAGCTTATTAGTGTAGATGTACACCATTTTTACATTTACTGTAACATTATTTACTGCTACGAAAAAGTATTATTTTTGTGAAATATATATTAGTTTTTAAATATTTTAATAAGCCGCATAATATTCGTTTTGAAAAATATTTTTTCCTCTGTACAATGGTTATTTTAGCGCGACGTTTGTGTGTATATAACTGGTTGCTTCAGTAGGACTTTCAGTGCGTCAGAAAAGGAGTTTTATATTATATTATTTGGTGTGGTGTCATGAACTACAACAATTAACGTCGGTACCTGATTCACTACATCAGCGAATTTGTAGACCGGAAAGGGCGATGAGTTGAAGCAGCAGTTTCTAGACGACAGACGATTGTTGTGTACTGGTTGAATCTGTTGCAAGTTTGATAAAGCTGAGTTGCAAGATAAGAGAACTCACAAAAATAGATCTCATGGTATTGACAATACTTTAAAAGCTTTGATTTACCACCCCCATATCCCATAGTCATTTTCTAAGCAAGAAAGACATTAGTCGGATGAAGAATGAGAAGGAATGGCTTTGTGCCTGTATACTATCCGTGCAAGTTTTCTTGATCCCTAATTTCGTAGAAGTGGGGTGGTTGATTATTTTCGACGACAGGTCTATTATATCAAATCTGTAGCTCTTCTTTATTTGCAAATTAGTTTTTATTACATGGTAGTGATCATTTCTGACATTTAGATTTTGTCAACAACGCTCGCATAGGATCGTACGTATTCCAGGCACAATGTATAACTGTTTACTGAAATGTACACCCTGACTCCAAAGGTTCACGGAGAACTTACGTAGATATTTTCTACCATTATCAATAGAATTCATGACTCGATTCGGGACTTGCACAACTTGCGATCAAATTTAAATCAATTGTGATTATGCGATGAAAATGAAAGACATAAGTGCCTGAATTGAAAGCGCATTACATCATGTAACGGTAGTTTCGGCCTATGCCCGGCCTGCGAGCTAATACAGAAGTTTCTAAGGTAATTCGCAAATTCATATTGTCTTCACTTATTTGAAACAAGTTTGTTTTGCCACCAACTCATTTTATCATAAATTACAAGCTACAACTATTGGTGGCTTCACGCTGCTTCCACCAAACTATTGATTGTCTGCGCACGAACAGTGCTCCAGAGGACCCACTCAATAAGAATTCATGGTTTACGAAAACAGTGGGTCGCAGAGACCCACTCCAATAGAAATAATAAACGTTAGAATCAGGTTTTTAACGTATATTAGTTAATTCGTCTGATAGGTCTGTTGGACAAAGTAAATTGCAAATGCTGTTATGTTCTACTCGCTAATTTTTATGTTCTACTTGCTAATTTTTATGTTCTAGTTGCCAAAGAGTTTACTTAAATTTGTCAAATATTTCTAGCAAGCGGTCACAGTTTTCGTTTCCTTATCTTCTTTGGTAGACAAGAAGAAATATGCAACCATAAATGTGTCATTTGACTGCTTTTAAAGTAAGATTTACTTCACGATCTGGTAATCCCTTTACTTTTATGGAAAGTGAGGATTTGAATATAAATGTTTAATTAAAACAAACTATACTTATGAAACAATGAATGTCAGTGATACAATATTGTGAAACTTCAGCAGCACAGTTACCTTGCATGTTTACATTTTAAATTAGTTGCTAAATATGAAATGCAATACTTTGAAAATGTATTGTTCATTTTGTTTCTTGATCATGTAATAACGTTATATATGCCTGAATATACAAAGTTGTTACATGGAATCACATGTCAATTTTGCATTACTTCAGGTATGCTTAGCTGAAATATAAATTTGTTCTAAACTAGAAAAACACATATACAAATTTAATACCAAAAATATAACATAATATCGTCTCTAGTTATTTTTTGTAGTTCCGTAAAATTCTAAAAGTGTCACTTACAACGTTGTTACGGTGCATACTAAAATTGTAGCGAGAAGGAGCTTACCCCAGAGAGGATGCGAGGCTTCCTCTGTATGATAAGAGTCATTGTGCCCCCAGCGGTCGTGCGTAGCAACGTGCAGTTGTAATTCACGAAACAAAATAGAAACTCGGCGTCATGGGTTTTCCAGCAGCCAGAGCTTAGCATCGAACTTTACAGGTACTATCTTTCTCTTTTGGATGAAAATTCCAAAAATAAATAAATACATAAATAAATAAGTAAATAAATATTTTTTAATAGTGGAACTAAAACCCACGTACGTAATAGTAATGGTTATTTAATACTATATATACACCACAATTTCTTACCGAAATATTTTTTGTGAAGCTCATTTGAAATTGTAAAATATACATATATTATAATCTTAGAAAAATAAGCAGTATGAGAGAAAGTAAAACAATTAAAAGTTAATAAATAATACAATACTGGCAGCGTTGACAAACAAATTAAAATAGATATAAAAATGTATAATAGTAATTATTAAACACTATGTTATTGTAATATTACTACATATATATTAATGTATTCGTTTTTATTACCGCGAACAAAACACCGCCGCCATTATCGTCTTATGTTATCTGTGCATCACATTTAACACAATTAAAGGATACAATTCAAAATGAAATAACAAATGTAAATAATTATAATAATAACAATATTAATAATAACAATAATAATAATAATAAATATGAAATAATATGCAAATTCTAGCATACGTAGCATCCATCTGTGTAAATTGGAGAGGGCAACTGAAGGGTAGCAATCTTCATTTCATATTTATTTCAACTAGGTTTTAAATAATTTATAAAATATTAATTTGTAACCGTACAACAAAAGCTTCAATGTAAGAAACAAAGAAATACCACACACACACACACACACACACACACACACACGTGTGTGTGTGTGTGTGTGTGTGAGTGTGGGTGCGGGTGTGGGTGGGTGGGTGGGTGTGGGTGCATTCTAACTTACGTAGCATCCAATTGCTTCAAAACAATCTAAAATTACGATCAAGATGGTCAGGATTTTCAGAGCAGGCGATTAACTTTGACGCCCAATTACTCCAAAAATACTCATATTTGCGAAAAACTCAACATGTCCTTATTTAAAAATCTGTTTTCGATGAATACTTTTCATTTAAAAACATTGTATCTTTGGAATTTTAGTAGTAGAAATGCGCCGAAAAGTTTGTAATTTTTTTCAATTTTTGAAATATTGACGTTTTTAACCAACGTGAGACCTATACCATTTTATTAAAATTTCTTCAGACTATACACCAACTAAATTTTATTAAAAGCAATGAAAATGTTTTTGAGAAAATGTTTAAAACAAAAATTAAGGGATTACGCCAAAAAATTCTTTTTTTAATTAAAAAAAAAAAGATTTTTCAACCAACATGAGACTGCACCATTCTCTTAAACGTCCTTCAGACTATCCAACAACAAAATTTAATCAAAACTGATGGCGCCATTTCTTTGAAAATTTGGAAAATGTTTCAGGGGCTTCATGTAAAGTACCCTCCAAAATTAAAATATCGCTTTCAAATTCAAAGGGCCACGACATCAGCCAGATCGATAGGGCAATATCACTTCTGGAGGAAATCGGCAGAACTGTTTGACCAACAGAGTTGTCCAGATGCTGACGGACAGAGTCGTTTTGCCGTCAGTAGCAAGGACCCACAGAAAATCGATTCTCAATACACCACGTGCTTGAGGATTTTATTCTAAATGTAGCAACTGGATTTGCCAACTTTTTCGTTACCGGGGCCCTATAATAAGAGTATTCTGCCGAAATATTGGTCGGTTGTTTGCGCAGCAATGCACAACTTTCTCTTCTTAAGAACTTCCTTCTTAAGCGTGAGAAAGTAAAAAAACTACACATATTTTCATTTTATTTTCAAGAGAACTGATAATTTACACATCGGAAGTCTGCACAATGGCATATGTATTGTTTATTTCCCGTGCGCGTACGAGGGCAATACTCTTATACAAATGTATAATTTAAAAAAATGACCTAGTACTTCAATGACTAAAAATGCGATGGTGAAAAAAGCGATGGTTTTTACTTTAATCATTAAAAAAGGATAACTCTCATAACCGTAAAATTTTAAAATGCTTTAAATTAGAATTTCGGCTTAACCCCCCCCCCCCCAAAGTACTTTTGTCAGAATGACATTAAACATTCTTACGTAAAATAGATTACATAATAACAGAGTAAATAACGAGAAAATTTCTTGGAGTTTCTTATTGAATTAGGAAATTAGTATATTCCATTTTTCTCCTTGCCAAGTTAATTTTGAGGTGTATGCACTTGCACATCCTTCTTTATATTATTAATTACACGCTAGTAAGATTCGAGACAGAGTCATGAACAATATCATATCCCGCACTCATTGCTCATGTTGGTATTTCGGGGTCAGTGCCATTCGAAGAGTTACACTAATAAACACGTTTGCTCTCATAAGAAAAACTATGCCGCTGTAGAGTTACAACTACCTCGAAAGGTCAGGTGATCCGGTTCATAATTAAAATTCCTGACTCGATAACCTGTCACTATTATATATCATTTAATTAATTTCACTTCTCTAATTAATTTAACGACTGTAGTTCGCTCAACGACACATCACACAGTTTATTGTATATTCATTTCACAGTCAATTGCGAATAACAGGCTAAGAATATGACGGAGAAATAGGTACTAATGGCACAGAACGCCACTTACAGTACATTAGTGGCAAAAAATATTCAACACTTAATAGGCTTTTTTGTACTAAGTATAATACAATAGGCATTATTTCTCTCACTTTGACAGAAACACTTCGCCGAGACCAATGGACTAGATCCCTTTTACGAGTGGATAAACCTTGGTCAAGTATTCAGAAAAATTATACTTCATAGCAAATACTAGGAATGAATTCTCAAGTTCTTCCCAATAACCCCAAATTTAAAAAAAATGGCATCTAGGTTTACATAGTTTATGAAGTGAAATAATTCGCGATATTATAATGCGACTTTGTGTACTTGAAATAAATTAAGCTACACTTGGAAATCTTAAAATATTTTTAGGCAACTTGTTATATTTATCACAAAGCATTAGAAAAATTCGGATACAACATATCACTTCTAAAAACTAGAGCTATATAGTCACATATGGCAGCGGGATTAACAAAAATATTAACTAAGTGCATTATATTAATGATACGTTACAATCACTGACAATAATTTTAAAACTGTTCCATACTTTTAGTTCTTTCTGAAAACGTTAAACTAGTATTACTTTTATCAATAAGCATTATTACATGTTATGACTACTCGTTATTATTTCAACATGTAAGGAAATGATTCATCAAAATTCCATTCTGATGAGAAAGCTTTAACCACTCCTGAATCTGAAAAAGTCTTGGTCTATGAAAGAAATCGTTTTCATTCAACGGCCGACGACACGTTTAGTAGCGAAATTACATTTGATTTGTCAGAAGGTGGTGAAACATGTTCAAAAAATGCAGCGCTTGTTTGGGCTAGTAGGCATCCTGGAACACAGGTGTGTTCCCACTCCACCGCCCCCTCGCCTCGAACCGGTCTTCTAGTGGTCTCCGCTCATGCAATAGGAATGCAATTATTTTCGGTGCGAGGTTTCCAGTCCCTCCTCCCTCACTTCGGACAGGGCAGTGCCCCAGAATCGACGCATGCCTCTCGGGTGGAAGCAAAACACAACATGAAAAATAATCACTCTTAAAACCCCAAATATTCAACCTCAAATGATACCATTTCAAAAGCATTTAAACGATTTCAAAAATCTCTGGCAACAATACATTCTCTTGTCTGCAAAAACGCTGCGAATTTGCGTACTTTATACACTTTAATTTTTCAAATGGCGTGGAATAACCATTAGTGAAACACTATACTTAAAACATAGGGGAGGGGGTAAATGTGTGTCCAACAAACAGGGAATACCTTACTAGCATTATCTATTGTATTTTCAATGTTATGGGCGCATCCATTCACAAATGTTGGTCACCAAAAAACTATATTTTTATCGCGTACAATTTGCTTCAATAGTAAATCACATGCCTTACAGATTTCTGTACATATTCAGACTACGGGATATTTTCAACTATAACATACTCAGTCTACAATCTGAGAGAAAATTTCTTGAACAATTCAATACGAGTGTTTGATAGCACAAAGTAAACATAAACAAGGCAGTGTTGCCAAATACTGCAACCTCGAAGACTGTCCTAGAAGCCCCATTGAATTAAGTTTACCTGAAACCCAAAGTTTATCCTTATAAAAGCAATTATTGAGTTTCAGTGACATAAATATGTGACCAATAGAAAAGGCGTTAATGTAACATTTTAATTCTATTTTAATTTGATTTTCAATTTTTATTTTCGATTTAAAAAGATCGTTTAAAGATCAGGAGTCAACACTAAACAAACCGTGTATTTTTATACTTGTTTTTAATTTACATAATACGATTCTACCCGATCCTTCCCCTTCGCTTACTTATGTAATAAATCTTCAGAAAATTCTTTTATGTGAGCATGTATTTTGCACCTTGAAATGTTGTGTTGGCTAGTTTTATGTACACTTCTTTAATTAATCTCAATGTTCCATGTATGTGGGAAAGAAAAAAACGCCCATATAAGAACTCGGCTTGGAAAATATTGTATTGGAGATAATCTACGGATTTTACTACTACCAACGAAAATTCAAAAAAGTTCAAATATGTCGCCATTCAAATCTGTCTCACGTTAACGATGGTGTCATGTTATTTATTTACAATAACTTTTGCCTACATTTTATGTTCATGACATTACACGTTTTAACAAACATAATACAAACAATAAATAATCATCTTCCTCAAAAATGACTTTACAATAAAAACAATAATAACATATTTACGTCAACATAACATACATTCATACTTGAAGGACTTCTGATGTATAATATGTTCATTATTTTCTTATTCGTGCTAATAAATTGCCATAATGATTTATGGCTATTCATTACGGCCAAATTAAATATAAAAACCTTGTACACTTTTAAAAATTATTTTTAAGGTTATTAACTTTCCTTTCTTTGAAATACTGCCTTCTCTTAGACAATGCGAAGTCCTCGTCGCGAGTACCGTTAACCAGTTGCCGTTCACCAAATACTGTACTTCGAGTTCCCTCTGCAACCGTTCCTCCATACTCGTTCCTAAATTACCCAAATCAAATTCATGTCTTAAAATAAATGTTTCGAATATGTTACGAGAGACTTTCCTTTCCTGCCACGCGTTAAAAGCTCTAACTCGATTTAAAAACCTATCAAAATTCTCCATTTCTGCCGGACCTCACCATGCTCATCCGCATTCCATAGCATGCGGATTCGATCTCCGCCCAACAATTCAATGTCGTTTGTTTATCAACTGATACCCACACGACTCCCATTGCATAAAATTATTTTCATCCACGTTATTTATCACTTGTTTTACGAATCTTGCTTTTTCATTTGCTAGTATTTTTTCCTAGTCTGATACAGTATTGTTCATACGCGAATAAAGTACTTTTTTTCCACTCTGTTCAAATGCTTTGAGAATGTACATAAATCTTCCATTTATTTATTTATTTCCTATTTCCATTCTTTCTTGTCTTACACGTGCTTTTTCTACGTTCTTATATTTTACATTATCACTAACAATACGGCTACATTGTTTTGTTTCTTAATCCACTTTTTCCATTACCTAAAATATTTATAAGTAAGATTAATACAGCACATTTCTATACGTACGGAATGAAGATATTGGTTCGTGATAACAATTGTACTAGCAATAATACTTTTCTGTTTAAGCCTCTCTTGTGGCTCACGGACAGCGTGCTAACTTTCCGTGGCACGATCTCGCTTCCGTGGTTCGAATTTCGGACGGGGAAAAAATAGAGCAGTAGCTATACTTTACAATGGTCCCAGTTTCTCTAGCTATGTGGCAAAAACGTCACGCAGGATGAGTATGCTAGATACGGTCATGGGAACCTGTCTTGCTGGCTCGAGGCGATTGGTATTCGAAAGCTACAGTTTCATTTTTGTGGCGGCCGAGAATCGAATCGTCTCACAGAAAGCTAGCACGGTAACCATGATGTACCCACGGTGCTGAAAAGCATTAATACCAAATAAAATACCAACATACATATACATCATACACACACACACACACACACACACACACACACACACATATATATATATATATATATATATATATATATATATATATATATGTTATGTCTCGTTTATCTTGATCTTTGCTGCTTGAAAATGCAAACCAATAAATAGAAGTCGCTCGCTAGGTTTTTACAACCTCCCACCGAACCGCTTTCACTGCTTGAGGATCCGGGATGAAAGGTGCTAGAGGGCTTATCGACCTGCGCGAGGAGCGCTGACGAAGGAAAGCGAATGAGTAAGACGCCTGGCCCCACATACTCGTTGCCGCAGCCAGCGCTTCCGCTGACTCAGGGCGACAGCCGTCGCGCTGCGCCGCCTACTCCTCCGCAATTAGATGATAGGCGCACACTGCAAGAGCAGGAAGTGCGGGGCTCACCGGAACTTCTCGCTTTAGTCTCGTGAAATACGAATTTCGTGTCTCAGGGCATCAACTGATGCCCCTGACCGGGAGGTCGAAGGGAGCTCGGCAAGTCGAGATCAGTCGCTGTTTAGAGGATAATTCTAGCGGCCGGCGGTTGTCCATGTTTGTTTGTTTTTTTCGATCAAAATCAGACGAATGCCGGAGCAATACGTTAAAAAAAGGGACATAGGCCATCTTTCCTTTCTCTTGTCATATCCTCACTCATTACTTACACGCACACTACTCCTCTCTATTCCACACTTGTTCGGAGACCAGTCGGAAGCTTCGAGCTTGTCCCGACTGGGGCGGGGCCGCTGGTAGATGTCTGTTTGCGGTAACCCCCTAGCCGACGGGTAGGTCGGCGCCGGCCCTCACCACTCGGGAGGGGGGTCACAGCCACCTCACGAGAAAAGGACGAGCACCACACTTACACGGGGCTAATGACCTTAGCAGTTCGATCAACCTAATTTGGACTAGCCAATTTTCGACACTAATTAGTCGAATTCAGCCGCTAGAATGGCGCGATCTGGAGGGAATTCCAGCGGCTGATCGGATCGGTATTTCTTCGTTCCGAACGGTACAGGGAACGCTGAAGTAGTCCCCTTACATGGGCCACGAATCGCGCGCAATCTTTCCTTCTTCATCCTCACTTCCTTATTTCTCTTTACACACACACACACACACACACATACACACACTTACATGCACTATTTATCACCCATATCGGGAGAGCAGTCGGATACTTAGAACTAGTCCTGGCTCGGGCAGTTTCGTGCCGGCGGATAATTGTAGCGAGAAGCTCTTGCAAGCCTTTCACGAAAAGACAAAGTCGGATCTCAGTCTAGGAGGGGAGGGATACCGCCCCTATCAGGGATTTAACTTGCACTGCACTAAAGGGTCCAATGACCGTAGCAGTTAACGCGTCAGGAAACTCTTTCAATCAATCAATTCACCGGATTAGAGTATTGTAATGATTTAGAGGAAATGTACTACGGAAGGTGTCAGCCCTGTCTCTCCACAAAACAAACTTATTATTATTATTATTATTATTATTATTATTATTATTATTATTATTATTATTATTTATTAATGATTTTTAACAGATACTAACATTAATCCACAAAATAATACATCTTATATTACCAATGCTGAATCCATACTTGACTTAATCTCTACCAAAATTATGATTATTTGTCGTTCACAAAAGTGACCAACATAAGATGTAGGGATTTATCGTTTGGCTTCGCTAATTTATCGATAGTACTGTTCAGTCATCGCCAAGTCCAGTCAGACAATCTATTATCAATAGTGTTGTAAACTGTACCGATTTATTTTCAGTTATTTTTAATTTGAAATCTAATTAAGGGATCGCAAGCAATCTTGATCGTTCGTACTTGTTTGATCGAGCAGCAACGGCAGTTTGGCGAAAATTTCGAACTTTAAAAATTCACAATTGAAAGAACAAAAGAAATGTAGAGAGATATAATTTTGTTCCATGCTCCCCCCCCCCCACGCACACACACACACATTTATCAGGGTTGCCTCCCCACGTGATCGGTCCTGCACATATCGTAGGTTAGAAAAAAGTCAAGAATTTTACTTTCTCGCACTAACTTACTAACTGCACTAAGAAGAGAAAGCGCCGGAACACGGCGAATTTTGACGCAAAAACTCCTATTGCCGTGCCCTGGTAAGAAAAAAGTGGATAAATCCAGTAGCTAAATACAGAAAAAAGTTCTTCTAACACACGGTGAAAACTGAATCCATATTTTGTGGGGCCTTAATACCGAAAAATCGCCTGACGGCAAAACGTCAGTCCGTCTCTCTGTCTGTCTGTCTGTCCACAACGCTAGCACGTGAACCGTTCAGCCAATTTCCTCCAAACTTGATCCCACTCGTTCTAGCTGATGTCGCGGCCCCTTGAATTTGACCCTGATATTTTAATTTTGGGGGTACTTTATATAAAGTCCCTGGGAGATTTTCATGATTTAAAAAAAAATGGATATATTTTTTAAATTAAATTTTGTTGTTGAATAGTGAAAAGGTCATTTAAGAAAATGGTGCAGGTCTCATTTTCGTTGATATCCCTGATTTTTCGGAAATTGAAAAAAAATTAAAACTTCAAAATTGGAGTTAGAGATTTTTGTCTCACACAAAGTCTGTTGTACAAAGTTTTCTCTTTAAAAAGATAATGTACATTTTTTAACGAGTAGTGTTTCGGATTTCTGCAACTGAAACGAACGAACTTTTCCACAAAAACCGGTCCAATTTTTTTTCTTTAAATTTTCTTCACTAATGTAATAAGGGATGGTAAAAAATATGATGCTCGTGCCATTTTCGCGTATCGCTTGTCTTTTAGAAAATAAAAAATAAATTAAAACTACAAAATTGAAGAAACAGATATTTGCATTAGACAAAGTCTGTTGTACAAAATTAGCCCTTTAAACAGGTCATGTGCCACTTTTGAAAATAACTAGTAGTTTTTCTGCTTGAAATTAATTAAATATATACAGGTTTCACATTGACTGCGGGCCACGAGAAAAACTGAATGAATGATAGGAAAAATAATTTATTTAATTTTAATTTACTATTGAATATGCCAATTTTAATTCTATTTTTACATTCTGTTTTTTTTACTTTTTACTCAATCTGTATTCTCAATGTATTAATGTATTTCTTTTTAAGCAATCTGCAAAGCTTAGTAGAAATATCGCAACAATATTTGAGAAGCTAATTGTTGTCGAATGTCGAGATGTTGGCGGTGAAAAGATGCAGCTGTTTTATTTAGTCCAGCTGGTGGTGGTGGAGGCGTAACTATTAGGTCGAGAGCCAGTTCTTCCATTTGCGAAGAATTTCGCAGCGGTTTTTATTATAAATTACTCCTCAGAATGGCCGGTGAGGTATGTTATATATCATTTAATATCATCTGATGCCTAAAAATATTTACGGCATATTGAATAAAAGAAAAACGATGAAACGCTATCGGAACTTATATTACAAGAAAAGGCAACTCACAAGAGAGAAGCCAAAAATTTTGTAATTATTTTGATGTAAATTGCGAATATTCTACTTTCTATATTGATATTATTAGGTAAGAGAATGCCCATAGTTTTGAAAATGCTGCGCTGCAAATAGTTCGTTGCTCGCTTCTTTATTTAACTGGGACGTTTTCAAATAATAAGTGCTAGTAGTGTAGAAAAATCGATATTTCAATATTACGTAGCTGTTTCCAATAACGTGAGAGTGACTGTGCTGTTGCTGCACCACTAGTTTTGGGTAGTGACATTTTTCATTTACCACGTAGTAATAATTTTCTCATTACTTGTTCACTTGTAAGACTTGTGGATCAGCGATTGTTTATTGAAGTCAGGTTTCAGGGATCTATTTTGAAAGATCCTTCAGTTCGTTTTTCGCTGAAAGAGTAATGTGTAAGTTAAAAGAATGCGTTTTGTAAATAACAACACCCTTTCTTATGAGGGGCATGAGGTTTTTTATCATACGTAGTATGATTTCACAGTAAATGATTTGAGAGTAATCATCATTCGGCAAGGTTATCGAAGGCCATGATATTGTGTAATGGTGACGACCACACTGCCATTATCTAACAAGAAAAACTGTCAGTACCACCTACGGTTGTTCAGAAGAAATGGTCAGTGCTGTTAGACAATGCTCATTCTCCGTGGAAACGCTTTAGATTTCAATTTAGTGACTGGATTTACTACTCCAACTTCCGTCGAACAAACATTTTTCTACGTGCGCCGTTCTTATTTCTAAATCCAAAGATTTCTGGTATCATTACGAACTTGAAGAAGCCGTCGTATACAATACTTCTACGCCATAATACTTCCACAACAATTCAAATTTCGCGCATGACATTTTATTATTTTTAGAGGTGGAGGTTAAGAATAATTTTGAGATGAGTGTCTAATCAGCGAGCCGTTCTTTGTTCGAACGCATCTCAGGGCTGGTATACGTGAGTATGGTTGGAAATTTTCCGTCGTGAACGAACACGATTTGCGTGATGCAGAGCCATTACAGCTGCAAACACGTTTGCTGTTGTTCAGACACGTCTTCTTACTGCCGACAAGCAATGATGCTGTTTCCTGTCCATGTTCCCCGCATGGACAGGCATTTAAGAGAATGCACTCACGGATGCTGTAACTATTTTTGCCGTGCCACATCACTTTATTAATACATGTTCTGCATTTAAAATCCAAATAAGTTAGAATCAACATAATTAAACTAAATTATTGTAGGTGCTTTCTCCAATATCGAGTTACATGATGTTCAAATCTTAAGGTTTTTAACACCAAAGAAGATGGCCCTTGTTTTCTGGGTTGACTGGTTTGCGTACTGGGTTTAACTCGTGACAATCCGTCCATTATTCTTAGGCTATGGATTTTCGAGCTTAAGAAATCACCGTGCGTGGCACGTGGAAGTACTAATGTCCTAAAGAAAATGAAAACGAAGAAGCAATTTGAATAATAAGATACCTTTCTCACATCAATAAACCAGCGAATAACGGGATTGTTCCAAAATCCCACGAACACCTCCCACTACTCCACTTAATGCCTATCTTTATATGAAAAGAAAATAAATGTTTTACTAACAAACTATGTCTCTTCTGTAATTGATACCTCACTGACATAAACGCATGTTCGAAAATCAGTTGTGTTTCTAAAAAAATATTTATTTAAAAGAGAGGGATTCGTGGCTTGAAGTGAAAAAGAATAGTTGATGACTGTTAAAGATATATACACACACATTGACTTTTTAATTTTCCCCCATTGATTTACAGATTTAAGTACTAATTGGTGATATTTCGTTTGAAAACTGCAATTCCAACAAAATATTCAACATTTATTTAACGTCATCATCATTATCTTTAATATTTATTTCCTTTTCATATAAAGATAGGCAGCAGCAATAATTACAAGAAAACGTGGATAATGCACTTAGTGGACGAGGGGCTATTCGCCAGCACAGCCTATCAAATTGAAAGATAATGAATTGGAATTTCATCACAAGTAAGGAGGTTATTATTTGGACATGTATCTTTCCTTTGCTTTTTTCTATCAAATATTTCTAGTAACCTGAAGATATGAACAAATTGCCTCATTTTAGGTTTAATAATATTTAAACTAATACACAATATTCGAAATGAAAATGTATTCAATCAATAAATGTAAATTTTCTGTGATTTGATTTGAAGACAAAAATGTTAAACATCTGAAGAAGACAAAATAAAATTCGTGAAAACGTTGTGTACTCTTATGTACTTGTATATTAACAATTTTAAAATAAATTTTAAAGTGAAGGTTTATTGTAGTAAATGGATCGCTCTTTAATTATTTACGGTACGTATTATATAGAGAGATGAATGCAGGGATTAACTGAGGAAAGAGCGATGAGCTCCAGAACACTTCAATCTACGGCGATCCAGTCACGTCGACGATTGCCCGCTCGGTCGAAGTGACCCCGGAGCGGCAGCCCATTGCTTGTTCGTTGGCGGTGCAGTGATATTTTGAAGACTTGCGCAGTGTGTCAGCATGGCAGCTGCAAACTCCTTTGGACTGACGTAACCCTTTGCAGTCAATTGAATAAGCCTGCGATTTCGTAATTGGCAATTGCCATCGTAATGGGTCTTTAACGTTCATTAGAACGTTCGAAGGTCGGAAGGAAGGACGGTCTGAATGAAAACGGTGCTGACTACATCGAATGGTAGTTTCTGTCTACAGACGCCAACCACCGTTAGCAGCAATTATGAGCAGTTAATTCATTGACAAAGCGCAGAGATCATAAGTACGTATCAAAGAAAGATAATGAGGTCGGCGCATCTGAAGATGGTTCAGTTCTATTCAATAACGGACTCTCACCTTTTCATATCTCCGCTAATAGCAATCGTGTAACAAAAAAGGTCTGACTATACCATTTAACTGGGAAATTTTAGTCCATTTTATTTTGTAGATAAACATTATAAAACCTTGGGTGGTTCATGGGCAACGTGCTTTCTGTGTGGCGGTCTCGTGTACGACTCGTAACCGGGGAAAAATTACACTGTAGTTTTCCATTACAATCTCCTCAGGTGCGTGAACGAAGGAAGCTCGGGCCGGCCAAATAAGCTAGGAATATTGATCCGAACGCGACATGCTCACCCTTACCTCCCAGGCGTGGATAATAAATAACAACAGACACAAGCTTGAGAACGCCGTTAGCTGTCGGAAGTCGGATTAACCCGATCCCGAATGCCACATATTTTATGTCACAATGTCACAAATGTCACAAACGCCAAATACATAACAAAATTACAGGATGTTACAAAAACATTTCTTTAATTATTCAAAAATCATTTATTTCACAATTGATAATTTCTTCACAGACAAAGGTACATGTTCACAAGAACACCATGAATGTATTTAGCTTTTTTGAGTCGAAATATTCCCACTCTTGACAGATGGCGCTGTGCCCACACCTGGGTCCTGTTTTTATTTATTATCCTCGCCTGGCGAAAAGGAATTCATGTGGCGAACATGGCGTACTCCTATCACCGCACCTAGCTTCACTACCCTTATCAACTCTTGTCAAATACACTAGTTTCCACTTGAATTCATAATTCAAGTCGTATATGGGTTACGGTAGGTGCCGCAGAATTAAGAAAGTTTGAATACATTCTTTTACTGTTTTGACGTTAATTAAATAAAAAGAAAGAAAACCAAAATGGGAAATTAAAATGAAGCTTTTTTATTCCACTGTGCTCCCTAGCTCCTTTTCTTAAAACAACTTTGCACTTCTTTTTCAAGTAGAGGTCACAACTATCATCGCATCTCGTTTCTCTGAAGAATGTTTCTTGAACACCGGAGAGGCGGCTTATGAGAATGGGGTATCAGCCAGAGCACCTCCCTCAGGATGGAAGGAGGGAATATCACCCGGTCCATAGCACATTGATGAACGAACTACCCCGACATATTGATCGGAATCCACCATCCTCCAGAAAACAACGGAGGCGGTCTCGAGAATTACCATTCGGGCAATGATCGACTCCGACACAGGTATTTAGCTCGTGTAAATAACTATCTTGCTATCACAATTAGGTCCGTATACATTGCGACCTAATGAGTTCTTAGAGGGCAGCACACCCTTTCGCCATGCAACTGGATTGCTCCGTCTCCTCGAGCCTGCTCGCCCGGGGAGTCCCTGGCTGCCTCAACGCATCCGTCGATTGATCCAACGATTCCAAGTTATTAATAAAATTGTCTTTTACAAGATAATTATAATTATAATTATTGGTGAAGGGTTTAAAATGAAATAACGATAGGAATGTACCTCAAAAATGTGTCTAGTTCTTCATAATTATCCCCTTTTAATGATGACATTTGGATACTATTTGGGCGCGAGCTTAATGAAACTATTTAAAGCATCGCCATTTTAACACGAAAAGTAGAATTTAGGAAATCATGACTCTTGTAATGGATATAGCCTAGGGTGTTAATAGTTATAATATTTACCACTTAGTTTATATTATAATGTATATTTATATATTATATTACTTTATTATTCAAAAGATCCTTGCGAATACACACAAATGCACTAAACACGAACTGTTCCAATATGTTTAAAAAATGCCTATGTTCTATAATAATCACATGAGAATGAACACATACGAAATTATGAGGATGCTGTCACAAAAAAAACCCGCGTCGTGAAAATACATCGCCTGAGCACTGTCACGAGGCGAGAACACGGCGCGAGATGGCCGCAGGACGATAAGGACGCGCCATAGCGACGAGATGACGTCAGGGCGCGACCGTGCGCAGCGTGGAAGTGCTGGCGGTGGCGGTGGGCGCCAGAGAAGCGGCGACGCGGGGCATAAAAGACGGTTTGAAAGCGCCGATCATGTGCGCGGGAGCCACGAGCAGCGCGCATGACCCGAACGCCGTCAGCGCTATGCTGGCCGCGCCCACGCACTCGCTCTTCCTCCCTCCGAGCGGCGGAGCCCAGAGGGGTTTCCCTATGATGGCACACTGTCTGATCTAACCAAAAGTACATCATGAATTAGTAACGAATCTACCAATACCTCTTTTTATACCCCAATAACATTTTCCCATACACGAATTATAGAGGTATTGTCATTTATTACTTTTAATGCAATATTTCATTCCGTTATATTGGCATTTACAGATAATCACATTACTCACAAGAAATAAGAGGACCCAGTAGCGTAAGCCTGGATTATACAAGTAGTAAAAGTAAGAGTAAATATTTCGAAGTTGGTGGTTTTAAAAATATATTTTATATGTAAACATGAGCCAATGTGGCACACAGGAAGTCGCTGACGAGAAAGGATGGTGACCTGAAGCCGTCGCAATGCATCGCAAGGTTGGCGATGACCGGACCCGTAGCGTCGCGTGGCGTCGCGTGGCATCTTACGCTATTCTTCACATCTCGTAATCCACCCATTTCTCTGACTAAGCGCGGTGTTCGTGCTCTATTGGGCCAGACACACTACGATATAGACCATATTTGCGATATTATACTGGTAGGAAACCTATAAACATTTATATCAGCAATTGAACGAATCATTTTTGTTTTATGGCCCCATAGGAAATGGTCTGAAGCAGTCTTCTCTAACTGGTTGACTAACAAAACACGCGCGTGGGAATGTATGGAATAACGACACGTTTTCTCCTCTTAGAGTAATTACTCAACAATCACTATTTAAAGAAATGTATGATATCATTAAGAGATCTAAAATTGAGGGATAAATTTCATTTCTAAATACATCTCTGGCTTTAATATTGAAGGTGTAAGTTGGGTTCGAAAATAAATTGGAACTTTTGAAATTTTCAAAATTTCAGGCGTGTTAATGAAAGTCGCATTTTACCATATTCATACTTTCCTCTATTCGAGAAAAAAATCAAGGCATTTCCCACCATTTCGAAAATGTCCCATGTGATCCATGTAAAGTATCACGGAAACTTACAAGAAACATCGGAATATTCTCCAGGACGGCGCAACTAGGTCTTACTCCTGGCGCATTTACCAAGTTTCAGCTCATAAGTACAAAACTGTCAGAATTATCCACAGCATGACACATCCCACCGTACTGACAGATCCCTATTTTCGGGTAAATAATTGCGTGTACTCCTAGACACCTTGACCATCTTCGCAACAGCTCTAATAAACCTTTATACAGACATATGAGCGATTATACACTTTTTGTAAGACATTTATTACACTTATTGGACAACGAAATTTTGATATCGTATTTTTGAAAAAAATTGAAATCAATTATTTTCCTTCGCCTTATTATAGAATAGCGAGGAAAAGTAAACATACCTTAACTACCATCGTTTATTCACGATTGACAAATAAGCTATAAGTTCTGGTAAAATTTCTAGTAAAAATGTGAAATTTCTAGTATAAACAGATACATCCAAGCACTACTTTAGAGATAAATTGCTCAAACATCAGTGGCGGCTTTCTATTGTACCCAAGTGAAGCCACCTGAAGTTTTCAGTTTTGCCAGGGCGTCACACATTTTCTGGTGGATCATGCAGGATTCTAATTCGGATACGTCTGTTCCACTCTGTACCGTATGCGGTTCCACTCTACCGTATTTTGTCGTAAACGTCATTATCCTTGTATAATCCGATGGGTTTTACTGGAAAAATCTTTCTTGTGGCTCTACGGCTACAGCTACGACGCTACAGCAAACTAACCAATACACAGCATTTTTAAGCATTTTCGGAGACAAGGAGTAGCTTAGGGAGTAGCATGTCACAAGAAAACTGAGCTCGATAGGCCAAAACTGATTTCATATAGAAATTCAGTCCCCAATTCTTAGCTAAGGACACCATTCACATTAGTTGTCACAAAATGCTGTCGACCGATGATTTTAATCTACCAGAGACATATCATTTGAAAAGCACAGTAAAACATATTCGGAGAACGCTATTATTACTTACATTCTAGAGTTATATTTTTTCTCAGAAATCAAATATTCTCAATACGTACACACTAGTTAAAATGTATGAAACACACTGTAAAGTTAATGTACTAAAAAGAACTCACTGTGGAGGCAGGACACTACGTTGCGTAAAATGTGCACCGATAAACATAACTACGATTACATTCCAGAAGAAGCAAATTAATGAGCTTGTCTCGTCAAGAGCTCTATCAATGGCAGGCAGCCGCAGAGCAAATTAAAACTGATGAGAACATGTGTTAAATTTCCCTGCCTTGATAATAAATTTCATGTAACGTGAAAGAAATATTTTAGGAAACGCATAAACCACAAGCACATTGAAACTACGAACTCACTCTTCAGAATCGAGATATTCTTCTAACTTTATTTCAAGGGAGAACATTAGTAATTCAGATAAAACTTTCGATATGCGGAAAAGGGAAAAACGATAACTTTTTTCACGGTTTTCTATTAGACTAAAAAAAGTTACAAGAAAATTACTTTGTGCAATTTTATACTCAATATTTAAAAATATATTATTTTTAGGAAATAAAAATATCTCCATTTGTGGTACTGAGACTTCACAACATGTGAAAGCATTCGTTGTTCGTTTTAATAGGTAATAGAGTAAAACAATGTCTTCAACAACAAAATTTCTTGAAGTGCCTACCAAGTAGTTGGGATACGGTACTTTGTAGTATACAGTGTATCCGGAAAATAAACGTCAAAATTCGCAAATAATCTCTTAAAACAATTTTAAGCATATTTTGTCTAATAAACTACGCGGATATTCTGAATGGTTGAGCCGCAATTAGCACTCAAAAGCTTGTTTGAAAAATTGCTTTCTAGGCAAAAATGCATTGCATTGCATAAGCATATAAACTCTCAAGACTCTCCAACTGGTTTATTATTTTCAAAAGATATAAATACCTATGTTCAGAAAAAAATTAAGCGAGAAATAAAAATGCAGTCGAATTGTGTAAATTGCGTGTTTTTTTTATTTCTGCGTTAATGTTTCTTTCTTAATAACTATATTAGTTTGTTTTGTAAATAATAAACAATTTACATGCTTCTGGAGTGCTTCTATGCTTCAGCAACGCAAATTTTTGCCTAGAAAACATGTTTTCAAAACAGCTTTTGAGTGCTTATAGCGACTCAACCATTCGGAATAAGCCCATAGTTTATTAGACAAAATATGCTTAAAAATGTCTTAAGAGCTTATTTGCGATTTTTTTACGTTTTCTCCCCCCGACCCTCTGTATATAGCCGATTTAAAATTTGCGGTTTTTGATGTACCTTTTCTAGAAAATAGATAAATATTTAAGTTTATCGAAGATGTGTTTGATAGTTTCTGAGGAAAGCTAATTTGTCCCTAAGTATAAAACGATTATTGCATTTTCGAAAAATGACAATTGAAGTGCCAGTACTTGTTTCTGCTGCACTAGAACAGTCCCGAATAAGTATTCCCACATGTGAAATAAACATTATTATCAATGTCTCAACTATGCTTTTAAACAATCCAAAATACACAACACGCCTACTATAGCGATAATCCGTCAAAAATGACGGGGCGAAATCAAACTCTTGGGTTAATAATGAACATATAACTCAATATTTACATTTCATAAAAAGAAAATGTAACGCGAGATTTTTTCTTTAATTTTAAGGTTTTCGTATTATAAATTTCCCCTAATAAATTTCTCTAACAAACGCTGGTTAACCATGGACAAAGTAGGGCTCTTCTAAAATACGTCCACTTGTCGAGAGTATTGCTATTTTCTGTATTGTTGATTGTGAAAACGAAGGATTTTATTACACCTTTAAGTGACCTATTGCACCCTAGAAACAACAATTCTGAAAAAAAATTTTACGGGTACTTTATTCCTCCTCAAAACACAAAGAATTGCTCTTCCAATTACCCCTTCTCTAACCTCAAACTCACTCCAACTACCAAATTGCACGCCGAATTGTTCCGACAAATATCCTTCCAATAGCACCAAATAACGCTGTGATTTCATAGCGAGTCGATCGGCTTTTAATTTTTTATTGCTTAAGAAAACATATCTAACAAAAGTGTTTGATAGCGTATCGTTAAGCCATAAGTAATGATATGCAAAAAAAAAAAAAAAAAAAACAACTGGTTTCTCTCTTGCTCCACTTGCTCGATCTTAACGATTCAATAGCAGAGATGTAGGAAAAAATGTTTTAGATATTTCCTGTACCTTTCAATTTCCATCTCATGACAGTATTCCTGATCGCCTGGAGGTCTCTTTACTCGTGCACGGGAAAGGGGGAATCTTATGGCGCTTTAAAGACCCAGAGTTGGAGTGGGAACATACTTCCAATTTAAGCATTTTGTTAATAAAAACGCTTTACAAAAATACGTAACTAGTATACTGCGCCGTCTGCCCAATAGCAAATAATAAATTAAACCCGTGTGTGACCAATGCGAATCGTGTGGGGTCCTCGCGTGGCCCGAATGAGCGCGCGCTCATTCGGAGCCACGGAGCGGCGTTGACGAGCCAAGGCCTCGGCGCCACTGGGCAACATGCGCTGCTCGCTTAGAGGCTAGGTGACAAGCGACGGCACAAGCATTCTTGGACCCGCTGGGTTCATTTGCGACAATGCAAATTACAAATCAATAAAACGCATCAAAATGCTTTCTAGTTATTGAGAAAAAATTGTAATTGAATCTTGAACAAGTCGTTATCTTGAACGAGAGTCAATGTAATAAAAACCATAAACCAAATATATTCTTGTACTGGAAAATATGACGAAGAAGGCGAGGTGCAGAATAAATGTAAAACAAAAATATTCAACACCACCGCATGACCGAAATTTAATCAGTTTGATGAAATTTTAAACTCTACTTTCTCATTCATCTCTTTTAGAATACGGTACAAAACACACTTTGCAGCTCTCTCTTTCCACATCGTACATCACTTCCACCAAATCGTACGTTTGGTTAACACATGAAACCAAATCTGTGATACTATAGTGTAAGCGGGCAAATGATCTTGGCTGACCAGGGGACGCGGCGTCGAAGGCTGTAGTGCCGACGTTTCGACCGCCTCGTCGTGGTCAGACCTGAGGAAGACCGTGACAAGATGTTCGTCACGTTGGCATCGCAGCCTTCGACGCCACGTCCCCTGGACAGCCAAGATCATTTGCATGACTGGCCTACGACTTCAAAGTGTAAGCGTATTTCATTAACATACCGAACGACCAAGCGATTTGTTTGAATTTCCACTTCCTACACACACACACACACCTGCTGGAGATTTGTTGCAAATGCATTATGCAATCATGAGCCTCGTAGGATTCAGATGGCTGTTCTGCACGAGCGGCCTCCCAGCGGCCTCTGCAGGGACCACCGCAGCGCCGCCCAGCCCTTCGCTCGCTCGCGCGTTCTTCCGAGAGGCGGCGCCTCCGCCACGCGCCTCGCGCCTCGCGCCACGCCGCGCCGCCGCTCGATTTACCGCCGCTCGGCGCGCAAATGTCAGCGGCGGCGGCGGCGCGCACTGCTCCCGACCGCGCTTGGCGCGCGAGCCGAAGCAATCAAGTGGTGCGTCATGCAAGTTAGGAGCGGAACAATGTCTTCCAGAAGAGACATTCAGGTTATGATACGCCCAGAGGAAAGGCATTTTTCGTCCATTTCGACTAAGAAGTCAATTTCTACCCTTCAGTTTATAAGTCATTAATGTGTTAAAATAATACAAAACAATAAAATTAACAAAACTCAAAGAAGAATTTCCTCAGAAATAACTACTGTCGTTCGTACAGTTCGTAAGAAATGCAGAGATGAACAATGCGTACGGAGGGAGGGACGGGTCGATGGTGATAGTTACGGCAGTTGCATGTCAACGCTTGAGCAAGAAGCACGTGTTTTGGATTGGTTGTTTTGTTGCTAAATAAAGCGGTTTAGAAGTAGGGCATCTTCCACTCCCGAATATTGTGACTGTTGAAAGATTATCACATTATCATTAAAACTTGACGGGGCAAATATCCGACCAAAATCCACTGTCGCTATTCATGAAACAAGTGTTACAGACTTTGAACCGGAGTTGCAATCACTATCGAACGAAAGGAGAGGTTAGTCTTGTCCACGTCGAAAAACATTCCAAAACAAGTGATTTTTCTTACGGTCATCAGAGAATAGTAATAAGTACAGTCAGGGTTTCGTACAGACGAAGTGTAACAGTAGTGTATTATCATAAATTTATTCAAAAAATTAAAAAAATAACAGAAGAATGCAAAAAAAAGCCAGGTACTTGAGTCTAGGTTACAAATTCTTCACATCAATGCTCGCCCGCATATCGCCTATGTCGTACGAGATACGTTGCACGAATTCGGTTGA
Organism: Gryllus longicercus; assembly: GCA_038098605.1. NCBI lineage: Eukaryota > Metazoa > Arthropoda > Insecta > Orthoptera > Gryllidae > Gryllus > Gryllus longicercus. Next base: position 89,406 of record JAZDUA010000696.1, read on the forward strand.
AAGGTGTTACCATTCAATCTTGTCACGAGTTCACAGGACTTTGACTTTTTCCCAAAGTTAAATATCTATGTGAGGATACTGATATTAATCTCTTAAATAGCCTTCTGTTGCCGACATTCGAGCTATCTTCAGATGAATAAAGATGACGTATTAGATATATTTTAAAGCTTGTCAGACTTGGGAGTCGGTCTTTGAGACGCAAGGAGATTATATTGAAGTATTGTACGAAGATATTGTCAAAGTTCTAAACATATAATTCTATGTATTATTTATGAAATCGTCTCCTTAAACCTAGTGTGACTTATCTATGTACTTTTTTGTCTCAAAGGTTTTTCAGTGACAAAGTGGATATATTAGCCTGATAAATCTGAAGTTATTAGTCCTTTTCTAACTAATAGCAAAATTATTCACAATTCATATAAGTCAGATTAAGATGTTAGCAAAGACTTTGATTTTATTATTTCCATTTGTAGCAGATTTAGATTGTATACAGAATATGCAATACTCTGACTCAATTCATACGTGTTCTGAATGAATTATTGTTCATAATATTTTAGAAAATGTTCGTATCTCTTTACTTCATGATACACAAAACAGTAACGAAACAAAATAATTCTCAACAGGTTAAAGTACATTTCCAGATGGAAGTTTGTAGTGCTTAGTTTAACCAAATTTTGAAAATAGAACTACATTTCTTTAACTTTAGCACAAGAAGAATGATTATCCTTAACAATTAATGTTCTTAACTACAAATGGTAAATAGCAACCTAAAGAAAACATATATACGTAAAATTAATAACAACAAAGATATTATAACCCTCGAGACCTCACTTTGCAATACTTTAAATGCATCGAATTATTACGCAAAAAGGAATATGGCTCCTAGTTTTGGTTATTGAAATGACTGATGAAATAGACTGAAGAATACAACCTTAATGAGACTGGAATTTCCGTTACGTTGAATTTTACACGATAAGAAAGAAAAACGACTGGCAGTACAATATGGAATTTTACAGTATCAAGTCAAAATAACACGTGCAAATCTTTGTGCTTATATGATTCACTCGAACTATTACCACAGCGTCTGCTTTTAGAAGCTGTGATATTTAGGAAAGGACAAGAAGAGTGTACAGATTGCGCATGAAAAGGACTTTGCTTTATTTCCAAGAAAAGCAATTTTCAAATCAGTATCTCGAAAGCATTCTTCTTTCTCCACAACATTACGAGTGTTTATTAATTTCTCAGAAACAGATTGTGCTCATTGCTTCGGCAGAAGTAAAAATAATTAAAGAGTAGAAAAGCGAACTGCTAAATTTTCCAAACATTAAAATGTCAGAAATCAGAGAAAAAAACTGAATAAAATCATAAAATAAATAGAGTTATTCAATAAAACAGGAACTTACGTAGTTTCATATCATTGAAGGAGAGGATGATAATTAAACAGGCTAAGAACTTGGTTAGTCTTTGTGGCTAGCTGTTGGTCAGCGTGTTCGCTTTCCTCTACGCGGCCCCGGGTTCGATTCCCGGTGAGGCAAGACTACAGTGTGCGTTTTCCTTGCAATGTCACAGTATATGGTGCTGTGCGAAAATTCACTTCTCAGCTTGAGAAGCCCGGAATACGGTGGGGGGATGTCTACGTGCTAACCACACGTTCCCCCTTAATCCATGGCCGCGAAGCAGGGACGTTACCGGTAGGCCTGAGCCCGTTACGGGCTGTCGCGCCAAGTACATACAAGGACGTGGTTAGGGCTCCGCGAAGGAGAGGCACACAGACATTTTTAAAATAAAATTTCGTTCGTAAGTATTTAAAATGGTCACAACTGGTACATTCAGCGTCCTTCACTCCTTTAGCGAAGGAATTTACTCACAACATAACTACATCCATTGGAGGAATTTTTGATCCACAAGAAAAAAAATGTGATTCTTCCAGCCTGTACCAAATTGTTCGCTTTGGTATTTTTTAATATTACATTTATTAACCTTTATTTTATTTTATCATAAGGACAACTACACAGGTTACACATCACCAAAGCATATTTATCAACGTCTCATTGTAAGGAATTCAAATCTATCCTAAAGTCTTCTCTAACTAATATAAACCAATTACTCTTAGTTTTTCTATTTAAAAAGAACTCAAATATTTGTTTAGTTAGTCTTTTACTATTTATTCTGAAGATATGACCATAGAAACTAATTCTCCTCTTTCTCATTGTAGCTGTAAGGTTTTCAATTTTTTGTACAAATCTTTATTAGGAATTAACTTAATGTCATTATTTTTGTATTTTAAGCCTAGTGTTTCCTTCATATATTTCTTACTTTCTTTTCTACGAAATCTAGTAATCCTCTGTTATTTAGGGCTAGTGTTAGGGCTGCATATAGTGTCTCTGATTTATAATTTTGATTTTTGAATTCCATGACAGTGATTTTTTGTTACATCTATCTTTAGTTAATTGAAATGCTACTTCAATTTTATGTGTCCTAGCTTCTATTGCTCTCTTCTCTAATGCATTCCAATTAATCCATTTACTTAAATATTTAAAGTGTTTCGATTTTTCATTGTTTAGTTTTAGATGTTTGGGTGAGTTTTTAATGTTAGTTAATTTTTTTTTGTTTTTTCTTACGATATTTCTATTTTATCTGCTTGTTTTTGTAATTCTTCGATTTGTCTTTCTATTTCTGACCAGTCTTTGACTATAAGAGCCGTATAATCCGCAAATGTTAGGTAGTTACATTTTAGTCCTAATTTGTATTCCATTCTCTGACTATTTTTTCTAGTGCGCAATTAAAAAGTAACGGAGACAAACTGTGACCTTGTCTGAGCCCAGTTTGTATTAGAAATGATTCCGATGATAAAATTATTATTATTATTATTATTATTATTATTATTATTACTATTATTACTATTAGCCATCTTCTATCCAGACTGAGCAACCTCCAGCCATCCTCGCAGAATAACATCTCTTTATAGTTACACATGTTGAAATGAAAATACCACCTTGGCGTGAGAAACGATGGAAACATCCATCCTTCACGCGAGATTTAAACCCTTAGCTTTGGTGCACCGGGCACATCGATGCGCTTGCACGCCCCTCCCCTGCGTCACCAGGCTGACCAAAAAATGGCCTAAAAATTTGAAACTACGTAGTTTTGGTACCTCAGCGATTTTCATTTCCAATCTTCAATTGTTTTGAATTCTTAAAATATTTAAGTGTGCATACCTTAAAAAAAAGAATATAGATATCAAGATGGAATGAAGATAACTTCTACCCAATAATTACTTAAATATTCGATGTAAAAAAGTGCGTGGTATGAACTTTTTCAATGCTGAACTTGGATAAAATTCGAAGATTTTGTTTGTAACAGATCATTGTAACACAAGAACACGCTTTACGACGACCTCATCATTCAGGGGAAATTAGTTGGCAGTACTTGGAAACAGTTTCCCTCAACAACTCGTGTCAAGAGCCTTGGTTCGCAGTGATTTGCATGAATAGCCTTTCCTTAGCGCGCCACTTCACGAAAACGTTAACAGGCTTCGTTATCGCCATCTCCGGCCATCGCCAGAAGCCGCTGCGCCAAACGACGCAAGAGCACGCCCCCGACACGCCACGCGACGCGCCACGCGACGCGCCACGCGACGCACGCACTGCTGCCCGCCACCAGCGCCTCAAGGAACACGGAGACACGCGGAAACGACACAAAATCTACCAGAGAAAGCCAGTTCCTCACAATCCCACCTTTTTTAGAGGTAGAGGAGACGTGATATTCATCGATGACATCGGTGCATCAATGAATGGTTGCAAAGCAAACAGCAACCTCCAAAAAATGTGAGAAATGGATCAATTTTTAAAATTGTAATACTCTCCTATTAGCCTTGTATCCTTTTATCGTTAAGTGAAATACTTTTCTAGAAATGACAAAACAAAACAACCCTACAGCCGCATTTGTGGCAATTTAGGTCCACTGCAGTTGGATTCCGTGGCTCGTGGCAGCGCCTCGCGTGCGCCCGCGCTCACGTCACGCGGCCCTGCGAAGCTCATCACGCGCGACCTTGAACTTGGCGCGCGAGCGCGGCGGCGGTGGACCGAGGCCGCCCGCGCCGCCCCGGTGCCCCTCCGCCGCCTCCGCCGCCCCCGCCGCTCCCTCGCAGCGCGGACTGTGCAAAGAAGCTGATAAATATTTCTCCAACACCAGCACCTAAGGCTACACACCAACGGACAAGTGTCGCTTGGCGAGCGCGCATCGCACTAAATGTAAGTCTGTCGTGTCTGCTGCCCGCTTCGGTAGACAGTGATGTGACAGCGATTGGTTGCATCAAACCGATCTTGCAAGCGCGGCTTGTCCGTGTAGCACCAAACGCAAAGTTAGAAGAGGGAGCATGACGGGGAAGGAAGGGTCGTACGTGTTTGTAGTCCGTTGTGCAGGAACTACTCTCGCACAATACTGGAATTCACCGGTGAGAACCTCTGAAACTATTGAAAAGAGAAGCATTCACATTTTCAAGGTAGCTCTCATTCTCATACATAACTGTTATCGAAAATAGTTGCGAATCGAATCAGTAACTCATTTTTTCTGCATTCAGAATTCAACTTTGATATGGTTTAGGGTAGGGATCCCAAAATTAAGGAATATCACAGAATCACTTCTCCCCGTAGCACGTCACACACAGTTTTTAACTGTTTTGACGTAAACTAGATAAAATAAAAGTCAATAAAATTAGTTTTATCAATTCTGGTAAATTATTGTACTACCATTCAGAAAAAATGCAAATAAAGAGGAACTCAAGAGCGCATTAGACGAAATGTGGAAAAGTAAGCCCTATTTCTATCCAAAAATTTTCCACAAGAACCTTGTGAAATCCATCAGAGCAAGGCTCTGTGTGCAGAGTATGCGCCAAGTGCAATCCCAGAAAATAATAAAATAACGTTATTTTGAAACAAATTGTCTGTGTTCAAAGACTTTTGCAACCCATTTCGACGCAGCGTTTCTTGTTTTCATTAACACCGAGGTGCTGGTTCAGTTTTATAAAATTATTTTTGTGAAAAATAAATTACGAACCTTTTAATTCTTGAATCTTTTGCCATTAACTCTCTCTGTATACTTTCCCTAGACCCAAAATAGAATACCTAAGTGTCCATTCAATATTTACACTAACACTGTATTATTCTATCACTTCCAGAAGTTCTTTCTAGTATTACGAGTATTAACAAGGCTTTCAGCTTCTGGAATTAGTGATTACTCTTAATAAAATACGTTATCAGTGCCATATCCATCAACTAAACTAGCGTCTTAAATTTATTTCAATAGTTTAAAAAAGGAATTTTTTAAACATTGATAAATTAATTGTTATTCTCGACCATTTTTGCATCAGGAACAGGAAAGCTACCCAATTTGCTGGATTTGTAATTGGCCCAATGTTTGCTTTTCACTCACCAAGTATTCAAAACAGTGGAATTTCTCATTTAAATATTAGTGTTCGTCCTTGCACTTTTGAATATTTTTTTTGTAAGTTGATATCTCGTAGAAATATCTTGTCGGCGAATATAGTACAGATGATATCTAAGATATTTAAAAAATGCAAGGCAATTTGGTGGAAGTGATTTCCAGAAAGTCATATTAAATTCATTTCCCAATTATCTGCAGACGTTTCAACTGAAGAATAATTGCATATATTGCAAGAGAGAACTATACTGTATTTTAAGATAAATGACCAACACAACTTCTCCACGCTTTTAATTGCGTGTTCAATAAAAGTGAAATTATTTGTCCGCGTCATGAAATAAAAAAAACTCGCCAATTAGACGTAACTGCCTTGACTAGACAGTGCGTGGTTGAACGCATAAAGCAGCCCAAGTCCAACTATGAGAAAAGACCACGCTAACAAACTTTGTCACCTGCTTTGAGGTCACTCAAATGTCTGTTGTTGGGGAGGGTATATCGCCAGGACACAATGTTCTACAACCATCATTTAAGAAAATAACGGGCAACATTCTTGGGTTCGCTGAACCAATAATGATAAATACTGGGTGAAATCAGTACAAAACTGAAATAATAACGGGAATATAACTAAAATGAATATAATGAATCTACATAAATCACTAAATGATCATTGCTATTCAAAACCAAGCTTTTCGTTGCAAACTAGCTGAAGTACCCTGCTTTGGCCGGGTGTTTGATAATCCCAATCCTCTATTAGAGAGGAAAAGGAGTAAATGTGTGTCTGTGAGGTATGTGCACCGCCTGGCCGAGGCGTTTCCGTCCACTCCCCGGCCCCACGACCTCGTTGTGCCCTACCCCACCTGCCCAGCTCCGCCTCGCTTTGCTTCACCCGGCCCGGCCCGGCCCGGCCCCAACTGTCTGGCCGCATTCGCTATGTTAGCACCATCGTTACAACGGACGACTGTAAACAGCTGCGTTTTCGCAATCTACAGTAACAAATTTGATATTTCATTACTCAAAACGTAATTGCGTTATCTAAATGAATCAAAAAGTATTTAGAAGAAAATTGGGTTTTATGAGCTTTAAAAAAGTTTTAAATCACTTTGGTTATTTCCTCAATATTTTGGAATATTCCCAAGAACGTGAAAGAGTCCACACTTAAATTTACTTTTAAGAGAAAATAGAGACGAAATCTCTTTGAAGCAATTACTTTCTCTTTGTTTTGAAGGTCACGTGTACAAATTTCATTATGATCAGAATAAAACTGTAGATATGTATCAAACAAACAAACAAAGAAACAAACAAACTTACCTTTCAATTTAAGATAAAAAATAATATGAAAAAATAGCCCATGTAATGACGAACCAAACGCGTATCATTCGGTGAAAATGGCAACGAATTCTGATCAGCTCCAGTGATTATCGCGGATATTCAGATAGAAAGACTCGAAAAACAATTTTTTCGATTTGCATTATACATGACCTCGAGCATATGAGAGTATAAACAGGCTGTTGTTTTCAAATAACAGCCACTCCAATTTTATTTATACTATAAATATTTTGAGAGTTATTTGCTCTTTGTGCTCAGATTACATTATTTCAAACTGCGAAACCAAGTTCATAAACTACAACTAAATTACGATTTGGCAGCTGGTCATGCTTGCATCAAATCTTCCTCTGACTGTACGTAATTAACAAATAGTTTTCATTATTTGTTCACAGTCATCAGGGCGCACCTAATACGTCATTTTGCGATCTCGGAATGAGATGTGGAACGTATTAGCATAGGTTTTGTGATACCAAGCTTAATGCGCGGACAGAGTCGCCCTTAATAATGTTTTAAAGACAATGAGAATCAGGGTACTAATAAGGAATCCTTTTTACCATTTATTCAGAAAAATTAAAGATGGATTTTATTATTATTATTATTATTATTATTATTATTATTAAAATTTATTACAATCGAAATTCGTTTATTTTTAAAATAATTTACAACGTTCAACTCAATCGTACAAACAACTACGGTGATCAATATAGTGTTACGGCTAGATTCAAATTTCGCGAAATGCAGGGACATATTCCCATATGAACTTTGCGGATGACAAATGAAAATCAGCTGTAAGGTGATAGTTGTCCATGTTTCAGAAAGGATCTAAACAAAAAAGAACGGAGTCTCAAGAGTATCTCTCAGGATGTGCTGTGTTGAAAGAGGAGAGTGTTATGCACTAAGACGAGCTCAATATATTTTAAAAGTGAATGCGAAACGAACTGGAAAAGTGAGAGTCATTTTTCTATAGATTTCCAGGAAGAAATGAATAAATAAAATTATTAAACGAGTACGCTGAAGCATCAAAACGGGCCGCACTTGAAGAGTTTATTTTAAATACTGCACATTGACTGTTCTGTCAGACAAAAAATGAATAGCATGAAAAATGAAGCCTGGAACTCAGAAAATATTTTCCTAGTATAAGCTGGAAAATTATAAGATTTTCAAAAGAATGTACCTTTCAGTTGCATTTATGGATGGCCTAAGGCTATATTGTACGTAATATTATGAATAGTCAATACCAATAATTCCATTGTACGAAATTACATTAAACTCGATTACTTTGAATGATTGGAAAAACGTAAAGGAAATCAATATTCAATGTTTGTGAACTTCCTAGAATTAATCGCATGTTTGGTCAGCAGGAATGAAAGAAAATAATATACTACAAGCAAATTTGTATTCTACAACAACTTTCACTGATCTCTAAACTTGAGGATATGTATTCAAAGTAAGGGTACGATAATAAAATCAATGAGGTCATGGAACGAAAATAGATGTTCTTGAAGATGGTCAGTTGGGTCAACAACAGCAATCAGTTCGTGATTCAGAAAGTAGAAAGATTAGATCTCAGAGCATGCATCCAACAATAAAAACTGTCATGTTCCAAACGATACGTGTCGAGCTAAACACCCGACTTGATCAGTCAATGAATCAGCATACCATAAGAGAAAGAGATGAAAAACACCACTTAAAATCTCCGTGTCGAGAATGGACTCCGACGCGGCTCGTGTGTAATCTACTCCTAATATGGGGCGCGGCGCGGCGCAGAAAGCCTGGTGACCTTGCACTGACCTAGGCCACGCCGCGCTGGCGCTGGCTGCAGCGGCAACAGGTTCCAGATGAGCGGTGGCGGCGGTGGCGCGGAGTGGGCCCGGAAAACGCGCACGCTGATCGACTCCAGATGCTGGACCGGCGACGGCGAAGGTGACGGCGGCATTGCGGCCTTCCTTCAGTAATCTGCGTGCGCACCCCTAGCGCCGCTGCGTGACTCACAGAATGCCGTACGGCAAGATATCGTTTTAAGCGGCAATCCTTGGAAATAGTATGTGGTCGATTTGCTAGTCCAAAAACATGCAATAATGTTAAAATGAAATACGGAATCATTGGTTCGTAATTAGTAGTGCGGACGTAGTAATACTTAGTTCACGTGCGATCGTTGGTAATTCGGCAAATTCAAACGAGTGGCATGCCAGCCAGTGAATTACGAGGTGATTTGGTGAGAGATGGTCGAGGCGTTTTGGAACCATCCCATCAATCATGATTAATGCATTTATAAAAGCTACTTCCTTTTGAAATTATTATTTCTTCTTTATGAATGCTTACATTGTCTCCTGACTAACTATTTTTGGACCTCAAAACTTGATATTTGACTAGACTAATTTTAATTTTGTTGAACACTGAGAGACGTGAATGTAGTCATTAGAAGTTCAATAAAATAACAATAATGTGCATAAATACAATGGATTTTAATTGGACCTCTTGATCATATTCCATATTCTAAAGGAGTAAACAATGCATGCAATATTTTTATTACACAAACCTACGTTCTCCTTCCAAAATGTTCGTGTGCACGCACGTCTGATTTTTACTATGTGCGCAGATTGACAACATTCTCAGATACAAAACTGGTACCTTACTTTTCAGGATCTCTTACAACCAAGATAACCCAATTAAATTTAGCTTCATTGTAATGTTTCGTTTTTTTGTGGCCCAGGGAATTATGAGCTGTTACTTGTTCATTATGAAAATGTATAAAAAGATATTGTAAATAATTATTTCAACTACAATGCATAATTTTTAAATAAATCCATCAACTGTTTTTCTCATATCGATTTTCCAAATTTATGTATTTCAAATGCTATCATATTTGTTCATTTCCGGTTTGTGACTTTTATGCCTGCGAAACTGGTATTAGATTAATGTGATTGAGTTGTATTGTATCAATTTATTCAGACCCTTGTTTCACTGGAGCCATTTGCCACTTGCAGCACACAGCTAACAATACGTAAAGATTAAAACTTATAAAATAGTTTAATGAAATGTAAAAAACTGAGACTTTCGTATAATTATGGTTGTGCGCCACAAGTTTCAAATGACTTAAGTGAAACAAGGGACCAAATAAATCAATTCAAAGAAATGAATTAACAGCAATCGTATTTAAAAATTGTTGGGTACGAAGGTGATAAAACTTCTTTCTATTCAATGTTCGAGAAAAGATTTGGAAAAATAACTTGAAATTATTTCAGATTTAATCTTAATGTATGAAATTCTATTCAGCAACTGCTTTTAGTGGTCAAGTTAAAAAAAATAATGGGAGTGGGAATAAAGAGTGAATAATACTAATAGTAACCTTTAATACTACCCCTCTGTTTGCAGAAAAATATTTGATTTATTTATTTGTGGGCCGTCAGCCGTTCCTACGAAATCTCGGCGCCGAAATCTTACGTAAAGGATTATTTATTCTCATGAATATAGGATCGTGAAAATTATTAGTTTTTGCTACGATCAATACTTCTTCTTTCTGGATATATTTATAATTTTTGCTCTACTGGCTATCAATAGAACCAAACCACGAACACGAAATACAATGCCTCAAAACAACCATACATAAAGAAACAACAAATGTCACCATTCTTATTTTAATGCGCTTCTTAGCGTTCCCAATCACGCATGACCATGATGTCTCTATTTTATGATTTACTTGTATTATTATTGCTGTTTCGAATCTCGGCCTTCTTACGTTTAAAAACAAATAGTTCTAATGTTCCACCTCCCTTTTTCGTTCCTCAGCATTCTTGATCGACCTATCTCGGCATATCATATCCATTCCTCGGCATCATTTATGTCACAAACAGAACCATACCATTTTACACGAAATCTCTCTCTCTCTCTCGCTCTCTTACACATTCAATAACTTCTTTTTTCACATGTGAACGTGCCTGACGCACGAGAGCTTCTCTGTGCTACCTCCTGCCACTACCAAGGTTTGCGAGCAACCTTCCCGGTCGTTCATACCTCGCGCTGCTCACTTGTTCTCCGATGAGCAATGTTCGAAAAGTCGGTTCTTCTTCATGAGCTACGCGTCCCGTTTTTCTGATTCCCTATCTGATCGCCTATAGATACCTAATCTGGTTTGTTTTGCGCTACACTTACTACAAAACATATTTATACCAACAATGGAATTATTTGCATCAATCCATATGTATGCTTGGAGAGTTTTACCTTGTTTTATACGCCTACCTTTTAATTGTACATTTTAATCCAGAAATTGTTACATTTATTTTTTAATGGAAAAATGTGAATTCCAAACTATGCATATTACTCCGTATGTTCACGTACGTAAATGAGAAAGTGCAACAGAATGGCACAGCTTTTCTCGTAGTAAAATTTTATAATTTCCTTGGTGTGGGCTAGCTTCACGGTCTTGTCCCCATCCTCTTGACGGCTGCCATCTACCGCTGATCTAAATACACAATGTAGTAATACATAAAATATAAAATTATTTTCAAAATTTCTCAATTTTCAGTTTCCTTATGATAAACTCCCAATATTACTTTCAAAATATTAAAAAAGAGAAAAACATCGTCTTGTATGGAAATTTTCGTTGCAAAACTTGGACTTTACACACAACACCACTTTTAACAAAAAATTGTTTAAGCTCTAGTGTAAATACGAAATTTCAATCTCTGTTTCAACGGAATCTTTTGTTTTCGAAAATCATTTATCGAAAGTAATTTATAGAACTTTCACTCACAAACTCAATAATGTATACAACTCTCTGGAAATGTCATATTAGCGGCGAGAGAAATATTTAAGAAGAAAATAATACATTTTTGTATTTTTTAAGAAAAATAATTCAGCAAAATAATTTTATGTCAATGCAATAAGCATGAAGGCGTGAGAAATATTTCAAAAAAAGACATGTGTAATTTTTGAAAAAACAAAAAATACCCCAAAATGGACTTTACGTCATATTAAAAAGTGTAATTACCATTATGCGTTCGAAAAACTTTAAAGAAAACATTTGGAGCCGTTTTGAGAAAATTTTTTTTCAGCTTTTCTTAAAGTGCGGAATTTTGAGCTAGTTTTCACAGAAAATGGTTGAGTTTTCGAGAAACTTTATAAAGCATTACTTAAAGCACATGTATTCATAATGTGAACAAATCGCCGCTAATGTAAATATTAACGATGTGAGTGACTGCTAAAAACTTAAAAAAACAAAAGAATAGTGCAAAATCTCATGCAGTACATTTCGCACGTTCCCTACCAAGGGTATGCACAAATAATTTGGAGCCGTTTCCGCGAAAATCTTATTTTTGTTATTTTTTTACATTGCACATACTGCTCGCAATATTGCGCTAAACTAGCAACATTTTTAAAACTATTTGTACTACAGAATGGCACAAGACAGAATGGCACATACTGGCACACTCTTTCGCGGACTATTTAGTTCTCTAATGCCTTCAGTCTGGCCACCTTTTCGGTCTTGCTTTCGATCTACTCGCCAGCTGTCCCCGCCCGAAGTTCATTTAAAGAAACACTCATTTTTTCGGTTTTCTAATAGTAAAACCGAATTATTACTTTAAGGATATTAAAGAATGAAACCTCATCCAAAATGGCAATTTTCATTGAAAAATTTGGAGACGTTTTTAAGAAAATGTCGTTTAAACGTTACTGTAAATGCAAAATTTGAAGGTTGTTTTCACAGATTCAATTTGAGCTTTCGATGAATTTGATTGGAAGTTATTTGAAGCACATCCAATGGGATGAATTCGAAGACCTTTGAAACCTCTGTGTTGCTATTTTCCGAACTGGCAACGCCTGAAACGAAGCGCACAAAGTTCGAATTTACAATTCCGAACTTAATTCTTTCCGCTTTTTTTTTTTTCAATTTTCAAAAATGCAGAGTGCACCGAAAATATCCACCATTACCACGTTCTTTGCTCCTTACAAGGATAAAAATGAAAGATAAAATTTGAAGCCGTTTCAGAGAAAAAAATTAAAAGGGTTTTAAAAGTGTTTCATCTAAAATTACACAAAAAATACTCATATTCGTAGTTTCGAAATATTGAACAGGACTTCCTTTGAATAACTCCTTTGATGAACACATTTCAAAAACAACAAAAATTATCTTCAAAATTGTAGTTGCAGGAAGACGCCGCAAAAATTATGAACGTAAGCAATTTCCGAAAAATTAGTTTACTCCGAAAATGAGATCTGTACCGTTCTCTCAAATGTCCTCTACAATTCTAACAACAAAATTTAATCAAAAACGATGGAGCCTTTTTTGAAAATTTTGAAAATATCCCAGGGGCTTTATATAAAGAACCCCCAAAAATTAAAATATCGGTTTCAAATTCACGGGGCCGCGACATCATCCAGATCAATTGGGAAGTATCAATTTTGGAGGAAATCGGCTGAGCGGTTTAACCGCTGGCGTTGTTCCAGACGGATGCGCGGTCGGTCGGACGGGCGTTTTCCATCACTCGATTCTTCGAGGTCAAGGACGCACAAAACACGGAGTCTGGCTACACCACGCGTTAAAGGATTTTTTTCTGTATTACCAACTTTATTAATCCAATTTATCGTTACAAGGGCGCGGCAACAAGTTTTTAAGTCGAAAATTCGCAGTCTTCCGGCGCACTATTACTCTACTTTCTCTTCTTACGTTAGTAAGTGCGACAATGTAAAACTGAAGAAAAGATTGTACGTATAGTAGGAAATATTACATATTTCTAATTTCGCCATCGCCACTAAATATTTGTGAATCACGAGGTATGTTTTATGAACATGCTCTTTGGGTTTCTTTATGGTGTCACCAGAATGCTTCATCCACTAGTTAATTACGCGAATAGACTTTATCACTCCAATATGATTTACTTTTTCTGCCATCAAGTACGAACGCGAATTTCGCGCATGATCTCATTCTCGCAACGACCAAAGACCTCAGCGAACATTACGCGCGCGGAGCCATGAGGTCAGCGTGTCGTATAACGCGTGAACGCATAGCGTCGCACGTTCCATTAACTGAGCTTCGCCGAAAGCGAAGTCGTGCGCCGCGTGGAGCGAAGCACATGAGTCGCACAATGAGCCGGCAAAAAGCTTCCAGGCTCGCGCAAGGCGTGCGGAGCGCGCTCTGGGCCGTCACGATGCATCACCTTGTGCATTACGCAGTGTGGATATCGAACATTTAAACAGCCTTCTGAGAACTATCCACAGAGTAAAACGACGAAGACCAGAAAATATTTCTAAAGCTTAATTTTCGCATGAGCATATTACATCTTTACATCACACATTTAGATTTTTTCAACATAATCACTTCCGGCACCACTTCATATGTAGCTAGGCACACTCGCAAACAAGCGGTGAACAATTTTTCATAATATTCCAAATTAATTGAGGCAAAACTGATGTAACATTCGCTTGGGATTGTCTCTATCTACAAGGTCTACTGTTTCTTTGCTTAGTAATACTTTTCGTAAACTCTCGTCATTCAATAAAATATTCAAGATTACTTTCCTTAACACCCACTTGCAGTAGGAATAAATTACATTTCCGGCAATAATTTTAAGTAAAACTTATCAATTTCTTTGCAAAAGCAGGCTCTCTCTTTAAGTTGTGATTTCTTCCGTTCGCAAGCGCTAGGGCGCGGCGCGGCGGGCGACTGAAGCAGCATGACGCGTTCTGCTAATTCGGGCGACAGGCCGCGCGCCCCGCTAAGGTCTTCATACGCTTCACGAGAGGCCGCCGCTGCTGCTCAAAGTGTTTATTCCGGGCTCAGTTAACGCCAAGCCACACGCGGGCCAAAACGTTCGAGATTGCACACGGTTTTGCGGGAGAGGCTCTTCGAGCCGACAAACGCGACTCTAAGGTTTTCTTTTAGCTAACCATCTCAGAGGAGCGATTACAATGTCGTTGGTAGGGGTGTTAATGGTTTTCTAAAAATAAAAGAATGAATATACAAATAAATAAAAAACAATACCTCTATATGTAACAATATGACAAAATACAATGACCACAATCTGTATGCAGGGCCGGATTAACCTGTAGGCACGTTAGGCACAGTGCTCAGGGCCTACGAACGTGAGGGGTCTACGAAAGGGACTCCTAAGAAACGTTTTGCTAATTTATTTCAAGACCAAAAATAAATAAAGCTCATACTCGAATATACAAAGTTTACAATGTTGAATGTAGGTTTGTTTGAATGTATGTTTATAAAAGGGCGCGAAAAAAAATAAAAATCACAAAAACAAATCTTTTAGTCATATAAACCGGCGTTAATTTCGAATGAATTGTGTTATCTGCATTCGTCTAAATTACTATTTTTTAATTCCCAAAAATTCTAATAATTACTGTTTAATACAATACTTTATTATTTCCTAGGCCTACAAAAAATTGTGCCCAGGACCTACGTCAAGTTTAATCCGGCCTTGTTGGTATGTGTATGTTTCAAACACATCGGCATTTTTAAAAGTTGAGTTTCCTTCAAGAATGTTCCACACGATGAATTAGTTTTCTTACAAAATGAAGTAAGTTCTTGCATTATTTTTAAAGGTCACGTAATAATATAAAACTACTTTGACACGCACTTGTGTAATTTTTTAATAATAAAAAGCCTACATCAAAATAACTTTTATGTCATGTTATTCAGTGCATTTATCTGTATTCTTCCAAAAAGTTCAAAAAAAATTTGATCTGTCGATCTGATTGAAGAAAAAATTGGATGGTTGTTATAATGATCTATTTGGTGGTTAATATTATAATATTAACACATTAGAGGCTGATACGTCTTTGAAAATATTTGATAACATAGTTCTTAGCCCATCGAAAAAGTACGTTTTCCTGGGTCGTATTATATGCATTATTGTTTCCCATAATCATGATCGGAAGTGAGGCATTTTTCGAACCGTGAGATCAACATTTGTATCCCGCGACGCAGAAATCTGCCGTCTGTGAAACGTACCAGGATTTGACAGCTACCCACAACTCTGCTTGACAGTGAACTCGTATCGCTGTCCGGCTAGGAATTTGCGAAAGGTCATTTGGAACACGAGACGCGGGATGCTTAGTACAGGTGTTAAATCGTGATAAAACAGGACTCCGCTCATAACACATTCTGAATCAGTTACCCAACGAGGTATTTCACCATCCACCCTGTAGTTCAGATTTCGCCCCCCTGCGTTTGCAGAATTTTCTTCTGAGGACAGACAGCAGGGAAGAAGATGGGCCCAAACGGACATGCTAGTCCAGGAGCAAGATATTACGATGCAAGAAAAAACTGACCGTATATAGTTATATAGTATAAACAGTCTGTGCTTTTCCATTGCACCGCTAGTTTTAAAAAGTACTTCTGTCGATACTTTTTCCAGTAATTTTCCGTTGGTGAGATAGACGAGCCGGACAATTTCAAAAGTTTCTTTTTAATATGAACTTGAATAGCATAAATAAAAAATGTAAACAAAGTACCTGCTGCCACAAGCGCAGGGTAAACTAGTTTAAACATATTTCAATAACATCCGAACCTGTAGTCAATATTCTGGGCAATTTTTTTCCTGGCAAGCAAGGCTTATCTGTTTCCTCTGCGAGATGAGTCATTCACGCTGTCCACAATATCCAGCCGAGCGGAGAGGCGAAGACGCAAACCGCCGGAGGGCGGGGGAGGGGCGGCATACGGGCGGAAGAGCGCTCGCGTGGCCGCGCGCCGGAAGTGGAGAGCAGCAAGGCGTGGGAGGAGCGCGGGTTCCCACGTGAGTCACCCGCTGCGCCCGCTGCGCCCGAGAGCCGGTTCGCGACGGCACGCTTCGCGCCTCGGGGACACCACACGGGCACGGGGAGCTCTTCCTCAGGTTCCCAAGCAAGCCTTTCAATCGGCAAGGAACTAATCGAATGTGTAAAATATTTTTGACTCGGGACAACCGATCCTCAGCTGCCAGAGACATAAAAACGCTGAAGCGCTCAAGCTCCCAAGCGCTCAAGCTCATAAATCATAGTATATATTGTGTCAACATAGCATGAAATTTAAATGATTAAAAACTATTCTATATTATCAGTCCTAATTCACAGAACAATGTAACAAATCATTCACTTTCTCTCCACTAAAGAGTGTATTTTAGTAAAATAGATTTTTCTTTTTAACGCTTCTTCCGCTGCAGTGTGCGGCGCAGCGTGCGGGCGGGGGGGCGAGGCGGCGAGGCGGCGAGGGGGCGAGGGGGCGAGGGGGCGAGGGGGCGAGGGGGCGAGGGGGCGAGGGGGCGAGGGGGCGAGGGGGCGAGGGCGGCGGAAGCCCCGTGGGGTCCATTCACTCCGCTGCGCCTCGTAATGAAGCAGCTCCCACACAAGTGGCTGTCGTAGTAGAGTGGACGGATTTTCGGCTTCTTCTGGAAGGGAGCGCAAACTTCCGCTGCGGACACGGTGTTCACGTCGGTAGTGAAATGTCCAAATATTTGTTTAAAATATAATGAACAGTGTGAATTAAATTCAAAACATAATTGGGCAAAAAAATAAATGCGTACGTTTGTCTAAAAAGTTGTCTTCTGAACTTAAAATGAGATATAATGTTTTCAAACGCATCTCCTTCGCTTTAAGAAAGAAATATTTTTTCAAGCAATTGTTTTGTACAAAGTGTTTAAGATGGTAACTGTACACCATAGACTTCCACGTATCTTTTAATTCTGAAACGTCGTTTTTTCATCTGTATGTCCTATACGTTTTTCGTAAGGGCAGTTTTAAAAGGCGTTTCAGAATATTTTAACCTACGCAAAATTGAACTTTTTCGGCCTGTTAAAGGACTGTAAGAAACGCTTGCACCAACTATAGCGACTAAAACATTACATAAAGAAAAAAATTACTAGTTTCAAACTTCATTCAGACACGAAAAACAATTTTTAAACTTATTTTAAATAGATGTTTAGATTGCAACTTATTGCTACTGCTAGAGAGCTTTTTCATAAAAAGGCTGTAAAATCGTTTATCTTACAGCTTAACGACCCGACATCTTCGGTGGGCAGCAATCGTTCGCTCTTCACAGGCTCTTCCTCTGAAGTAAACACATATCTTTAGCTATACGCTTTTAGGGAAGATTCGAACCGATATAAAACATGAATTCGCTGTAGTCATGAGCGTACAATACTTTAGCGATCTCGGTTAAGTAAGCATCATATATACAACATCAAACCCTAAGTTCATATATTTTAGAACTTGTTTTATGATCCGTTTACAATTTCGACGATTTTTCATCAACGTGATCCAAAATATCATTTTTGAGTCAAATACTGGTTCTATGGGTATACTATTTTGCCGTTACAAC
Source organism: Gryllus longicercus (assembly GCA_038098605.1). Taxonomy (NCBI): domain Eukaryota; kingdom Metazoa; phylum Arthropoda; class Insecta; order Orthoptera; family Gryllidae; genus Gryllus; species Gryllus longicercus. The sequence goes on from JAZDUA010000696.1 coordinate 107,479, forward strand.
GAATTTGAATCTTTCATTAGTGCAGTTCATCGCGAAGTGACCCCTTTTGTCAAGAAAGGATACGAAAAATGAACTGAAATGTTAATTGGTGGTATAGCGGAAGTATGAGTTTATATCCACAACTTCCGTTTCGCGAGGCTTCAAAAGTCAATGAACGCTGGGTGACTCTCTTCTGTTGAACTGTTGGGTACAGGAAGTAGCATGGGAAGCTCCCAATTAAAGTTATAACACACACACACACACACACACACACGCACGGACGCACGTAACGCTGCTTATGCTGATGACGTCGTCCTCCACAACGCAGGTGGCGTTGGCTTTCATGCCGTCATAAATTTGAGAAAAAGTAAAACGGAAGTAAGGCAGTTCATTTCAAAGAGCAAAAAACAAAGACTGATTATTTCATATTTCAATCTGTGATAACGTTAATCATGCCTTTGTGACACACATATATAATACGTTAAATAAAAGTGTCACCATTAACCGTGTTTTTTTATTTATCCGTGGGTCCTCTCCCCCACAATACTCCGGATAATCGAGCTTCTACTGTAATTGCAAACGTTCACTATGAGTTCATAATGAAACTGATAAAGACATTATTCAATGCTGAACAATTACATGGAAAAATATAATTATGTGGATTTAAAGAAATAAAATCGAAGACAAGTAGACTGAAATGGCTTCGAAGAAAGAAATCGACTTTTAATAGGTACTCCTAACCCTGTCCCCATCTGTAATGTTGTATGTTGGAAATAAATTAAGGGAGAGAAGGAAAGAAAAGGACAAAGTAATAAAATAAGAACCCTTTCTACAGTGACTGTATTGATACGCCGCTTACAAATGAACATAAAATATAAAGAGAAATATTAACGAAACATTTTTAATGAATAATTTATTACATAACGAATAATTTTTTTGTGTGTTTGTAAAGATATGCCATACAAAATCAAGAGAATCGCCAAATGAAATCAACTTATGGAAGCCTCCCTGGAGTTGGTGTAATTTGAAAATGTTATTCTCATGACCAACGATCTAATCTCAAACTCAAACTTCCAAATTGCATACCACGAAAACTAGCAAATTATGCAGCCAGATGATGTACCAATGGCATCACATAATTTCGATTCGAATGTCAATAAGTGACAATAAGTATATATTAATATAAGAATAAGTTAATAAGATTGCCTGAGTAAGTTACGTTTGTTTCCGAATACTCATTGTAACTACATTCCTTATAATCTAAAAATGACCTTCAGTAACAAAATTATCTCAAAGACTCATTGACTTCATCGTCGCATATTCTAAAGTAATATATCATCCACCAGAGTGTAATACTAGTCACAAAGCGTCCCAACTATTTTTAAAACCTTCAAGCTAGAAATATTTTTAGCGAAAAGAGATATATTTAGCGATTTAATCATAGAAGTCGATCCTGTCTGTAATCAAGTACTCAAAGGACGGTCTGAATTTTCTTGAGCACAGTCGTGGGGCTGCGGCGTGGGCTGAAGAATATCGGATATTCTTAGGCGCCGACTGCTTCTCGAGCCCCGACCGCGGGCGTGGGCGTGGGCGGGGCGCCGCGTCAAGTACACAAAGCGCGAAGGGGCCTCCGATCGCCCGCTGGAGGTTGGGGAGGGCGAAGAATTCGCTGGACCCGAGCCCACTCATCCTCCGTTTTGCGATCGAAAAGTGTGTGGGTGGACCTATGCTTGCGAGAACTGCCCGCTTTACATTACATGATTCGCCCTTTATGGCAGGCCGTAAACGCAGGATCTATTCTCGTTCGTAACTGTTTTTCACCGGCATTTCATGTGCCAGCGCCCACTCCGTTATTATATTCATTCCATTCCTTTCCCTAAGCCGCCGAAAACAACTGCAAGAGTAAAATCCAATCCACCTTATTCAATAGTCTGTTCAATACTTCTTTGCTCCCAGATACAATGAAACGATAATGAATTCATCTTATTTTTGTGTGAAAAGTTATATGGGTCTGAGAGCTAATAACGTCAATCAACATGCGAAGTTTGTTTGTTTGTTATCTTTCATTACAAACATTTCGAGATAAAAGTGGATTTAAAGAATTTTAACCAATATAAATTTATGCTGTTTTACAGTTAACTACCATCAAAGATTGATATTGCCTCTTCGTGTTAGCAAAGACGTTCGAATTTCAGCTTAAATCATTCCAATCCACCAACGTTAACTGAAATTGTCAGAATTCTGTCTCCTGCTTCTACCAAAATATTACGGATGATGAATGTGTTAAGAACACCGAGAATCTATACAATAATACAAGGTAAATGGAAAATCTTCATTACCTTGTGCAAATTCATCTAGACCAAAATACACAAATTTGTCCCTCTGAGCCAAAATCGTAACATAATTCAATCAAAATTAATATCTGCAAAAATCAATAATCGGGCTGCAATATATTGTAACGTACCTTTTTGTGCGTTTGCTTCGACATACCAGGCGGACCTAAAGACAAAAAGGACACGCAATTAGAAGTAGGCCTACTGTGCTTGAAAAATGAAATGAAAATAATTTGGTGAAAAATGAAATTGACCAGATCTCTTTCAATGATAATCCTAATATGGTCATGATGCTCATGTGAATGAATAATGATAAGATTTAGAGGAATGAGGAGGTGCACGCGAGAACCTACCAAGGCCCCCACGAAATCTCTCAATCTGAAAAAGCCTCTCGTAAATTTCCGAAGCCGCGTGAACCGTTAAACGAACGAGGGTTAAGGCGTCGGAGAGGGAGCGCGGGAGGGCGTCATCGGAGGAGAGCGCTGAGCGCGCGGCGACGCGGCGCGGCGCCCGGAAGCGGCGACCGACGTCGACCTCGGGCCCGGCGCTGGGCGTCGCCGCGGCGGCGCTTCTCCGCGTGACGTCAGCGCCACCCGCCGCCCGCCGACCTTACACTGGAATTTATCGCTGGAATCTGAAAACGTAAACATGGCGGCGCCATCAAAGTGACGGGGAGCGCGGTCCCCCGGGGGCTGCGGCGGCGGCAGCGAGAACACAAGGCTGCGTTCGACGGGGTGGTGGGGGTGAAGACGGAGAGGAGGACGGGCGGGAGATTGGTGTGGAAGCAAGGTGAAGGGAAGACGCTTAGCCAAACGCAGACATGAGGCAGTGACATTGACGGTGGTGGTGGCGGAGATTTTGCTGGAGGTAGATGTGGAAGGAGTCCGGAAGTGGAGTGGAGTGCGATAGCAGCGCAGATGAGGGGGAGGCGGGGTGGAAACGGGTGCGGAGGCGTAAGCGGATGCGGTGAAAATGGCGGCCATTTGCGGGACGTCGGAAAAGAACAAAGCCCTCTGCGGATGGCGATAGCGAAGTCGGTATGGCTGTGGTAGCGACGACGACCTAAGACGTCGAGGGCGCCTTTCTAGAGATGACGCACTCTGGGAAATCAAACAATTCATGGTCATTGAAACTACTGTGGCATTTGTACTACGCATATTTTCTCATTATCCTGCGACTTCCTAAGACTAATATTAACAACTGTTCAGCAAGTTTATTGGAGAATAAAATTACTAAGAGGGCAGGTAAGATGACAATTATAGTGAACTTCCTGTTTATCTATTGTTCTTACGTCAGGGTCGAATACTTGAAATATAGATGTAGAAAAATTAACTGATGATCATTCCCTTCAACACAAAAATGATGTGTGATTGGTATGTTTTAAAATATATTATTTTCTCAATGGAATGACAATTCAACAGATATAACCCACAATTTTTTTGTATATCTAATTTTAAAATTTATATTTTCGTAATATTAATGCAGAAAATTTGTGTGCACAATTATGCACACCGGTAAATCGGAGAATATTTTAAAAATCATTGCCTTTATTCTCGGCTTTCTCACATTTAAATTGAAATTGTAAAAACGACAAAATACAATATTCTAGAATTTTCAAAATTATTCTGAAGAATAATAAATGATTAATAAGAGTTTTTGATTAAAAATTTGGATAGGACATATGAATCGTTTAACGCATTATTTCATTACTACCATCTTTATCCTGTTGGTGGTGCATAATGTCCGTCGCCCCCTCCCCTCCACAGATCAGCTCCATTTTGGTGTAAGCTTTGAATTTTAAATTATGAAATATAATATTCCTCATTAAATCGTAAGAAGTCATTTGAGGTTACGATAGCAAATTCCGGGAAGAACAGTGACAGAATTTAAAGGTTTTCTTTTCGTGAAAATATCGCTTTTTGATCACATTGTTTCATATAATAACTATTTTTCTTCAGTTTCAAGTGATAAAGTATAATCTTTAAGCTGAATGATATTTAATGGTTAAGCAGAAAAATTAAAAAATTTAAGTAATGATAACCGAAGAAAATAAAGGTTATTTTCGAAAAGGCATACCTAAATAAGTGGGTTCTGTCCTAGGGCGAGGCGCTAAGTTTAATTTTTACTATCTGAAAAACTTCAGCGTAAACTGAAACGTTCATATCGAAGAGGGATTGACTTCCCACGCCTTAATACGATTCAAGGGGGCTCTCGTCTGGTCAGCATGATGGTCGGCTTCCAAATCCCTAAATTCATTTAAGGTGACAAACTGAAAGTAAAGAAAATCAGAGTAATTCTTTGCAAACGAATAATGGTTATTAATTGTAATTATTTCTATCTAGGGGAGAGCACCTTGGACTTCTGCAATAATTTTGAATATACTTATTGACTATTTTTGATGACGTCTGTCTGAATATCTAAAAAATATATCAACATTAAAATCATGCCATTTTAGGCAATGGCCACTTGTTGAGCCAATCCTGGTAAAAATTTAATAATTTATTTGTTACTTATTAGCCTAAAACGTATTGTAATTATTTACTTTTATTTATTTTAAGCAATATATGTATTATCGAGAAATAAAGTCCGATAGCGAAGTTAATAAGAAAATAGTATTAGCATTACAGGAAACCCACATTAAAAAGACACGTACCTAAATGTTTTGGGGTGAAAGTGCCTTCTTTGGTAAATGTTAAAGCCACTGAATGGTATCATCTCCACACCTACCCCTTTCAACCCGCACTCCATGGAACACTGCGTCAGGAAACAGCAACCTATTTTGTGTTCGTATCATCCTGTAATCTAACCTTCGTAATAATTCTCTAACCTTCACATCTCCATCTCCCCAACGACACCGACTACGCCGCACTTTAAAATCATCCAAGAACGCATTGCTTCACTACTACCAGCTTTTACACATGTTGCCGCTGTGTACAAATACCGGCCGGCGGCGGGGGCGGGGGCGGGGGCGGGGGCGGCGGCGACCCCCACGGATCAGCCGGCGCGGCGTTCCGGCGTCCACTCGACCGAGCTCTCCCCCGCGCGCAGTGTTTACAGAGGCGGCTGACATCACGGCGAGAACGCGCGCCGCCGCGCCGCCCCCGCCCCAAGCAGGAGCCCCCTCCCGCCTAATAAGGCGCTCGCGCCGCCCCCTCCACCTCCCCCTCCCCCAGCGGATGACGCGTCAGCGCGGGCGGAGACGTTTTTGATCAGGTTCTCTGATTCTCTCTACAATGTGTGCATTTGGCATTTTGGGTCGATAGTTCGATTTTTGCCGGCCAGGTTACGGTGTCCCCCACGCCTGGGCCTAGTTAAATTCCCCTGCTCAGGGTAAGAGCGACGTACGGCGAACATGTTGTAGTCCCTTCTCCGTAACTGGCAAGATCCGCCTGCCACAGCCACACAACCACAGATTTTAAAAGCGAAGCTACAAAGCAAGAAAACGTGCGCGTATAGTATGTACGTATGTATGTATATACTTGGCATTTTGGGTCGATAGTTCGATTTTTGCCGGCCAGGTTACGGTGTCCCCCACGCCTGGGCCTAGTTAAATTCCCCTGCTCAGGGTAAGAGCGACGTACGGCGAACATGTTGTAGTCCCTTCATCGTAACTAGCAAGATCCGTCTGCCACAGCCACACAACCACAGATTTTAAAAGCGAAGCTACAATTTTATTTTTACCTCGACCGGGAATCGAACTCGGGGCCAAATCACGGGACACTAGTACAATGCCCACGAGCCACAATATCCGGGAGCCACAATACACGTTTTGGCCGATAATTTGCAATTTTCGCTGCAACATTACAATACTTCTATACTACGTTTGAAGTTTGCGTGAAAATGAGGGTTCAGGATGTGCTATCCCTTTCGACTAACTTGTCAGCTAGGTCGAATTCAGTCGATGTCTGGAGGAGAATTCTTGTGGCCGGCTGCTCCGATGAGTAGTTATTCGTGGATTCTCCCACCAAAACCAGGCGAAATAATAATAATAATAATAATAATAATAATAATAATAATAATAATAATAATAATAATGTCTTTATTAATGGCGAGGCTCAGGCCATAGGGCCTGCTCTTCCGCCTAACCACTGAATTTACATACATTTAGAGTAGTAACATTTTAAGAGGGGAGAACAAGCTGTACATTTACGTTTGGGAGAACAAATCTAGGGACCATCCCGGCATACGCCTTAAGCGATTGAGTAAACCCAGAAAAACCTCAATCAGGATGGCGGCTTAGGGCCGAACATTAATAGAACTGAGTATGTTATACTGAGTAGTGAAAGGGAAGTTTCGTGAAAGAGAAAAGAAAAGACGTACAGGGGAAGAGGTCAAAAAGTATAAATGATAAAGTTTGTGAGGGAGAGGGAAGAGAAAAAAAGCGAAGAAAAGGACGAAGAAGAAGAAGGCGAAAAAAGTGAAGTTATGTGAGGAACGTTTCAGAAAGCTACGTTTAGTTTACAGTAGCACTTTACATAAATATACAATAATTTTTACACCAGAGAAGCACAATACACTATAAGCTAATAACAACAGTAATTTTAAACACAATACTGGCAGTATTAAGGAACAATACAAAGAGTGCGGGTATCTTAACATCAATTTTGTTTATGCCAATATATTGTAGTGAATATCCTGATGATGGTACAAAGATAGCTAAAGTATATTTTATCTGGAACGTCACTAATACTTTTGTATATTTTATGAACAATTTCATTAGGGTCAATTTCATTAGAATGTCGGAGCAGTATCCCAACAAATGAGCCACGGATCGCGCGCGATCTTTCCTTCCTCTTCCTTGTTCTAACCTCACCCCTTACTTACACACACACTTACACTAACATGCACTACACTACCACACATGCCGGGAGACCGGTCGGGAGATTAGAGATAATGAACTCGGTAGTTGACGCGCCTGCAATCACTAACAACCAACCAATCAACCAATCAATCAACCAATCAACCTCGACCACAAACCTGATGCAGAAGTATATTTCAATGCAGAGTTTGACAATGTTAAAGACTCAATAAGTAAAATGATTAGCGCATATTCGGAACTGTGTATGAATACGGAAATAAAAAACAGTTGGCAGAGGCTGGTGTGAGTGCACGGAGGAAGACTGATACTTTTGGCGCCTTAAAAGGTGATTACTACTGTTCGTTTGGTGTTATGATTCTGATAAGACTACTTTGAAAAAGGCATCAGCATAATACTTCACTGCTGGATTTTTTAAACAAGAATTGATTAAAAGAAAGGTGAAGATTGGCTCACAAGAAGTAACCTTCGAATGATCCATCCCACACAGCATCAGTCACAATGGCAAAAGTGCATCAGTTGGGATTCGAATATTTACTCCTGCATGCAAACTTAAAAAAATTGGGCTTCTCAGGCAATAATCTTCATCGTGAGGAAGTTATTGTTACTTTGTGCGAGTGTTTCGCAGAGTTTGACAACACCTACTTTACCAACGATGAAAAATTGGAAACTCATTGAGCTAAAACTACGCCCTACGCCGACGACTACGTTAAAAAAGTTATTTTCAATAAAAAAAACCTTCCTTGTATATCATACTTATCAATAAAATATTCAGGATATGAATGTAAAAATATTACAGGAAGTAAGTACTTGTTCATTTTGTTTGAAAGTAATATTTGTGCTACATTTACTATGGTCCAGAAATTGATGCCGCTTCGGTGTTGCACTCTCAAAGTCTCATTTATTATTATTTACAAATGTAAAGAAAACAACTGCACTGATACCGCCAAACAATTTTTGCATAAAAGCCTACATAAAATATACAAAAAAAACTATGAATAGTTTATTGTATATGGTTTATTTTCCTTTCATTTACATTTCAAAAGCATACGTACTTTTCTCATCCGACGCCACCACGTGTGATATGGCGTTCCAAACCTTTCTGGAGATGCGGCAGTTAAAACACACACGATTCCCATTGGTCTCTCTTTAGGATTGCGCCTTTGTAACACTGTCATGTATGATGAGACCGGAGCGCGTGGGAGGAGGGAAGCCATTTGCGGGGAAGGGGTCTCGCTCCACGCCCCCGCGCACGCCCCCGCGCCCGCCCCCGCGCCCGCTCTTGCGCCCGCCCTCGCGCACGCCCACGCGCACGCGCAGGCTATCGCGCACGCCCTCGCGCACGACCCCGCGCACGCTCTCGCGCACGCCCCCGCGCACGCCCTCACGCACGCCCCCGCGCACGCCCACGCCCCCGCGCACGCCCCCGCGCACGCCCTCACGCACGCCCCCGCGCACGCCCTCACGCACGCCCCCGCGCACGCCCCCGCGCACGCCCTCACGCACGCCCACGCATACGCCTCTCGCGGACGCCCACGCGCACGCCCTCACGCACGCCCCCGCGCACGCCCTCACGCACGCCCCCGCGCACGCCCTCACGCACGCCCCCGCGCACGCCCTCACGCACGCCCCCGCGCACGCCCCCGCGCACGCCCTCACGCACGCCCACGCATACGCCTCTCGCGGACGCCCACGCGCTCGCCCACGCGCACGCCCACGCGCACGCCCACGCGCTCGCCCACGCGCCCGTCCCCGCGCCCGTCCCCGCGCTCGCCCCCGCCCTTGCGCCCGCCCCCGCACCGCTCTCCGCGCTCGCCCACGCGCATGCCTCCGGCACGCGGAGCAGTTGGTCGCAGGGAAGGCTCATCCCGCAGGAATCCACTTCTTCTGGAAGCGGACGGCGACAGAAGAGATTGTGTTACTGCCTTCGTCAGAGCGGTCGATGCTGCGAAACACGCCATGTGCTCGCGTTCCAGAAGATTCCTTCGCGCGTTGAATAGACACGCTTCTTCTCAAGAGGACATAAATGATTCACTCGCCTGTGTACACCCAGCTTTCAAAGACGTAACGTTCAAATTATGTTCAAACAAATGCCACACTGACTTACTCATACGTTAAAACGCATGTCATGATTACTGAGAACGCAATTAATGGTCTGATGTTTTTGATGAACCTTTCTTAGCTAAAAAATATATTTGTCTTCACTAAATCACAAAGACGTTACTTAGCAATAAAAAGGACGTGCGTTTTGCAATGTCGAGGAATTGCAAGTCAATCAAGCTATGTCATAGAAAAACATCTTTGATGATATATATAAAGTTGAAGAAGGCAATGCTTCAGATCTTTCCGACAAGCCACTTGATGCTTGGTCAATTGTGCAAAAACCAACGAGTTCTTAAAAATTTCTTTCTTCCTTGTCATCTTCTGACAACTGTTTCCTCAGTGATGCGGAGCGGAGCAAGTAATGCAGACGGAAATGTTCCGAACACTTGGTTCCGCAATCCAGATCCAAGAACTGAATTGCACGTTGCATTATGACCAGATCCTCTTGCCTGCGCTGTAGACCTCAAGTACACGCTCACTACGAAATACTAGTAGAATACAAACGAGTTGATAAAGGGCACTAGTTCTGTGATTAACACGCAGATCACTGTGTGTAAGTTGAAGTTCCAAGGTAGCACAAACTAAAGATGCGAGTGATGTATTTTGGACAAACGGAAATGAATTCAAATTATGGTGTAGTGTGATCGCCTTCCCTTCCCATTGAAAGGCAAGTGCCACATTAAATGCACATCGGCATTTCAAAACGCGCGGCACTGCCGACAGTCTATCGTAAGACCACGAGACAACGTTCTGATGCGTACGGAAGATAGAACGAATGCAAGTTGCCGTCGACTTAGATGAAAGGGTGAAAATTTCGGTTGTATCAGGCGAGGCAGCAGTCAGGAAAGATCGCTACCAGAACGGCTGAAAGAAGCCATATGGGAAAAAGGGAATTTTTAGTAATAATGACCATAACTCATCTAACGGCTCGAAGCTCATATACTATAGAGATAAGAGCCAAAAGAAATAGACTTGAAAAGATAGTACCTATTGTGGCGGCAGAAGATTAGCGAAATTAATTTTAAACAAAATCAAAGGCAGTTCTTTTCTTGATGTAACTTTTCAAACTAATTTTTAGACAATCAATTTTCTAAATTTCAATTTATTTAATTCGTACTAAGTTTCGGAACCTAAAACGGAATCATCAGGTACAGTTTCAAGTGATCCATTGGTAGGTAAAATTGGCAGCAATAATACGACCCATAGCCCATAGGACTTTGGACCCTTCTTCCGGAGAATGCAGAAATGCATTCTGAGTACTTTAATCTATATCGAAGCAAATTTTCATGGTTTTATCTGTAGTCGTTAGGTTGGTAGAGCGATATTCCCAGTGGCGGAGGGCAATGGGAGCGGCAGCGACGGCGCGCTCCGAGCGGCAAAATTTCACACTAATTGATAATAATAATAATAATAATAATAATAATAATAATAATAATAATAATAATAATAATAATATCATCTTGAACACAACTGAACCATTGGCATTAATATTTTTGTTGCACTTTCCTATTTTCGTATTGATTTTAAATCTAACAATTATATAATTTTGAAATACAAATATAAATAGTAACAGTATCGTTCGAGGTATAATTAGAAGTCGATTTATGTTTTATATTCAATTCACTAATACCTTAATCTTGTGAATCATCAAGGTATGTGTTCTACACCTGTTATATCAATGTAAGTGGCACACGTGTACACATGTTTTTATAAATGCTATTATTATATTGCAAAATATTTATACAAGAGTTTTTTATTTGTAATACACAATAAAGAGGATTGTTCTTGCCGAAACGTTCTTTACAATGGCTGTATATTTTATTCTTTTAAACTGAAATACCTAAATAAGGGAGCAGTGTAATTTTCCTTCGCCCGGGTGACTGACACCCACGCTATGCCACGGGATATTCCGTTACATGAAGAGAGTTCCCCAGAATATTGTACTTTAACCTGTCATTCGAGTTGCACTTAATCCGGTAAAAGTTACTGATATTCGGGATTTATATGGGTACTTAAAGGAAGACAGCAAATATTTTACCAAAACCCTCAAGAAGTGTCTACTGCAAATGCCGACAAAAGTGAGTCCGAATTTGACAGCCCACAGGACAAACTCTGGGGTAAAAAATGGTAACAATCCACATTATGATTTGTTTAAGTAGCTTATAATAAAAGCAAAATAAAATGTAATAATATTTATAATTTACACCATTTAAATAATAAATTTAAAGTGTTCTCCAGAAGAAGGGCCTGTAACTCAAATTCTTCGTTCCGCCACATGTTTCAAATAAAGGAGAAATTAATTAAGTTTTGAATAAAATTAGTTTTAAAAATAATTATAACATATTAAAATTATATGAAGTTTGCAATTAAGTTTCTCTCAAAACACAATTTTGGAGTATTAGCCCTTCTTCTAGCTACCGCCTCAATTACTCTGTTTCAAATAAGCAGAATACAAGATCTTGTTGTTTACAAATTTTTAGATCATTTGATTTCTAAATTAGAAGAAATTAACTAAGAAAGAAGTTTTTTTTATAAACCCAAAGGGAATCTCCTAGATAATAACCTTTTCAGCTATTTTGTAGGAACAATTGTGAGTGAAGAGCATTGACAAAGATAACTCATCACAGATAAATCGGCTAGTGAGCCAAGATGAAGTCGGTACGGTTGAGAAAGAAGGAAATTACTTTATATTAATTATGTCGGCCACAAATCTTATTTAATTTTTAATTAATTTAAGATTTGAATTCCTTTTAATGCCCTCGATTGCGTGTACCTCTTCCAATACTTAATTTCGTTGCCAGATATTACGTAATGAGACCTACTTCTAAATTTGTAATGTACCTACAGAAATGTTTAGTATCACTGGATTCACTAGTAATTCAAGTATCACTATGTTTAGTGTTCTTGGATGAAAACCGTACATGAAATTCCGCTTGGCAAGTACAAAAGAGGATAAGGAAAATCAAACTTTTCTTTAAATTATACCTTTTTTATATTACCCTTTTCTGGGAGTATATTTAGGTTTACTACCATCATATACTCCTTGGAATGATTGAAAAGACGATAATACATTCAAGAAACGTAATGTGGAGTTTAATTTCACTAAAACTGAAACCAAATGAATGTAACACTAAGATACAATCCCTTGATAAACAAAACAGACTAATACATTTTGATGAGAAAATACACATGTGCCCTGTATTCAACATTTTTTCTTTATGATTCACAAGGTAAACTATCAATCACTTGCAACGACACATGCAACCTATATGATAATCAGGATCTTTTTATGGCAAGCTGGGGGCGATCAAGGAATGCGTACAATGCACCAGGTACTACCAACTGACTCACCTGCCGCATTCTTCTGGCAGAGTGCGTGGGCGGCAGCGAAAGCCAGCGCTCGCTTCGCGTTGTCATTTGCTTAATAGTTGTATACACGAGGGTCAGAGAAAGTTGCGTTGCGGCTGCGAAACAGCTTGTTCTATTACTCGACAGATGACACGAGAACCTGGCGCCTAAATCAGGCCAACAAACATTGACAGCTGCAATAGCGGTGGGTGCTAGACAGAAAAATGACTGTGTGATAAACAATCTTACTGGGAGGTCGTGTTTGAGCTACTTAAAAGTATGAGCAGAACCTTCAAAAGAATACGTTTCAATGTCTGCATTTCTGACGAATTAATAATATTTAAAGAATGACAAAGTACCATTACACCTTGCATAAATCAGTTAGATCAGGACCAAGGTCTGTAGACTTTGAGAAATTGTTTTAATAATCTTAAAAGTGTTTCATTGAACAGCAATTTATGCCACGATTTACAGGTGAAAAAATTTAAATTTCTTTAGTTGTATGCCTTCAGTTATTTTAACATTACGATTAGAATGCAAGAAGGAATGCCATTATATTAAAACATATTTCGAGTTGATCCTGCTGTCAATGAATATTAGAGCGCTTCTGGTGAACGTGTTGGTCTAATATTAATTACGATAATTTCGGTATCTCTAACCCATGACATAAGGTAATTTAGATCTCTTAGTTTAATGTTACAATGAGTCTCATCGTAAGTCATTTTCCAATAACGTTGCATTCTTTAAAGGAAAAGGTTCTAAAAAATAGATACGGGAGATATGGAGTGAAATAAAAACCAATCGTGCTATAAAACCACATATTCTCGTAACAGTTCATAACAGTGATATAATATTATAATATTGCACATAGCAAAATTATAGAACAATAGAATAATATTATAATATTACAATGAAGCACATGTCCTCGTGACAGTACATAGCAAAAACATAATATTGTAATATTGCAACTTCTACTAACCCATTAACCCGTCAGCCATCACTTGAAACATTCCTAACCAAGCGAACGTCAGACTTAAAAATAGTGGATCTACAAAATGGCGTACGCTTTCTGTACTAGGTACTTCCTTGTACTCTTGAGTCTAGAATAGCTTTTTGGTTTAACCCAACCTTCTTCCCGGAAGCTATGTTTCGGCGCCTAAAATATCAACCAGAGCCTCTCGGAGGCCCTGGTAGGTATTACTCGGTATCACTACTGTGGAGACAAACCCAGTAAACATTCTCTCCACGCTCCCCGAACATAGCTTAAAACCGTCTCAGTCCTGCACCTTTAAGCATTTGCCCATGGTACCCCTTGGCTTCATCTCTGTGCACGTACCACTGTTCGGAATATAGGGATGCACTTCGTCAATTACACACACAGATTGCCCACACATCTCACACAGTTCCAGCTGCGTACCCCGCTGCACTTTCGTGTAAAATTTGAAAAAAGCCCTTGGAAAAAGCCCCTCTTTCTGTTTATTAGCCTCTGGGGGTGCGGAGATTTCCCGGACATTGCGTGTCCTTCGCGTCGTTATGCGTATGAGATCTCGAGCAATAATTTTTATTTATTTATTCGGCTGAATCTTTTCGAGGATTTAAAGTTTACATGCATGAAAATAACCTCAGGCGAATGTAGTACGTCAGGCGTACCCCTCTGTTGTAAAATCAATTTTCACAAATTTGAAATTTTAAGGTGTGCGTCCCGATGTAAAGGGCTGTGGGTCATCTTCGAGGTCTGCTAGACTGTTCTACTAGGGTATTTGTTTTGTCAAGGTGGGAGTAGGACATTTTCACTTTATTTATAAGGCGAAGAGTGAAGAGCTCTCTGTAGTCATAGCTTTGATTGCCTTCCATAAAGGTTTCGTAGCTGGATGCAGTTGCGACAGGAATTGTTGAAATTCTTCGTTTGTCTATTTCGCTGGGATTGCCATGTTCTACGCATTTTTCGCTTTCTTCTGATTAATTGAAGGATTTCTTTTGATTTGAGAGTTTTGATGATTTGTGGATTAAGAATGCTATTTGTGCTTGGGCACAGTTCAACGCGTGGTGATGAAATTTGTGAATTTTTACATTTCACAATCAACTGCTGCTGATGTGTCTATATTTGAGGAAAAGATTAATGATTGATTTAAAATTTCTTGTAAAATGGTCCAGTTGGTTTTACGGTACGTTTGGTAACATTTAAACTGTTGGGAAGGGACTGGCGTTTCTAATGCAATAAAAACTTATGAGTGATCAGAGAGTCAAGATCTGCTTGAGGACGATAATTATTGTTTGAGATAAATTTTGTTACTGTTGTGGTTATGGTTGTCGTGGTTGCAGTTCATCCTGCTCTTCTGCTGCATGTTAATTGGAGATGAAAAAACATTTCATGAGAAAGTAATATCACATATTCAAAAAATATTTATTCGATATCGCTTTAAGAAGCAAACTTTATGAATATGGTAAATTTTCGCACTAAGAGAGCATACATTCCTGAAAAAGACCATACAATCTTTCATTATTGCAAAAAATACTAGGTGAGTGAAATTTTCGAAATGTTTTGTGGCCCTTGATAGCGACAAATGACTGCAAAACGTCTGTCTATCCATCCATCCGTCCGTCTTTCCCTTCATCTGTCGACTCGTCTTTCCGTCACGTCGAAACTGTTCAGCTGATTTTCTCCAAAATTGATATTCCTCGATCGATCTGGAGGAACTCAAGGGTATCTGAGTTTGAAACGGATATTTTCATTTCGAGGAGTACTTACAAGAAGCCTCAACATTTTCAAACTTGTATTAAATATAGCTGTAATTTTTTATTAAACTTTGTTCTAGGATAGTATAAACGCTTAAATGAACGGCGTAGGTCTCGTATTTTTTCAAATCTCTGATTTTTCGAAAATTACATCAGTTCAAATTTTTCGGCGTCCTATTACAATTACAATATTGAAGATGGAGGTTTTTTACTCAATTTTTTCTTTCACGACAGATCTTGAAATAAGAACATGTACAACTTTTTCCAATATAGGCAATTTTTAAACAATTATTTTATCAAAAATGTTTACAAAGTTTTTCCTTGCATTTTTGTCTCACATGTATCAAAGGACAGTAAAAATGTGTCCGTTTTCTTGGCAAATTTTCGGCGTATGTTCAATAATTGCTAATAATTAACATTGCAAAGTTACAATATTGATGTTAGACATTTCTTTAAAAATAAAATGTGTTCTAAGAATTAGATCTTTAAAAGAGGGCATGTACATTTTTCGAGAAAACGTTTGTAATGACAGTGGTATAAGTCTTAAACAACCATTCCGGAAATTTATCTTACCCGGCCAAATAATTTTTTGTAAGTTTACCGACAATTTTGTGAATTTAATTGATTCCATGATCAGAGTAAGTGCGTCCATGCTCTCCAAAGCTCCGCCACTCTCGTCAACATTGTCAAGAGATAAGACACCACAACATACAATTTTAGGTTTTGCCTGAAAAAATTATAATGCACTTGTGATTGGCGCTTCTTCAAAAGCGTAACACTAGTTCAGTCTACTTTCTTCAGGATTTGATGAGGTAACAAGAACCGAAATATATAGCCTTGCTGTCATCAGGCTTGTACTTCTCATCAGAAGTTTATGTTTCTTTATTCGTATGACTGTGTTTACAATAAAGTGTTTATGAGCGTGTGGTATGTTTATATTTAAGCAATCCAGAACTATGGTTAACGAATGTGCTACGACGATGGTTGACGGAAGCTTGAAGGACACAAAACACACTGCTCAAATATACAAAACGAGATCTTGCATTTACTTACAATCCAAACTGCACGCATGTCAATACAAACGAATCACGTCTTTATACTATCCTTTTTACAAATGCCAAGTAGCGCATAAAATTCTGAGAAAGAATAAAAATAACTTAAATTAAGCTAAAAGAGGTCAATGTGTTTTCTAAAAGGCTAAAATATTATTTTATTTATTTTCACAGATATTGAAGTTCCATGGATGCATCCGAATTACATTTTGCAGGAGTCGCTTACCAACAGCATTTCGGTGCCTAGAGTACACCAACGCGTGGGTGAGGTGGGGGTGATCTCAACGGCGGTCCCCAGAATAAATTGAAAAAGAATTTAAGAAAACATTTTATATTTAAAAACTAATGCTGCATGCGTTTAGCAATATATTACATACATTTCCTGCAAGTTAGTGTTAAAATATTTTTAGCTTCGAGGTGTGGCTTGGTCACATACATTTTCTGTTCCTGCGGTTCTTGAGAGCCTCAGCGGGATCGTCTTTGGGTGACGTCTTTTTCAAGAACTCGCACAACATTCACTATGTTGCTCTCCATGCGTAACAGTTCTCTACATCACAGATACTAATGTAAGGTTGCAACGTGTCCTGGGCAAGCTTGGCTATACAAGAACCCCGTAATATCCACGAAGCAAACACGCATGACGAAGAATACGAGTTGTTTTGTAAACATCCGATAAACATTAAAAGACGAAACTACCATTTGGGGACAGGGAATGTTTTAACAATAAAAAGTCTTCCATAATGTGATGTAATTCCTTGCCTAAATAAAGAGCAAAAGTGTACGTTGGAGTTCGTGGCTGACCCCCTAACACCCCGTATTGTAAAGAGACTTAACGAAGTTAATGTTGGTGGGATAAATAAGAAAGAGATGACGCTACTAAAAACTAACACTACTAAACATTACTAACATTCTAAATTTAGAAACCTTATCAACACGGCATTCTAAAGACAGCATATCTTATTTAATTTGAATTGGCATTACGTAAAGCAAAACATGATTCACCTTGGCCAGTAGAGAAGCATTGGAGGTCCAATGGCGTCACATTAAATGCTTATTTAGAAGACGGCGATTAACACTTTGCGCTACGCTAATTCGCTAATAAAAACCAGTCCGATATTTAGCACCGCCCGGCACCAGGAAGCAGCAACTGAACCCCACAAGTGTCAGTCGTCCCACGTCCGTCGCAGAGCGCCAACGTCCGGGCAGCGCTCTGCTAAAGAGCCACGGCCCGTCATCCCCATCAAGGAGACTTTGCCATGGCGAGGCGGATGTGGCGCGGAGGCGATCGGCATCTCGCCCGTGGGCAAGGCGTTCAGCTGGCGCGGCGCGGCGCGGCGGGGGGCGGCGGGGGGCGGCGCGCTGATGGCGAAAGCAGGCGGCAGCGCGCGTCGCTGCGTCACCGGCCTGCGCCGCGGCGCCCGCCCCTCGCGCGTGCGTCGCCCCGGTGGCCCCTTGGCTGGCTCGAGGGAATTTCGCATTATTTACTTGGCTGTCCGGGTGACGCCGCGTCCATGGCGAAGCTGCCGCCATTCTGCGACCTTCCTCAGGGCGTAATGGAAGGTCGTGGAATAGCGGCCGAAACGTCGGCACCTTCGCCACGGACGCGGCGTCACCGGGACAGCCTAGTAAATAGTGACTCCGGCCGCGGAAGCCTACGCTCTCACAGGAAATTTCGCAATTGGTCAATTGCGCGAACGCAGTGAAACCTCAATAACTCAAACGTCGATTACTCGATTTTTTTAAAAAAAATTTTAGTCACCTTTTCTTTAAACGTGATATCCGATACCTCGAACCTGATCAGTTAGAATGTTCGTCATAACTCGAATTTTCTACTAGAAACGTTTTTCACAGCGTGAAGCATCTTTGGAAGTTTTTCTCCTGACGTCGACTATATTCTGTCACTGTAAGGGTAGCAAAAGAATTTGCTTTTTCCACAACGCGCCTGAAGTATTCTTCACAACTGCAGTAAACATCAACAAAACTCTCGAAGCAGTTTAATTTTAAAAAGGTAAGAAAAATAACGGAATATATTGTCATTCACTTGTTTTGTCAATTGTTCCTTAGAAAATCAAGTGGCCCACTCTCGATGTGGAGATCCATTCATACAATCGATATTTTGTTATTACTCTAATTCAATATTTCTAATTACGTTTGATTTCCATATTCGCTGAGAGGGAACGAAACATATGTGGTGTCACAATCAACAAATTCATTACTTGGGTTATTTTCTACTTCAAGGAAGAGAATGATATCGGATTGGGAAGGGAATTGTCAATGATTTAGTTTGGTCATCATTTACCCAAGGTTTTTTGACATGCCACAAGTACTAAGTAGCAACTACGGATTTTTCGTCGTACCGAAATTGACATATTTCCGGAGGCAATAGAATTGCTTCGATGCGTTGTTGAATGGCCAGTAACGTAAGCATTCACCCACCGAGGGGAGCCACGTGTTTGAGGGCTGCAAACTCCGTTCTGCAAGAAGTACAATATTGCATGACTGCAAGCAATGGTGGTGCCTGCCTTGGTTGCAGATCTTTACAACAGCTTCAATTTGGCCATTGAATCTAAAAAGAGTTCATTCTTAGTGTTATTTTAAATGAGTTTATCTTTCGTTTCCGCCCGCGGGGTTTACACTCGTACTCGTGTCAGCAAACCCAGCTGTCGGTCAAATTGTCTTATATTTTTCATGCACTCGCATCCTTTAGTAAGGATGTTGAATCTCGTGGAATATGACGGATGCAGTTTGCCATGCGTATACAAACCTTTACTGAGTTTCTGAATCGAACTTTTGTTGTTACAATTCAAAGTTTAATAATGAGCCAGACAATGGATAAGTTAGTACTTCAAGTATTAAATACGGTATTAGAAAATTACAATTTTTTATGATCTCAAAAGAAACATTCGTAGGGAGGTCTGAAAAGCAGAACATTCTGTTCTCCACCTCGTGAATGCATGGCCTTGAGGTTGACGGAGGAGCTTGAGTACCCCAATGATCCTGAGAGCTATGCCGGAGGTAGCGTGGCTACTGGTAGGGCCTCCCTTGCGGGACAGGTCGATGGGGAGGAGTCACACGAAGAAATACTCCAGAAGTGGACCTCAACAACAGCAGAACAGGATCCACTGAAGACAAGAACTAGCCCTCAAAGCGACCCTTCTCTCCTCGAAGGTTAATAAGGTACACCCTTAAGTACCCCCATGCGCCTGAGAGCTACGTCAGTGGTAGTCTAGCTTTTAGTAGGGCCTCCCTTACTCAATAGGTTGAAGGTGAGGGGTCAGACATAGAAGTACCCTAGAGGAGAGTGGGAAGTAAGTAGAGAGGGAAGGGTCATGAACCTTGTTATCGATTCAAATTTTGGACTTTCTGTCTCGGTACAGGAGAGAAACTGGGTTGGAGGCCTTGCATTAGCCAACGCAGGAGACTACCTTCAGCAGTCAGTGAAAATCCCGTAGGGTGTAGTAATGCCGACTGGCGATCGGAGACAGGATGCTTTTACTATTTCAGAGAAGCATGTCAGTCAACCACGAATTCACAGCAGAACAACTTGCTGACATGCAGAGAAATGCGGGGTATGTTCTTCAATCGAACTACCCACATGACGAACATGTAGAACTTGAAAACGATGGCCCTACTGAAGGTTTATCTCTTTCCAATAAAACATACGTCAGTGGTGAAAATTCATCTGGCAATGAATCACACGATAAGGACATGATGCGAAATCTCCTTCCACGCGGGATAGAAAGAGTTCGTCAACTTCCATTCGAATCTCTTGCACCGTTGAGGAGAATATACAAAAATTCCAAAGCTAAGAGAGTGATAGAGACAGCGAACTCTTAAATTTGGTAAAATTAAAGATGGTACAGACCCCAGGTAGAGATCTAGATATCACTAAAATCAATCACCTTGTATATGCAACTGGATATCTGGTATCTCAGATAATTTTGGGGTCAGCCAAGATCACCGACGGCCGACAACGAAACAGAGTAAACAGCCCTGTACCACCACGGGTGAAAATAATTATGAACCGGATAGCCGACACTCGGGGTGAAATATCACTCTTAGCCGAGGCACCTTCTACCGCATACCTCTAAAGTTCAACGAAAAATATTCAATGTTGAACGAAATACCAAATTGAAGATGACACAAGCAGGCTAATGGTAACTAAGAAGCTAAAGGAGGAAATCCAAGCATGGGCTCAACAAATTAGACGTTACAAACGTCGAATAAATTTCCGAGTGCATCGGTTGTTTGAAACAGACGCGAAGGGATTTCAAACGCAATCTGAATGAAAAACCGAATTGCAATGCTGTCACACCTTCAAAAGATGACGTCGACGCATTTTGGACAGGAATCTGGGACGAAAGCAGACCCTACAACAAAGACGCATCTTTACATTCAATCTAAAGTTGAAGCCATTGATTAACATGTGGAAAGTGGAACATGTTCACGAATTCTCGAAAGAGGACCTCTTCCCAGCAATTAAGAACATGAGAAACTCTAAATTCCCCGGGATTGATAAGATCCAGAATTATTGGATTAAGAAATTAACAGAAATACATTGTCAACTAGCAAAGGATATTTATAAAATTTTAAAAACCCAAAAGAACTCCTGAAAGGGCTCACGCGCCGCATTACGTATTTGCTACCCAAACCGGGATGCCAAGCTCTATTGTACGACCAACAAATTCAAACGGATCGCACGACAGAAGCAAACAAACCGGACATTGTTATCCGGTATTGAGCAAAAATCGTGTTTACGTGAAGATGTTGCAAAAATCGTGAAGATGTTGCAGTGCCTTGCGATCAAAACGTCGTAACCAAGGAGGCAGAGAAACATCTTAAATTCAAGAATTCGGAAATCGAGATCAGCCAAACGTGGGCCGTAAAAGCACAGGTCGTATAGATAGTCATAGGAGCTCAGGGATTTGTTCCGCAAAGTTTGTGTAAGAACTGGGCTTAACTCCCAGGCCATTTAAAAGACACGGAAGTGCAAGAAATTGCTTTATTTGGAACAGCCCACAAAAGTCACTAGATCTGCTCCATAGGTAGCATATTAATAATAATAATAATAATAATAATAACAATAACAATAATGATAACAATAATAATAAAACAATTAAACCTACGAAGATGTTCTTTCTTGATAGCCGACATCGCGCATCGATCACTTCCACTTCCAATTGGTTTAGGGTCTCAAGAAGGATTTTCCGGAACCGGACGCTCACGTGCGATGCTTCGTATCAGCAAAGGAACAAAAGTGAACGCATCGCGCCTTGGAAACGCAGCGCCGGCCGAAAGTGATGCCATGTCAGGAAGCGGACGTCCAAAATTAGCGCGGCCTCGGGGCAGATAAGCGCACGGCGACAATCAGCGGGAGGACGCGCGTGGGCGGGAGGGGAGGGGGCGGTGGCGGTGCTGCGGCCTGCGCTCGAGGCGCAGCGTGGCGGCGGCGGCGGGAGAAAGCGGCGGGGCGGCGTGCGTCAACGCGGCCGGACGGGCGCGGCCGAACGCGCCGGTAAATACGCCATCGAGGATGCTGGATCCCCTAGGGGATTTTGCTCCTAACGCAAGCGTTTGGATTAGTCACGTACCCACGCAAAATAGCAGGGCGCACGATATGTAGAGATTTGAGCAATTGCTAAAAAAAGCGAAATCTTACCAAACGCGGAAAAAATAGTAATTATATGTTTGATGGTCGGTGTATTATATTCCTGAAGGTTTTCAATCTGCGATAAAATGCGAAATCACTTACAAAATGGGAAACGAATCTGCGATATAATTGCTAAGTGTCATTTTATGATTTCCTTCGTATTCGCTTTCCAACTACACGGATTCGACATCGACAAGAACACATCAATATTTGAAAACATTTAATTTGCGAGTTGCCGAATATATTAATTTATAATTAAGATTTAACTGACAAAACGTAAAATAATAACATTTTAAAAAACGGACCCTGATAACCTGAGGGCTGAGGGTCGTGTCAAGAGGCCTCAGCTTCCTCAGTTCGCTAAACGAAGGTCATGGGAAGAAGAGGAAAGCCCTAAGCCGGGTGCGCTTTTGTATTTGTTGAAGTTCACAAATGTCGAAATAATAAATTAGTTTCCCTTATTTCCTGATTTTAATGGGAAAATGTAAAAAGCAGAAAAATAATTTCTCACTCCCTTCGTAATAATTTTCCCAACAAATGCTACAATACATATATGTATGTATTGTTATGAAATTTAAATAAATAAATTATTTTTTCTTTATTTAAATTTAAAGTGATAAATTCTACCATCACTAACGATACGTATTTAACTCTTTTTGTACTTGTTGGATGAAAAAATGGACTGTTTCAATTTTTAATGGGAGGACTTATTTAACCCTCTAATGATCACTTTACCTTCGTTTTTTATCAGAATTATAAATTTATTAATTTTTCTATCTTAATTACAAGTATCACAATGTTGCCATAAAGTGATATGATCGAAGGAACATTAAAGCAAGCTGAAAGAGAAACCAGGTTGAAAAAAAGAAATGCCAAAGGTACAAAGAGTGAAAAAGCAGACTTTTTGGCCAGGAACAAGAACATCGACGTATAAACTATTTTCCCCTAAGATGTAGCTCTCTCATATTTATGTGACTTAATTCATTGAATGGCTGATTAACTAGTACTATTGGTGTAGTACTTGCGAATGTAAAGAATATTGTGTCAGAATTAGTTAAATCTGATGGGCACGTGAGTAATTTTCATGAGAGTAAGATTGAATAAATAAATTAATTACGACAGAAGCAAGGAATAAACAGATGAGAGGCATAAACGAATTCGACCAATAGGAATAGAGAGAATTCAATACTAGATTCCGAGATGTGCAGACCAGACAAAGAGAGCTGCGACTGTGGGGGAGTTCGCGCAATATTATTGTTTGATGACAATAGACTGGCGCGAATAGTAAAAAAACAAGGTAGACGAAGCTGGGACTGGATGATGATAAGACCTATGAGGTTTCAGATCCGCGAAAAAGGTATTTTTGTAGCGTGATTAGGAGATTAATAAGTTAGCTAATGGATCGGGACATTAACGTAAATGTAATGATACGAGCGCGTAAGTTAACACTGATATTTTCACAACGTATAAATTCACGACGTATGTAAATTGGCAATCCCGAGTTCCTGTACAGGCGGGCTATCGGTCCTGCAGAATTTAAATTCGATCATTATGGCGTCATTTTAGCTGGTAAATATTTACATTAGGGCAAAAGAAAACATCGTATAAAATAATTATAATTAATATCAAAGTAGCTGATGTGCCAGCGTGGCGAGAATGTAACTTTGCTTAAGGTAATAAGCCGGGAAGTAAAGTTATCAGATTGACAGACCCAAGAATAAATACTACGGTATTTGCGTTTGGATGTAGAGTAGACTGAAGTGAAATGACGCAAGTTTGGCACGCTCCATGTGGGGCGATAGTCTATGTTTATAAATAAAAATGTTTATAAACAAAGATCGAAATGTCAGGCGACCAGACAGAGGTACTGCAGGTACGGCAGGTATGGCAGGTTTAAAATTTTGGAAACGCAGTAACATATAATGGAGAAGTTTGTGCAGGCAAGGTAGTCCATTCTCCGCCTTTGTATTTCAGCAGTGTCACTTGCTGCCTTTTTCCGCTATTTCACTATTACAGTTTGATCCTTCACAAGAGTTCTGTTATATTCAAGTTTTCTGCTTATCTACTAGAGTCACTTTTCGGAAGGTACAGTTTTGTTATCAACATTCTCATTTGCGAACCTTATCCGATAGATAGGGCTTTTTGTTAAGGTTTTATCATCAAACTTTTTAAGGTACAACCTGTTATGACGTTATGTGTATTTTATTACGTATATTTGATATATAACTGATATTTTATCTTTAATTTATGTAAATATACCACATAGAGAAAAAAGTATAAATGGATGTTTGTTTTAGGAATCGGTCGCCCCATTAGCTCCAACACACGCGTATGTCGTGGCTTTTGCATCTTACACAACTAGATGATGTAATTCCTCTTCCGCAACCGGGAAATTGTTAATAGTTCTTCCAGGGACTTCATGCATTGTCGAGAATTGGCGTGAAATTTTGCAATTTCCACTCTTAAAAACACTCTCGAATGAGAATTAGCGCTCAAGCAAAATAATCAGATACTATTCCGCTCATGTCCAGCTCCAAGCCCTCCACTGGCCTCCTGATGTGTGTGGTAGTGAAGTGCATGTATGTGTGTGTATGAAAAGGAAGAGGAAAGAGGAACCGAGCGCGCGGTCCTTGGGCCTTTTGTTGGGGTCCTGTTCCGGCATGAGCCTGATGTACATTGGAGAAACCGCGGAAAACTACCGACAGGAGCAGCCCATTATTTTCTCCCCCAGAGAGTCCTGATTTTGTCGCATTCCTAGAGGCAGAAACTCGCCTCCGTCGGGACTCGACCCCGACCTCCCGAACACAGCTGCTGCAGTCAGTGGAAATGAAAAGTCCTGAAAGAAACTCAGCCGGTATTTTTCTTTCGAGTTATTGTTGAGTGTTGAGGGTAAAAGTAGTGGCATTTTTGTATATAGAACAATGTAGGTATACTGACTAATACTGCACCAAAGATCTGTTGCCCCATGATGAAATCACTTCAATCTTAGCACGAATGAATTGCTGGTTTAATAAAATAAAACACCTTTCAAAGTCGTTCCAAGAAGATGTGAGGACCATAATGGCTTAGCACCGTGGCTTAGCACCGTGACGAAGTGTATTTCTGCAGGGTGCAAAATGGCAATATTCGCCAGAGGTGGCATTCAAAACTTCAAAAGGGGACGATCAAAAAATGGATAGTGAAATGAATGTCATTTTGATATCGTAGGCCTCCGCGGCCAGTCATGATCAGAGTCGACGCGGCGTCACCAGGACAGCCCAGATCATGAATGTCATCTTCACTTACGCAATACAATTCGAATGAATTCTAAATTTTCTCTCGAGAATATTTTCTTGCTTAAATGTCTGCCATTTGAATTGTTTCATTTGAACATTTCAGAGTGTGGAAATAATCAAATTGACACATAATATTGATTAATTACATCCTTGGCTAGGCGAATCAATACTTCTCCAGACAACATCCGGCTAAATATACTCCGATTTAAACAAAGTGGCAAGTCAAGGTCACAAGCTGGAAGGAGAGAGGTATATTGTCATCCAATCGTGAACTCCAATACCAAAACTATAATTCGTAACGAAGCTTGCGATTGGATGGCAGTCCCCCTCTTCGCCAAGCTCGGATCTTGGAGGTCTCTGGCGTCCCCGACAATTAGGGCTGCGATGTGTCGACATCGATATCAATGTTTTCAAACCAAGATGATTTTGTAAACTTATCGTTTTATTTAACATCGATTTTTTGAAGCCGAGTTTTTTTTAACATGACAGTTCTTGTTTGATTTTTTTATGTGGCAGATAATTTTTAATGAAAAACGTTGCAACATCACACAATTTTATCACAACTTCCAGATATCAATAAAGTGAATATTTGTCAGACCAAAATGTCCAAGCGTAAAAAATAAATAAAATCTAATTTTCATCAATAAAAATAATTTTTGAATTATCAATTCAAACAATCACAGTTTTTAATTGTCTTGATATTTTTTTTGCTTTTGTTTGATCAGATACATCACCATTAAAAATTAATAAAACGCATTACTTTAAAATCAACTCCCCTACATGGTCACTAATCCGTTTTAAAATCATCCATATTTACATCAGTGGTTTTGGTCAATGTTTTATTAACATCAATGTTTTACTTTTGATCATCAATGTTAAGAAATATCGATGATTTGCTGTCGATGCCGCTTCCCTACCGCACCCTGTGCGTACGGCAGGGATTCGCAAACTTTTTCGTTCATCAACCCCTTTTAACAGATTTGTAGACTCCATCTACTCCCTTACGTTATTCTATACATCAAACATTATCATAACACAAAGAATTGCTCATAAATGTGTTAAATAATTTTGTGTATGGAGATTTACGTAAGAATCTATATTTTCAGTAAATGAAGATTCTTTCTCTTTTGATTAGTTGAGTTTATAATCTTCATTGTTGGGTAATTGTTACAATGTAGAACGTTTTTTTAATTGGCCATTACATTTCTCCAGTGCATGTTAAAGAGAGTATTTTCTTTCGCGAAAGAATATTGTTATGCATATATACATAATTTTTTATTTGTAGAGTTTTCCAAGCATCGTAAGCAATTGCTTAATTAGATTCTCGGATGCCCCGGTGTAGAAAGTCGAAATGGGACACCTATTTGCAATAAATGTAAAATACAGAGTTGTATAAGCAATTGGTAAGCCTTATGATAATAGGGATGGTACAATGGAGAAAATAAGCATGCTGTGCAGTTTGTTTTATTGTTTGCCGATATCCATCCGCGGTGGTCCTAATTAAGAGCCTCTTACTTCGGGTGGCCGATACGGTGCACCGGTTGTACCAGCCTAGCTACGCCCCAGATCCTAAGGACAAACAACGCATACGAAAGAAGAAAAGCCGATTTGTAATTCATTAGGATATTTTGTTGCTATCTCAACACAATTAATTATCTAGTGCATTTTAATATTTTTGTAATCAATGAGATCTTGATAATACCAATCATCCGCTTGTTCATACGTGTTTGGCTTCACGCCCCTAAAGGACCCCTTGAAGGGGGGGGGGGTGCCGACCCGTAGGGCACCCCTGGCGCCGCCGGCGCGGGAGCTGCGCAACGCGGGAATTCCCTGCCTGCCGCCCGCTCTTTGTCGTCGGAGACGGGGACTCCTCGCCAGTCGCTGCACGGATGAAACAAGCGCACTTTTACGTAACCAAACGGTTGACGGTGACCTCACTAGCCCACTTCGCACAGGTGCAAACTTTCACGACCACTTCGCATGACCAAATGCGTCATCACAAACGGGATATTTCCGCAGAAATGTATTTCAGTATGGTATATAAAGAAAGGTCATCCCAAATAGTGGACTATGAAACGACACTTGCTATTTTTTTAATATTCAAAGCGAATCTTTAAGGTTGTGGATATGCACAGTTTACGGTGAAGAGAGATCAATAATTCACGCAAATTACATAAAGAATCTAGAGATAACTGTCGAACGATATGATTTTGCAATTGTGTGCGATTAGACCATGTCAGACCATGACTATTCCTACAGCTCTTGAATGATATTCGCAGACACCAGTAGATACGAAATTCACTTTACTCATTTTCATTATGACAATATTCTAACATACTCAAAGAAAAATCATAATCATAACCTACATCAAAAAATCATGTTAGTGACAAGCCATAAACAAAATTGAGATCAGGACTACAATCAAGTCAGAACGGAAAACGTAGATAAGAGAGACGCGAAGAGAAGTCAAAGCGTGTTTCTGGGGTCAGAATTGTTGAACCAAAAAGCTTCTCACGTGATTAATTACGCAGTTATGCAGAAAATGAAGAAACCTCGATGTTCCCCCCTCTAAATTTTGAAAGAATGCTTCTGTTTTCGCGGCTGCGCGGAATTGTGACTTTGGTGACCTAGAAAATGCCTCGCAGCGGTCCCTGAAGGCAGAGATGGTCGTCTGCGGGCAGCAATTTGCGCCAACAGTGGCCGAGAAGCAGCGCGGCACGCGCATCACGCCACGCGCGGGGGCTGCGCACAGTGCCACGCCGCACAGAGGATGACAAAAAACGAAGTCAAAAAATTGAAAGAAATGGTCTTCAAATCCTGGTATGGTCAGGTATGGTCTTCTAATCGGTCGATTACGTAGGTAGGGAAGACATCTTCGGTAGAGTCCCTAATTTTCAATGCAAGGTCGCAACTCAAAATTCAAAATACCGAGACCAATATGGCGCCGTAAAATGCATTAAATATAAACGTACCTTATTGTAGTCGCTGACTTTTATTATTGAGTGAAAAATTTACTTTTTAAAAATGTCATATATGATACGATAGGTAGAATGTAGGAAATGTATTGTAAAACCAACTCATGGGAAAATGATTTCAGTTTTATTTTAGGATAATACATTAATTGACATTCATCAAGAGTTATTGATTGTTGATGCAGTTATAAATTAAAATCTAAAATTATTGTACGCAATGGAACGTAATTACCTGAATATAATTATAAAAGGGGAGTGCAATTCCACATGCAGCACGTACCAAGTAACATGAAAAAAATTTATGGGAGTTTTAATACACGAAGATCGAAAATAAAACACTGACCAGGAGACACTGAAATATATGTAAAAATACGATAAATTGGAAGTAATAAAGATTATATTAATATTACATTCCTAGTTTAACGTAAAAGGCTGGCAGATCCGTCATCCAATGCTCAGATTGTCGGACAAAATCCTTTCAGAAGAAACATTAAATTTTTGATTCACATTCAATTAATTAAAACCCAATTTCTTTAATTACTTCAAACAACGAAGTGTTGATTCCTGTCTTCGAAATATTCAATATGCAATCTTCAATTTAGAAAGAAGGGACATTGGTAGACTGAAAAGAAAAATGGCTGCCGGAAACGTCACCCTGTCTAGAAGAACAACTTCAATTTAGAAATTCTAAGAATATATTATCAGAATACAACCCAATCCCACAATATCCCTTCTAAACGCATTCAAATGACACTGGCAGGGTTTGGCGCGCGTGTGTTGTGCGCCACTGTGCCGTGGACGTCCCGCGCGGCGCAATAAATCCGGGCGGAGGGCGGCGCGGAGGGCGAGCGCCTGCGTGGGCGGGCGCGCGCTATTCACCGCCTCGTCGGCGCACGCGCCTTCTGCGGCGCTGCGTTGCTCTCTCCGCGCAGCGCCTGCGCCGGTTCAAGCGCATCTCTGCGAAAAACAGCTGCCATTCAACCTCGGCCGTTCTATAAGGCAGTTGTGTGACGAGGAAAAAATGTATACTATTCATATTTTCTTCATTTGTTCCCATTTATCGTTTCCTTCTGTACCACTGCGTACATAATTGCGTTTTGTTACCGTTCAAAGTAATAATAATAACAATAATTACTCAAACAACGTTTCTTCGCGTGTCGGTTACGAAATTCTAAATGACGTGATCTGGCTCTTTCGAAAATTTCACGGTAAGTTTTCAATCACAATTTTACTTTTACTATAAAACGATGCTTTACACATATAAAGTTTCTATTTTCATATTCGGATTTTCTGCACTACAAATCGAATAATTTTTATCCGGTGGGCGAGACCGCTAAGGCAGTAGTGCCGTAGCGATCTCGGACCGAAGAATCGTGGATTCGAGTCCCGCCTCGGGCATGGTTGTATTGTGCTCGTCCTTTCACCCCTATCATCATCATCATCATCATCATCATCATATCCTATCATCCTCACAGTTAACATACCGTTACCAACAATAGTGGTCGCTAATGACCTAGAAGCTGATGCGACCTTAAATAACAAAAAAATTAGCAGTACGTAGCTACCATAATTCAGATTTCAATTGTTAAAAGACTCTCTTGAAATGAGTTTACTTTTGTAATGATAATCTTTTTTTAACTGCAATGCACATTCTTTATATTATATTAAATTAATATTATATATATTGAATTAAATTTTGATTATTATATTTTATGATAATCCTATTCTTATAAACTAGAATACGTTACATCTTGTTGGGTCACTCTTAACTGATTCTGAATTTCTGAAAGAAACTAATGTCCCTGTTAGGACAATTGTAATATTTAAGGAGGAATTCTTAAGTAAATCAAGAATCAGTAGCTTTGTTAACAATTTACAACGATGCATGTTCTGTTATTCCCAAAAACTGAGCTTGTCGAATGTAGGAGGAAGGTTGAACATTTTAACTTACGTCACGAGAGACGACCTGGCAGCGTATGATGCAAGAATCTTCTCACAGACAATTGGAAGGGCGTTTGAATGCATGCTTAGTTCTGAATCTCAATCCCCGATGCTAATAATGGGTGGGTCCTCTTGATTGGCTCCTTCCCAACATGTAGTACGCAAGTCGAATATGTAACTGTTGGTGACAATGATCCAAGGTCAATAAATAAAATAGCATCCACTTAGGGTATAAAAACTGCGTCGAAACAAAACGTATGGGCTAAAGGTGTTCAATTACTTGTATATTACACTTCCTTATTTTGAGAAATTATAAGTATATCTCCCAAAAAATTATATTAAAAATACAAATTAATCTCCTACCATAAATTGTAGCAGTCACTTTCATCAGAATATTGTCTTATTATTAAACAAGAAAATTTGTTCAATGTTTTGGCAATTAAAAGAGCGCATTTTGTATTACAAAGGGAACTGGGAATATTCCGACAAGGAAGCATTTTTACATTCGAAAGAGAAACATTCATGTACGTAATAAACCACAAGGATATCGACGACGACATACAAAGTCGCCATATAAATGTGGACATTCCATTTGAGGAACCCGGCTGTGTTTGCGGCGCCACGAAGACTTCTAACAGAAGCGTCGGAAAGCTGTTAATATATGAGTGTTGAGAAAAAGGCGGCAATCTTACTATATTGGGGCAACACTGCGTGCAAAATTAACCTTGCATAGACTTCCTGTACGATAATGATAATAAACATCAACAAATACAAAACAAATTCATCAAAACAACCGAAAATAGTAAGCAGAAACCTGCTGCCAACACGTCCGCACTGCTACAATTCCATTTAAGGAGCAACCACTCCAACGAAAGCTGTTTCTTTTCGAACAGGTTGCATATTCTTCCTGAATGTTACTGGTGTGAAATAAGGTGGTGGAAAGACAAGGCCAAGGATTCTTTGGTGTTCCCGTGGTAAGATGAGGTCTATGGAATTAGACGACAACAGCAAATGAAATTTTAAAATAACATTTTTAAAACAAGAAATGGAAGCAGCAAAAATTAAATATCGATATATGAGTAAATATATCGGTAAAAACCTTCGTATTTATTTAGAAAGGCTTTGAAATCAATAAGAAGGTAACTTAAGCAAGTAATTTCAAAGAGAACACTTCAGCAACAGATTGATTAACATTATTCAAACAGCATTATTATTTTAACTTTATCTATTTGGCATTACTTAAATTGAATTATTTGTTTTAAGGAAGTATTGTTTGTCTTAAAGAAGAATATATTTATTTGATATTATGAAATTTGAGCAAATGAGAAGAAATAGTGTTGGATGTAAATGTGTGTTGTAGATTGTAAGTGTAAGGAAAATAGTGATTTATGAAGGTCAGGATCGCTCTTTGGGAGATCGGGATTCCATTCTACGAGGATATGTGTAATATTGGCCAAGATTAAAAATAATTTGAAAAGTTTTCTTTTAATCCAAGTCTGTAATGTTTTCTATAGTTGGTGATATAATTGTTTACTTGATGTGAACCATAGGGCTCGTAGTGCTTTTCGTCTAAATTTATTTCGTACAATTCGTATTTTCTTAATGTGAGTTTCAGCCACCGCCACGCGTCGCGTCGTCAGCGAAGCCAGGGCGCGCCACAGTCGGATGGATCCCAGAGGGCGTCGTTTGCGCGCTCGCTCGCCCCGGTCTTACAACGCGAGCAACTGTAGATGCAGGCTCAGCCTGCTGCTTGAACACGCCTTTTTCCCTAAGAATGCCAGCCAGCGGAATGTTGCTTCTCCATACAAGCGTGAAATAGTATCCATAGTGCAACGCAAAGCTGAAGAATTCCGCAAGGAGGTGAACACAACAGAAGAATTTCTCACGGAGAAGTAGGCGTCTTTTCCTTTTCCTCCTAGACGTCTTAGTTTTCTTAGCTTGTTGTTTGTATTGCTGCAACGGCATTTATATATACAGGAAGACATTAAATATAAACAACTTCTGTTGATGTTTGATAGGCCTTATTTTATTTCATTTGTTTCCTACGCACAAGCGCGCAAAGACTGTCAACAAATCCGATGATCCAGTGAATTATAAGGAAAATTGACTGCGGACCTGGATTAGCGAGGGGGCTAGAGCGCGAGCCGATTCAGAGCCTCGGCCGGGGGGATCGAGGATTTGAATCCGGCATCGGGCATGGATGTTTGTCCCTTGTCTTTCATGGACGCGTGTCGTCGCGGAAGGCCGTGTGAGTCTGCTCACCACAAACGCAGGAGCCCGCGTGTGTGTCAATGTCTACTGTAAAGGTTAATATGTGTCCCCATGAGGGGCATAGTGGACACCCGGTGCGAATGGTCGAAATTGGCACAATTAAGCGAAAAGTACTAAAAAATTAGAAAAATTGTACTTGTCCTTATTTCAAAATCTATCTTTAAAGAACAGATTTCATTAAGAGGAAAATCACTATCTTGAATATTTTAGTTCTAGGAAGACTCCGAAAAATTGTTGAACTTTGCAGTTATTGAAAAAATATGGTTCTCAACGAACAAGAGGCCTGCACCATTCTCTTAAATGTCCTTTACACTATCCAACAACAACATTTAATAAAAAAAGATGGAAAACCTGGAAAGCGTAACAGGTGCTTCATGTAAAGAATCCCCAAAATTGAAATATCGGTTTCAAATTTAAGGGGACGAGACACCAGCCAGATCAATATTGAGAAATATAAAATTTGAAAAAAATCAGCTGAACAGTTTAGCAGCGAGCGTTGCTCACAGACTACGTATTGTCATCATTCGATTTTTCGCAATCAAGGACTCACAGAACATGAATTCTGACTACATCACGTCTTAGAGGATATTTTTCTAAATTTAGTTATTTGATTTTTCCACTGTTTCGTTACCAGGGCCATGTAATAAGAGTTTTTCTCGCGCATCATTACATAACTGACTTTCATAGAGAATTCAGCAACTGAATCGGGAAATGAGGTCGTCAGCGTTCCAAAAGACTACGCGCGGTCTCATACCTTCATCTCGACATAACTGCAACTCGCCTTAGCGATGAAAATAAATCACTAAAAATTGCAGTTGAAGTTCACGAAAAGGTGTCACACATTTGTTCCTTAAAAAATATGAATTCTTAGTTAACTGAGTCACGTGAACGTTTCGTAGTCTTGTTCACGTGAACGAAAGTAGTAAGAGAAATGCTGCTGTCGAGTTTGTGAAAAATGAGATTATTTCAAAGCTTCCTTAATATTATTGAAACATATATGCCTCTTTCATACGTTAGATATTTGTAAATCGAATATGATTGTTTTGAGAAAGATTTTTGAATACAAGACGCCGTTGTCTACTGGATATGATTCCAGCAGTTTCAAAATATTATGCATCTTTTACAGAAAGTTTTGAACACATCCACTGAGGATCTGACAGGGCTTGGTAACTATTCGCTTCTTACTATGCTATGCATGGGCAGGGAGAATTACCCTGCCCGTATAGCTTTATTACTTCCTTCAATAAAAATGTCATCCACGCAATTATTCTGTGAGAGGGGCACATCTTGATGAACTTGAAGAGATGTTCTAGTGAACCCCACCAATGATAATGCCATTTTCCCCCCAGTGATCATTTATCTTCATAAGTTAAGGCATCCGACTAAAAATCTCGAGACACTTGGCAACAGTTTTAATTAAATATATTCGTAATACGAATGACAAGGCCCCTTGCGTAGAATGAACAATATTTATAAGCAAGAGATCTTCCCACAATAAATTCCATATATTTACTTATTAAAGCCATTTGAACTGCAAGAAGAATCTATTTAGGATTTATTCGGTTCGTTGGCTGACGGGTTGGCTGATTAGTGATTCCGGGCACGTCAACTGCTAAGGTCATTATTTACGTGAGAGTAGTGCATGTTTTGCCCTCGGGATGCCGAGTTGAACTTCCCCCGCTAGATGGCGATATCCGGCGCCGAGCAACCATCGGCTAATACGTTTCCCCAAGCAGGTATCTCCCACCAACGGAGCATCCCAGGCGGGACAAGCTCCAAGTTCCGACCGTTCTCCCAGCATGTGTGTTGGTGTAGTGCATGTAAATGTGAGAATGGATGCATATATGAGATTGAGACGTGAAAGTTAATTTTGTCGTATTTAAACAAAGACTAATT
Organism: Gryllus longicercus; assembly: GCA_038098605.1. Classification (NCBI taxonomy): domain Eukaryota; kingdom Metazoa; phylum Arthropoda; class Insecta; order Orthoptera; family Gryllidae; genus Gryllus; species Gryllus longicercus. Next base: position 141,851 of record JAZDUA010000696.1, read on the forward strand.
TTAAACAGTTTTTTTGTAAATTTCTTTATACATTTTTACACCATTGATCACCTGAAGATGGTAAGCAACTTTTGTCAAAACGTTGTAGTTTTAAAGAGAATGTGTTTTAACAAACGAAACTGTTTTTAAATGATTAATGTAAATAAATTTGTTAAGAGAGTTTGTTAAAACAGTTTAAATCTTTTAACAAACTCTCTTTAATTAAGATGGAACTTTTTCTTGAAGTGAATAAACAACAGAATTTAGAAAAATACAATCAACTAGTGGGGCTAAAACAGCATATACTTTCTCGCCTTTAGTAATAGTTATGTGATACTTTTTACACTAGTTATTTAATTCAATTTTTTAATATATTACAAAAATGAATGAATGTTTAATCACTTGAAATTTTAACTATTTTTTTCCTTTACATGAAGCTCCTGGGAAATTGTAATAAATGGGGACAAAACAAAAAATACCTCCACCGTCTTTGGTTAAACTTTATTGTTTGATAGTATGAAGGATGCGAATGGTATTTATGCAAATGGTGCAGGTCTCATTTTCGTTAAAAACCCTGATTTTTCGAAAGCTGAAAAAATCCTCAACATTTCTACATTTTAATTTCTATTGAGTATTTTTTAATTCTATGCATAAAATGTCATCAAAGATAAGATTTTCTAGGTGGGAGTGTGTCTGTATTGCTCCCAGTGCACCGAGGGGAGTGGAAGACTCTTGTCAAGAAACTTGCCGCTCGACCTGAGCGTTCCGCCCCGATCCTCTGAAAAGCGCGCGAACGTCTGCCTTCGGGATAATGGCTTGTTATTTTGCAGAGCTTTTACGTTTATAACTCTTCGACATTTAAGAATTAAATCCAGGATGTACATTGTACATAATGTACTGTAAATATACAATTATGAATAATATATTTTTATTACAACAAAATATTGTCAATTACAGTAAATTAGCAATTTTAATACAAATTTCTGGACAATAAAGTAATGTATTGTACCCATACGTGTAAACATTTTGAAGTATAAAATTATATCAAAAATACGTCTAACACAAAGAAATAGAATTTCCTTTTTTCAAAAAAATCATCAGACAATAAACCCCTAGTTGGAGAACATATGAAACCTGCAAAGGAAAAGAGTCATTCAAGTGTCGCGGATGAACACGTGGATTATTTAAAATACGTCTTTCATATACAAATATTTAAATACTGTCCAACCCTACTCATTACAAATCGTGCATTTGGAGCAAAAACTAAATATTTTTATGCAAATATCAACACAAATTTGACAATTATAATTGCATACAGATAAATAATGTCCCAACAATAAGAAGCATTTCGCAAAAATGATCTTCTGAGTCATTTTAGCATTACAATCTGATATTCCCTAAAAGCTAGCAGTATTTCAAATAGTTTTAAATAATTTATAAATGATTAATGTGTAAATGTATAACAAACGTCGAATGTAAAAAATGAATAGAGATATACGAAATATACAAATTCTAACACACGAAGCATCGAAATGTTGGGAATTACGACAACGAACCGCAGTAAATTCAGACCGGCCATTATTTTTGTCTCCGAATTAACCTAAAATACTCATATTTTCAAAAATTTCAACATGACCTTATTTGAAAATCTATTTTTCATAATCACATCCTCTCCTGTCTTTGATTTGCACCAACACACAAAGCTCTTTAAGAATTATTTGCCTCCGGTATGAAGGATCGATGAAAGTAATCATACCGTCAACATTATGTTCTCGTACATCAATACATTGAGAATACAAGCTGTTGAATTATGTAAAGTAAAAGTGCGAGAAAGCAAAAATATAATTAATTTTGACATTTTCAATAGAAAATTATAATTAAAATTAAATTAATTATGTTTCGTATCATTCATTCAATTTTCTCTTGGCCCGTAGTTGGTGTGAAACCTGTATTAATTTCAACCAGAAATAATGCAACAACTACTCGTTTTTTTTTCAAAAAAATTGTACATGACCTTTTTTAAAGAGCTAATTTTGTACAACACACTTGGCTGAAGCAAAAATCTCTATATTCAATTTTGTAGTTTTGAATTTTTTTTTGCAATACTCGAAAAAAACGAGCAAAATTCGAAAATGAGACTAGCGCTATATTTCTTACCGTTCCTAATAACATATGTGAACAAAATTTAAAGAAAAAAATTTTGAGCGGATTTTGAGATTTTTTGTTGTTGTAAATTCCAATCGGAAAATACACAAAACCCCCTAGTTCTTTCAGAAACGTGTATATGACCTTTCTTGAAGAGTTAATTTTGTACAACAGACTGAGACAAATATCTCTATATTCAATTTTGAAGTTTTAATTTTTTTTTACAATTTTCGAAAATTCCGGGTTGTCAACGAAAATGAGACCTACACCATTCTCTTAAACATCATTCTCTTAAACATCATTCTCTTAAACATCATTCTCTTAAACATCATTCTCTTAAACATCATTCTCTTAAACTATTCAACAACAAAATTTAATCAAAAAATTTGGAGTTTTTTTCCAATTTTGAAAATGCCCCAAGGGCTTCATGGTGAGTACCAACCACCAAAAAAAATTCGGCTTCAAATTTCAGGGTCTGCCACATCAGCTAGAACGATCGGGGAATATCAGTTTTGGAAAACATCGGCTGAACGGTTTATGCGCTAGCGTCGTGCACAGACGTCTTGAAGTCAATCGATTTTCCGATATGAAGGGCTACACCACGTGTTAGAGGAATATTTTTTATATATTTAGCAACTGCATTTATCCACTTCTTCGTTAGCAAAGCTCGGCAATAAGAGTTTTTGTGTCAAAAATTCGCCGTTTCCCGGCGCCCGATTACAATACTTTGTCTTACGTTAATAAGAGTAAGTAAAAACATAGTTTATTTGCATGTTAGTGCACGTCAAAGCATGCCAGTGCAGTTTCGTATAAACACGATCATTGTAGTATGAAACATATGCAGCATCTAAAAGACGCGACTGCATTTTGGAAGTTAGGGTTGGTCATGTTGTCAAGTGAATATGAAAGAGGGAATATTGGAAAAGAGAGTACGGGAGTATCTAGGAGGGTTTACTTCTGCGAATCTACTAAAAGATATTATTTGTACTAGTACTCAATTTGGAACTGAATATTGTTGTAAGTACTTTCTGGAGCACCTTCCGAACTTCTGTTGAGACGTCCGAAACAGACAGTATCCACATACACATATTATTTAACCCGTGTACGACTCACTACGTAGTTGGATGCTACCTCGGCTGTTCCGATTTCTGAACTAAAATTCCTCGACTGAATTCCGAATGCGATTCCTGAGACGTAGGCCCGACATTATTACATTTTTCTTTTAGATTGCTTCTTATGAAGTATCTTTTTCTTGTTCTTAGCATTATGCGCCGCAATTACGCTACCAAGGGGAAGAATCTGATTGTGGGGCAGATGCGCGATTAGTCGGGTGGTATCTCTATGCATTTCATGTCAGCAAATCTAATATAGTCTGTATTGACATAGGGACTGATTTTGTTAAAATTAGATTATCATCATAAGGACGGAGTCTTTTAATCCTAAGGCACACTATATTCTTATGTACTCACGAATTTAAATAATCTATGAAGAAGATTCCAGTTTTAAGAATTATTATTATTATTTTTCGTTTCAATATAATATCATTCAATTAATCTATTTGATTTTTTGCTTCTAAATAATCGATAAATAAGCGCTTTTGTTTAACTGTTGCTAACGCGACCTATATCACCCCATACCTCTACATTGTAGTTCCTAATGTTCACTATTTTAGAGTAAGTTCCCCAACTTGCAGGAGATGTGGAGCGCGAGCGCGAGCGGAGGCGGGGGCGGGGGCGGGGGCGGGGGCGGGGGCGGGGTGCTGCGTGTGGGAACCACGGCCGGTGAAGCGCCCGCCCGCCCGCCCGCTTCCGCGCCTGCGGGTTCGTCCGCGGCCGCCTGCTGCGCCGCCACGTGCGACGCCGAGGGTCAGAGACTCGGCGCGGTGACTCACGCGCGCAGCCACCCACCACTCGCGCACGCCGCCCCGCGCCGCGCCGGGAAGGGAAAATAAAAATCGAATGAAAAACAGAAGCCAAGAGTCTAATGAAGCCACGAAATTAAAGAAGTCACAATTTTTATTTTATTTTTTTTATTTTTTGAAGTCGGTAATATTTATAACTAGAACTGTTTCTGTTGGGTGAATTTGATATGATACTTTTTAATGCCCAGAAAATTATTTTTCTCTTTCGATTACTAAGCAATGCATTATTTGAATTCGCTCGACATAATGAACGGAGCAACGCAACTGCCCTTAGGCAGCAAATATCGCTGCAAAATCTAATCAATTGACATAAAAGTAAGAAACAGACTAAGCAATTTCTATTGTTCATGGAAAAGCGACGATAATTTCACAGAATTTCATTCAACAAATTTGGCAGGCCCAAAACCAAACTTTTACTATTAGCACAATGTTTAGGAAATAAAATGGGAATAAATTCTTCACTAGATTCAGCTATTCATACGATAACACATTAACATCAAAACTACAGATAAATACACAAAATATGTGTTATCGTGAAACCACACAAAAGAGGAATTCACTCCCGTAAAAATGAAAGATAGCAAGGAGTGCGTACAAAATGCTTCTCATTGTGAAAAATAGTGAAAGCAAACGCAAAATGAAACATATTTAAATTAAATTACTTATTTTATATCAAAATCAGTTGTTTCCGGGCTTGAAGGCCGTGGTCCAATGGAAACTTGTCCATACGTTTCGCCTTTCGGACAAGTTTCCATTGGACCACGGCCTTCAAGCCCGGAAACAACTGATTTTGATGTGGAAACCGGCCGTGAAAGCCTACATTGTATACTTATTTTATGTTTACACGGAGTTGGTTTTTCAATGTGTAGCAACTGAAGCCCTGGCTTCGAAACGTAATACATGCGCTTTTAGCGTCGAACGACGGTGGTGGAGGCGACGGCGCGCCGCGGCGGCCCATGTGCCAGAGCCAGGTCACCCGCGTCCAGCGCGCCTCCCGCGGACGGGGCCTTGCCTCTGGCTCCCTTCCCGCATGCAACAATTAACGGACATTGCGCATTAATGGACCGCTGGGTAAACGTGTGGCTGCTACCTACGCCGCTGCAAAGGGAGTATTATATGAAGATGCACACTAAATGCAGTACTACATGATGCGTTAATATCAGAATGATATTCGTCATTGCTAGGGAACGTATTTACGTGTAAATACACATTTTACATGTATATGTATATTGTTCGCTTTACAGGTATCAATCGCGCAACGTTTCTTGAAGAATGGCCTAGCTTCCTCCTCTTTGGCACAATAAACACTTGAAGGCAAAAACTCGCAGTGAGCACTGATGACAACATTCCAAATACGTCGTCACTGGCGCGAAATAGAAACTATTTTCTGTTCAAACGAGAACTTCTGCCCGTTATTTTCTCCAAAAAAGCTAACGAAATGAGCGAAGCAAATGAAGATCCATCACAAGAGATACCTCGAAGTCCTGAGAAAGTTCGAACGCAAATTATTCAGAAAGTTGTGAATGCATGGTTTATTCTCGTGAGATTAGCATTGTATCATAAACTCTGGTGGCCGATTTCGAATCTAACACCCCCACTCTACCCGCGTTTCATCAACCCATCGTTCAAGAAAAGTTACGCGAGTAGTACAAGATACCTGTAAAATAGGTATTTACAAAATAGACTTTTCGTTCGCGTGCCGCAAAGAAATCACGGCCACCTTAAACAATTGAATTCTGCAAAGTAAACAAGTTCCTGGGGTGACATGAATCAACATGGCTACCACTTCGCAAACTGAGAATGACCCCAAGAATATTACATGATTCCATGAATTCGAACTAAACAGTTATATACGCAACTCGTACGAAAGGTATTTGGGGTACTCATTTCAAAATGGCGGCCTCCGCTCCGATGGACGCTTCGTCAGTCAACATTGCATGCGTACGCCCCAGACTCACTTTCTTTATTAGTTTCGTAACTATCTGTACGAGTGAAACGGAATATCTCAGATTGCCTATATGTATATATATATATATATATATATATATATATATATATATATATATATATATATATATATATTTCTGATGTTAGACCAGATATTCGTAATACCTACGAAACCTCGTTGAAAATTGTCAGACGTGCCTCCAACTTTTCGAAATAATCCTTCCCTGGAATGAAGGATTAGCGGGTGTTTGCGCACAGGGTCCATGCGCAAATCGAACGAAGGCTGACAAGCGTTTCGTGCAGCCCAGTCTCACTCAGAAGCATGCATTTCTCCCTGGAGGATGCACAATTGAGAACCTCTATTTGAGGTGCCGTCCGCTCGGACCCGACGGAAATACGCCTTTGGAATGAGAAGCGGACACTAGTGGTAATTTTCAAACAATGTTGGATTGGGGGAGGGGGGCATGGCTCCCTTTCGTCACTTGTCACTGGCAATGGAGTACAACTGTTTTCAGAGACTACCCATAGACATTGCACATATTAATTCACCTTATTTCATAGTTCGTGTAAAGCATGCATGTTCTAGGCTATTGACCAATTCAGTAGATGTAGAATGTCTGTTCACTCTACGAGTCCATTCTGATGCCTTAACAGCGACACTTTCTGTTCGAACATTTGAAATATCTTATATTTAACTGTTTCAAATACGATCATATATTGTGTATTTTACGATTTTCAATTGTTTTCTTGCATACTATTTTTGAAAAAATAAATACATATGCTATATACATATATTTTCTAATTTATTACAATGAATTACGCTTCATGATCATTATCTTCTTCTTTCGTTTTCACTTTGAGAAGATAAATAAATTGAGTCTATAATCAAATAATCTAGTCGTCACGAAAGTCAGAATTATCCATTTGCGATTGCTTCTCGCAATAACCTCCTTAATGAGAATAATAATATTAGGGATAAATTAGTTCAAATCGTTTTCATTTTATGTCCGCATTAACAAAATGCCTGTTTCTTCTATTCCTGAAACTAGAAGCCTGAATACGCCATCCAAAAAGACTGAATATAACCTCAACCTAATGAAGATCGATAGCAAGTCTCAGTAAAAGCTACTAGGGTTGCATTAGTAAGTTTTTTGGTTTACTCCCAAAAGTTCTCCATTGTACAGGATATAAATATTTGGATGCCCACATTATTCAATACGGACAGCATCCTTATGCATTTTGTTCTAATAATCCTCGAATCGGGCGTGTGAGCCGCGACGAGCCCACTATGCTAGATGGACACGTCAAGTGCGATTAGATGCGTTTGTGCCCGGAGGTGGCGCTGTTTCTTCCCCGCGGAAACCCGAGATCCGCCGCTGACTTACCCGTCGGAGAGAATTTTCCCTAGTAGGACACCGCCTCAGCCGGCACAAGCTTCGACGGAACTCTGGACATGTGTGGCAGAGCGTGTAAGTGTATTTAAGAAAAGGGAGGAGAAAGGATAAGAAAGAGGAAGGCAAGATATCGCGCGATCGGTGGCCGGTATGTTAGAGGTACAGCTCCGGCATTCCTCTGGTGATGATCAGAGAAACCACGTTAAACTATCGATCAAGTCAGTCGGCCGCTAGAATTATTCTCCAATGAGCGGGTTGAATCGACGTTGTTATTTGCCTAGTGTCGAAAATCGGCCACCGTCGGGAATCCAACCCGTGACCCTCCGGACAGAGTCAGCAGCGCTGCCCTCTCTCGCCTTACAGTTTCGGTCACGCACCACATCTTTCATTCATTCGTACTTCCAGCTACCGTCCCAGTACGGAATGTATTTTCGGGTTTCCCAGGCCCGAGCAAGAGGCATTTGCCTCTGTTCTCTCGTTTGAGAGTAAATTTTACAACACAATTTTTAAAATTCATTAAATTGTACTGCCCACTCAGTAAGGCTTCCTTTTTCGGGTGGACCAGGCCCGAACAAGCGTCATTTGGCTACCGCGGTTCTCTCGTCTGAGATTTTCTCATTTGTACTGCTCCCCTTCAATACGACTTGCTTTGCACCCGTTGGACTCCTCGGTTCTCTCGTTTGAGAGTGTCGGATTCCCCGCCAACGTGCTTGCCCAAGCCAGCCAGCCCCGCTGGTCTCGAGGCATGCGCGGGTCGCCCATTCATTCCCGGCCTGCTCGAATGCGCCGGCCCCGTTCCCAGCAGAAGCGCGCCGGGGATTCCGCCCGCCGAGAGAGCGCGCGTTGAGTCACGCGCGGAGCGGCCGGGCGCGAGGGCGAAACTCCTCCCACGAACCGAAACGTTGTTTGGATAGGCTCTGGAACATTTCGATTGACAAAACTATGTGTCTACTAAGTATTGAACTAGCTGGATATTTCTGCACAGAGATACATTGGCGAAAATGTTATTTTCATTTTTTTCTGTGAGTGCAACTTGATGTGGACACACTTGGGTAAACTAATTACTAAGTTTGTTTTTTTTTCAAAATACAAAAAATTTTCCCCCGTCAACGTAATTTTGACACGATTTTTTTTTCGCTTCGTGCGTAAACAAAAATTTCTTTAGAGCAAAATATACACCATTGATTAGCCAAATTACTGTTAAAACACTTCATTCTTCTGGTCAACTTAGCGGAGGTGTGGAGTGAGGGCGTCGAGGTCTGTGCCTCTTCTGAACGAGGACAGCAAATGGCCCTTATAGCCTAAGTTTGGGGGAGCATTGGATAACAAAGTTTAGTAATGAGCCTCAGTACGTCACGATGATTCATAGTATCCCTTTACGTCAACGGATACAGTCCTGAGTGCTAGTAATTACTGAAACAACTCTTGGGTAATGTCACCATCATGTAATGATGATTTGGTATTTCTGCTTCGGCACGCATGGATTCCTTGACGTGCACCTCCGTTACCAAGAATTCAAACTATTGGTGTTACAATGTATTAGTTGGCAACATGTGGAAGTTTGTAATTTCAAAATTATAACGGTCAAGTAAATATTAAACTGTGATTGTCTAAATTATAATTAAAATTTGACTCAAATATCCTTCGTTATTTTGAGATCAGCAAAGTTCATACTTTTTCCAGAAGAAATGTAATTTTTCATGAAGGGATGTAACATAAAGTTTTGCGTCAAACTGTGTATCTTCAGGAGGAAAAAATAGCGGAGTTTGGAATTGGATTTCAAATGTTTGATAAAATCCAATTCTTTTCACTTAAAGATGCGTATACTATTACCATACATTCTAAAACTCAAAAAATACAAACGTTTCAATATACTCAAAATAATTAAGAGTTAGTTTTCGAAATCACAACAGTATAAATCGACTGTACTCGTATGAAAGAGATCGTAACGAATTGGTTACTTTATTTACTTATTGGTTACTTATTTAACGAATTGGTTCCACTATATTACTTTATTTGAAAATAATGAAAGTATCTTAAATCGCTTTAATATTCCTTTCATACATAAAATAGTTCAAAAAACATTTAAAGTGCTCCACGGCAACACCGCAATACGATAAATAAAGCAAGGGCCAAGGACGTGATGGAAGCGAAATACATTTCAAATTAAAGCACTTAGTTGAGGCAGATGTAGCTCGCGGAAGCAGCACAGACGCCTGACGAACGGGGTTCCGAGCCTCAGGCAAGTGCCCAGTAATAAATGGGTCCTTTGTTCACCACATTCTCCGTCGCCTTCTTAGAGGCACATGGGTGTTGGCTGGAGAGCACAGTGGGAATTGCCTGCCTTCTCAAGGACAAAGATATTTATTTTCCATCGTCATTACAACCGCCATTGTATGAAACTGAAACTTAGCAGTCTCGTTTGCAGATAACTTAAGTCGGAAGTAAATTCTGTGAATATTACGTATTATTGCTAATACAGTACTTCGATAACAATATTCTCCTTCAATCAAATTTATTCGTGGTATTAATTAATTGATGTTTTATAAATTTATATAAATATTTATATACATTTTTGAATTAATTTTCATTAACGTGAAACAATGTGCTTCAAGGAACATTAGTCAGATTTCAATTAAAACTCGCAAAGAATTTCAATTTTCGTTTCTCACATTCAACATTAAAAAAACAAAATAAATTCATTCATTCAAATTAACATTACAAATATGTATAATTACAATAAAACATTGAATTTTGCTAACACCAGGACTATTGAACGTACATGCTATAATCAAAATACAAAATTAAAGGTTTTGTACAAATCATTTCATGTCACAATGTGAAATATTTGATTTAATTTATAAAAACATACGAACGTAACAAATATGAAGCACAAAATGTGACTTCTAGCTTAACAAAATTTCGACTTTACATCGCAAAGAGGACAGTTGGAAAGGAAGTGAGGCAAGCCAGGGCGAGGGATTGGGCTGATGGCAAGGGGGCGAAGCAGAGTGTGTTTGGAAGACAAGGGCGTGGAGTAGAGGAAGGGGGGGGGTCCAGGGTTGCGCGTGAATCATACTCCAGAACGCCTCCAACCTCGCCGCCGCCGCCATCGTCGGATCCGCAGCGCCCGCGAGCAGAGAAACTGCTGACCGGAAGTGAGTCACGCGATACGCCGCCCGCCACTGTTTTGTCGGCGAGAGCCCTGTGATTGGCCCAAGGACAATAATATATTGGAGGACGTCGCTTCTGCACCGCGCTTTTGGATGACGACACGCTGCGTTTCGAGGTTACCCCCATTGCGAACCACGTTTTTTAACGTATTTTAGCTCTTCATACATTACTTATAATCTTAAAAGGATCTGATAATTTTACACATTTTCCGCTTTGACGACATATGTAAACAGAACATCTTAAAATAGCTATAACATCAAATACAAGTGTTCAAATTCGCAGAAAAATCTTTAAATTGCACTGGAACGACACGAACATCTACAAATTAATAATTTTATAAAAGACCTGTAAATACTAACCGCAATATTTTGATAGATCGATAATAGACTACTTCTTAATAAATGATAAACTAAGACCTCAGTTGAATGATGTGAGAGTATTTAGAGGATGTGATATAGGCTCAGATCACTATATTCTAATAGCTGATTTTAGGATATGGGCAAAATGGAGAAAGATTAGAACCAGACAAAAAATATCTCAAGAAGAAGTATATAAAATACATTTACTTCAAGAAGAAAGTGTAAGAAATCTCTACCAAGGCAGACTCCAGAAGTACCTTCTGGAAAAACCAACTGAAGACAACCTAGACTTAGAATGGGAAAACGTACGAGAATGTATTCAAAGAGCTGCAATGGAAGCCCTAGGGAAGAAAAATAAAATTAGAAGTAGAAAGGGCCTACGGATCTGGAATGAAGAAATAGCGCAAGCAGTAAAGGATAAACAGAAAGCATATTTACAATGAATCCAAAAAAAAAAAAAGATGAGGAATCAAGAAAAACATATAAAGAAAAAAGAAATGCAGCTAACACAATCGTGAGAAGAGCACATCAAAAGTCTTGGGATAAATTTATAAGCCAAGTAGAACATGACATACACGGAAGACAAAATATTGCTTACAAAGTCCTAAAACATATAAATAAAGAACAAAAAGATGTAGCAAAAATAGGTATGATAAACAAAGATTTATGGATAAGGCATTATAGAGAACTTTGGTGCAGGAAATTAAGCAAAAATGAAGAACAACAAAGAGATTGCCAAGAAAAGGATGAGACAGTCGATTTGATTGACATACATGAATTGAAAGAGGAATTGAAAACAATGAAAAACAGGAAAGCTTCAGGAAGAGATAAGTTAAATACAGAACTGTTCAAATATGGTGGAACGGTGTTGTTATGGAGACTGTTACACATAATAAACGAATGCTGGCAAAAAGGTAAAATTCCAGAGGAGTGGAAAATAGCAGAAGTTATATCGTTATTCAAAAAAGGCGACCGAAACGAATGTAAAAACTATAGAGGGATAAGCTTGCTCAACTGCATATATAAATTGTATGCCAGAATAGTAAATAAAAGACTGAAAAGTATTGCAGAAGTACTGATGGGAGAAGAACAAAATGGTTTCAGGAAAGGAAGATCGACCACTGATAACATCTTCATAGTACAACAAATATTGGAGAAAAGAAGGGAATATAACCTGCAAACTCATCTGGCATTTATAGATTTCGAAAAAGCCTTCGACAGTGTAAATAGAGATAAAATTTGGTACATCATGGAAAAACAAGGCTATCCACGGCATCTAATAAAGGTGGTCAAAAGCCTATATGAAAATACTAAAATAGTAATAAGAATATGAAACACAGTATCTGAAGAGATAATAACAAATAAAGGGGTAAAGCAAGGTTGTCCTATATCACCTACATTATTTAATATCTATGTACAGGACATAAGTAAGTCTTTAAAACAGAAAGTTGACACTGGTATAAGAATGACCAAAGAAGATATATTAACGATTTTATTCTATGCTGATGACGCAGTTATTATCCAGGAAACAGAAGACGAACTACAGAGAGTAGTACACCACCTTAATAAAATTTGCAAAAGCTATGACATTAATATATCAAAAGGAAAAACAAAAGTGATGGCATTCAGGGGGAAGGACACAGTAAGGTCAAAAATTGTCATTGAAAACAAAATTATAGAGCAAGTTCTCTCCTTTAATTATTTAGGGTGTCAAATAAGTTATGAAAAAGATAAAGATATTGACAATAAATTAACGAAATATCAAAAAATATGTGGAACGATACACAACACTTTAAAAAATAAGACAAGACCGGAAACAAGAATTAAATTTTACAATACCATGGCAGTTCCTACATTACGGCTGCGAAAGCTGGGTATTAACACAAAAAACACTGACAAGAATACAAAGTAGCGGAATGAAATTTCTGCGAAGAATAAAAGGATGCACAAGAGAAGACCGAATAAGAAATGAAGAAATAAGAAAAGAGTTACAAGTGACATCAATTAATACTAGAATGCAAGAATATAGACAAAGATGGGTAGAACATCTGGAAAGGATGAGTGATAGCAGACTTCCTAAAGCAGCTTTGTTATACGCGCCGAGAGGAAGAAGAGACGTGGGAAGGCCACGAAAACGATGGAGAGAAACTGTGAGGACGGAACAGGCAGTAGCCTAATCCATGAAGTGAAGAAGAAGAAGAAGAAGAATATTTTGATTCAAAGTATGAAGCAACCCATAAGCAGTCAAGCATAAGGCTGCGGAGAATTTGACAGCGCAGAGAAGAAATGCTTTTTTTTTTTTTTCTTTTTCTTTTCTTTTTTTCCGCTCCAGGTTATTACAGCCTCACCACTACTTGGATCAAAATGTAATTTAGCGGCTTTAAAATATAAATTAAATTTGCTCTAAGGTAATGAACACGCCTAAATCAGATATTATACTGCGTGGGTTACCTCTAACTTTTAACATATATAATACAGTTTATTGGAAACAGATTTTTCATTCTTTACAGCCTAATGATAGGAATAAAATGAAATTCCTAAAACGTTTCTATTAATATAGAAATTCAATAAAATGTTGAATTCAAAACAAATGTATATAATATTTTCATGAAATATCAATGAGTGTTTTTATTACTTAATTCATTAATATGAACCGCTCTAAATAATAATGTCCAAAATTCTCTATGTGGTACGTACCTGTACATACAATCAAAGGACGAGGAAAACAGTCTGAATTCAATCTTCATATATTTGAATATTACGATGTTCATTCATGCCTTCTTCACATGGCAACGTCCCCCATATACAGCAGTCCGACAGGTCAATTCCAAGTTTCTCATTCACGAAAAGTTTCAAGTTCGGTAAGTCCGCAGAACTGCGTTTTTCAATAAACCTTTCTCCAATATTCACAAACTTGAATACGACCAGTTTCTACTGAAAAGGTTCCTTCAACAACAGCGATCGATTTGTGCGCAGGATGCCCACAGGAGGTGAACTGGACGATGGAAAAATGTTTTCGGTTTCAACATATCGTCAGCGCACAAGAAAAGTGCAACATATTAAAATCCTTATTTCTAGTAAAGTGAACAAATAAGCTTAGAAAATATAATACTTTTACTTTCAAGCCTTACTACATACGTAGTAAAGAGAAAGTATTGCAATTAAGGGGCCGAATCGGTGAAAAACACCTATCTGGCCTTGGTAACGAAAAAATTGATAAATATTATTCCTACGTGTAGTAGATTTCTACCACTGACACGTTGTATTGTCAGGATCCATTTTGAGGGTCGTTGATACCGAAAAAACGATTGATGGCAAAACGTCTGTGTATACGTCACTCCGACCATACTCCGGCATACGTCCGTCCGTCTGCCTGGAGTCAAGGCTAGCGCGAAAACCGTTCAGACGATTTTCTTCAAAATTGATATTCTCCAATGAATTTGAACTGTAATGATTTGGCTCCACACTTATTAAGAAACACACGTTGACACGTCAATTTTATTTTTAAGCGTTATTTACGCGATCCGAGGACAAATTTTGAAATTCCTTCTGAACTTGTATTCAGCACCTAAACTTTTCACCCCAGCATTTTGTAGCCCTTCTCATTCCATTTTTGAAATTCCTTTGCAGTTTTAATATATCATTGTTTGCTATAAGACACTATGTAGACCTGTAGTTAACATTTACACTAGCGGAGATTTGTTCATATTAGTATATTTTTAAGTGCATGTGGTTTAAATAGTGTCTTATAAAGTTTCTCGAAAACTCAACCGTTTTCTGTGGAAACTAACTAGAAATTCCGCATTTTTCTAGAAACGCTCAATCGCCATTTTCTCAAAAAATGGCTCCAAATTTGTCTTCTTACTTTTCCAAAGAATAGTGCTCATTGCACTTTTTAATATGACGTAAAGTTCATTTTTAGGCATTTTTTGTTTTTTGAAAATTGCACAAATGTACTTATTTTTAAGATTTCTCACGCCTTTAATATGCACATTTTCAGTCATTTGTAAACCCTATTGAATTTTTGAGTTAAAGTGTTTTAAATGATGTCGAATAAATTTTTTTTTAAACGTCAAACATTTTCTATGAAAATGAGCTTCAAATTTCAAATTTCCATTTTTTTTAAAAAATTGCCAATTTTGATGAAGTTTTACTGTTCTTTAATATTCTTAAAATAATATTTCCGTTCTACTATTTGGAAACCGAAAAATTACGAAACTTTCACGAAAATATACTTTGGGCGGCGATAGATGACAACTGGCAAATCCGAATAACTAGCGAGACCAACGGTAATAGAAAACTAATATCGGAAGGTCTGTGCCATTCTGTAGCGCAACTAGTTAAATGTTTCGTATTACATATATTATATGGTGGCCAGGGTGAAATGTGGAAACTTCGCAAATATGCTCTTAAGACTGTTTTAAACATATTTTGTCTAATAAACTCCGAAATTCCGAATGGTTGAGCAGCAATAAGCACTCAAAACCTGGTTTGAAAAAATGATTTCTGGGTAAAAATTTGCATTGCTGAAGCATAGAAACAATCCAGAATCATATAAATTGTGTATTTATTATTTACAAAATAAATCAATATATGTGTTCAGAAAGGGAAATTAACTCTTTTAATGAAGAAATAAAACAGCAGTTAAATTGTGTAAATTGTTTTGTTTTTATTTCTGTATTAATTTTTCTTTCTGAATACATTAATTTCTTTTGTAAATAATAAACAATTTACAAGTTTCTGGAGTGTTTCTATGCTTCTACAATACGAATTTTTGCCTAGAAAGCATCTACTAATAGCTAATACATCTACTAATTTGTAAAATTTTGACGTGTACAATACATTGTATTATGGATATAATATAGAGAGATTTTTTTCTTTTGGGAGCTTTTCCAGCTTCAGGGGATGCCGATTTTTCGACTACTCGCGCCGGATACCCACTATGTCTCCCCGGAAGACACGTATTAACTTTTACACTAGACTAACACACTTACGGGGTCCATGGTCTCTGGTCAGCAGACTCACAAGGCCTTCTTCGACAACACACACACACATGAAAAATAAGGTACAAACGTCCATACCCACAGTGGGATTCGAAGCTGCTGCTCTTCCGACCGAGGCGCTCAGTCGGCACACGCTCTAGCCACCTCAGTCAGCCTGGCCGGCGGATATAACACAGATACATGCATAATTTACATTAATATTTCCAGAGGTAAGTAAGTTCCAGAGATAATAAAGACGTTTATAATGATTACAAATTCCTATGTCATGTATGAAATTCCTCATTATTATTGTGAAAAATAACATTTACCTCTAGAATCATACCCACTTTTGCAATGAGATTACTCTCGCCAATTTTCCCTTCTTATCGTGAAATTTTTTCTTTCTTGTAGAAACATAGCATATTCATGACTTGGTTTGCCCTACATCCAAAATTCCTTTTCTTCAGAATTAATTTGACAGTTTTTTGTATCACAAAGCATTGATGAAAATGCCATTAGTAACATAAAAGTACAAATATTAAAGAAACATAAAATAACAATATAGTTCTAAAACAACACGCGAACATGATTCGCAATGTGCACGCTTCCAAATTAGCAAGCGCGAGGTCGAATTAGTTCGCGGACTCCCGCTCCGCACAGATTTTTGCAACCTGAGGCAGATGATGTTAGAACGCATTTATTACTTTCGAAGCATGTTAATATCCAGCCTAGGTCTGCAATATTTCTCTTGCAAATGGGAACTAAATAGGTATTGACACCAACTGATTTCAACAAAAATCGTAATTAAAAGTCTCTACGCCAATGAATTAAGAACGGCTGGTGGTTTGCTACAGGAGATTGTTATGATTGAGAAGGAATTACGCAAAATAGACCTTAGAACGGTTTTTTCTCTTTAAGTGTTGGGCAACCGTCTCTAATGATGTTTCTATGATTTCTCTTCAATTATTCAAAATTTGGCAATAAGTAATCAATTTAACGTATTTACACTGCAGCACATTCAACAAACTGTTAGTTTACACATCACACTACAGTCAAAGGGACGGACAAACATTTCTATTACATAACTTGAACAGAGCTCTAGAAGCGCTGTAATTGTTTCCTGCAATTTTCAACTTTTCAACTCAGCGAACTCGCAATCGCAGGAAAGGGTAGCAACCTGACGCGTGGGAGCGGCGCCGCACCTGCAGGAAGAGGCGCCACCTGCTGCAGCCGACGCGACGGGCAGCAGCTGGCGGTAAGCGGCGGGTGGCGGACGGACGGAAGGCGGAGGGCGGTGGGCAGTGGGCGGGTTGTGGCGGTCCGGGCGGGGGGGCGGGTGGGGCGGGTGGGGCGGGCGGGGCGGGCGTAGGGAGGGCGGCGGGAGGGCGGCGGGCGACCAGCCACGCTTCCGAAGCGCCGTCGCCGGCGTGCGCGTGCTCTGCCGTGGGGAGGCGTGACGAGGAGTACTCAGCCGTGTCGCCACCTGCTTCCATTTCCTCTCGTGCTTCTTCGTTGCAGCGTAATGTTGTTTCTTGTCTCCCTGACCTCTCAACAAGTGTTTTCTTCACATCGAGATTCACGGGGTAATGCAATCTGTTATTTTAGCGTTCATTTAAAATTAAACATTTGAATAATTTTGGTGTCCGAAATTAAGGAGAGATGGTAATGTGCCTTCAAGCAAATTCCCCTTCGGAACTATAGAATTAGTTAGTATATTTCATTTAATTAGAACACAGGTGAGTTGCAGAATAAGTAACATATTTATAGATTTACTAGCAAGAATTACTATAGATAGATATACTTGAATAAATTTCTGCTAAAAATTTCTACCGAAAGAAAAAGAGAAGGTTAACAGTCTAAATCTTCTAAGGAAGATTCTGAGGTACTACAGTGTATATTGTGAACCCACAGAACTGACACAGGGCTGCGAAAAAAAAAAAAAAAAATTCGGCCCCTTCGGTTCTGATGGGTTATTTGAATTCATTGAAGCTAATAATTAACAGATACGAAATTCATTTATCTCTAACAACAAAGACTTTTTTGTAATTTCAAAGAAAAAAGGATAAACAAAACCTTTTTATTTTTGAAATTTTCAAGAAACACACACTGAATAAACAATTTAAAACTACACATATATTTCTACTAAAGGAAAAGTATATATATATATATATATATATATATATATATATATATATATATATATATACATATATATACATATATATACATATATATATACATATATATACATATATATACATATATATACATATATATACATATATATACATATATATACATATATATACATATATATATATATATACATACTTTTAATTACTACTAATAACTATTACTACTAACTACTATAACTTTACTACTAATATTTATCATGTGTGTGTGTGCATGTGTAGAAGCGGTTTACATCTCTTGCGAACTGACAACATACTCACATTAACAGTAAAGTTCTACTAATAATATCAGACACTGTGTAAACACTTTCTTTTCCCGAAATTTGCCTTAAATTGGAACAAGTGCAAACACGGTGGATTTCTATTGTAAGCGATTAAAAATTCATATAAAAATAGGTTAACACGGCACGTCTGGCAGTAAGCATACAGGCAGAGACTTAAAGCCCTTCTGCTCAAAATTTAACTTGTGTTCGCATGGATTACAATTGTATGCCAGTAATAGTTCTCATTTACAAACAGTAAACACGAAAGGGGTGAAGGTTATTATAAATATCGAGATTTTCGACTTTGCCCTTAAAATTGGGACGCTTATGATCGCGTGGATTACTATTGTAAGCCATTAAAAATTCTTATTAATAATGGAATAAAACAGAGGGAATGGAAGAAATCTTACAGACCGAGACCTTAGACCGTGCGCTCAATATTCGAAGGTGTGTCATCGCGTGGATTACATTAGTATGCCTGTAATATTTCTCATTAACAAAGGGTTTACACGGCAGGGGTTAAGATTACAATACACATCGAGTTTTTAAGAGTTGCGCATATAACTAAAAACGCATGTAAACGCGTGGGTTACTATTGCAAGCCATTAAAAATTCTTATTAATAATGGAATAAAACGGAAGGAATGGAAGAATTTTAAAAGCCGAGATCTTAGACTTTCCACTCAAAACTTTAAGGTGTGTGGTGGCGTGGATTACAATAGTAAGCCACTAGTATTTCTCATTAACAAATTGTTAACACGACAGGGGTGATGGTTATCCTATACATCGAAACTTTACACCCGTTCCAATTTTAAGCGCAAATGCTAAACGCGTGGATTACTATTGTACGCCATTAAAATTTCTTTTTAACAATGGAATAACACGGAAGGAATGGAAGTGAACTTACAGACCGAGACCCTAGACCTTGCGCTCAAAATTTGAAGTTGTGTGGTCCCGTGGAATACAATTGTATGCCAGTAATAGTTCTCATTAACCAACGGTTAACATGACAGGGGTTAAGGTTTATCATAAACATCGGGACATTATAATTTGCGCTTAAAATTGGAACAAGTGTAAACAGGGTGGATTATTACTGTAAGCAAATAAATTTTTTTATTAACCAATAGTTAACACGGAAGTGGTGGAAGTAAGCATACAAACTTTAACACTTCCGCTCAAAATTTAAGTTGAGTAGTCGCATGGAATGCAATTGTATGACACTAATAGTTCTCATTAACAAAGGGTTTACACGACAGGGGTTGAGGTTATCACACACATCAGGGTTTTATGCGTTGCGCATAAAATTGAAACGGATGTAAACGCATGGATTATTATTGTAGGTCATTAAAAATTCGTACTAACAATAGAATAACACTGAATCAATAGATGTAATACTGCAGGCCGAGACCTTAGACGTTGCGATCAAAATTTTAAGTTGTGCACTCGCGCGGATTACAATTGTATGCCAGTAATATTACTCATTAACCAACGGTTAACACGACAGGGGTTAAGGTTATCATAAACTTCGGGACTATAGACGTTGCCCTTGTAATTGGAACGCTTATAAACGCGTGGATTACTATTGAAAGCCATTAAAAATTCTAATTAATAATGGAATAAAACAGAGGGAATTGAAGTAATCTTACACACCGGGACCTTAGACTTTGCGCTCAAACTTTTAGGTTGTGTGGTCGCGTGGATTACAATTGTATGCCAGTAATAGTTTTCATTAACAAAAGGAAAACACGACAGGGGTGAAGGTTTCCATAAACATCCAGACTTTAGACTTAGCCCTTAAAATTGGAACGCTTATAAACTTGTGGATTACTATTGAAAGTCATTAAAAATTCATATTAGCCATGAAATTATTACTACTGTAATGGATGAAATCCAACAAGCCGACCTTAGACGTTGCGATCAAAAGTTTAAGATGTGCAGTCGCGTGGATTACAATTGTATGGCAGTAATAGTTCTCATTTATAATCGGTTAACACGACAGGGGTGAAAGTTATTGTAAATATCGGGATTTTCGACTTTGCCCTTAAAAAATGGACGCTTATGATCGCGTAGATGACTATTGTAAGCCATTGAAAATTGTTATTAATAATGGAATAAAACAGGGAGAAAGGAAGTAATCTTACAGCCCGAGATCTTAGACTTTGCGCCCAACATTTTAAGCCGTGTTCGCGTGGATTACAATTGTTTGCCAGTAATAGTTCTCATTTACAAACGGTTAACACGACAGGGGTGAGGGTTATTATAAATATCGGAATTTTCGACTTTGCTCTTAAAATTGGGACGCTTATCGCGTGGATTACTATTGTAAGCCATTAAAAATTCTTAATAATAATAGAATAAAACAGAAGAAGTAGAAATAATTTTACAGACCGAGACCTTAGACCTTGCGCTCAAAATTTAAAGTTGTGTAATCGCGTGGATTACAATTGAATACCAGTAGTAGTTCACATTAACAAACGATTAACACGACAGGGGTGAAAGTTATTATAAATATCGGGATTTTCGACTTTGCCCTTAAAATTAGGACGCTTATAATCGCGTGGATTACTATTGTAAGCCATTAAATATTCTTAATAATAATGGAATAAAACAGAGGGAATGGAAGTAATCTTACAGACCGAGATCTTAGACCTTGCGCTCAAAATTTAAAGTTGTGTAAACGCGTGGATTACAATAGTATGCCAGTATTGGTTCTCGTTTACAAACGGTGAACACGACGGGGGTGAAGGTTATTATAAATATCGTGATTTTCGAATACGCCCTCACAAGTTGCCGCATATGATCGGGTGAATTACTATTGTAAGCCATTAGAAATTCTTAGGAATAATGGAATAAAACACGGGGAATGGAAGTAATCGTACAACCCGAGACTTTAGCCCAATGTTTTAGGTTGTGTTCGCGTGGATTACAATTGTATGCCAGTAATAGTTCGATTTTACACACGGTTAACACGACAGGGGTGAAAGTTATTATAAATATCGGAATTATTGACTCTGCCCTTATAATTGGGACGCTAATGATCGCGTGGATTACAATTGTAAGCCATTACAAATTGTTATTAATAATGTAATAAAACAGGAAATGAAAGGAATTTTACAGACCGAGGCCATACGCTCAAAATTTTAAGTTGTGTAATCGCGTGGATTACAGTTGTATGCCAGTAACAGTTCTCATTAAAGAACGGTGAACACAACGGGGGTGAAGGTTATTATAAATATCAGCATTTACGACTTTGCTCTTAAAATTGGGACGCTTATTATCGCGTGGATTACTATTGTAAGCCATTAAAAATTCTTATTAATAATAGAATAATACAGAAGAAGTAGAAATAATTTTACAGACCGAGACCTTAGACCTTGCGCTCAAAATTTAAAGTTGTGTAATCGCGTGGATTACAATTGTATACCAGCAATAGTTCACATTAACCAACGATTAACACGACAGGGGTGTAAGTTATTATAAATATCGGGATTTTCGACTTTGCCCTTGAAATTAGGACGCTTATGATCGCGTGGATTACTATTGTAAGCCATTAAATATTCTTAATAATAATGGAATAAAACAGAGGGAATGGAGGTAATCTTACAGGCCGTGACCTTAGACCTTGCGCTTAAAATTTAAAGTTGTGTAATGGCGTGGATTACAATTGTATACCAGTAATGGTTCTCCTTTACAAACGGTTAACACGACGGGGGTAAAGGTTATTATAAATGTGATTTTCGAATATGCCCTTACAAGTTGCCGCATATGATCGCGTGGATTACTACTGTAAGCCATTAAATGTTCTTATTAATAATGTAATAAAACAGGGAATGAAAGTAATTTTACAGAGACCTTGCGCTCAAAACTTTAAGTTGTGTAATTGCGTGAATTACAATTGTTTGCCAGTAATAGTTCTCATTAACAAACGGTTAACACAACGGGGATGAAGGTTATTATAAATATCAGCATTTGCGACTTTGCTCTTAAAATTGGGACGCTTATTATCGCGTGGATTACTATTGTAAGCCATTAAAAATTCTTATTAATAATAGAATAATACAGATGAAGTAGAAATAATCTTACAGACCGAGACTTTAGACCTTGCGCTCAAAATTTAAAGTTGTGTAATCGTGAGGACTACAATTGTATACCAGTAATAGTTCACATTAACAAACGATTAACACGACAGGGGTGAA
This sequence comes from Gryllus longicercus, assembly GCA_038098605.1. Taxonomy (NCBI): domain Eukaryota; kingdom Metazoa; phylum Arthropoda; class Insecta; order Orthoptera; family Gryllidae; genus Gryllus; species Gryllus longicercus. Next base: position 164,402 of record JAZDUA010000696.1, read on the forward strand.
AGTTATTATATATATCGGGATTTTCGACCTTGCCCTTAAAATTAGGACGCTTATGATCGCGTGGATTACTATTGTAAGCCATTAAATATTCTTAATAATAATGGAATAAAACAGAGGGAATGGAGGTAATCTTACAGGCCGTGACCTTAGACCTTGCGCTTAAAATTTTTAAGTTGGGCACTCCCGTGGATTAGAATTGTATGCAAGTAATAGTTCTCATTAACCAACGGTTTACACGATGGGGGTGAAGGTTATTATAAACTTCGAGACTATAGACGTTGCTCTTACAATTGGAACGCTTATAAACGCGCGGATTACTAATGTAAGCTATTAATAATTCTTAATAATAATGGAATAAAACAGGGATTCGAAGTAATCTTACAGGCCGTTACCATAGAGCTTGCGTTCAAAATTTGAGGGTGTGTGGTCGCGTGGATTACAATTGTATGCCAATAATAGTACTTCTAGTTTATGTGCTATTTAGGAGTTGCGCATTAAATTGAAACGGGTGTACCTGCTTGGACTTGTCGTCTTTCACCATCTCTTCAAAACATCAGCCCTGTAAACGTTTTGTACATCTCTTTCAGGTTCATAACTGAAATTCCCCAGATTGTAAGAGTAGAAACCAAGTGGTTGTGGAGAAATGAAGTTTGATGCTCATGTTATATCCTAAATTCTTCATAGATATTAACATTTCATCCACTGAAGATTTGAAATCTGGATTTTTTTTATTTCCTTAAAAACTGAGGGAGACAATTTTCTAACCTGACCAGACCAGTCTTTCTTCATCATTCATTAAAGTGTCAAATTGTTCATCTTTCATTAAATATCTAATTTGAGGTCCAAAAAAGATGCTTTCTTTACGCCTAACCTCTGAAAGAAAAGGACATTTTAAACAAATGTGTTTAAAGCAATGTCCATTTTTATTCAGGGTTTGGACAAACTTTAATTATAACAAACTTGAAATCGAATGGTGGCAAATAATCTCAAAATAATAAATTTTTATATTTTATTTCAAATTTCTTATTTTATTTTTATCTCCAGGTTTCAAAATATTTCTGATCGACCAATCCCGTTTGACCCAGTGCAATCCACGAACCCTACGATTCCATTGACATAGAAACAGGGGAACTTAATAAATCCTAGTTGAAGTCCCAAAAATATTGCAATAACTTTTAAGTCTCCGCAGACAACCCATTATTATTTTTTGTATGTTCTTTCATGTATTCGTATGTGTTCTTTTAATGAACAGAATGGGCTACTGGCACTGAGGCAAATTGATTTCCATTACAAAGCACAACAGCTTTAAAGTTGAGTTTCGATGAGTCTATTCGTATTAACAAACTCCATTGGTCACTGACATACCTTATTCTGAAATTCGGACGTACATCATGAATGTTGTTGCAATATACGAACTGATCCTCTTTCGTTACATAATCAAGGAACTCTTTTCTCTCATTACCAGTAAAACGTGCTTGAGACGAGCATATTTTTTCTCTTTCAACCGTGAGCCTAAAATCTGCGCCGAGTCCTTTAAGAAACAAAGATCTCGCACCAAATTATTTTTTTCTTGATTAAACCACTGGGTCCTTCTTTCTTCTTAGGGGAAATCAGTAACATCCATTTCACTAACACAGCAGTCAGAATAATTTAAAGATGATGTAGATGGCAGACCATGTAATTAGTTTGGTATAGGAATGTCAAGGCCATGTGGTACGTCATTTAAATGTCATTGTTTGTCGTTTGAAATTTAATCAATCGTAAATCTTGTAGAAACTGTGAGCGATGTAAAGAAACCGAATCCACACATTTAATCAGATTGCGACACCGACTCATTGTCACCCTGCTTTTAATCAAAGCAGCGGATGTCGCAGTCCTGCGTTTACGTGTGACATAGCGCAATGTAATTTGAAATGCGAAAAACCGAAAATTTTGCAAAAACTGTTCGTGATTAAAAAACGCGAAAAAAACTAAAATTACAGATGTAATCAAGAGGGATTTTCATAAAAAGCGGGAAATCGTCGCCCGTTATCTGCACAAAAAATTTTAAAACGATAACTTTAGACGTTAACTATTAATCATATACACAAGATTAAGGGGAAACGGATTTCAAAAAATCGAACTTTATAATTACTAATGTTTAAGACGTAGAAAACTGTAATATACATTGATTGAAAGTTATCCACATTTGATAAATACAACAGACACAGTTAGGAATGAAGTGGTCTGAGGTTCTATTTACTTTCATATTCTTAGATGATATTTGAGGTCACAATTTTAAACAGTTTCTTAATTTCATATTTCACTAAAGATTTTATATTTGTATGAGATTGAGTACGAATGGAAGGGTGCTATTTTTGACATGGGGGAAGAACAAAGCGGTTTTACGGCTGGCCGTTCATGTGTAGATAACATTTTCTGCATCCAACAAATTTTAGAAAAACGGAAAGCCTGTGGAAGATATTCTCATTTATTGTTTGTTGACCTCCAAAAAGCATATGACAGTATCATGATATATTTAAATTGTATATGCTATATTTGAATTGTATGGAAAATGAGTCGCCGCTGTGGGGGCTAGTATACAGATTTTATTATTTTGAGCCAAATTAAAAAGTCTTTGTCCCTGGGCTGTAGTGATTTGACAACCCCAAACTGTACGTTTACTATTTAGGTCTCACATCAATATTAGTCGGGGATATCTGTTAAAAATTTCCTTGTAAACGTAACATGGAAAAGTTTTATTTGGTGGTTTATATGTAGCTATTATTACTATTTCAGTATTTTTTACAAATATTTTTATTCCGACTGTTTCTAAGTTTGGCGAAGATGTTGTAGGAACCTGTCCGAGTGTAATAGAAATTTATATCAAAATTGCTACACTACTTGACGCAGTTTGTGATATCTTGTCGTTTCTATACATTTTGTAGTCGGGAATAATTAATCTTTCTCCCGGCGAGAGGTGGGTTTCCGTGATAGCTGCTATTTTATTTTGATTACTCATTCTGAAGTATATGAATTCATTTTCCTGACGCTTAATACCATTTGCATTCCAGTTGATAAGTTTTAATTCTCCGCAATTACTTCCCATGGTTTAGTTTTTCTAAACTGAATTATGAGGTCTGAATTATAGTTTGAATTTGGGGGATAATAGCATTTAATACTTGAGTTGTAATATTAGAGATTAGGTTTGGTAAGTCTTGAGGTTGAAAATGTATTTGTGGTGCTGCTAGAGGTTGTTTCGGGAGTGGAGGAAATTGAGTGTGGTTTGTTGGGGGCGGGTGGTTCGTTATCTGTTCTTTGCAAACTGGAGAAGTATGCCCTCCTTGAGTTTTAGAGATAATTTTTGAGATAATTCTAAAGCCTTTTTGTATTCCAGAAAATCTTTGTAATTAGAAGAACGATTTGTATTGCAGTTTACGCATTCTGAAGCTGTGTTATTAGATTGTCTACACTCTGAATAATGGTGATTTCCAATACATTTCACACATCTGGGATTTAGCCCACAATTAGCCTGTGAATGCGCAAACCTTTGACATCGTTTGCATTGTATTAAATTTGAAGCAATACGTTTTTAAAATTTTATTATACTGTAAAATAATCTAACTAGGTTGAATATTCTTCTGCCTTGGTAATTGTCTTCCACATCTATTGCACAAACCGGAATTGGGTTCCTATCTTTGTTATAAAGTCTACAAACTTTCAAGATTGAATAATTTAATTTCTTTAGTTCTTTAAGAATTTCATTTTCAGAATAATTGCTATTCTTCATATGTTAGTTGTTTTACTTTCTCCTGTGGTAGTGAAGAAATGTCTTGGTGTTCGACACTGCCACCGCCGTATGGACTTTCATTAATCACTTCCATTGACTGAACAATTAACCCTGAGATTTCAAGTAGCCCCCGGAGGGGGCACTATTCACACTCACAGGCTGATTTTCATTCGTGTTCCTACACCTTCCAGGTTAGAGGTATTGAAATCGTATTCTAACTTTATTTCACTTTACTTGAAAATGTTAGAAGTTCACAACTGTGACCTGTTCATAATCAACAGCCCAAGAAAAGTATGAAAATATTTTTTTATACATAATCGTGGATCTTTCTTTTTCGTCTTAGAAAAGGAATTATGAAATCAAGAAAATTTCCAAACCCAAATACACATATTCTTAAACAAACCAAAACAAAAAATACCCTTTGTACAGTAACAAAATCAATAAAACAAAGTTTCTTTTTTCTCTTGAAAAAAAAAAATGAACAAATCAACAAATTCAAATACAATTATACAATTTTTAACACTTTGAAAACGATAAGAAGAGGGAGCATCAAGCACAGTTTGTAAAGTTAAAGTTACATGAACATTCTGAGCACTCATTACAACATTCACTTGTTGCTCTGTGCCTTTACTTTCTCCTTATATTGGGTCTAATGACCGCTATTTACACCGGAGGATATCAGGACACGCACCCACTAAACGTACGCATTAAAGGGGTGGCTTGGGGCACTACGGAAATACTGTCAAGAGCCTCCTACGTCTTAGCGAACTGGGCGAACTTGATGCTTCTCGCAGTCATGGCAAGTTCGTGGAGAAAGATAAGGAGAAAAATACAGGAAAGACGATTATTACTGACCTCTTTTCGCCGCCTTGCCTCACCCAACAGCGCAAAGCTTGCCATGGTAAACGGGATGGTGTCGCCGAATATACGTGTCCGCGCAGATCCAGGTTCATACACGGCAATGTAGTGTAAGAAAATGGACGCCCGTAAACCTAGGCGCAGCAGCTTCAGTGTCCGTTTTTCTTCCTCGTTCTCACCACGCTCACCACCACTCTCCAATAGCACACTTTTTCCACCTTCCTCTCTCGCGTCTCAAAAACGTCTCTTCTTGTTTTTCCTTCGCGTCTCAAAAACTTTCCTTCTTGTTGTCGGTCGGCACGGACATTACAATTCAAATATCTCAGAATATTTATAAATACGGGTTTCCAACCTTTTGCTGAGGACACTGCCCGCGCTATTTGAATGTATCGTTGGTAATATCGCAACCACAGATAGGTAACGGTTGCAGTATATAAGAGCTATTCACAACGAAACTTGTGAAATACCAGACTCCTACCAATCATTCTTATCATTTAATGGAATTACAGCAAAGAGAGTTCAAACCCTGCAACAAGGGCTGAAAAGTACCGGCAAGACTCCTGTAAATAAGCGTGGAAAACACGTCTGACCTAATAAAATTCCTAAAGAGTACTGACAGATGATAAATGATTTACATTTAAAACGAGGGAATCTCATTACAGCTATAAAAATTATACGATGTTACAGATGACTTATTACATTGTACATTAAATAAAAATACTTAAATTAATAAAATTTGTGTTTTCTATTCGGGGACATGCGTATCGTAAATGTGACAAGAACATGGGGTTTGATCAATCGAAAATTCGCGTCAAGCTAACACAGGAGTGGAACAGGGTTGTGAAAGATGATCGACCAAATCTACACCATTTTACGTGCAGACTAAACACTTTTCAAAGCTTGAATACAATTTCTTTCTAACATTGATCTGAAATAAATGCTCTGTAAGAGTAGACTAGGGAGATAAATGTCTGTTGTTGATTATCATCCACGCATGATTCTCTCCTGTTCAACTTTTAACGGACCATTTTCTAAACGTGTAGCGATCAAACCGAAACGAAAGCGTGGTCATTATGAAGAAAGTTGTTTTAATCTGCCAGTAGTGTTGCACACTGAGAGATAGCAGATAACCCAGGCTAAATTTTAAGACCTTCAGCACCTTAAAAAATTCTGTTCCCAGGAAGCACAAGAGTTTATGGCCATCACAAATAATAGACCTCGGGCACAAGAACAATGATTTTTGGTATATTGGTTTTTAACATTTTATGCACTCATGCAAGTTTGCAATGTTTCTCCGAATGACAGGTTTTCTGTAAACAACATTCTAAGCCTAGTTTTCTGTAAAGCTTCAGTGCGCTACTTTTTTCTTTATTATCAATATTTCAACTTCAACTAGTGGTTCTATTTTAATATTCTGCTATACTGTATGTTATATTGAATAAAATTTGACAATGTTATTATGTAAATAAATGGATTACGAGTATTTCGAATATTCATCTTTTGAACCCTCACCTTTCTTCCTCAAATTGTTTTGTACTTAGAAGAGTAAAATGCCAAAGTTATTCATGAAAAATTACACAGTATTCTTCTTTGTACGCTGTACTAGTTAACAAATATATTTTACAACATAATATCAGAACCCACATTGATAGTTTATCAGAGATCATGCTATGAATCTGCTATTTATAGATCATGCTATGAATCTTCAAAGTTTAAATTTGCGTTTACTCAAAATGTAGCCGCGTCACTATTAATATTTTCTTCTCCTCTATTCTTCAATAGTAATTTTCATAATTAAACTAGTGGAATATTATATTTTTCAATAAGCGCATAATGATAGCGACGAGTTGATGTTTACGACATCAGCGACGTAGGAGCGAGTGTCGAAATTTCTACGAGTGAATAATAACCATTATGCGCGAGTAGAAGACTATCCTCTGCACGACCTTGAAATATTCAGAAGTGATTTTGAACAGATTTTGTCTAAAATGAATCTCAAGTATAAGAATTACCTACACCAAACATGTTGTAATATAAGATACATAATGAATCTGAATTTATTATCAGACAAAATAATGGTGAAATACTGTTGATAAAGTTTTGTAAATTAAGCTTAGAAAAGGTTCTCTCTAAAAGTATTCACTCTATTACTCTTTCTTCACTCCATAAATGTTGTATATCATTGTTCATAATACTTTCTTGATTTTTCTGACAATAATTGTAGAGTTGTCGATTTCGCTATTTCCTAAATTTCAGGTGGAGTACAGATTTCATTGTCACTGTCACTGGCTTCAAGATTCATTTTCTGTTGAATGATCAATGCGAAATGTAACAAGAAATACGAGTTCAACAATGTCTCGGTTACGTACATGGAACTGCGTAATCATTCACTTGCCTACTGCGGTTAAAAAGAAGCGCGAATTGAAAAAAGAATGCAATTCTGCCCGTGGATTCCAAAAATTCTAGAAATGTGATTGGTCGACAGACCTTCGATTCTGAACTGGAATCCACGGAGTGTGTAATCGATGTCATTCGTCGATTACATAGACAGCGGGAATACGTGTATTATTAAATGGTCGTAAAGAAAGTATTATATTTAACTGTTTACTGTCATTAGTGATGTACTTGTATTAATAGCAATACATCCAATTTTCGTTTTCCAAGCTATAGTATGTTGACAGGTGGAGGTTGGCAATTATCAACAGATACAAAAACAAGAAGCTTCACACTCCAAAAGACCACAAAGAGAAGTGTTCAGACACCGATGAAACCAAAATGTTACAAAGGATGGAACTGCCAATAAAATATATTGCAGTTGTAATGCAGGTAATTAATCAGAATTTCTAATTGTTTTGTTGGAGCAAATTTTGTTGAAATATTTTAAATGATATTTTTTCTTTAATCATAAATAAAAAGTGGTTTTGTAATATCCAAAACGAATAAGTTTGTCTACAGAGAATGGTTTTAACCCTTTAAAAGGATAATTTATCATACGGAGAAGATAATATAATCAATTTATTTTATAATAATAATAACAATAATAATAATAATAATAATAATAATAATAATAATAATAATAAGTCTCCCAAAGTCCAGCCCTACGTCCGAGCAATTGAGAACTTAGCCACGTGGGAGACGGGCAACGTCAGAAAAAGTGGCGGCAAACAGGGCGATGGCACACCCATATAGATATGGAGACACGGAATATGCGTCGTAAGGCCTCGGAAAAGCAGCCACTGCCTGGGGAGCGCCGGGGCATCTTCGGAGCCACCGCTGGAGGTGACAGCATGCGAGCCGGTGGTGATCAGGAGCTGGAGGCAGGCCCCGAACGGAAATAACCTCGAATATGCCACAGCCGAAGATAGCAGCTCCCGTCCACCTCCACACGCTGCACTTGCCGCAAGTGCTTCCCAGAGAAGAGATCTATTGATTACAGAGACCACTGCAGCAGGCAGGCAGGCCACGCACAAGGATTAAGTGGACTACAGAAATTAATACTTTCATCATTCGAGAATACTACGCCACTGCCAAAATGGAGACTGACACTACGGCCTACCGACAATAGTTACAAAGATTTCTTCACCGTTTCCCTGATTCTGAAGATAGTAAGCAAAGAATAGCGGACCAGCGTCGAGCAATTGTTCAGAAAAATCTCCTCTCTGCACCAGTTTTGGAAGCAATCAAGGAAGAAGTGAGAATAATGTTTAACTCCTCACAACCTAGTAATCTGAGGGCAGTGGAGATATCAGCTATGCAAACTCAGGATGACAATGGGACAAGCATGTCAGAAAGAATTGATGATAAGAGTAGTGAAGAGGCGCAAATTCGCAATGAATGACAAAGTACTGCCACATCTACAACAAAGACCATCATTCGAAGAAGTGCACACAGCAATTTATTGTTCTGCGGTTGTGGCTTCAATATGTAACGGTTCTAAGCTTTTCAGACGCGTAGCAACTGTTCACAATCATCGAAGTGAAAAAAAGAATGCTACCTTGGGAAAGACGGCTGGTGAATCGCATAGAACGCACTAGGAGAGATATTAGAAGACTCACACAATTTAAAAAGGAAATACCTCAGAAAAACTGAGAAGAAAGGTAAATAACATCCTTATCAATACAAAAATACATACGAAGCACGAGCCCTTGAATTCGTATGTATTACGTTTTTTTTAAATCTCATATATAATATTTCACACATATTATTTCGTACAAAATTACGCGGCAACTATTGATATTTTAAAACATTATGCATAAGTTCATTTGAAGATTAAATTTTGAAGAACAAATTTCATTTAGAAGAAAAATCGCAATCTTAAATTTTGTAGTTGTCGCAAAGCCATAAATTTGTTATCTTCTGCAATTTTTGAAAATTCAGAGAATTTAACGAAAATCAAATTTGGGTAATTTTTGTAGGATTATATTCAAAAAATAAATGGAAGAATTTTGAGCCGTTTTTGAGAAAAATTCAAGTGTTCTTGAGGCTTCGTGTGAAGCATTCCCCCAAAATTAAAATATCCGTTTTAAATTCACGGCGCCGGACATCAGCCATAGCAATCGGGGAATGTTAATTTGGGGGAAAATCCTTCTTACGGATTCGCCGTCACCTTCACAGACGGCAGACTTACATCTTGGAAGAAATGATTTACTATACACACGAACAATAATTATCCACTTTCTCAGATACTTACAATACAAATTGTTCTCCCAAACAATTATCGTTTTTCGTTGCAGCATTCCATAACTTTTCCTATATTACGTGTGTAGTATGGGAGAAAGTAAGAATCAATCAAATATACGTTTTTAATATAAATATGCCTTTAAATAAAAAATAAAATTGATTAATATTTCAATTTAAAAAATAATATTTATTTTTCAACTATAGTTCGAACAAATGTCAGTTATTGTATTAAATAATCACAATACTGTTAGGAAAGTGCAAGGATCCCCTTCCCATTCTGCTGTAGGTAACCCGCCATACATCGATGCTCTGAGGGCCAGGAGCTTTATGCTGAACAGGGGTTCGTAACAAATACGTATCCTAACAATGTGACCAGTTTAAAGGACTAAACTCAACACAGAGGATAATTATCCGTAATTTAATTTTGTTTAATTACGATTTCATTGGTGTATTGGAAAAATAACGCTTGACACACGAGGATAAACATATTTTTTCTCTTGTGAATAAAATCTTGTTTTTCACACTTGCATACATTTCTGTTACACGTGTCATTGAATACACACCTGTGTAGAAACAGTTTTTAATCCATACATTAGTATATATCTTACACTTCAATATAAAATAGGAGTTAAAAATCCACAGTCCGCGCGCTCTGAAAAGACGAGATGATACATTTTCTAAAAAATGAAAGGTGTCTCGAATTAATGCGTTATCAAAACATTCATTAAAATATACAATAAGTCATGAAATTAAATAGTGAAAAATTAAAGAAACGTTTTATCTTATAAGTGGCTAAAAGAGACCATTATTTGCAAATTAATTATTGTAAACTAGCGCCGTAGCAGGAGAGTATAATTACTAACGAACACAATTTTTAGCCATGTGTGATATACGTTTTACCTTCCGCCTTTTTGATATGTTGACCGTTTCTGTGAGCATATATGATAATGGTATTATACTGAGTTTGGCCGAGCACTTTATTACAGCGGGTAAAACAGAAACAATTTCAACTGTGTCAGGAAGCTTTACTTTACTTTATATAATAATATGCCATTCATTTTACTCAGAACTCTTGAATAAACAGCTTGTACGATTGGACATGAAAAAATGTTTTTACTGAGGAGCACGTAGAAGTTTCAACAACGGCATCTTCGTATCCATTCGCTTCTACGAAATTAAGCATGAATTATGGTTCCAATTGAAATATAAGTTTCACACCGATCACTCAGTACTGAATATAACCATGTGGAACATACAATATTGTTGATTCTACATTGTCTTCTATAATTATATTTACATTTATTTCATTTTCAATTAATTTACCGCTGCTTCATATCAGCATTTATTTGGTTCTGAATTGAGAAATTACCAACGCCGGCATTTACAAAACATAACGCAGTTGTTTACAAAATGTGTTCAATGTTCATCAAAATATTCCAAATGTTTCTACAGCCAAAATAATTTAAATTGAAAACCATCATTGTAAGTCGAAACAAATTAACATATACTTTTGATTCGCGAAATTTTTGACTTACACAATCTTTACTCAATAATATTTTTATGCTGTTAATTGCTTAAAGTTGCGAGTTGGAATACTTATTATACTCTTCGCAATCCTCTTCATGTTCCTCTCACTCCTCAACAGCACATCAAACAGAAAAAAGACGACGCAGCATGTGTGAGCACGTGCGCCTTACAGCACTTCGCTTTGCTGGTCCGATTCCTTGGAAGAGAGTTCGCCGCCTTCCTCGTCTTCCTGCGGCCTCTGGTACTCGCGGTTCTCCATGGTGAGCGTCTGCAGCGCCTCCGTGCGCGTGATGGCGTGCGCGCGGATGCGCGCGTGCAGGCGCGGGATGGGCGCGACCAGGCGCCGGTACACCGACCGGTCCAGTCTGTACAGCTGCGCGCCACAACATGGATGGGCCTACTCACAAGTTGCATGCCACCGTTTATAACTGTTACAAAAACGTATTGTTTTAATATTATTTTCATAGTACTCTTAGTCGGATATAGTGTCGGAAACTCTGTATACAAATACAGACGGATTGTCTGCATGTAGTGAATTCGGTCGTAGTAAATTTTCGTTGGCAGTCAACCAACACCGTCGGTCTGCGAACATTCAAAATAAACTAGAGGATGTCCCATTTAACTTGACAACTTGAAATAACAAAAAATACGCGATGTACGAAAAATTGAGCTGAGACTAAATCTTAACAGTTTTCAAGGGGGAATCATTCTATGCTAAAATCAACCCTCCCCTGCCCCCAGCGGGTGAGGCGGTGGGCAACATTGAATTCTTAAATAGGAACCCCCATTTTATATTTCAGATTCGGATTATACGGACAAAAATACATAAGTTTTGTCTGAAACTTTTTTCTGATTTGTGATAGGTGGAGATGTAATCGCAAAATTTTAATTTCCGAAGATTTCCCACTGTAATTGGAGTGGCTTTCAGTGTGGCCTCACGGCACACCCGTCAATTTGTTGGTAGTGTCTCTCCATGGTCCGTGCCTACAGTACTTCAGAGGCGATCCGATATTTATTAAACATTTACCTTTCTGAATTAACATTCCTCCTTGTTGCATCATGGATTATGTAAATGTGCAAGAAAAACTTGAAATAATTTTCATTTACGGCGAGGGATATTGGGAGAAATTCCGACGCTGATTGTATGCTCAACGTTTTCCTGACAGAGTACGATCGCGTTCTTCTGTCGTTAGAATTGTGCAACAAGTCTCTACTGTAGGAAGTGTACAACCGAAGAAAAGAACACGTAGAGTTTCTGCTACAAGAGAAAATAATCAAATATCAGTAATGGCAGCAGTAGCTCATGATCCACATGCGAGTGTTCGAGAAATATCTCAACAAGCAAGGATTCCTTGTATGAGTGTTTGGAGGATACTGAAGATAGATAAATTTCATCTGTATCATGTAACCTTGCATCAGGAATTAACTGACAATGACTTTCAAAACCGACTTCAGTTTTGTGAATGGGCAGTTCAGAGAATACAAACGAATCCGAACTTTTTTACTCAAGTACTATTCTCTGATGAATCGACATTTACAAACCACGGTGAAGTTAACCGCCATAACATGCATTTTTGGAGTGTAAAAAAACCACACTGGATTCGTCAAATAAATCATCAGTTATCTTGGTCGGTTAACGTTTGCTGTGAATGGAGTCTCCCCTGGGTAGTTCGGGATACCGCAGGGGATCCGGTGAGTCTCTCAGAAACATGCAGGTTCCACTGGGAATGTAGTCAGGCAAACCAACAAGACTCACGAAGACATTTTACTGGAATTTACTTTTGAAACGATCGTATCGTAATGAAACATAGGAGTGGATTTAATTAACTTTCGTCCATAAATTTGCATCCTACTTCACTGTTGATGGAACAAACAACTACAAAGAAAGTTGCTCTGAAAGCTGAACTTCGCTCCATCTCACCTCGCACGTCTCCAAGGCGACGACGCTCGTCAAGCGCCGCAGGCGACCGCGCATCATCTCCATCTCCCCGAAGTGGCAGCCCTCCGTCAAGTGGCCGATCTCCTCCCCGGTGGGCAGCACCACCATCAGCGTGCCGGAGCTCACGAAGAACATGGACCTGCCCGGGCAGCCCACGGAGTACACCACGTCGTCGCGAAGGTACATCTCCTCTCGCAGCTCGCGGACGATCGCCAGCAACAGGCTCTTGGGGATGTTCTTGAAGATCGGGGCCTGCGTCACCAGGCGCCGACAGCAGTGCAGCTTGATGTCATTTCTCAGAGCAGGGGGCAGGGACGTTAAGATGGTCTTCTCGTCAAAGAAGCTCTTCTGCAGTCGGTAGGAATAGTAGTACATTATTCGCTTCTGCATTTCCAATGGCATCTTTTTAGCTCGCATGTACAACTTCACTTCTTTGAGCGTCCTCTCGTATAGGATTTCCGACTCCGCTTGCACTTGAAGTACGTTCAAACACAAAGCTAGGGTGTACGCAAGGAGCGCTGCTCCCACCCAGGCATTTATCAGAAATAGGATGGTGTCTTCCCAGTTTCGGGGAGTCAGGAAACCAAATCCAGAACGGAACGATATGGATCGTTGAAGTGACAGAAGATAATGCATCATATGATGATCACAAACGGAATTTGTCTCGTTAACTATTGATATCCATGTACTACTCCGACGGTCCAATGTATATAATCCGTTTACGAGTAACGGCACAGAGAAGTGAGCACACGACATACAATGGAAGAAAGTAATGTAGATAATTATCAGTCTGATCAAGCGGAATTTATATTGAGGAATTCCCAAATGCAGCGACCAATCTTGAACATGTTCCATCAATTCAAACATACGCAGAAATGTAAAAATAATAAGAACGTGTATGAATATAGGTAGAGGTTTGTACGTCCCAGTGGCAAAATACTCGTACATAATAAAACCGTGTTCGACTTCAAAAAGAAAGAACTTTAGTATGGGAAGAACGGACAAAAGATCCGGAACAAACCACGACTTGAAATAACGCTTCGCAATCATTCGCCTACTCATGACCACTTTATTGTTCTGGCGCAGCACGTATCCCGTGTTGAACTTCATCAGTATGTTGAGTCCGAAGAAGGCGTCCATGGAAATGGTGCTCATGGTGGCGATGTTGGCGCCGGCCGTGCGCTCGCAGTCCACCCCGGCGGAGCTGGTGACGTTGACGAAGGAGAGCGTGAAGGTCTTGACGAGCAGCGAGCTGAGGATGACGACGATCATGAAGGCCTGCCAGCCCAGCCGGCACCTGCTGTACGGGTGGACGACCCACCAGCTGGCTGCGCGCGCGTGCTGCGCCTGCTCGAACTCGCGCGCGTAGTTGCTGCGCCGCAGCATGCGGAAGCGCCGGTGCCTGCGCCACGGGATCACGTGCGGCAGCATCACGTGCTGCGCAGCGGGACGGCCACCAACCCCCATTTAATCACAGCGCCCCTTCACACAGGCAAGCCAGGAGAGGGACGTACGCATCCAGACGGGAGCTTCGTTACGTCTTAAATGTTTGGATTTGAAGCTCCCGATTGCGTGACAGTGTCCCCCACTGTCTAAATTGGACTATCTTTTAAAGCTATCTCATTTCGGCGACTTGGCTTTCAGTAGAACAACAAGGAATTTTCTATGGGACGTCCATTTAGTGTCCAGCCGGCTTGATCTTTTCTTATAGTTTTTCATTTATTTTTATTTGTATATTAATAGTTACGGAGAGATTAAGATTTTTTTATTTTTACTTTATTTATTAAATATACAGGATAAATCCCTTACTAACAAAACACGGGTAGATGACACTTGGGGAAATGATGAGGGACAGTTCGCGTGCAGGTGGAGGATAAATAGGAGACAATGGAGAAATGAAAGGGGACAGGTTGGACCCGGATTATTTTTTAATATTTTGTGTACGTAGGAGAAGAAGAAAAAGAAGAAGACGAAGAACAGAGAATCGTTTGCATACTCCATGCGTGAGAGAAGAGACGTTCAACATATCCAATACTACTTGATAATTAAGGAGATAGTTTTTCCTAAAAGCAATTACGTAATTCACAGCATTTCACCACTGTGGGTAATTTGAACATTGTCCTCGCATGTTTTGTTTCTACAATTCTTCAATACTATTCTGGTAATATCCACCCAAAAATAATGTCAATAGATTAGCCTTACCGAAAGTAATCGAATTGGTAACAGATCATCTCCGTTGGTCACTTGTAAATGTCTGAAAACGCGTTTTTATGTGCTTAACCTTCCTCTTCAACACTTTTTTTCGACAATGCGTTCGCAGGTAGCCGATTACTATGTAAAGGATTGTTGAATTTAAGACAATCATACTATTATTCACGAAATAATCTTTCTAAATACAACTTGCTATGGGAATTTTTCATAAAAATCCATTTCAACTCATCTATAGTTTCCCATGTACTCTTAATATCACCTACGAAGATCAGATAGTCACTTTAATTTCACCTTGGAACATTATTTGTATTTTTCAACATCGATGTTTTTACGCTGCTTTAGTAACCTCTAACATTAAATTTGAGTGTATTAAAATTTAATTTGAGTGTTCGTGTTTATCAATTCGCCGAATAAGGATTCGAGAAGAAGAGACACCTACTCCCACAGCGTATATGTTACCCACATCTCAATGTGGGAAATCAATATGAACAAGGTGGGAATACAATGGCAGAGGTCCTATCCGGCGAGAGAGTTTGGTCTATGAAGGTTCTAAAAAAAGCGCTCCTTTGGTTCCAATACATGAATTACACGGACCATCAGTTATTATTTCATATTTTAACTTTTACAGTATTGCGATTATGGGAATTTTCCATTCAGAAACAAAACATCGGAAAATAAAAAAGCATCGATCACAAATCATTGATGTCAAGAAAACATCGGCGATAATACATCCAAGATTCTACAAAAAGCATCAATGTCGATGTCACATCCTCAGTTCGTACCCCTTTTTTAATTTTTGATTTTATTTATTGAATGTTGGATAATTACACAGTTAGGTATCACAGTTCTTTTTCGTGTTGTGATGGCTTACCTTATAACTTATTACACTGAACTTACCTACTTCACTCTTGGTGTAGGAAATTACAAGAACCCCAACTATAAACAATAGAAAAAGGTCAAGAAGGCTTCAAAAGGAATGTTTTAAAATCCTAGTTGGGAAGTCATTTAATGAGGTCAGGTTGTAATGAACTGCACGATTTATTGTAAACATTTTTGTGGAGGGCGATATCTTTGACGATCAGTAATACATGTAATTCTTTATGAAGTTCGGCGTTTGAAACAAACCACGGAGCGTGTTGCTAGTCTGAGGATTCTATTTTGTATGCCTTCGTGTCCCTTCTGGCTACAACGTTTGGCTCCATTCCCAAAATAATAATGACTTCGTAGCGCGACATCCCCAAACAAAATGTAATTCAAATTGCACTGTTTGCTGACCACACAGTCGTATACTCATCCGGAACAACACTAGCAGACATAAAAATCAAAATTCAACTAAACCTGCAACAAATTGAAAACTGGACATGCAAATATAGAAGTATCCTGAATCGAACAAAGACTGTAGCAAAAGTACCCAAATAAGCTTGTAGCTACTGTGCAGTTGACCATCTACAAAATATTTTCCCAACTCAAACAGAAAACACAAGAATTTAACTTGCCAGTGTATGTCGCCTACATAGAGTTTTCAAAAGCCTTTGATTCTGAAGAGCAAGTGAGTGTATTAAAAGCACTGAAATCAATAAGAGAAGATGACAAATACATCTCATTACTAGGGAAAATATATTTATCAGGCCAAGCAAACAAACAAAACGAGTAAGGCAAGGAGATCCCATTTCCCCAAAATTATTTGTCAGTTTATTACAAGACGTTCTTCGAAAAATATGGGATAATTTTGGAATTAATATTGATAAGAAAAAATTATCTAAACTAATATTTGCGGATGACATAATTTTAATTGTCAATTCACTCAAAGAACTGCAAGAATGCTCTCTGAACTTTTTTCATATTGTCTTCCCGTTCAATATATCTGTTTTTCAGGGTTGTGAATATATAACTTTTGGTGAATTTCCTAACTGGGAGTGTCCTAGATGGATACGAAAAATGTTTTTTTGTTTATTTTAATAATTTAAATTATTTTGGAAGTAATAGAGAGCACAGAGAATGATCGATGATATGATTATTTGATGAAGGTCATATTATTTGAGGTCGATTTTCTGTTATCTTATGGTGGTCTGAATCTGTCTTTAGGAAAGCGAGAGTTAATGCATAGGTTTGGTTCTGCTGTGCGGTCAAGGTTGAATATGGAGATGCTCTGAACTTCTGATTCTTAACTAGGAAAAAGGT
Organism: Gryllus longicercus; assembly: GCA_038098605.1. Taxonomy (NCBI): domain Eukaryota; kingdom Metazoa; phylum Arthropoda; class Insecta; order Orthoptera; family Gryllidae; genus Gryllus; species Gryllus longicercus. The sequence continues at coordinate 181,567 of JAZDUA010000696.1, forward strand.
CTACGCATAAATCTCAGAAAATCAAAGGTGATGAGTAGGAGGCCGATTTTGATGACCCAAAACATTGCCAAAACAATCAATAAAATGTCCTTAAAATGCTTTAAAAATACCCTAAAAACAAAGAAAAATGACGTAAATTTTTTTATCACAACCACTTTAGATGAACAACCCAAGCTGTTGGGTATGTTACTGATGTAGTCAAGGCTTTTTCCTATTGTTCAAGTGAACTCAGCTTGTAAACTTTTGGTTTGGACTGTTCTTTAAAAGACAATCTCTGCTTTTATTTATCGCGAAATCGGCCGAACTGACTTTAGCGCCGATAGGCGTCACAGGAACCTTCGATTACAAAGCACTCACAACGACTGACATTACAATATGTGAGCGAAGAAATCTTATATGCTGCTCAGGAATTCTGTGGTGAACATTTGTTGCACCTCATAAATATTGTTTGAAGCAAGTACCATCAAAATGATATTAAAATCGATGAAATCAGACAAAATGCATTAAAATAACGTAAAATGTAAAACAAATGACTATTAGTAGGCATCGACGAAAAGTGCAAAACAATGACATAAAATGGGTCATATCCTTTTGTCTTAACATAGAATTAATTTCTATACTAAACGTCTAAAATGAAAAAAAAGACATTTCATTACAATCTGCCCCTATTCATAACAAATAGTACAAAAGATAAAATTTCTGTTGGTACACTAAAAATTCAATATGTGGAAGAATATGTACATCTGGTACAATTAATGTCTTTCAATAACAACTCAAAAAGAATTAACCAGGCGAATTTCCGCAGTATGGTCAACATTTTGGTGATAAAAGTCGATTGAACAAATCGTACAACTTGCGAATAAAGAGAGATATCATAAATACTTTGTACTTTCGGCGCTCACATGAGCACTTACCCATAAAGAAACAAATGCTATTAATGCGTGCCTCCGAAAAATGAAAAGAAAAAAATTTAACATTTCTCTAGCAAGTAGAATACGAAATGAAGACAAAAGCAAGGCAACACAAATTAACGTTGAAAACACTGTTGAAACGACATTGGAAATGGCGTTGAGCTGGCCACATCATGCGACTTCCCATACCCTCTGGACTCACCGAATGACCGCTTGGGATCCAAGACTTGGAACGAGAAACGTCGGCAGGCAGACGAAGAGGTGGTCGCACGAACTGAAAGTGCTGCTTGGCAGCCAATGGTCTACCTCGGCAAAGGATTGTGAGAAGTGGAAGTCTATGTCTAAATCCAACACAATGAACTTACACTAGATTATTCAATTTCTCACCACTTGATAAGTATCAATGCAGAAAGTAGTAAGATGAAGTGGTAACTAATTAGTTTTGAGTAATGAAGTCAAAGTGAACAGTGTTAAATTTGACAGTGACAAAATGAACATTGTTATTTGTTGTGTGTGTAAATATCATTTACATTTTCTTATTTTGTGTATAAATAGCATATATTTAAGGAAATTCCTGAATGGAGTGCTTGAGAATTCTACCACTGTGTAACCCACCCGACAATCGGAGCCCTTTGCCATCTACAGGATTGTATCAAGCTGTAATAATAATTATTAATTGGATCGCTGGTGAGGTAGATACCTTTTTATTATGATAAGTAAATAAAGATATTGTCTGGTATATCTGGTACAATATCTTTATTTATTTATCACTGTAATAATAAAAAAGCAGGTGACCTACAAAGATAGCTTGGCTTAAATATTGACACATGCCTTAATTGAAAACAACATATCGAAATAAAAATTAACCAAGTCAAACATAAATTACACCACCTCAAATCTTGTATAAACAGAAATAGCCATCTGCCCTACAACACTGCTCTGACATTATTCAAAACTATAGTTAGACCGCTGCTTCTGTACGACTGTCCAATATGGTTACATGCATCCAATACAAACTTGATCAAAAAGCAAATCATCCAAAATCGATATTTAAGGGCATTAATAGATGCACCATGGTACGTTAGAAACAAACAACTACATAAGGAATTCAAACTAGACCAATTCGCCCATCACACTACACGCCTCTCTTCAAACATTTTAATCTTCCGCAAAAACCATCAGTATATCCGGATTCACGCTGTTCAGAAAGCCAATCCACAATACACGAATTAAAACAAATATCCATTGTAATCCTCAAATTGTTCTCCGGAACGGATTAAACAGGGGTGCCTTAGTAGGTTCCTTCAACCATTCTATTAGCAGTAATAATGAGTTATAATTTAGTTTTAAGGCAACAATGCATGTGACAAAGTTGTAAAGACTGCACCACGTAATCCTCTGGAAATTAAACAATAAAAAGCATGTTTTTAAGGAAGCGAAACGCGCGCGTGTTTGGCTGCTCACCTTGAAGCGCTGGATGAGCATGGCGTCGGGCGGCAGCGGCGGGACCGTGCGCCCCACGGGCGGCGGCAGCTCGCACGCGTGGCCCGGGAACATGTCCTTCCACGGGGACTCCTCGCCCATGCTGCCCTGCGCAACGAACACTCACAATTACACTCGCGCCTCGCCAGCAGCAACAGCAGGTTGCTCTCACAGAATCATTGGACAGGTTTAAAACACGTGCAGGTCTCAAAATTGTCTCAAGAAATTTTGGCATCAAGGAAAAGAGGCGCATTCTTTTGAATACCTAAATATCCGTCCTCCATGAATAAAGTAAATAAAACGAATTACTAGAGAACAGACAATACTTTAATTTGGATCAAAATCAATAAAGGCATTTACACATGCTACAATTAGTGACCAAATTATAAGAATAAAAAATATCTTGAAAAAACTCGAGATAGACCAAAAGAATTGTATAATCCTAACAAATACCCTCGTTTAAGATGGTAAAAAGTTCCCCTAAACCAAATGACACGTGAGTAGTTACACTATCACTCTAATAATATTTTTGAAAGGTTCATTTCTTTTTAAAAGGCCCCCGTCCCACCACCAACAAACTCTCTTCAGCAAAAAACCTTTTTTTTTTTTGTTTTTCGTCAAATTAAAACTATTTTATCTCATTGAAAAAATATAAAAAATAAGGAAATTATTAATACTATCAGAAAAACATCTTTTGATATTTTCACAGCGCCAAATTCAAACAAAAATATTATTTTAAAAAGTTAAAAGTCTTAGTCTCTGGATTAGGCTCTAAAAAACCTCAACAATTCCTCTCAAGACACACATTTTTTGTGAACTTTTCCAGATTTTTTAGACTGCTGGGCTGTAATTGAAAAAATTCCTTTTCCCGCTTATTTTAAATCACACAATATACAAAAAAAACAAGAAGAAATCAAGGTAAAATTAAATTGAAGAAAAATACCGCAATTATCTTTCACAATAAAATTAAAAGGACAATTTTATTTTCTGTGCATTTTCATCTCAACGCTCAGCAATATTGGAATGGTTTCTCTGGCATAGGACTGGGCCTATAATGCTGCAAACCACTTTTTGGGAGAAGAGCGCACGCAGTTGGGTGCTACTTTAAATACATTTTCAGACTTCATACAATTATTATTTACAATGTACAGAGTTTTCGCGTGTGTCAGGATGCATATATTTGGGTATCCGCTGACTGTCCGGGCAACGCCGCATCCGAGGCACAGGTGCCAATGTTTCAGCAAACATTTTGTGACCGCCCTCCCGGATTGATTGATTGATTGAATGTCAGTGATTCCGGACGCGTCGACTACTAAGATCAGTGGTCCCCCAAGTGAGAGCAGTCGGTCGCTTGAATTCTCCTCCAGGCAGCGTCACAATTCGATCTAACTGACAAGCTTGTCTCGAAAATCCTGCCACCGTCGGAAGTCGAACCTGGGACCTCCTGGCCAGAGGGACAGCAGCGACATCAGTTGACGTCCTGAGTCATCTCTCCCGGTCCTTCCCCTGGAGGAAAGTCGCGGGTGCTAAGATTCGGCGTCTACCAGGCAGCCAAGTACTTGACTACGAACTCCTTAGTTGTTTTTTGTAATTCTGACCCAATAATTGAAAAAAATCTGAAAAAATGTAAGATAGTTTTCGTGCCAATCCCTGTGACAGTAAAACACTTCTTGGAAATCCGTGTCCAACCTGTTCCCCTTCATTTCCCTACATATCCTCCACTTCCCCTATATTTTTTTCTTATACTGCCAAAAACTGTCATTTCTTAGCGTATGATACATTTATACAAAGGATTAGAACGCTTTAAAAACATGATCATTTGTAACTACATTCCAAGAACAAGGTGAGTAAAAGAGAATCTCTGATAGAATACTATATGTACCAGCTGTGAACACTGCCCAGGTAACGTGGATAAAACATGAACTTTACAAATGGTATTCTATCAGAGACACTCTTTCCTAATATCTTTTCATTTCTGACACCCGTCTTTTTCTATTATGCTCGCCTATACTACCTCTTCTACTCTTCATGTCCCCCCTCCCACACCTTGGTAGGCTTTCTCTTCCCTCCATTCCAAAAGATGGCTGCCTCCTAGTCGTACCCAGCATGTTATTCAGTTTTCGTATTTTTCCGACCATGTTGTGCACGTTTGTAAGTGATCCACGTTGCTTGGGCAGTATTTATAATTTTATTTATTATTTATTTCATGTTATTTATTAATTTTTTACATAATTCCACTGTATTTCTTTTTGTCTCTTTATGTTACTGTTTCAGTTTTCTTCCTCTTGCTCGAGACCCACTGAAGATAGGAAAAGTGTTTTCCCGAAAGTTGACTCTGGGAATGTAATAATTAATAAAATTATTATACTTCATTGTGGACGATTATTTCCTTTCTCACATTACGGATTACCACGAGATACCTACTACCTACGGAATTTATTCAAGATCCGAAAATTACACAGATGTATTTTTTCGAAAACATCTCTCGCGACCTTAATATTTACACTACAGGCCCTTTTTTAAGTTGTGAGTACACGATAATAACTCACAAACGGCTCCACATTTTTCAATGCAAATTTGCATATAAAAACTGATTTTACTCTTCTCTGATATTCATAAAATTATATTTTCACACAGCTATTAAGAGAAAAAATGAGAACGTGTGAAAAAAAGAAGTATTTCTTATTAAACACAATTTCCTCAATTACATGAAAGTAAAAAACCATTGTTTAACCGATGCGTACTGTACATATTATGTTCTATAACGTATCTGTGAATTTAGTAAACATTGAGAAAAACGCACACTACCGAGTGCGATGTTTAAAGACAGTAATGCTGAAAAGTAATTTTGTTTGCATTGTGGCTATGGAAATCAATGGTGCCAAAGTAATAATTAAAACATCTACATTCAATACCGCAAAGCACATTAAAAACCACGTATGCATAAAAGGTCAGTTTTGTTACATGATTAGTTGTATCAAAAAATGTTACATAACGGTAACACATTTACAAATAGAAGGGCCAAGTGATGCGGTCTAGAAAGACAGGGACTTCGAGAAGTTGAGTCCAACTACGTAGACTCAAGCTATGGGTTCCAAGCCCTTAAAAGTCATGAATGATTTAAATTGTGTACGTGACGTGGAGGATATTTCGTGTCCATTATATATTACATCTATACTCAATTCTTCCATAATATCTGTGACTGACAGGCATCAATGAGTGAGATGTATTTCTAACTGAGTAACTTGGTCCCTACATTCAAAATATTGATTCAAGCATCTAAATGGGGGGATAAAGTGGCCATGGGCAAATATAAAACTTCAGGAGCCAGATAGTCTTAAGCGATGTTGGAAATCCAAAGGTTCTCTTCCCTGAGAATGTCTCCGAGGAGCAATACATACCACCAAAATTACTGGTGCTGACCAATTAGAGCTGGGAACAGGGTGGGTCAAAACCGAAAAGGTAGGTCTGATCCTTGAGAACAGGAAAGAAACCTACACGAGAACGTCTGCACCATTCTGCAACCCCTCGCCATTGGGCGACTTTTCGACAGAAAATCTCGCATTGATGGGGCGTGGTATCAAAAAAGTAGACAAATCTTAATCCTATATGCAGTAAATTACTTCCTCTAACACGGTATATAGCCGTAATCCACAATTTGTGGATCCTTGACACCGAAATATTGATAGGCGACAAAACATGTTTGACTATCAGTTCATTTGTGTGTGATCAACTAGCGCCTGAACCGTTTAGAAGATTCGCTCCGAAATCGATATTCCCCGATCGATCTGGACGAACTCGAGGCCCTGCGAGTTTGAAACAGATATTTCGATTTTCGGGGACGGAGAGAGTGAATATTGTATAAAATAAATTAAAAATTACACTTTATTATTACATTTTTTCTTGGAATATCACAAAGAACGCATAAAACAATGGAGCTCTCTTTTTCGTTGAAATTCCTGAATTACCGACAACTGCAAAAGTTTCAAATTTTTTCGGCATCTTTTTACTACGATATTGAAGATAGATATATTCCCATTGATGAAATCTGTTCTTCAAAGAAATCTTTTAGGTCATGTACTACAATTCCTCGAAAACATGATAAGCTTTTATGTAAATTTGCGTGAAATATTACCAATTTTGAAACAATCATTATTTTCTCAAAAACGGCTCCAAAATTTTCTTCCGTTAAAGCAATAGGCGCTAAAAGTATAGCGCAAGTTCACTATTCAACGAACTGTATTTTCGAAATTTGCAAAAAATTAACATTGCAAAAGTACAGTATTGGTGATAGAGATTTTTCCATGATCAAATCTGTTCAAACAAATTAGATCTTAAATAAGGCCATGTACATTTTTTGGAAAAAACTAGTCGTTTTCGCGTAAATTTTGCTTGAAATAAATGCATTTTTAATCTCAAAAACGGCTCCAATTTTCTTTTTCGGACAGGCGAAGATGGCTTCAAACTAGCGGAGGTTTTATTTTCATTGAACTTACTGAAATTTCGAAAATTGCAAAATGTAAATAATGCAAAGAAGTATAACCCTACTTTTTCCAATAAATTTGAAAGCATTTGCGGAAAAATATGAACATTTCTCACTTTGGTGCACTGATTGTATCATACAAATTTCCACACTTATTTGTAAAAATCAAGTCCGAGTCGGTTCCAAAAGAGGGACTTGAGTGATTGAATATGTAAAGAAATTACGAAACATGAACTCACATTTTTCCGTACTTTAGACTAAAATATTAATAATGAAAGATGATTTTTTTACTCTCTTATGTGTTTATTTACAGCGCACGGATTGCCTTTGAGAAGTGGATGACGCATTACGAAATTATGGCTCGTAAACAGACAAGTTGAAGCAATCACGTGCCAGAAATACCGCACTACCCACCGACTTCCGTTTGTTATAAGCAAACACTATTTGTTGCCGCTTAGGTCACACGATCATTGTTTTGACGAATGCTCCTGCCCAATGCAAACAAACAGAGCGAGGGGCGGGGCGAGGCCCCGGGCGAGGCACGCGAGGCCGCGTCGGACGGCGCGTCGCCGCCGGCGGAGCGCTGGGGCCTTCGCGATGCGCCGCGCGATCTGCCAAGGCCATCGGAGGAGGGAGGATTTATCCAGTACTAAAATACGCTTTGTACCCTTCACACCCAGAAGGGATATTTTTTAAACAAATGGGTAAAATATATTTTATCAGATTTAGCTAATGCTGGGTGGTAAAATCCGGCGCTGATCTATCCGTCGGCTATCGGAGTTTTCCACAACCAAGTATCTCCCAGCAGCGGGGCATCACCCCAGCTGCGACAAGCTCTATGCTCCTGTGTGTAATGTGAGGTTAGGACAAGGAAGTGAAAGGAAAGCTCGCGCGCAGTCCGTGGCCCGTTTGTTAGGGTACTACTCCGGCATTCGCCTGAAACATAGCAGAACCACAAAAAGTACCGATCAGAGCAGCCGGCCACTAGGATTCTCCTCCAAACAGCGGCTGAATTACACCTAGCTATCGAGCTAGTGCCGAAAATCCTGCCGCCGTCGGGACACGAACCCAGGACCTCAGAGTCAAAGGCTCTGCAGTGACATCAGCCTGATCCACCTTTCCCGCTGGATAATTAAAAAACACCTACCTTCACGAGAGACTTAGCACGATATATAAATATTACATAAAGAGTGGATATGTTTATCCATTAAAATGTTTAGTACGGCGACGAGCTGCGTAGTTCTCTTGCAATTTGTTCGCGCATTGGAAATTGCTATACGAAGGGCGTTCAAAAAGATCTCGGAATGGTGGTTCAGTTTGTTACTGTTATAACCAGTAGCAATGATAACCCAATCCCCTTGCGCACCCTCACACTCGCTTCATCGTTGCTGCCATTGTTGCAATCGGCGGTAGAAGGTTTCTTTCGGCACATTCGGAGTTGAGCCGTTGCATTCAAATTTTATGTTCTCCTCAGTTGCAAAATGTCTCCCTTTGAGGTCCGTTTTCAGAATAGGGAACAGCCAATAGTTTCTGGGAAGGAGATCCGGAGAGAACGGTGGTTGAGGGAAGACAGGATTGTTCTCAGCGAGCAATTCCTGCACAACAAGCCACGTGTAGTTTGGCGCGTTATCGTGATGCAGATATTTGCCCGTCCCTTTCCTTGCCACTTGACCCGTCACGTCCTTCGAACCGCATCACGCAAACGCTCCAAACCTTGCTCATAGAAATTTTCAGTTACAGACCGTCCAGGCCACGGTGTAGTAGATAAGATAGTGTCTCTGAAGCCGATTTCGCCAGTTTGCACATGAACTTGGATGTTCGCGCGCTGTTCGAAGTGCGACATTACGCCGGCGGGCCGCCACGGGCTGACACGGAGCAGCGGCACGACTGCGCACTCAAACACGCACAGAGCGATTTTGTTTGCGGACATGCCCCGCCCCGCCCCCTACCACCACCACACAAATGTGAACCCCGTCTTATCGCTAGTTTGGCGACGGCAAAGCAATTCCTGGAACTTTCGAATGCTCTTCGTCTAGATTTTGTTGCAAAATTACCAGTTTGACAGACCCGTTTCTCTTGCATGAACAGTTCAACGTACGTCTCCGGGCTTCGCCCTGGACCCGTTTAGGCGACATCATATGGAAATTTTCGTCAATCGTAATTCAATAATTAGATAATGTTGGCTTAGTATTTTTGTAAATTTCAGAATAACATACCTTTGTTTACGTTAACTTGATTTTTATAATTTTATTTGAAAATTAGGATAAACTAGTGGCCTGAAGCAACAACAACGCTGTAGAACAAAACCACAAAAAATTGTTTTCCAAGAACATGCTGTTCAAGAAATACGGCTAGTCACTGCTGTAGTACACACACAGTACAACAGTTCTTTTAATACTAAAAAATAGAAAAAGTTGATAGAAAAAGTATGGAAGCCAGAATCGTATGGAAGGTAGTCGTTTTTGTGGCTTCCATACAGCAGAAAACTGATGATGATGATGGCTAAGCCATCGAAAGCTGCTTTTTTAATAAATAATATTGTTGGCAATGGCAACTAATATAATTATTTCATTGCAATATTTAAATTGAGAAACGAGAAATTCAATGGTGCATACCAGACGTCAATCCGACTATTAGTTTCGAAATGTTTAGTTTCTTTGTGAGTGTATAAAGGCCAACTTCATGGAGCTACGCCAATACTTGCACATCATCGTTCTTGAAATTATCCTCCAAATCTTATTTCTGAAATTGTGGAACCAACTTGAAATATAATTTGAAATGTAGACAGGTTGAATAACTAGAAGCGTGGTATTTTTACTTTTCCTCGTGATCACACGTTTTGATGCAGTATATAAAAAGTTTATATCTTTTAATTCATTCGTTGTCTTCATTGTAATTTAATTTGATTCATTGCACATTATTACATTGAAAAAATCTTTCGTAAACATAGACGCCACTCTTGAAATTACGGCCCATTACTGCTGAGTGGAGGTGTCCCATAAATGTGCGCCGTCGTAAACTGGCGGTGGCGCGGGGGCGGGCGCGGGGGCGGGCACGGGCGCAGGGCACGGGGCACGGGCTGCGTGGGCAGGGGGCGTGCGGAAGGCGCGCCGCTCTATTGTGGTCGCGGCCGCACCTCGCCTCACCACCTCTTCTTGCCTCGTGCCCGCATGGGCGCTCAGCGCCGGCGCACCAGGCCTTCAGTGGCGCCCATTGTCAGGCCAAAGCCGGCGCCAACGCATTCGCCTCCACGCATCCTGATCAATGCGTCGTCGTGCACGCGGTAGTTAATCCTACTTGTTGCTACTAAAAATCTAAGAAAAAAATTGTACTACGCTCTACAATTATTCCTTTTTGTGTTGGGCTACTCCTATTGATTAAACCCGAGAATAAGAATAGAATACATTTTAGTTATTTTACGCTCACATGCTCTCTGTTAACTTACATCACAACCATTAAAGATCGTCGTTATTCAGAGAGCCATGCCCAACCACAAATCCAATATTTTTTGGCATCTTACTAAAATTATTCGTAACAATTACCACGTATTTATCACAAGTTCAAAAAGAAATTTCCATTCTATAAACGTGTCACTTTTTTCAACAGTTGTGGGAAAGGATGTCCAAACTAGAATTCCCCTCCCCCAACACATTTGTTTCTGCCCACGGCCATCGTTTCATTTTGATACTTTTCACCTTATCACATACTACATAAGTAGAAAGTCCGGTAATGCTGCAAAGCGAGTTTTTGGAAGAAACATTCGTATTGTAAATCTCCAATACCGAAAAAGTGGATAATTCCTCATCCAGTATGTATTGAATTATTTCCTCTAACACTATGTGTTCTCACAATCCACACTTTATTAGATCTTCATATTTTAAAAAACGTTTACGGCAAAAAGTCCGTCCGTCCGCCCGTGCCTCATCTGCCTGTCTGGCAACAAAGCGGGCGGCTAAATCATAGGGAGGAGTCTTACCAAAATCGGTATTCTTCGATCGATCTGACTGATGTTGTGATCCCTTGAATTAGAAGCGGGTATTTTACTTTCTGAGGGTACTTTACATTAAGCCTCAACGACATTTTCAATTTTTTTATTGAGTAGAATCAAAATGAGAAAAAATAATTCGGTGAGCTCTTACAGAAGATCAAGATTAAAATCAAATTTCAAGAGAGAGTTTGGAGGAATAAAATTAACGATTTTCTGCGAATAATTTACTGGTTTCCTATGAAACTGTTTTTAAATTCATGTTTCTGTTTAATTCATACAGTTCACATTAATGTATGTGAAATTATCATATTATTAAACAAAGCCCATGGAATCATGAAAAATATAATTAAATGTGAATCAGACTTGAAAATATTTTTAAGTACGATAGTTCGCACTAGCTGAGTCGAAAGGTGCCTGGCGTGACGTGATACGTTATTTACAGCTTTAGAATTCCATATTTTATTATATTCATTAGTTCCACGGTATGATTCATAATTTTCAAAGATAAAATTATTTCCTACAGATAAGACAGAAGGCGGATGCCATCGTTGACGTAGTTCACAACTGAAACATTCTCTTCATCCAAAACGCGGATATACAAATCCCCCATCTGTCTGCAATTTCGAGAAGCCTCATTGAAATGCTTTCTGCATCAACTGTTTTCTCTATCACCACTTAATTTGACATCCCTTATTTGACAACTTTCTTGATCTTGTTTGTCACAACGCCTTACTTCTAAAGAAAATATGTCTTCATTTAATTGTTGAAATTATTGCAATTCAAAATATTTTACAGCGAAATGAAGAAAGGTGCTAAGTGAGTAGTTTATCAAAGATTATAAGTAACAAGAATAGTTTAGTTAACATTATTCCAGTCAGTAATTCTTGTTTTCACTAGCAGGCCAATAATTACATGAATAACTTAATGTTATTTTACATTATTTCCGTGCCAAAGCATTGCAATTACCGAAGTACGTAAGCACACTAGTCTAGCCAAAAGACAATTTAAAACAATTACAACATACTGCATTTCATTAATATTGAGTTATTAATTTCGCTGCCTTTACTACTATATCGCTTCGTCAGGTAAGGAAGGAAAATGATTTTATGATGAGTATAATTTCACATCCCATAAATTAATTCTATATTGTTGAAATTTGTCCGCTGAACAATGTGGGAAATAGGTTCTACCTGAGCTCAGGCATCTTGACCTTCATCTGCACCTTCCGCGGATTCTTCTCTGCCTCCAGGAATAGGCATTCATAGCGCATGGCTTACTTGCAAAAAGGTCCAAATAAACGACAATGGCACGAGCGGTATGCGCTTAAATCCAGTTAAGTCGCAAGCGCCGAGCTAGGTGGGTGCCCAGACGGCGCCTTCCGGGAAGAGCAGGCACAGGTACACGCAGATGGCCGCTCCCGTTGGCCATGGGGGGGGGGGGGGGGCGCAAGCGCGTTGCGAGGGGAGCGAGGTGCCCAAGGGGCCGAGAGTAGGCGCAATTAGAACGAAGGGTCAATGAATATGCAGCAAATTGTAGATATATGTTGTAGTTGTGGGAAGACGCCGAACAAATTTTTAATTATCTCAATTTTTGAAAATTCAGAGAATTCCACGAAAATCGGATGTGCATAGTTTTTTACGTTATAAGCGTTTTTACTGTACAATCACATTGTACATGAATGTACTGTTAGATTCTCACAAGAGCGATGTAACGTACTAACAAAACGAGTTGATCGTAGTTTTGACTGGTATTTCAAAGTACTATGTTAACAGCTCATACTTTGTATGGTGCCATGCGTAACTGGTTGTTTTACTTCATCGCATACAGTGTAGAGAAATTATTGCAATGCTACACGGGAAAACGGCTACTTTTCAACAGAAAAAAAGAACATTTTGCAAGTTCTTGTTACCGAAAAAATTGTTAATTTTTGCTCCTATGTGAAGCAAGTGACTTCCTCTAACACATTGTTTAATGAGAATACTGTGCGTTGTTGTTACCAGAAAATTGTTTATGGCAAAACGTCTGTTCGTCTGTGAACAATGTAGACGTAAATCAAAGACAGATTTTCATCAAAATTGATATTCAATGACCGATGTGGCTGATGTGGTGCTTGAATTAGAAATGAATGATATTCTTTCCCTGAGCGTATCTTACATGACTCGTCCAACAACGTTTTCAAAATTTTCTCAAAAATGGCTTCAACTTTTTAATTTATTTTCTTCCCCTCGAATGTACGCTGATGCAATAAAAACATTTATATAATAAAAACGGCGCAGATCCGATTTTCGTTGAATTTTTGAAATTTGAAGAAGTTTAAACATTTTTTAGCATCTTCTTACAACAATATTGAAGATCGAGATTTTTTCGTAATAACATGTGTTCTTAAAATATAGATCGTTAAATAAAACTATGTATAATTTTTTCAAAACATAGTTTTCGCGTAATTTTGTGTATAACAAAAGCAATTTTACAAAACAAAATTCTCAAAAACCGACTCCATTTTTTTCTGTCATTCTTTAATTTCTTTCTCTTAACTGCACTAAAAAATTGTTTCAAAAAATGATTGAATAAAATCCCATACAAAATTGTATTTTTATTGCATACTGTGATATTCTCTCGTATTTCTAACAATCAAACAATTCATTTATAAATTACTTACGTTTTATTCGTATCTTGCATATACCCCTATGTGTTTCGCACAAATTTTATTTTTATTTTGAAACCATTTTCAATTTTATTCATTAAGCATGTTTTCCCACCTGCTCTTCCCCCTGTTTTTAATATGATCGCATTTGAATTATTCAGAAGGCGACTTCAACATAAAGTTGTTCATGAATGGTGAAACAGCGTTGGGGAAGAGGGTGGGTAGTGTGGAGAGCTTGTTGACCACCTCCAATAGCTCGAGAGGCAGCCTAGCGGGGTGGCCTTGTGGGCGAGGAGAGGGGAGGGGAGGGGGTGGAAGGTCGAAGCCGCACTAACCACAACCTTTGGCTTTTGCCTGGAAGATCAGTGTGCAGTGGATTTTCGAAGTGGTGTCGTGCCGTGTTCTTACAATTTGTTTTTGCAAAAAAGGAACTAAGGTGTTGGTAAAGAATCAGCAGTAAATATTCATTTGTGGTAAGTGAATTTTAAACAATATTTTTTTTCTGATACGCCTTAACCGTTCATGCGATCTTCTCCTAAACTGGTATTCTCCCATCGATCTAAATTAACTCCCTGTCCTTCAAAGGCTCTGCGAGTTTTTTCTTTTTTTTTCTTTTTTCTTTTTTGAGAGTCCTTTACATTAAGCGTGCATTTACATTACAACAGCTTTTTCAAAATTTCCCCAAAAACGCCTCCAAATTTTTAAATTAAACTTTGTCTTCAGTTAGCGTAAAGAAAACTTAAAAACTGGCGCAATCTCAATTTTCGATAAAATCTCTGAATTTTATGAAAATTGCAAAATTTCAGAAAATTTTCAGCGTCTTCCCACACCTACATTAAAGATATTTTTTTTCTTATTAAACTGTGTTATTCAAAGATAGTTCTTAAAATAATATCACGTACAATCTTTCGAAAATTTGAATAATTTCCACGTTATATAGCGTGAAAGATGGCCAATTTGAAATGGTTATTTTCACAAAAATGGCTCCAAATGTTTTCCTTAAAATTTCTGTCGAATGTAGAAAAATGAAGTAAAAATTGGTCTGGTTCGATTTTCGGCAAACACTCAGCATTTTCGAAAATGCAAAACATAACTTTGCGAAAGTACTATATTGATGAAAGACTTGTTTCCTTAAATAAAATCTATTTAAAAAAAAACAGTTTTAAAAAAGATCATGTGAATTTAAAAAAAACAATAGTTTTCACTATTTTCTGCGTAAAGTAAATGCAATTTTCCTCTCAAAACCGCTCCAAATTTTTCCTTTAATTTTTTTCCATGAATGGAGCAGAGGACGTTTAGAAAAATGACGCAGGTACCATGTTCGTTGAACTCTGAATGTTCGAAAATTGCAAAAGTTACAAATAATGCGAGAAAGTATGTGCTATTGATGCCTTAGTGTCAGTATCGAGTACCCGCGTAACGTAGATTTTTGAGTGTAAACGTACTAGAGGAAATAATTTACAATACACAAGAACAATATTTTATCAATTTTCGTTACTAGAGCCCATCCAAAGAGTAAGGATTCTTCCCTCAATGATCTGCCAACAATGCGAATTTTTCTGTCGAAAAATCGCTGATTTCCGCAGCAGAAGTACAATTCTTTTTCTTTCCTACAGAAGTAGGTTGAAAGTAAAAAATTAAGTAAACATTGGCTTCTAACTTCAATGTAATCAAGGAAGGCTTATGTAAAATTATCTTTGCTGATGTATAATGTACTGCGAATGCTACTGTAACAGTTGTGATTTGTTTGTTTCTGTCGAAGTATTACTGTTGCTGGTTATCGAAATAGTTGCAGATTTGGACCGAATGCACTTTTAATTTATTTATTTAGTCAAAAAACAGTTAAAACTGTACGTGACGTATGAGGGAGAAGATCACGAGATGATGCGCACGTTTTCTTTGGTTCCAGAATCCATTCCCATCATTTTAAATATGAATAGTTGAAAGATGAGTAAAAGTTATAGATAAATAAATCAAAATAAAATTTAAAAAGCGCGAGATTAGCTACGTTTGAAAAGCTAGACATTTTCGTTCCCGAGTTAAAGAAAACTTATTTGCAACGGTAAATGAACTGCAAATTTGATATTTTTGCTTCGCTGACAAAATAGTAACTCATCTCTACCTCTAATCCTACCACAATAAGCAAAAGGAGAGTTCAACAAAACGTGCGCATATTGAAGCTACATTTACGTCATATGTCATCTGATCAGTAGCTCAGTGTATCAGGGAAACGACAAAAACCTGATCGAGATGGCTTTGTTTGGACTTCTTTAAGTGATGGCCAACCATCACTTAAAAGTAAAGCAGAATTGCAATATTATATGTAACTGTTTCCAATAATGCAAGGAATTATGTGCTCTTGGAGTAGGTAGTTTGATAATCGAAATGTTCGTGATCCACACACCCTTGAATTGATAAACAAGAACGAAAGCAGCAGCGAAAGAAAGCATTAAACAAATTGCAAGAACAAATTGTGCGTGTACAAATTGCATGAACTATTTATAGTACTTTATATCTTTCACTTCATTATCTTAACTATTTTTGCATGATGAGAAAACGTATTTACAGGCTAGTATAGTTCATATTTGAAAATGTTCGTAAACGTGTGAAGAACTATTGTAAAACCCGTGCCACAAGCGTTACAGTAAAATCATAATTCAATAATTGCTTGAAACAGAAGAAAGTCTAATAAAATTTCGTTTGAGTGACAGATATATCGAAAAATAAATCGCCAAAACGCCTCACCTTTTAATTGAGACTGCAAACGGAACTTAATTCTTGTTTCTTTACAGTAGCCAAGGTAAATTTATTACCTTTTATATACACTTCATTGATTCCATTAAACACGAAAAAGGTGCACAATGAATGAACGAAAGATGTGAATATCTCGGTGAATCTCCCGCGAGGAGGAACTGCGATTTGCAAATGTTTCTGTAAGAGTTTGCTGCTGCCACACTGCAACATTGTGAGCTTCTTGGCTTGTTGCATTCTCCCCAAGGTCGTCCAAGCGATAAACCGATGTAGCCTTCGCGTCGTATCTACTTTATGAAATCTGAGGCTTTCAATCCGCTCACCCCAACACAGAAGAGCCGTTGTACTACTGCAAAACAGAATTTATGTTAATGGCAGGGTGTTTAGTTTTGCGCAGTTGCTCCCTTGCATGGTTTCCGGGTCCTCAGTTACCGCGGGAAGAACTCGTTCAGCCATCTGGACAATGGATGTGGGTTAGGGAAGTGTTGTGTTGAGATTACATGCACGCCGTACTCTTCCTTCTAGGATGCAGTGACTCAAGGCCGTTTCGTTCCAAGCGCGCCAAACATTTTTTTTTCATTGAGCTTTTCAACGGGAGTATCAGCACCCGTGATTATCAACCTTTGAAAATAAAAATTACATCAAAGTTCTTGCAACAGGTGCTTTGTTTTCGTTGCAAGAAATCCATTTATGAGCCTAATTCAATTAAGCTCAGTGTCAGTAACAGTTCATCAAAGGTAAATTATTTACATTTCAATATTGATGTATAAAATTATCTAGAATTATTTTTACCTTTGAGCGAATGTTATTTCTAGTGATAATGAAAATTGATAAGAATGAAAAACAAAGTGTACAATTGGAAAAGGGGTTCCCGATTACTCATAAATCTCGTAAGTAATAATTGTCTGACCACAGCTGCTTTAATTAATATGTAAATCGAATGAAATACAATAGATTTGACTCTCATATCCACAATGTTTTTGTTTTTCAGGTATAGTTTCTTGCCTTGAGAATGAATGTATCTGTAGAACGCTTGAACATGATTTTAAAGTAAACAAAATTATTTTTGGATCTATATTTTTTACTACTCATGTAGCTGCTCTTATTTGTTTAATTGTTACTTTGGGGAGTGGAAACGTTTGTGATGATAAAATTGGTGACTTACAGTTGGATCTTGAAGCTCTGAGGACTGAATATGATTCCTCTCTTAGAATTATTAGATATAAACTTAAATTTATTGAAAATGTTATTAATCAGAAATGGGATTTTGAGGAAGCACAAAATCATGAAAAACAGCTCAATTTTGAGGAGCTTGATAGATCCACAGATAAAGAAGATATACATCTTGATTCTCAATCATCTGATTTTAATCTTCCTGAAAATATGATTGATTATTTAGACGTTGAACACGAGACTACTAAAAATATTTCAAGAGACCCTGAAAATAGCACAACAGCCTCTCCAGCATCAGAATTGCTACCTAGTGATGAGTTATGTTCTCAAGTGGTGTCATCTAATGCTGAAGACTTTTCAGAGTATTTCAAACTCTGCAAAGAATGGGATGTCCGAAGTAGAAGAACCAAGCGTTCAAATATGAGAGGTAAACAAAGTGGACGGAAGTCAACAACAAGGCGTCGTGTTCATCCAAACAAGAAACCCAACATTCGGGGTATTGCCCAATTCTGTGCCTGCCTGCATCCTTTCCTGCCTGTGTACTAACACATTCCTGCTTCAATGACATTTCATTAACTTCATTACAGACTTGCAGTATACAAACAGTCTTGTCATTTTTGTATTATTTCAACAGGTCCTGTAGCATCTCATTTCAAAGGCGGGGTTCCTGAAACATACATTCGGGATGGAGGTAGTAAGTCTCAAAATTCCTTGATTGACATTTCCTACAGTTTTTTACAATTGGAAAGATATTATCGAGTTCATATATGTATTGATTGTTACAGGTTTGCTTGCTCCATGGTTTCCTGATGACAAAGCTTCTGCAGCTTTCTCATTGAAATATGAATTTCGAGAAGGCAAAGGCACTATAGAAGTGACAGAAGAAGGCTTGTACCTGATATATGCTCAAGTAAGTATCAAAGTATCCTATTTATCTTAGCACTGTTTGTGATGTGTGTGTCTTAATGTTGCACTATTTGTAATGTGATAGTACAACTGATTTCATTGAATGAAATACAATATTCATGAATAGTACATGTAGCAAAGCTCACACTGAATTGCCAAACAGGAATGCTCGTACTGGGTCTGGGAGACCCAGGGACTTCATTAAGTTTCTGTGAGAATCGATGGGAATTCTTTGTTTTAAATGTATGCATATCAATTATATAGTAGTTGAAATGTTAATTATGTACATGGAGAAAATACACATAAATTGAAGATGATTACAGTGAACGTGTTGGAGTATAAAATTTCTAGTGAAGTTTAATACTTTCACAAAACAATGCAGAATTTAATTAATGCTACAACTTTTTAATGGGAATGTATTCTTAAACTATTGCGAAAAGTATTAACAAAATTTAAATAATATTTATTATGGAGACATTGTGTAGCTTTGCTCAGGCACCTGTGATAGAGATCAGATATGTGCTCTTAGGAAATAAATATTAGCAAAAATACTTTGACTAGGAGCAAAAATATTGAGTTTTTCTGACTTTTCTTTCAAATTCTTGGCACTAGCCTCTACCCTATCTCTGGAATTGATTTTTTAATTGGTAAAGTTCTCATTTAACATCTCTAATATCATTTGGAATGTTGCTTGATACTGCACAACTGGAGAGCTCATCTCTGATAAATTTAACACTCAGATTCTCTCAGTCGAGGAATTTGGTTTCTGCTCATCCACTCCAGATGACTCACCACTTCATTTTAGTGTCATGAACTTCTCTAGACTAAATATCTGTAACTTTACTAATTTCTTCACTCCTAATTTCGGTGGTAGGATTTTCGACTCTACCTTGGCAGCTAGGTCGAATTCAGTTGCTGTTCTGATCAGTAGTTTTCCATGGTTTCTCTGATCCACACCAGGTGAATGCCAGAGCAGTACTCTAACAAACTGGCAATAGACCGTGCTCAAATTTTCCTCTCTTCCTTGACCTATGCACACTTATACTATGATGCACCACACTACCACACATGCCGGGAGACTGGTTAGGAGCTTAAAGCTTGCCCCGGCTGGGGCAGTGACCCGCTGGTGAGAGATGCCTGGTTAGGGAAAACCCCACTAGCCGACAGTAGGTTGGTGCTGATTCTTGCCATCCAGTCGGGGAAGACCATTGCCACCTCCCATGCAAAAGACTACACTTACGAGACTGATGACCTTACTAGATGACATGCTATCCTTTTACAGATAGAAGAAATCTCATTTCTGTGGCTCTCTTTATTTTATTATTATTATTATTATTATTATTATTATTATTATTATTTATTTATTTTTTTTTTAAGAGGGTCCAGGTTTTGCGACAATATTTCTACTGCCATTGTCTTACAGAACTTAAGTCTGGTTTCCTTTCTTGTTTTATGTTCAAGGATTCTGTGAATTGTTCTGCAAAGTTCTGTTCTGTTTAGTTTGTTTGTAACATCATCATCATCGTCAGATACAAAAGATTCTTCACATCCCAAGTAATTAAAACTGGACACTTGTTCATCAGTTTTTCCATTCATTACTATTTTTGATCTGACAGGATATTTTCCATGATAAGCCATCACTTTAGTTTTATTAGAAGATATTTTATGGTTATAATCTTCACATATATTTTGTGATGTATATATATTCCTCTTTGCGTCATATCTTCAGTTTGCTGAATCCTAACCACATCATCTACATATATACGAAGGTTGAGTTTCATTTCGGCAGGGGGGGAAAAGTTAATATTAAAAAAAAAAATTTAAAAAATTGTGGTTACTATGTACAATAGTGTGATTGAAAAAAAAAAAACAACCTATTTTGTTAAAAACATCACTCCCCAGGAATTTTCCATTCCTAATAGATAAAATACAAATTTATATTTATCCTTATTTTTAACATGAAAGTTTGCCTGTAAAACGCAATAGTTTTAAAAGGAGTTAGAAAAATATATAATTTTTGCAGAAATTTTATATGGTTACTGCTGTGTTAAAACTAATTTATGTATGTTCATATGGTCATCCTTCTGTGGCACATAATAATCACAAAACATAATAAATCTACCCTTAACCACTTGAAAAAAAACAAGTGCCAATACTTTCAAATTGGCACCAATTCTAAGTTTGTTGGTTTTTGATAACACCATTGAGCACATACTGTTTGTTCACAATAATGACTCAGAGAAGAATATAAAATTGAATGCAGTAATATATTAAAATCAACCCCTTTATTTGACAGCTTATCACATTACATAAGAGTGTCTTCAATATTATTAAACATTTACTCCTCAGTGATTTTCCCATTTCATTTTACCCTAACATAGAGCACTTGAGTTAAGTGAAAAGCTTACCTGTAGTATTAAATTTTCAAAACACTGCAAAATGTAATATTTGTAAATATTTTAAACTGTTTTAATGGGTAGTGTATTATCACTTACTCAAAAAGGACCTTATGAATACTATCCAATATTATGCCGTATAAAAACACCAACTAATATTTTTTTGATTTTTGAAGAAGATGAGCCTGGTTGAAAAACAAACCAAAGGCCTTTAAAGAAGAGTTCAAATTTAAATAAATGAAAATTTTTATGAAGAAAAATATGTTACAGCCATATGAGGGGTAAAATTAATGTATGACTATGGTCAATTGATAATCAAAAATTCAGAAGAAATGCAAAATCTGCTTCAGTCTCAATTAATTAGGGAAAAAAAAAACTTGTTTTGAGAAGTCAGTTTTGAATCAAATTTAACATTGGTAAAGCAATGACATGATATTATTTAACAAGTGTTGGAATATGTACAAGTTATTGGGCAATTCATTATTGTGAATATTTGAACTTTTTTTTGATGTAATAACTTTGAAATAAGACTAAAGATTATAATGTATCGTTACATTCTTTCATATATATGTATATTTAATACCATTAGACATGTAAACATGTCCATAAAAACCAAATTAATCTATATTTAACACAATGATTTCCTTATATATTTATAAACAAATTCTAAAAATGTTGCATTTTTGTAACTATTGTTAAAATTTTAGATCTGTAAAGGCAAACTTTCCTATTAAATCAGAAGTCTAAAACTTTGTACATTATCAATAAGGACCAAAATAATGGGAAAAATCCCTGGCAATGCTTTTACCTAAAAAGGTTTTTAGAAAGACACCCAAAGATACAATCTTAGGTGGAGGTTAAGTTTTGGTGTTTCTTCAGTCACCATAATAAGCTAAAAATGTGTCTCCATTCAGAACATCAGAGTCTAGTGTTTCCTGAAGATTAACTCTCCCTCATTGTAACATCTTTCTTTTTTGTCCAGAAAAAACAGCTTTGATATATGATGATGCTTTACAATGTTTGAAGTGTCTGGAATACCAAACAGTACTTAAGTTAAATATAATGTGTTTCACCATTGGTATTTGAAATATAAAGAGGTTACCAAATTATAACTAAATATTTTTTCTTTGACTTAATTCATTATAATGAGTCTTGAGAAGCACCTGACAATAGTAACTGTTTGAAGTGTAATGTTTGAACCATTAACTGTGTATACATTTCCAATAACATTAACAATGTGGCACAACCACTACTTAGAGGCGCCAAAGAATCAATGGTTCACTCATGTAAATGAGTTTGGAAAAAAAAATGACTATGCTCCCTATCACAACAGGAAAGAAAGTTGGAAAACATCTTCAAGACATTAATCAGTCTAGGTTCCAATTGGCTGCTAATACCCTGACATGAATTACATTGAAAATGTTCATTCAATGGTTAAAAGAAATTTAAGAAAAGAAGGCCAAAAAATCCAGCTCATAAAACAATTCATTTGCATGCCACAAAATGCCAATTAAATTGAAAGAATAGATTAAAAATTGATTTTCAACATACCTCAGAACAAGTATCTTAATTTTGGAATTTTTGCAAAACATTAGAATCCTGTACAAAGAATCTGTCAGTATCTAGTCTCAAATACATTTTGTTTTATTCAATAACTAGTTAAATAATTTGGCCATCTGTGTAAAGCTAAAATCAATGCTTTGTTAATTATATATTCTATATCTTTTGGATTGTTTCAGGTTTACTATTTAACAACAGAACCTCTGAACACTTATGTAATAAACGTGAGAGAGAAAGATGCACCTGCCAAACCTATAGCTTATTGCAGTAGTAATGCTGTAGTTCCAGAAGGTGGAGTCTCGGAAGTAAGTTGCTACACAGCAGTAATTCGTTATTTAAATGCTACCAACCAGGTATACATTACCCAACGAGATAGAAATCGAAGAATGATTCTGCGTGATGGACACTCTTTTATGGGACTCATTTGTCTGAATTCTGCTCCTGAACCTAAGAGAAGACGTAAGAACCGTGACTAAGGTTTTTAATTTTATTTTTACTGTTTATAGTTTTTGCCCACATTACATTTGTATTAAGGGAGAGGCAGGTGATTTCTTTCATCTGTATTTTCATACCATTTTGTAATCTGTTTATAAAGAATGTATTTTCAACAGAAAAAGAAATTGCAATGTACAGTAGAACCCTGCTACTCCGAACCCCACAAATCAGAAATTTCAGATTATCCGAACAAACGTAGGGATGAAGGAAAAATAAAATTCTTATTTAAAGTTTAAAGAAAGGATTTTATAATTACTGTAGAAATGAACAACTAATTATTCAAACACAAATTGTCAAAATAAAACGTTTATTGAATTGGTAACTACAGTGTATATCACTTATAAAGCAGTAATTTCACTTAGTGGAAATTTCAAAATTGGTAATCTTTTGCCATAAGGAACTGAATCTGCTTGATGATGCAATGTGATGATGTGATCGGCACGCTACATTGCCTATTTATCACATTGCAACTATGTTGCATTGTCTGGTAATTTTATAGATGCATTTGTATATGTATGGTACATGTTTTGGATAATCTGAACATTTCTGAATCCAAGCAGACTGCACCCCCAATTAGTTTGGATCACCAGGGTTCTACTGAATTATAAGAATGGGAAAGTAAAGTAGAACTAAAATTATCTAAATTAAATGGTGATATGGCCATATTTGGATAATTAAAGTTCTACTGATGTTTGATTTGATAGGATTAATTTACGCTTGAATCAAAATAAAGATGTGCCCTTTTTTTTTGGAGCAGGGGAGACTGTTGTTCCTTTGACTCAGTGAACACTTTATCTTTTACGTTTTGTCAGTAACAGTTGCTATTCATATTAGTTTGTCAAGTACAGCTCTAGGGCACCAGTATTCTAATATAAGCTTGGTTAGAATCTTGATTTGACCCTTCCAGACACATTTTTATTTCTCTGCTCTGAAAAATATTGTTTTGTATTGTTAATTTTTTATGTTAATGATTGGTGAAACTGAACAAATATGAGAGCAGTTGTTAATCGACTAATAATCTGTATTTATGTGAAATCATTTTCATTTTTAACATAGCTGATATCATAGCAGCATAGTTTTTTCTGAACTAGACTTCATTGTGTACCCATTATTGTTTTGCATAATGTACCTGTGTACACTTTATAGGTACATGATGTTACAAAGATCGTCCTTCAGAATTATTCTGATGATGTTAAATAAGTTATGAACCTGCAAAATACAACAATGAAGATTAGAATGAAACTGTGATATATGAATATAATATTTTTGAAGTTGACAACTTTGCGTTTGTTCAGTTTTGAATTAGTCATAGATACACAAAAATATCTCGCTGATTACATAGGAGAAAATTTTATAGAAATCTAAAAACATAATTGATAAATAAAGCATAGTTGATAAATGCAATGGGAAGACGAGAACTTCATTTTCATAAACTTCTTGCGTATTACATGCGAGCAATTTTCCTCAAACCCTTTCTTTTGGATGTTCACTGGTACACAAGTTTGTGTTCAAAGGTACAAGACTATCATGTACCTCTGAACACTTTTTCAGATTTTAGTTTTCTCTTTCAAAAATGGAAAATGTGTTGTGTATAAACAATATCAAAGAAATGGTTCAGTACTAAATCAGCATCTTTAAATAATTATATTTTGAGAAACTGAAATAAAATTAGTATGTACTTTGAATTAAGTAATCAAAGATTCAACAGTCTCCTAGTACTTATTTATGTTAGTAAAACAGCTGTTGTTACTTCATTGAGAGATATATGACAGCAGTAGTGAATTGAAAGCTGAATAGTCAATCACACTCTCATTAATTTTCATATTAGAGTGCTTATTATTTTGGAAAAGTATTATTTTTTTTAAATTTTCTCCTCTCATATTTTAAATAGGGAAAAAATTAAGGGGCACAAATTGTCAGTGATAAAACTATATTAATCCTTGCTATGAAGCACTTTCAACAAAGGGTTTTCGAGTACTTTTTGTTTATTTTTCTTTCTTTGTAGAAACAAAGACTGTAGGTAATGGTGTGTGATTACAAAGGGCTTACCTTGTACTATCGTGAATTGTTTCAGGCATAAATAATACATTGTATTGTAAATAGTGCTGTCCAAATTCACCACATTGGTCCTTAGTAGATGGCTTGTGGTGTTTTGATAATCAGTGCTCTACAACTGTAATCTCAACTGCACTTCATTTAAGAAATTTGTTCACACAAAGAAAATTTCTTTAAATGAGTCCAAGATGAGGTCTTTTAATACACATAAAGAGTCTTAATTTCTGTTTTAAAAACACAAAAAGTAATTTCAATAAGTGCCATGGATTAATATTATTTAATTGTTCTGAAAATGTGTCCTCCTCCTATAGTGAAAGAGCTACTTAAAAGAACTGTAACTGCGAAAATACAGACAACCCTAATGGTTATAAATTCCACTTTAACTTTTCCAAAATTAGTACACTGTATTTTTCTTTCTTAACCAGGATTTTATTTTTTGAATCAAGTGAATAATGTTTTATCAATATTCAGTGTTTTTATTGTGCATTTTGCCTCAAATCCATGAAGAAATGTTGTGAAATGATTTGTATAGTATTGTTGATAATAATTGATGGAGATATGAAAGCAAGACTGGAATGCCAAGGTAGAAGAGATAATTTTTTTACATACCATTTAATATTAGAAATAATTACAAATTATTTTTTTTATTCAAAGATCTCATTTCTTTTATGAATTAAATAAAAAGAATTAGTTAGGCAGTGCTATATCTGTCAGTTTAAATTTTATATAATTGTTAATGTAGATGTGCTGTACAATTCACTTGTTAATCAAGGTACTTTTAATATAATTTTTAATGTTTTGGAAGAGATGCAAGGTTAGCTGATGCATATATGCCTAGGGGGTAGCTGTTTTACACATAGCAATACTTTTTGTAGCAACACAGTTTTTGTTGTTGCTGTGTACATGCATTTAACATACTAAAATATGATATTACGAGTAACAATTGCTGCTGAACTGTTCAGTAGACACACAAAGACAATCATTTTTCAATACATTATTTTTTTTCTCTTTATGTTTTTTTTTCTCTTCCTGTGTAAATTAAAAATTAAGAAGTTATTCAAAAATATTGTTAACTTACGTGAACAAATACCAAAAAATTCAAAGTGGGATAATTTAGTATATATCTTCTGACATTAAAAACTATGATACTCTAATTCCGTTATATTGAAATGTTTAATCATTGCACTAGAATGTGAATTATTTATGTATTCAGTTAAAATTGAAGAAAAGATATGGAATGTTTAAGAGTCATAGAAATGTTAAGTTTGATGTAAAAACTATGAATGATCTAATTATTTAAAATGTCTTCAGAAAATATAAATATTGTTTAATTTAATATTTTGAAAAGATAGAAAATAATGTATTTTATTTTGTATGAAAATTATGTGTTTTTTTTTTTACATGAAAAGGATGACTCCTGTTGCTACTTTTGTGAGTTTAGTTTTGATATCATATTCAAATCATATCATAAATTGTATTCATTGATCCCTGTTTCAATGACTATTTCTTAATTTTTGCTGTAGATAGATTCGTTAATTTCACCATAGCTGTAGTTCATCGTCTTTATAGATATGAAGTTTGGAGTATTATTCATGGCAAACGTTTCTGTCAAGGTTCCAGATGAATCTTAAAGTTTTAAAACATAATATTGGAAGAGTGTGTTTCTGAATGTACTAAAAACACAAATACACATCAAGCTACTTGTTTTTCTCTTTCTTTTCAGATTAACATTTTAACATTAATCACTACTTTTTCATGAATTTCTACTTCACAATTCATATCAGTGCCTGAAAAATTTGTCTCCCAAACAATACTTTTTCTTCTTTGATGAGGTTGTTGGTTATTACTTGCCTGTACTTGCTGAACAATTTAAGTTATGTGTGTATAAATGTTGGATCATAATACAAAGACTAAATACTTAGAGTGACAAATAATTTGTCGTCCAGTCTAATAATATATTTTCACTGTCGTACATTTTCACGGCACATCATACAACTTATTTTGTACGAATTAATGTACCTGGGTATGAATTATTATAAATGTGCTTTTGTATAAAGAATAGATTGAAGCACTTGACAATTATCATGGTGAGAATTTTAATTGAGAATTTATCATGTGTAGGGACTGGTATTATTTTTATACAGGTACTTAACATTCTAGGTGTGAAAATATTGTAATTCAAGATGCACTAAATTTACACCTTTATTTTGATTTGGTTTTATCTTTGTGCATTGAATTCTAATTTGATTACTTTGAATATCTGATAAGAAAACCATTGATGTGACAAGAAAAAACTGCATTTTTTCCTCATTTTTCTTTCTATACCCTTTGTAAGAGAGTTGTATAAATCAGAATGTTATAGAAATGTTTATGATCTGGTATAAAGTGAAGAGAGTGTGTATTATTTTTAAGAAGATTTTAAGGCTTTGAGTGGCATCAAAGCCTTGTATGAAGTTTGTGTTCATATTGTGAGGCATAATTGAAGAGCTTATTTCCAAACCAACCCATCCCCATGAAATACAATTTTTCACAAAGGGAAAGTATTCATGTTTAGCCTCTCAGTTCAAGATAGTATTCAACAGTTTTCAGATATGATGAAGAAGGTACTTGTCTACTCAAAAGAGGTAAATCCCTAATTATTGCAGTTAATTCATTATTGGCAAATTTATGTAGATTCTTGGTTATACTCAAAGAAACTTAAAAAAAAAAAGATTCTTTGTAATTTTTTGGGGAATTACGATTTAGAAAATTGACAATTGTTGGAACCTCATCTCTCAGAATAATCAGTACATTTAAGTGACTTTTTTTCTGCACAACACATTAAATTGTATTTTAATACGTAAAAATCAAAAAAAGTAGCAATTTATGTAATAATTCTTGTTATATTGCTGTTATTTTCTATTATACTTTTTCTTAGAGATTGTTTGAAATGATACTTTTCACAATTGGTTTAATACAATCCCCTCATTTTTTTAAGTTTTGCATTTTGGAGAGTACATTTGGCTTCAAAACAAAACAGACATTCTCATATTTCAGACATAAATATCATTTCTGGTTCAGGAGATACAATGATATGCTTGACAAGGTTGAATGAAAATTTCTATCTTAGAAATGACCTTTCATGAGTTTCCAGCTGGTGACAGCTCAGAAAGTTTGTACTTTTGTAATAGCACATAAAGTAGGAAATATCCAGACAACTAAGAATTCCATAATAAAAAAGGTTTAAAAAACAGATCATTTTCAAGAAGTTTTCAGTAATAAGAATATATTGATATGTAAAACTTCAAAACAAATGGAAATGGAGATACTGCATATGACTTGGGGAAATAAGCTTTTTAATTGTGTTTTTAGATGCATCTTGCAAGTTTTAAGTATGAGCCCAAAAAAATATATATAATAGAGAAATCAGTATTTAATGTCAAGATCTCAACATATGTTCATAGTTTTTCCCCTATACAGTCTTACCTTGTCCAAATAATTTGTATTGTTTCATATTTTCTATGGATCGTTTTTTCAGGAAACATTTTCAGAGTCAGTTTTACAAAATTCTCATTTTTTTAATGAAGTCAGGGAATCTTAACTACTCATTATGATCTCTATGTGAACAGAGGAAAATCATACAATTTGCAGGAGGGCAAACTTGTCAATTACATTACAAAGAGGTATGGTCTTATTTCAAACAGAAAAAAATGGCCTCAGGTTTACACAATATTTCTATTATGGAGAATTTTCTGGGACGTGATAAGCCTTATACTTTTTTTCTATTATTGTGAAGTTCATTACTTAATGACTGAAACTAACTCTTAGTGTGCATTTCTTGGCTAAAGAATATAATAAACATTCCATATATTTTGTTCTTGCATCTACCAGGCAGAATGTTTGAATTTATATTATTATTATACCAATGTTTTATGTTCCTGTTTTGTGATGTTTCTGAGATCAGAAATAGTATGACAAAATTTTTGTACCTGTAT
This sequence comes from Gryllus longicercus, assembly GCA_038098605.1. Lineage (NCBI taxonomy): Eukaryota > Metazoa > Arthropoda > Insecta > Orthoptera > Gryllidae > Gryllus > Gryllus longicercus. The sequence continues at coordinate 210,385 of JAZDUA010000696.1, forward strand.
TTAGTGTTTTATAATTGTAAAAAGTCAAATGATTGAGAATGAAGATGTGTGCTACCTAGAAAATTGTTTTTGAGGTGATTGTGACACTCAGGTTCTTAATAAATTGGTGCTGAAATGTTGAAAATGGAATGCTTTGTAGTTTCTTTTCAGTTTTTCACAATGTGTTAAGATTTCATAAGGTAAAATTTTGATACTGTTATAAATAATGATTTGTGTTAAAAGAAAAATAATATTATTTTGTATAAATAGTTTTCTACACAATTGTAATAAATAACCACTTTTATTAAGTCTGACATCTACACTATATACTATTTTTTAGCAATAAGCCAGAAAAGTATTCTGATATGTATGTTATTAGTTCAAAGAAGCATTTAGGCTATATTATTTACAAATTCAAAATAAAAAAACATCATGACACATTCCAAAAATCATCGTCAACATCTTCTGTATCCCAACCGGATTCACGTTTCTTTTCACATTCACTAAAATCCACTCTTTTGTCGTATACAAAGTTCGGATCAGTTGGTTTCACTCTGTTTTTATTGAATGTCATGTCCATAATTTCTTTTTTTCTCCTAATAGTCTCAGCGTTCAGTTTGTTCAGATCCTCATCATCACAAACAGAAAATTCCTTGTTGACTAGGTCCAAAGCTTTATCAAGTTCAACACCTTTAATATTCTCTTGCAAAAGGCGAAGCATCTTCTCTACAGTAAGAAGAGGTATACTTTCCAGTACCTTATTATGTCTAGCCTTAAGATCTTCTGCAATGAAATTTACATTCGAGCTAGCTCTGAAGTTTCTAAGCGGCATTATGTATTTTCGATGTTTCTTCTTCACTGTATCCTCGTACAATATGACAACAGCGGGAGGCGAAAATTTTATTCCACACTTCAGGGGTACGTAAATTCCACTCATGTCAAAATGTCTAATCCGCCCAGTACTTCGAACAGACAAAACTCCAATCGGTATGAATATCAAATTTTCGTCTGCGTGGATTCTCGAGGGAAAAGCATACAAATATGGCACGTTCTAATTAACATGCTTCATTTTATACCTCTGACCACGAAAATTTCGGGATATAATCCATTTGCGATCAATAGGACTATCACATTTACTAATCCATACTTCCCTCGTTTCTTATGTCATACAAGGTCAACAGCTGTTGGTCTTCGGTCGCAATCATACAGGCCATGACGCCAATGAAGTTGCAGTATTCGTCGAGAGATGGCAGCACTACATAGTCAATCACATGGTCCTAACGAATGACAAATAGAGATATCCAGAACAGGTAATTCGAGTGCTTGTGAGGGCAGCACTCTCGCCTCTGGCTGGTAAATGTCATTTGCTAGTTGCCTATGGGACTATTTTCTTTCAGTACGTCGAGATCTTTCTTTTGGAGGTTTTCCACTACAGATGTTTTAAAAAGGTTTTTGTTTCGTCTTGGTTCACGTTCTCGTAGATGTTCATTTTCTCTAATATATATATATATATATATATATATATATATATATATATATATATATATATATATATATATATATATATATATATATATATATATCACGATAATGATGTGTGCGGTAGAGGACTGGACGCGAGAAAGAAATCAATCTTTTTTAGATTGTTGTTCCCAGAAATCGGGAATGTAAAATTATATAGCACCCTTGGAACAAAAATGATAAAAACGAATTTCTGCTTTGAAGCGAGAGAAGTGATTTAGTATTTGTAGAGCCAACAGTGATCTCTTATCAGATATTACCATCATAAATCGCAGTTCAAACGTCTAAAAATTTTCCTGTCATTCTCAGATATTTCTTCTGTTAACATGAGCAGAATATCCACATTTTTGCAATAATATAAACAACCCGCTCTAAAGGATCTTACGACATTGCTCTCACATTTTTTTCTTTCGCGCTTTCCCTATAGGCCCTACATGTTGAACAAACCCTACTTCACGATACGTACGAGCCACCAAGATTTTGTGGACCTTCAACACTTTATTTGTATAAAAGCTAACTCCAAATATTTCGTAGCTCACCAAATCCACATCTGGCCCAAGGGCTATCAAATCGTATGTGTGAATTGTGCCGCAACAAATCGCCTCAAATGTTGAAACTTGGTAAGTATTCAAAAAATACAAATTCTGTTCATTCAGTTTATTTTTAAAAAAAAACATTAGTGTTGATAGTAATTTTCATCAAAAACAGAAATGCCCTACATTATTAACTATTTATCTCTTAAAATTTCAATCTTTAAATGGGAATCTCTCCTATTCAAGAAAAAATGCAGTTGTTGATTTAATTAAATTAAGGATAGGGCAAGGGAAGATTTATTACGAAAAAAAGTTATTAGATATATCACATTTTTGGACAAGTAGCTTACAATTATTGGAATTAGGTTATCAATATTGAAATACCCGACAGAAGAAATGCGTAGTAAAACATTATTTAAATTTTTAAATAATCGTGTATTACATTTATAAATTAGTTAATTGGAAAAATTAAACATTCAATTTATCAATTTTTGGTTCAGTTATTGAAAGATTTACCGACACCGTGAAAAATTACGAACATAGATTTGTTTTTATGAATATGTTGGAATTTTCCGAACGATTAGTAGGCCTACGGGTTTATGTAGTTAATATTTCTCTCAATGATAATCGTGAGTACATGACCGTGAGGTTGGCGATGGAGCTTGAGTACCCCAATGATCCTGAGAGCTATGCCGGCGGTAGCGTAGCTACTGGTAGGGCCTCCCTTGCTGAACAGGTGAGAGGTCAGACAAAGAAGTACTGCAGAGGAGAGTGGGAAGGGCCATGAAACTCTGGACGTCCTGTTATCGGCCTATGGAGGAAACAGGAGAGAAATTGGGTTGGCACACCCAGGCCACTGATTAGAGTGGAGGCCCGAACCTTGCACTAACCAGCGAGGGAGGCTGCCATCGGTAGTCAGTGGAAATCCCATAGGGTAAAGTAATGCCGGCTGGCGATCGGAGGGACCCTTGCTGGGCCCTGCGGGAGAGGTCCCGAGGCCTCTGTGAGTCGCAGTAACGGATGACAGGAAATGACCCGTGGGTTAAGTGTGATCTGTGAACTCGGGCCTGCTCCCTGTGAATCCTCACTTAAAATCAATGAGCAAAATGGATAGAACAAGAAATGTAATTACGTGCTTAACGTGCAGTGTTCAAACAATGTCCCATACCTGCTCAGAAACCGAGCTAATGTCACCTTGTCGACGTCTGGCTATCTCACGAATGTTAGTCACAAGGACCCAGTCGGCTGTAGTCAGAGTTGGACACGGGATGAACTGAAGCAGATGATATGGTTCTTTTACTATGCAAAAGCGAAAAATAGGGGCTCGGAAATTGAAGTTTTCCAGGAATGGAGACAGCGGTTCCTAGATATGAGACCTACCCTAGATTCAAGCTTTCCAGTCAACAACGATAGATACTCAGCAGTGGAAAGTTCACATCAGAACAACTTGCTAATATTCAGAGAAATACGGAGTATGTTCTTCGATCGAACGATAGTTCTGTTGATATTTCTTTGCAACGAAACATATGTCAGTGGTGAAAATTCATCTGGCAATGAATCGCACGATAAGGACACGATGCGAAATCTCCTTCCACGCGGGATAGAAAGAGTTCGTCAACTTCCATTCGAATCTCTTGCACCGTTGAGGAGAATATACAAAAATTCCAAAGCTAAGAGAGTGATAGAGACAGCGAACTCTTAAATTTGGTAAAATTAAAGATGGTACAGACCCCAGGTAGAGATCTAGATATTATTGACATCAGTCACATTGTGAATGTAACTGGATATCTGCTCTCTCAGATAATTTCGGAGTCACTCAAGAACAGACGGCCGACAGCAAAGCAAAGTAACCAGCCCTGTACCACCACGGACGAAAAGAATTATGAAACGGATAGCCGACACTCGGTGTGACATATCTCTCTGATCCGAGGCATCTTCTAAATCAACACATACCTCTAAAGCTCAACGAAAAATATTCAATGTTGAACGAAGTACCAAATGGAAGATGAAAAGCAGGCTAATGATAACTGAGAAGCTAAAAGAGAAAATTCAAGCATGGGTTCAACGAAAAGACGTTACAAATATAGAATACACTTCCGTGTGCAGAATCGGTTGTTTGAAACAGACGTGAAGAGATTCTATCGCAATCTGACTCTAAAACTGAAAGACAATACTGATCCACCTTCAAAAGATGACATCGAAGCATTTTGGGTAGGAATCTGGGAGGAAAGCAGATCGTACAATTATGACGCATCTTGGCTTCAATCTGAAGTTTGTGCTGCCAATGAACTTGTGAAAACAGTGAAACATATTCACGAATTCTCGGAAGAGGACCTCTTCCTAGCACTTAAGAACATAAAAAAATCGAAATCCCCCGGAATTGATAAAATCCAGAATTATTTATTAAGAAATTAACATCAACACATTCTCATCTAGCAAAGGCTGTTAATAAAAGTTTACAAAATCCAAAGGAACTCCCGAAATGGTCACATGCGCCATCACGTATTTGCTACCGAAAGCGGGAGACAGCTGTTTGGCGAAGAACCACAGGCCAATCACTTGTCAGCCAGTACTGTACAAAGTTGTAACGGCAGCCATAACTGACAAAATGTCCAGCCGTAGCTGACACCTAGAGAGGAACCATCTGTTGACAATTGAACAAAAAGGATGTAAAGGTTCTTATGGCTGCAAGGAAATCTTGCTACTAAATAATGTCGTCTTGAATGATGTAAAGAAACGAAAGCGTAATTTAAGCATGGCTTGGATTGACTATCAGAAGGTCTTTAACAGTGTACCACACGATTGGAATTTGAAGACCCTGAACATATATCGATTTGATGCTAGACTTATTGAGTTTTGTAAGGCTAGTATGAAGTAGTGGAGTACCAGGTTACTAATACAGAGCGGAAAGGAAGCAGTATAAACAGGAAGTATTCTAGTCAAGGAGATTCGCTATTCCCTCTGCTGTTTTGCATTAGTGCGATCCCACTGTCTAGACAGTTGTGGCAAGCTGACTTTGGTTACAAGGTCCATGGTGATGAAATAGCAGTATCACATTTGTTTTACATGGATGATCGTGAGATGTTTGCTAATAATAAAGCGATACTCTTCCAAATGCTGTCTGTCGTAAATGATTTTAGCAATGACATCTGCATGAAGTTTGGTCTTGACAAGTTTACAAAAATAAATTTAAAGAGAAGGAAAGTGACATTGTCAGAGAGCATTGAAGTTGTTATACACACTGTGATTATTAATCTTGAGCTAGGTAAAACTTGCAAATATTGGAAAATGCAGGGAGTATTATAGAGCGAGACTTGTCCCGCTTGCCACCCTGAACTGCAGGAATAAAATACCTGCAATTGGTAGTTTGGCGGTGCCTATAGTCGAGTACAGTTTCGGATTCGTGGACTGAACTGAGCAAGAAATTCGAATCATGGAACGAAAAAACAGAAACTGCCTACAATGCATCTTGTCTCCCACCCTCGAGCTGATGTACTTAGACTTAATGTGTAACGTAAGAAAGGAGGAAGAGGCCTCAGACAAACTGAAACCTCCTGGCACAATGCAATATTCGGGATGGGAAAGGATGTAGTCAGTCATCAAGATTAACTTCTAATGAAACAAGTCATGAAATCTGACCGAAGAATGGAAAACAGACGCATTTTTAGTGTAGCAAGAAGCATTGCAAAGAAAACTATGCAAAACACGCAGAAAAACACAGACATTGAACTTGTACAGAGAAGGGGGAAGAATACCTGGAACGGGGAGGGGGGCGTTAGCGGACTGAAATACTTCTCTATACAAAGTAAATTTTTACACCGCACCGGGCCGTGAGGTGCCCGGGGGGGAGAGGGATGGCGCTGGTTAAGAAGGGAGGCGGAGGATGACGAATTTATAAGAATTTCATTGCACATAAGTTTATTTGATATTAGATTTCTATTCTACGTGAATGGGATGATATGATAAATGAAATGTTAATGTACAGTAATGAAAGCAAATGAATTGTACAAAATGGATGTTCGTCTTTAATTGTCACCGTGAAGGTGACGTCGTGACCTTTGTCGCACTACACTTCCATGGGCACACGGTGTTGCCGAATACCTGCTGCTGGGTGGCTGCGGCATGCGTGGACCCGCGGTGCTCCTCTCCCGGGCGAAGCTGGAACGCAGGCGTCCCACACAGTTCTCTGGTTGTGGGGAGAGTATGTCCCGCAGCTTGAATACGGACCGGGCCCTAGGTGGGCCGTGACTGCAAGAATGTGCGCTCGGCACACACGGTCTCTCGCCAGCAGGCAACCGAAGGTGTGTGAGTCAGGTGGCTTCCGTACACCTGTGTAGTGGCTGCTCGTCGATGATCGAGCAGCGCACTCAACCCACTGGTACACGTGCCGAGGGCAGCGTGTTTACATGCGCGAAGCGCAAAACATGAAGATGCGTTCGTGAGCGCGGAGACTGCTCAGCGAAACGGCCAAGGATAGGCGGTGTGGCTTGTGCCTCTCGCGGTGGCTCTCGCAAGACTCTCCTCGCACAAGTGAAAGTGGCGTTGCCAGCCAGAAGGCTGCAGCCCTTCGGGAAAGCGGGAGGGGGCGCCGTTCGGGGGAGGGGCCGGCGGCGCGGGTGCGGCGTGGGTGCGGCGGGCGCACCCTGCGGGAGCGGCGGCCTCCGGAGGGAGGGAGCGACCGCCCGCCTTTGCGCGAGGGCTTTGTGTCGTGGACGGAACAGAACTTTCGATGCTACTAAACATGAAATGTGACACAAAAACTGTTAAAGAATCGTGGAGTGACAAACCACTCCATGGACAATTTCTAAAAAAAATGGACAAGGTGGAGATAAAAAAATCAATAATTTATTTTATTGAATTTTTTATCTCCACCTTATCTTAAAAGAGGAAGAATGAAGCCAGAATCGGAAGCAGTTCTAAAACTGCTCAGGATCAGCGGTTGACAACACGATATTACGATAAAGCGGTTCTCAAAATTTCCCAAAATGATAAATGCTGCATATACCAGGAGCAAGTAGAAACCACATCATCTCAGCTTGTCCAACTCTAGCAAAGACCGAATACTTGAAAATGCATAACAGGGTGTGTAGTTACCTCCACTGGCAGATCTGTACCGCCCTCGAAATTCCAAACACATGCCCCAAGTGGTAGGAACACTCACCAAAACCGGTGACATCTGTCGGACTCTATACAATATTGTACGACCAACAAATTCAAACGGATCGCACGATAGCAGCAAACAAACCGGATATTGTTGTTCGGGATTTGGAGAAAAATCGTGTCTATTTGTAGATGTTTCTATGCATTGCGATCAAAACGTCCTACCCGAGGAGGCAGAGAATCGTCTCAAATGTAAGGGTTTGGAAACAGATCAGTCGAATGAGGGCATGAAAGCACATTCATCGGAGCTACGCGATTTGTTCCGCAAAAAGTGTGTAAGAACTTGGCTAAACTTCCAGGTCATTCAAAAGACTGGGAAGTGCAAAAAATTGCTTTATTTGGAACTGCCCACGTTTTGCGCAAAGTATTGTAGAAGGGCCGGCACGAGTCACTAGATCTGCTCCTTAGGTAGCTGGTTGCAACCTGGAGCAGATTTTATAGTCAGCCGACTCATAACATCTTAGTCGTTGTATACATGATTAATAATAATAATAATAATAATAATAATAATAATAATAATAATAATAATAATAATTGACCGTGGTAACGGATCTTTTTCGTCCGTTATCCAGTACTGCCCTCCCAGAGAAGAATTCTGAGCAGTGCTCTGAAGAAAAGTCATAGTGGCGACCGGCGCTCGTAAGGCCGCGCAGCTGTTTCTAGCACCGGGGCAGTTGGGAAAAATGGGTTACCTGTGCTGGTGGAAAACGGTAGTTTTCGGCGGGATCGTTTACGGCAGTTCTAAAAAACCCTTGTTTTACAAAGTCAAAGGATGACAAGCGTTCGAAGATATAGGAAAATGATCGGCGCTGTTGCCTATAATAAATTGTCTTTGGTTTCTTGAAGTGTTAATTTTTGCTCATCATGACTCAAATGAAATGTAAAATGCACCATAGGCCCATGACCTGGAACTATAGATCGGCGTTTTCTAGGTAAATCCGAAAAACTAGATATGGATATTCACATGTTCGGCGAAATTGAAAATGGAGATGTATCAGACTAATATATCTGATAATAAAGACGTCGACTATGATTAGATGCCACGAGCTAAAATGATGTAAAAACACACATCCAAAATTGGAGCTGTCCAGGAAGAAAAAACGCACTTTATAGAGACGGGAGTGACGAAGACGAGCAAAATGACATTGAAAAAGTTACTTGAACTGAATTTATGACAATAATTGTGAACTATGATAAAAAAAACTACCTAAAATAAAAACGGATTGAAAGTTGCTAATCCTACCATTGACGTAAATTATTTCGAACTCGGGCCACCCTCAGAAATTGATAAATACTAAAATCGTAATTTGAAAACAAATGTTTCTAGTAATTCAATTTTAATCAGGAAGAACAAGTGGGTGTAATACACAAAATATTTACGTGTAATACATACATTAAATTGGCCGTGAGCACAGTCGCCCGTGAAATTCGTTTAGATGACACTTTTCATACTCGATGAAAGGACACGCGGATCCAAATCTTCCGTACATTTCATTTTATTATCGTATCGCACCTTAGCAACATTGCTAAGGACAATATTTACTTGGAATCATTATCGAAATGAAAAGATACTGGTATGTGTTCGAAAGAATCGTGGCTATTTATTCAAATTTGTGAAACAAATGCGCTGCACAATTGATACCGAAAAATCAATTAACGAATATCTTGTTTCTCTCCCAAGCAGTGGGAATATACAGAAAGTACTTCAGGGAGGGGGAGTTCCGTTAAGATCCACCTAATTACTTTTGAAATACATTTTTTTTGCTTTTAATTGTTAAAATAAAACGAAATAAAAATATGCGAATAATCATTGGAGAAATAATAATACTTGTCAAGAACATTTTTGTAACAAAGAATCTGAATAGTGTTCTTAGCTAAGTTTTGGACTATGAATTCGAATATGAAATCAGGTTTTGCCTATCGGGCTCAGTTTTGTAGTAAGTGAGTGTTGTTCGTGATCGCCAAGTAGTTTATTTCAAAATATTTCTTCAAGAAAGTGACACATTTTTTTAGTGATATCGAGTCCGTTATGAAGACTGTTGGCCATGATTTGAATGTAACTGAATGGCGCTTGTTCAAAGGTTCTAGCACAATAAATCTGAAAGTACTTCTTCACAACGGGAACAAATTTCCTTATATTCCGAATGTCAATGCAGTTAACCTGTAAGAGAACCTGCACGATAACTTTAAACTTCTCTTTACACTTATCAAATGTGAGAAGTACTCGTACAAATGGAATACATGTGAAGGTCTCCAGATAATTGCAATTCTGCTCGGCATGGAGCTCGGGTAAACGAAGCACTGCTGATTTCTAAGTGGGTGGTCCCACGTAGTAGCGTCAGAGAAATCGGAATTGAGAAATGTGATTAACACGCGGCAGAGAACTAAGGCGATATTGTACGTGGACGATCATACCACCGTATGGGATGTAACATACAACTTAAACTACATTTTGGAATCATTATTTGGACTTCTTCCCGATTCACCTCAGCGCCTTTAGCGACGAACATGGTGAACGGTTCCACCAGGACATTGCTCAGACGGGAGAGCGTTATCAAGGCAGTTAGAATGACGCAATGTTGACTATTGCTGAACCTTCTAGGAGACGTGCCTGAGGCAAAATATCGTAAGAAATAGGGAATAAAATATTTTTTTTGGTATGCTTCTTCACTTTTTTAACACTTACGTTGGTGTAGTTTTCAATGTATACATTTGTATCTGTTATTAGAGTGTGCCATTTTGCTAGATACGTGTAATACATAGGGATACATACGTATTTACAAAAACGATCATCAAATGAAAACTAAAGCAGATACAGAAATTGTGAGATTAGTGAACGGAAAGGCATTATTTTTCAAAAACAGTGCGTTTTGTTCTTGTTACAGAAGAAAGGTATTTGTGTAGACCAGTGTAATTTGAATTTAATGAGATCTAAGTATGGTAAATGTGTTTTAAAAAAAATACAAAATAATATGAAAAAAAAATGTTGGTTTTGTGGGGCCATTGGTCCCGTTCTTGGGATCGCCACCGGCCCCAAAACCTTCTAACGCATTAGTTAAAACCATAAGGTAAAAAGAAAAGCAATTTCACCGCCCCGTATTAACCTGTTGCTGGGCGCGCGGGGCCGCCGGGGGGCGGTGGGGGCGTCGGATGCCTGGCGTCGCGGCGCGGGGCGGCGGAGACGATCATTCGCAGCGACGCGCGCGTCGGGAGGGGGGAGGGGGGAGGCGCGGTGCGGAATGCCCCATTATTGAATTCCTGCAGATGAGGCCGTTAAATCGATACGGCGGCGGACGCGGCGGCGGCGACGGCGGCGACGGCGGCGGCGGCGGCGGCGGAGGCGGAGGCGGAGGCGGAGGCGCCGCGACGCTGCGCCTCCAGGGCCTGCGAGACGTTTGGGACGACTCACTTTTGCACTCTTGCTTTAGCATGCGAAGTGAATTTATTGATGTCGGTGTGTCGTGCCTTCCAAACTTTTCACACCACCAAATACTTTGTTTTAGTTTCGTCAGTTGTCAAAGTCGTACATGGATTTCCTTGCGTTAAATTTTTTAAACTTTTTGTCTTATTTTCTTTTGACTTATTTTTCATTTTTTACCATCTTTTTTCTATTTTTTCTTTTCATTATTTTTATTGTTTTTTTAATCAGAACGAAATTAAAACTATAAATTTTCCTTTGGAAAAGAAAACATTGCCATTAATTACAAGGAATCTTTCCAAGTCTCATCATTTACAAACAGATAATAATTGTTGGAGTTTCTAAAACCATATTTTAAAAACTCATTACTTTATGGTTATGACATGGAATATATATCAAAACATTTAAAATATTGAAGTTGATAGTCACAATTGTTCAATTATGACTTCCAATGGTGCTGCTATTTGTACGAAATGAAAAAGTTTAGTTTTCAATAAAATGTATTACAAAAAATCAAAAGTATTGTGAAATGGAAATGCACAATCACGCACGTTATTGCTCATAAATCTGAAAGAGGGAAACAATGAGGGACAACAGCATTCTTAATTCAAATGCCACATTTGTCCTACTTTTCTTTTTTTTTAACATAAGATCGCTTTTCAATTGATGAAGTCTTATAGCGGCCATTGTAATCAACATTGGTTTTATTACTGTAACGTTGGAGTGATGGTAGCAGGACACGCATACGGACACAAACACCCATGCCCGGGGTGGAATTCGAGCCCGCGACCCTTCAAGCCAAGGCAGACGCGGCCCTTCAGACTTAGCGATTCCGGTTGCTCAGGCCGGCAGGCCAATTTTTGTTGAATCACATGAAAATTGCATTTCAAATAGACGCCATGCAGCTTGAAAATATTGAAACCGAAAGGCATTTGAATTGTAATGTCGCGTACACAGAGCCCGTGTGTATACGTGTGTTTACATGTGTATTCACATAGGCCACGGAGACTGCCACAGCACGAATGCCCGCAGTACATACTGACAGATGGCCGCAATTGCACATCCCATTAAGGGCAAAGGCTCCCTGCTCGCGCAGATAATTATTAATCTTTCCTTAATGAAGTGATGGGATGATGATGAAGGGTGAAGGAACGATCACAAATACATCCACGCCCGAGGCAAGATTCGAACCCGCGATCCGAGATCGCCACGACACTGCTGCCTTAGCCCGTCTCGACTATCCGGATCGACCGGAGATAACTCAAAAGTCCCCGAAACATTTTTTAGAGGTTTAATCATCATGCCAGAGAGTGTTTTAAAACACTTTTTTTTTAAAAAAATTGTTTTTCGAGAATTCTCAGAGCATGTTCTCGAGGGATCAAAGGGCCGTGATCAGCTGCGCACCCGTGCTCCAAGAAGCGTGAATGCCGCTAGTGGTGGAAGGGAGAGGGCTAACCACAGACTCCCCTATTAATCTTCATCGGATATCCCCGTTTGAATATTCCTTCCTGTATTTCAAGTCGTATGTTTCATTGTGTATTTGTGGAGGTATATGTTAAAGTGCGCTCATCGTTTTTCAAACTCAATTTTATTTATGTTATTTATGTTTAGGGATAACTATTAAAAAATATATTTCATTAACCAAAAATAAAGATGTTTTTGGAATTTATCATTTCCTGTTTTGAATTACATAAGTATAGAAGTACATAGTATAGAAAGACATAATATGTTACAGTTTCCTGAGAACGAAGGTACATTTCCGAGACTGGAGAATGAACGAAATCTTTTTTTTTTTTCTCTTGAGAGGTTCTAGAATGCGTGCAAAGCTGCACGAGTAAAACTGCTCGAGTCTGTCTAAATAATTGAAGATGCGTTCATCACGTTGGATGTCGAACTCAGTTCTGATAATATATGGTATCCTTAAATGTGAGAATAAGAGAGTTAATTAGCCTCTATTGATTGCATTATCAACTTACACTTTCAAGGCACTAACATTACTTGCAACAATAAAAACACGATACAAAAACGAAAAGTTAATCAAGTATAGAAAATATTTTCACCGTGTCTCCCAATTTAAGGTTTTCTGTTCTTTCATGGAATTTCATCGAATATTAAAGGGTATGGGTATATTAATTTGTGTAAAGAAGTAGAGAACTGAATGACGTAATGAAATTTTTCCAATGAAAATTAATTTTATATTATGTGATTTTTTTATCTATTGATTTCCGATATTGGTTCAGTGAAGAATGGGTAATGAAAAATTTGCAGCTGCTTGTCACAACTAAGGTTCTGTAACTGCTTGACACGCAGCATTTTACGTTTTGGTTCACCTTTCTTGTACATAAAACCCCTGATATTTTGGTTCAACAAAACTAGCTCGAACGGTGTGCGTCGCTCGTTTAGGAAAGGCCGAGGGCGAGACAATGGAATCGTTTCCAAAAGTTCGAGACGAAAGAGACAACAATGACTATTTCTATGATTCCTAAGGAACATTTCAACGTTTAGATGAACTAACCAACATTCTTTTACAGCTTATGGATCAGGAAATTCACATTGTACCAACATCGCTGAATGAGCTCCGAAAGTAGCACGTTTTAGTTGTAAATCATCAGGAGCCGTCTTAAATGAGCAGTTAATGATGTACGACTTTCAAGGAAATAGCAAAGTTCTGATGAAAATATCGGTTAAACTAGAACGAACCATTGATCTCAGAAAAATTTAAATATTTCTTAGTAACTATTCAAGGAACGTTTGTTCGCAAAAAAAACTTACTTGGGGTTACGGAGGAATTATGTTCATTCGAAAGCATATGACATTGTGATCAATTTATCAAATTGTAGATCATAAAATATGTCTGCACCTGTTTCGCTCATACAATCCGCAGAAATCCTAGTAGCTGAAATTTCGACCATTTAGTTTACTAAACTTGGTGGGTGAAGGGATAATTTTTAGAGGATTGCGAAGGTTAGGAAAAATTCACAAATTTTATGCGAATGATTATGCCCCGATTACATTAACTTTTTCAACGTTGTTCGCCTTTTTTTGTGAGACACATGTGATGACACTAGGTGATACATGTCCGATCACTTATTTTCTCCGCTTCATTATTTCAAGAGCTACAAGAACTGCAGATGAAAATTTATCGGTATTAATTTTTATCATCTCAGGTTTTTTCATCTAAAACATTAATTTCTTGTTCTTTATCTTCAAAAGGTAGCGTTTTCTGATGCAACATGTTTATCTTCCTGAATATTTGATGTTATGCACGTGACAGTGTGCGATCATCGGTCAAGCTGGTCGCCTCCGCCGTTTCCGCTGTCTCTGCCGCCTCCGCCTCCGCCGCCGCCTCCGCCGCCGCCTCCGCCGCCGCCTCCGCCGCCGCCTCCGCCGCCGCCTCCGCCTCCGCCGCCGCCTCCACCTCCGCCTCCACCTCCGCCGCCGCCTCCGCTGCCGCCGCCGCCGCCGCCGCCTCCGCCGCCGCCGCCGCCTCCGCCGCCGCCTCCACCTCCGCCGCCGCCTCCGCCTCCGCCGCCGCCTCCACCTCCGCCTCCACCTCCGCCGCCGCCTCCGCCTCCGCCGCCGTCGCCGCCGCCGCCGCCGCCGCCGCCTCCGCCTCCGCCTCCGCCTCCGCCTCCGCCTCCGCGTCCGCCTCCACCTCCGCCTCCACCTCTGCCGCCGCCTCCGCCTCCGCCGCCGCCTCCACCTCCGCCTCCACCTCCGCCGCCGCCTCCGCTGCCGCCGCCGCCGCCGCCGCCTCCGCCGCCGCCGCCGCCTCCGCCTCCGCCTCCACCTCCGCCTCCACCTCCGCCGCCGCCTCCGCCTCCGCCTCCGCCTCCACCTCCGCCTCCACCTCCGCCGCCGCCTCCGCCTCCGCCGCCGCCGCCGCCGCCGCCGCCGCCGCCTCCGCCTCCGCCTCCGCCTCCGCCTCCGCCTCCGCCTCCACCTCTGCCGCCGCCTCCGCCTCCGCCGCCTCCTCCGCCGCCTCCGCCGCCGCCGCCGCCTCTACCTCCGCCGCCGCCGCCGCCTCCGCCTCCGCCTCCGCCTCCACCTCCGCCTCCACCTCCGCCGCCGCCTCCGCCTCCGCCTCCGCCTCCGCCTCCACCTCCGCCTCCACCTCCGCCGCCGCCTCCGCCTCCGCCGCCGTCGCCGCCGCCGCCGCCGCCGCCGCCGCCGCCGCCTCCGCCTCCGCCTCCGCCTCCGCCTCCGCCTCCGCCTCCGCCTCCGCCTCCGCCTCCACCTCCGCCTCCACCTCTGCCGCCGCCTCCGCCTCCGCCGCCTCCTCCGCCGCCTCCGCCGCCGCCGCCGCCTCCGCCGCCTCCGCCGCCGCCGCCGCCTCCACCTCCGCCGCCGCCGCCGCCTCCGCCGCCGCCTCCGCCTCCGCGATCGCGCAGAGCCGCGCGCGCCGTTGCCGTAGAAACGGCCGTGGCCGTGGGCGGAGGCGGGCGGAGGCGGGCGGCGGAGGGAGGAGCCGGCGGATGGTGCCGCGGGCCCTGTGGAGAAATCTTGAAGCGGCGGCCGTAACGATCTCCCTGTGCTGACGCGGCGGCGGCGATCGTGCCAGCGAGCGAGCGATCGGGGAACGCCGGCCCGGGGGGGGGGGGGGGGGGGGAGCGACGGCGGCCGGCGAGATGGAGTCGGGGGTGCAGGTAGGGGTTTGAGGAATTAACTCACGGGTATTGCCAGAGATACTTAAGTTCGGGAGTGGAAGGTTGGGGGAACCAGTATGTGACTGATATTGATGTAAATTCCACATTCCATTTTAATTCTGGATAGGCTATTTATAAATGAATACATGTTTGCTATTTTCACATTTGTTTAATTGACTTGTTCTTTAATGTTTTATTTCTAGATATGATTTTGGTAAAATAGTATGCCCCGATATCACACTGACAGACCTTGTAAATTCGTCTTGAAATCCTCCTTTTTTTTTTTTTTTTTTTTTTACACTGGCGGACAATATTCGTATTCTTTTCGAGTATATTTTTGGTTGAAATTTTTTTTTCTTTTTGAGACCTCACTTATAAAAATATTTAAGGATTCTTGTAGTACTGCTCTTTCTTGTCAAATATCTCTGTTCATCGTGACTAGTACGATGCCGCCAGAGAAGTGCGTTCTCTCTATCAGGGGATAATTTGCAACATACAGGCTAAACAGTGTCGGAGAATGGTTCTTAAGGTACTTCTATTTGAGTAGCTTTTTGTTAAGATATGTTACTATCAATTTTCACCGCGAAAGACCGATTATTCTTTTATGTGTTTTCTCCACGTACATATTTAGTATGCTACATTTGAATTATGATTTGCATCAATAAAAAGAGTGTGGAACTAAAATGCGTCATCTCCCTCGCATTTCAATTATCAAAATGTCTGCGACGTTTCGCTCTCACATTACTTCATTATTTTTAAAATTGGTTTCGTGCTCTTAGCAACGTGTTTCTTAGACCCTATTGGGCATTGAGCGTATATGAATCTGGAGTAAGCATCAGTTAAGTTTTTGTCTTCGGCCTCGTAACGTCCCGTCCAGGAATCCATGGTATCTCAATTGCTTAATTTCCGTGACTTCACGGAGCACAGTGAAGCAATTGCCTGATGACGCCGCCTTAGCTTGCCTACTGCAACTATGACTTCGAGTGGCTGTTCCCGTTGGAGCAAGGACAGGAATAGAACTCCCGAGCAGGCAAAACATTCTCCCCTGGTTTAGTGAACAGCTATTCTCGAAACGATGATTGTAGCGAAGACCAAGGAAACAGGGTAGTAAGTATATAATTACTTCTTATTATATTGCTACCAAAGAAGAGCAATTTCGAAAGTACGGAAGATATTTTGCACAGAATATTGAATGGGTTAAAACAAATTGTAAAGAAGACATACGATTTTCGTGAAAACATGTTATGGACCAACTAATTGTTAAAATATATTAAAATATGAAGAGAAAACAAAAAGTGCTGAACAGAGGCTAAAATTATTAGAAGTGATTGAACAGAACATTAGACCAGAAAAGAAAAAATAATTTCATAATAAAAAGCAAGCTAATAAATCCCCAAGACATAGCAAAAAACTGCAAAGATTACTAGGAGTTATCACATTGGATTATCAGAGAATTTTCAAGAAGAGTTTCCCTTGGGCAAAGGCAAAGAGGGAAGAGGAATAATTACAGTGAAAATGGCCTCATTTGAGGGGAAAAAATGTTAAAAATAATATAAAGTTAAAAGGCTTTGATTACTACGTAGACAAAGATACGGCCAAACAAGAGAGGGAAATTTAAGCTGCAATCAGAGCAAAAGCAAAAGAACAACGCGAAAAAGATAGCACTGTAAAGATCGGATATCTTAAGATCATGATCAATGATAAGTGTGAAAACTGGAAAGATGGATTAGAGAAAGAAGATTCTTAGTTGATAAACGACATCTCAGAAACTTTGGAAGTGGAAAGAGCACAATATAAAGAAAGGGACGAGAAAAACTGTAACCTGCAAAAATGCCCCTGCCAAAATGACGGAAAAAGAAATATTAATGGTTTCGAAACTACGGAAATGGAAAACAAAATTAACGCTTGAGGATGACAATCGGATGCCGCGGATGTGTCACAGCCGAAGACAGCAGCACCCATCCATCTCCACTTATAGATGCACCTGCCGCAAGTGCTTCCCAGAGAAGCAATCTATTGCTTCCACAGACCACTGCCGCAGCCAGGCAACGCAGAAGGATGAAGTGGACTACAGAAATATATTCCTTCATCATGCGTGAATACTACGCCACTGCCAAAATGAAGACTGACACTACGGCCTACCGACAATAGTTACAAAGATTTCGTCACCGCTTCCCTGATTCTGAAGTTAGTGAGCAAAGAATAGCGGACCAGCGTCGAGCAATTCTTCTCCTCTCTGCACCAGTTTTGGAAGCAATCAAGGAAGAAGTGAAAAAATGCTTAACTCCTCAGAACCTAGTAATCTGAGCACAGTGGAGATATCAGCTGTGCAAACTCAAGATGACAATGGGACAAGCATGTCAGGAATTATTGATGATAAGAGTAGTAAAGAGGTGAGAATCCAGTTGAATAGATATCCGTTTACAATCCATATTCATGATATTTTAGATGAGCGTCTCAAAAGATCTTTTCTCAGTTTTATTGTTTAAATCCAGAATACGAGTCTAGCTGTAAACTTCTGCATGATTCTTACATGTAACACGGAAAATGATTCATCGTCATAAAAAAGTGTTCATGACGTTACAAAACAGTTGAGATTGAAGTATTGACATTTTGTAGAATGCTGTGTCAGATTAAATATCGAATGTCAAGCCTGCAGGTTCAACCCGCCAAAATCCCTCGGCGATGGGACTGGCAAAGTGCCACGTCGAATGCGCTTTGTCCTCTGACGGCCGCTTTGTGACCTGATTTCGTGTGAACATCCGCCAAGTACAATAACGATCCGTGGGGAGTGGCATGTTTTCAGGGTCACCGTGCGCTTTCTGGAATGTAAACATAGTATTAAAATCTGCATTAATATAAATATGTAATAAAATCAAAGCAATAAGAATTTATATAAAAATCTCAACAAACATATTATTCGTTCAAACACACATCCATAGCAGTTAAAATTGAAATAACATATATCTAGGATATTGAAAGGATGGGGTAATTGAAAATACATATGTTTTACACACTCATAAAATAAATTTGAAGGTACAATTATGCGATACAATTACGAACATTTTTTCAAATGTTTTGTAAAAAGCTAAAGAATAATTTCGTATATTATTGAATCCACTCCATTTTATTTACCACACATCATTATAGCGAAATGGCTAGTTCAAATCTCCTTTTATTGATGTACACTTTAATTGCTTGTTTCATTTCGTCATCATATTCGAGATACCAGTAAAATACCACTTAATCGACAGTTGCTTCAAGAAGAGCTGCTGTATAACACACTTTCTAGTTTTTTAGAATATTCCTTGAAAGTTGCGTCTTCCGTTTTAGTCGTGCAATTCTAGAGAAATTCCTTGTCTGACGCTCTGGAGTGCATGGTGGCAATCGTCTGATGTCCGTCTCTGTCTCTTGAGGGTGAGGGGAGGGAGCAACCTACCCAAACGTGGCGTCACGGCGCCGGTGGCAACTCGTGTGTGTGTGTGTGTGTGTGTGTGTGAGTGAGAGAGAGAGAGAGAGAGAGAGAGAGAGGGAGGGGCCAAAGGCCAAGGACGTCTGCATGGATGCAGCGCATCTTGAGATGTATGAGAAGCACTCCGCTTGGCGCCATGTTGGCGCGGCACCGGTTCAGGAACCTTGCGGTGCTCCTCCCGCCCGACGTGCGGAGCGCAGCCTGAGTTCGCTGTTTCCGAAAGTGGATTTGAAATACACTGGTTGGACACAGAAACAGTACTTTGAGTCAGCGTGCATAGATTTGCGTTTTTTAAAAACATTTCAGTATGGTTTAAGATATGTAGTATAACACTGATGCTATTGAGTTTCCGAACTAGGACCATCTGCTTATGTCTGGCGGTTCTTTTGATTCATTCCTTTAGTTTTAGGCCTGTTTAAGCAATCACGTGTTTCCATCATTTGTAATGGTTCTATTTACAGGATTTTAACTTGTTCGGTATTTCGCTTTTCACTATTTGCTTTTTTCTTATGCGCATTGCCTTCATTTAATGCATTTCATCTTCGGTAGCGCTCAAGAAACATAAATATCGACACAGAGGTGTTCAGAGAACAAATTATTAAGCCTTTTTTCATGATACCTTGTAATTTTTAAACAGAGATTGTGAGATAAAACTGACATGAAGAATGACACTATTCGTGCGATTCTAAGAACGATCAATAGCAACACTCACTGTTGCGCATGCATCCAGGTCAATCGATTCGAAATATGAGCAGAACTTTATGCATTCACGTCTTTCATAATTTTCGTTTCGCCGGAGGTACAATGAATATACTTGAGAAGAAAGCACATTATTGATACTTAATAAAGTGTCATTTTATATATATTTAAGAATATAAATAGTTTTACTAGAAATCTTATAATTGAGTCAGTGCCGAACATTGTAACGACTGGACAGAAGCTTTGATTTACTGTTGAATATTTTATAATTTGAAACCAGATACAATACATATAATGAAAATTTGCATTTTATATATTTTAAATTGATAATTTATCATAATATTATTATCTATCTCAAATTTTTGTTTTCGCTCGGCAACCAAACGTTTGCCCAATCTACAATATTATCTGCATTAATGTGAATGATCAAACCTATTTTTCCCAGTTACTGATGGTACTGAGGAATTCTATCAATGGTAATGTACTTCTTTGTTCGCTTCAATATTTATATTGAATGCTACGGCAGGAGTAGTCAAAAGGATTTGATTTTCAGTTCAGTTGATGCCTTATTTTACGAGGCGAGATATTTGGCGAGACTCGGATCATCAGGCCCACTCTTCCGTCTGAGCTCCCAAACTTCACACACTATTCCCCTCCTTACACCACACTATGCCCCTTTTACCATCTAGTTGAGAAAGAAGGTAACAAACGGGGGGTTTGAATTTAGCACAGAGGCTTCTTTTAGCCTTGAGGATTTTTTACATGCAGTTAATCTACAATGTGAGACATCAAGCTTTACTTCCCCCGAAGAAGGCGTACGAAGGATTTTTACGCTTTTAAAAATCCATCGGGTTCGAACCCACCAACTTGGTTTCAACAGCCCGATTCGCTAACGGTTATACCACCAAAACTCCAACTTTGCCTTCAGAGTTCTTTTTCACGCCACTAAAGTGTCAGGGAATACAGCTGACCTTTCTATGACTGGTAATCCACGCATTTCGGCCGGGATTTGGGCGGCTACCCCTTTAGGATTTAAATCCAGTTTGATTACCCGTTCACAGAGGTGTGTCACAACAAATTACATTAGTATATGTGTTATGACACGTTTGAAATATGGCTAAATTGCGAATTAGCCACATTGTACACAGTCAAGTTTGGTTAAGTCTGAAAGTGGTTTTCGAAGCTTCACACCTTGCTTCTCACTAATCTTATAAATGTATCATCAATAGTCTCATCTGTTCATCACGTAATACCGTATTCCTTGCACAGTAACTTTTTTTACTCTAGCCAATTGTGTATTTTACTGAGATTATTCTTGAAGAATGCTCCGAGGCTCTTTCTACGTTTGAATAACAAAATTTACCAGATATTTCGCGAATTAACCACATTTGACATTAGACGCAACATAAATATCCTTAGATTTTATTATCACACATAAACATTTTATTATTACACCTAATACATAAGCAGTGTAGAGAAACTGTTGTATTCCTGCGACAAAACGTGGTAATTTTTCAATAGAAAACCTCGTATTGTTGACCCCTATACAGAAACAGTGGATAAATCTTGTTCCAATACGTTGTAAATTCCTCTTTCACGTTGGGTAGTCAGAATCCCAGTTTGCGGGTCCTTGATCCTAAAATTTGGTTTACGGCAAACATCTGTCTGTCCGTCTGTCTGTGCAATAAGGTTCAGGTTTTAAGGCAAATTTACATTAAGGTCCAGGTTTTACGGCACTTTAATATTCTCAAAATCGTATTTCAAATTTACTATTAGGGGGTTGAAATTTGAAAATAATGTGAAAAAATTACCTTTTAGGTGTCATTAGGCATCATCTTGGAAGAAGGTGTGGCAATGCCGAACAGCTAGCATAGTCTAAAGAGATTAGAGAACTAAATAGAGCGAGAAATTTAATTATATATTGGCTGCTTAATGAGGTCCCCTGGCATGAACTCGACATCCAAGTTGGGACTTTTGTCTCTAAGAACAAAATGCTCTACGTCTCTAAGAGCTAAGCCCCAGCTTTGCGCGCATGCGCTCTTCGCCTAACATCGACCGAAACGGGCCGGGTGCGCGCACACAACGCCAGCACGAGACGGCGCCGTGCCTCTTGCTTTCGAATAATGAAAAAGCGCCGACGGCGAAGGCGTGAGGCGTGAAAAACGCGTCGTTCCTCACAGACACAAACTGGCATTTCGGTAAAAGAAACGGCCAAAAATAGAATTCAAAGAATATTCTCAAAATAGGTTCGGAAAGGTGTGTGCTTGTCACTCTGCTTATTGTAGGCAGAGAAGTCATATCGATTCTTCTGAAAGCAGAAAGAATATTAACACAAATTGGCAAAGCATTAGACAGTTATAAATGAGAGACTGTTTGAACGGTGGCAGAAATTTATCGTCAGTGTTCAACAGATTAGTGTTCGTGAGCACTGTAATAAAACCAGGAGATTTAAAAATAAAAAAGTGAAACATAAGAAATGAAAATGTCTTGAAAGAATAGTGTAAATAATACTTTCTTAGACTTTTTACTTAAGTCTGACTGATGAAACAAAAATAAAAAGGGCAACAAGAAGCATTTTCGTGATGATATAATACAGTGGATGTGTATATATTAAACACTACTTCTTATTAAATAGGACACATAGTTCCGTATCAAGTTCAAAATAAAACTAAATTAAAAATAACATAGAACGCAAATGGTACTTCAAATCTCCTAGGCTAAATTTACAGCTAAATATCATCAATTGCTCACGCCATTTAGAAAATGCTTAGGAACACCAGTTTTACAAATGCAACCCGCCAGAGAACCTGTTCTGAAGCGAAGTAGTTTAGAAGCATAGAAAAAATGACAAATTGTCTCAAATTAACTATACGTAGGTCGACTATATGCCTATGAACAATACGAATTTGAAACATTGACTACTTTTAAGCGTAACTAGAGTTTCGTAATGGGGTAAACTTTCTGACTGCAGAGATTGCTTTGTGGCACATGGTGAATCTTCTCTATTTGAAGTCTCGTGCAGCATCCGCGAGGTCTGGGAAGCAACCAAGAGCGCTGTGGAACGCCTGCCATGCCATTCCACCACGCGACAGTCTCCTATCGCTCTTGAAGTGCAGCGAATGTGCACGACAAGTAGACGCTACCCTGTTAAAACCTATGCATGTGCATTCACAAGAACAACAACAAATTTTTTGCTGAGCGAAGGAACTCATACAACCAGCTCTTACAGGAAATTATTTGTAATTATTAATATGTTGGATTTAATGACGAGAAATTTGAGTTTTGTAAATCAACATACGAAGGGATATGAGAACAGGCAACAAGGAAAGTCCAAACCTCCAGCGAGGCTTCCAAGTCCAAGTCCGAGTCCCAAGTTTCTTTCTTTACCAATTGAATATGGGGTCCCGCAAGTTTCGATCTTAGGTCGTATGCTCTTTCTGTTATTTGTAAACATTATGCTCTCGTCTATTAAAAATGGAAAAACAGTTCTGTTTGCCGATGACACGAATGTTCTTTTCAAAAAAGAAACAATAAATAGTACGATTCCAGAAGTTTCAAATTGGTAATAACAAATTAATAGTTCACGAAGGAAAACAGACTTTACAGTTTATCTACTTATTTACTTTGAACTAAATCAAGATGATAAAATTAATTTCGAAATGACGGAGAGGGTTTTGAGCGATGAGGCTCGTAAGACGCGCGATGCCGCAACGGCCCGCTGGACCTGCTCCCGAAGCACAACGCCGGCTTTAGACTTCACTAGTCAGTTTTCAAAACTTGAAAAATAAATAATTGATGGACTGGTTGATTGACGTATCCGGGCATGTCGACTGCTATTGTCGCTGGTCACGTGAGTCTGGTAATGCGTCATCCGGAAAGGTGACGCCAATGGTAGGTAGGGGCCCGACCTACACGTCGGCTTGCGAAACATTCCCCTGGCACCGCCCCCACCCGGGACAAGCTCTGATCTCCCGACTGGTCTTCCGTCATGTGTGGTAGTGTAATTTACGTAAGTGTAAGTATATGAGTAAGAGGGAGAGGATACAAGAAAGAGGAAGAAAAGATCGTACGCGCTCCGTGGCTCATTTGTTACGGTACTGGTCCGGCATTCACCTGGTATTGATCGGAGAAACCACGGAATACTACCGATCAGAGCAGGCGGCTGCTAAAATTCTCCTCCAAACAGCGGTCGAAGCTTCGAACTCGCTATCTAGCTAGAGTCAAAAATTCGTCCTTGTCGGGACTAGACTAGAACATCTCGGTCAGAGTCGCTAAAGATACAGTGACATGAAAAGAAATGACATATTGATCTAACATGGATGCATTTTTTAAGGAGGATGGTCAAGACTCTTATTTGGGAGTAACCTGTACATTTTTATTGAACTAGTGTAGGTACAATACCAGATATTTTCTCTCATTTTTGTACCGGCTACGCAATGCTTCGTATTCCGCAACACGCGCTTGTCCAACCAGCAAAAAGTTTTTCGCCTCGCTGGAATTCGAGATTTTTTAGTCAACACAGAATCATGCCATGCGTTCACTACCAGCCTTGAAGTAAAACTCAACCTTACCGAAGCTTAAAAAAAATATATACATTCGCATTGGCATTTTCGAAAATTCAGATATTTTTTCTTTTCATCAATGATCACAAATATGCCCAAAATTTGGCACCTACACTATTTTTAAATGTCATTTTCTGTATGAAACAACTAAAAAAGTATTGGAGACGTTTTCGTGATTTTGTGTTTTAAAATTGCATTTATTTCAAGCAATTACGCGAAAAATTCTTGTTAATGGTAAATTTTTGCAATTTCCGAAAATAAAGAGTTCGCCGAAAATTGAACTTGTATCAGTTTTTAAGCGTTTAATGCTCCAACCGAGGAAAACGTAAAAGAAAATTGGATCAATCTGTGACAAAAATAATCTGTGTCTAAAAATTGCGTATTTTTTACGCAGAGCAGCCACGCGATAATTGTTCACATTTTCGAAAAATTGTACACGACTTTATTTCAAGATTGAAAAACAAATTTTATTAAGAAACAAATTTTTTATCTTCAATATTATAGTTACAGGAAGAGGCCGGAGAAATAAAACTTTGCGATTTTCAAACCATCAAATATTTTAATGAAAATAGAACCCGCCCCTTTCTTTAAAGTTCTCGCTGTCCGAGGAAATATTTTTTAAATAAAATTGGAGCAATATTTGAAATTATTTTGAAATTCTTGTTAAAGCTTTATGTAAAGTATCCTTAAAAACCAAAATCAAAATTTCATTTCAAATTCGGAAGGCCTCGCGTTCGGCCAGATCAATAGGTGAATATCGCTGTGTAGAAAGTCGTCTGACAAGCGGGCGAACAGAGATGTGTTGCCGTCATCCAATTCTTCGGTATCGAGAAACCTGTGAATGTCGGTTCGGGTTACCTCATTGTGATCAAAGAGGTAATTTACTACGTACAGATAAAATACCAAGACTTTACAATCGTCTCCTATATTATTTTAGTAGTATACATACCTTTTCTGGCTCTCACACGCAACCGATCTGTATAAATGAGATTTATAATGAAGTAGAATTTCACGGAGAAGTGACGGATTGCACTTTGACTATAAAAACGCATCCAAATATTCATGTTAAATGCTTCCCGCAGTACTCAGTCAGTTATAACGTTAAATAACTCATAAACGAAGAGTTCTAGAGCCTTAAACACCAAAATTTTGAGACCTATGGCCGCAATGAAACATTCTTCTCGTGATAATCTGGAGGATGAGATATTCTTGAATATTCTATTAAATTTTTGCTGGAATGGAATACAGGAAAGTCTGTTCCATTCTGTAGCACCACTTGTTTAAAGCATTTGTGAGTATCGTGAAAAGCTGTCCAAAAATATTGATTAATTATCTCTTCAAATATTTTCAAGGAAATGTTGTGAATTGTTCCAAAAAATCTCTCGATAATTCTGAATAAATCTTATTGAAAATTTATTTTCAACATTAATTGAATTGTTTTTACTATCCCGTATACGTACGTATACACAAAGTAATATACGTAGTACAGAGAAAGTTATGTAATGTTGAGGAAAATCGATTTCGATCTTTCGATGGAAATGCACATCTTGGAGTACCCAATAAGATCTGATACCGAAAACGTGTTTTTTTTTTCTTTTTCAAAACGTCCTTCTGTCCGTCCGTCTGGTGTCTGTCTAGCGCCTAAACGATACGTAGGATTTTTCCACATTGAAGAAACCGTTGTCGATCTGGCTCAAGTCAAATCTTTGAGATTTTGAAAAAAAAATCTTTAAAATTTGGAGGTACACTACATGAAGCCCCCCGGACATTTTCAAAATTTTCTCAAAAACAGTTCAAAATTTTTCCTTTATTTTTCTTGTAAGAATAGAGCAACACAGACTTATATGTGTGCCATATGTCCGATTTTTGCATTTAACTCTTAAAGTTTCAAAAATTTCAAAAGTATGATTTTTTTCCGGCGTCTTCCTACAATTACAAAATTGAAGATAGACAATTTTCCTTGAATTAAAATTTATTCTCCATAGCAAGTTCTCTCGTTAAGATCACGTACAGTTTTTTGAAAATTTTAGTGGTTTTCGCGCAATATTGCGTGCAATAAGCGCAATTTAAAAAAATACAAAAATAAGATTTTCTCAAAATAGCTCTAAATTTTTTCTTTCAACTTTTGGTAGGGATAGTACTAAATGTACTCTATAAGATGACAAACGCAATATTGCTCTATTCTTTTTTTTTTCAAAACTAACACAAACGTTTTTGACATGCCAATTAATTATTAAAAACATTTTCTACATGCAACGAAATCATAAACCATTTAACATAAACCTTCACCATATAAAGCCCAGAAAAACGCATGAAATGTATGAAATACAGAATACAAAGTGCCGCTTTCTTTAATTTATCCCGACAGAAACGTATTATTGGAACTCCTAATAATTATGTGTGCAGGATTTTGAAATATCGAATGTCTTTGTGCAAATGTAGTTCAAACTCTAAACCAAACTATTTTCTCAACCTTATTTAATTTTCTTAAAATAAATATTTCATTATGATATTGTAAAATTCAAGTAAGTTTGCGAGTTTGTAAGATACGATGACGCGAACATTGTGTAAAAACGTCATCAATTTAAAAAAGCATTAACCTCTACTTTAGAGTACAGTTCGTACGTGAACCGCTGAAGAATGTTTAAGAATCTTTCGCCCAGAGTTTTCGTGCGAGCGGTCCCAGGCGAGCGTCGAGCTGGTACACGACGGGTGGAGGGAGAGGTGGGGTGCAAGGACAGTGCGAGGGGGGAGGGTCGAGGGGATGGGGAGGGTCGAGAAGGGATAGGGAGAGGCGAGGAGGGGTTGGGAGAGGTGAGGAGGGGTGGCGAGGGGCGAGAGGGGTGGGTAGGGGTGAGGAGGGGTGAGGAGGGGTGGGGTAGGGGTGTAGAGTGGTGGGGTAGGGGTGCAGAGGGGTAGAGTAGGAGGAGGGGCGGGTTGGGGGTGGGTCCTATGAGCGTGCTGGGGGCGAGAAGGGGAGATGGAGGAGGCGAAGCGACAGGGGAGGGGCGGGGCGAAGTGTGCCAGTGGGCTGCAAGAGATGGGCGGGGCGCGGGCGGTTCCTGCGGCAGCTCGCTTGACACGCCCTGATTTATGAGCCGCCTCCGCAGTTCCAGCCCTCTCTCTCTCCGCTTCTTTCCCTTTCCTCTTTTAGTTCTCCCCGTCTCGCACCTTCCCTCCATCACCTTCCCCTTCGCCTCCACAAGGGCCACACCCAGACCTCCGTGCTCCGGGGTTATACGACCTCGTGGGTGGTCGCTGGTGACTTACCATGTCTGATTTCGACTTCACTGAGAGAACGCTAATTAATTAGTGTCATAGTGATAACCCTAAACCTGTTGTTTTGCGAACAATAAATTGTGTTAATTTTGTTTCTTCGCTAAGAAAGATATCCGTCGCTTCATTCCATGTCCCATCGCCAAGAGTCGATAACTTAGTATTTTGAAATGGATGAAAGAACACGTTTTTGTTACTTCGTAACTGACGTAGAATTATTTAGTGTTTAATTTCTTGGTAAAAAGACGACGGCAATTCGTGATATTGTTCTTTTTGATCGAAGTACAAGTCATTTGAAAGTTATAACATAAGAATACATAACTTTCATATATTCACCATCACATATCATTATTATTCCATTTCAAATTATAGAAGTATCGCGAACCAGGGTAGCTGATGTTCAACGAGGTGTGGGAAGTTTTGGGGCAGGTTTTGACAGGATCATCCAGGTTCCTCCT
Organism: Gryllus longicercus; assembly: GCA_038098605.1. NCBI lineage: Eukaryota > Metazoa > Arthropoda > Insecta > Orthoptera > Gryllidae > Gryllus > Gryllus longicercus. The sequence goes on from JAZDUA010000696.1 coordinate 238,109, forward strand.
TCATGCATTCCACACTGGGATTTGAACCCCTTCCGGAAACCGACCCTTTACGGCCTTCTCCTCTGACCAAAAGCCAAGTAATTGAACTTCTCTCGCGAGGAAGATTGGAGTCTCACTCACTGATTGATTCCTTGATTCGCTGACTTAGCAAATTGCGGAAGTGGACGCAAATCATTACTATTTTCTACGAATAGACACTAGTGTTTACTATGACACACGAACGCATTGAATATTCTAATACCGCAAGTCTGTGTAGAAAACAGCAATTATTTCAATGAAACGGTATGGATCTCTACTCTTCATTAAAAACATTCTCTGATCTGACCATACTATGAAATTCATATCGGTCCATTCAACATTTCAAGTATGTAATTAGATACCAAATAATTTTATTTTCTGTTAAATGTCAATTAAATGGAAACATAATTTAAGAACATTTTGGCAAATACCTCGAAGACCAGGCTTTATTTCTGATAGAAAATTTATGACCAAAATGAATCCCTCATTTTCTACTCTTCGCCGGAGATCCTAAGTGCTCAGTTCTCTCACCTATTTTATTTAATATCTTCGTGAGTGACATACCCAAATATTCCAACGTGGAAACTGCTCTTTTTGCTGAAGATACGGCACTGTTTTCAGCAAGTTTAGATATTAACCTGGCATATAATAGAGTCCAGAATAATCTGAACATACTAATGCAATGGACAAAACATGGAGAATCCCAATCAATCCTCAAAAATGTCGGACTAAGATATTTTCTCTTAGAAGAACCCAAAACCCTCCCTATCTGAAAATAGATGACGGTGACCTTAGAAAAGTGAACCAATAAAGTATTTGGAGTATTGTTGGACTAGAAACTTTCCTGGAAACCCCCTATTCACGCAGATATCAACAAATACAATGCCAAAATATTAAAATTATACCCTTTTATAAATCAACATTCAACACTCAATACCATATGCCAGATTCCATTATATAAATCTATTATCCTACCCACACAAACTTATGCTTGCCCAGTATGGGGAAACTCTGCTTTCACCACCATACAAAAAATGCAAATAGTCCAAAATAAAGTCCTTAGGAAGTCAATTAAAGCTCCATGGTTTATATCTAACCATCAAATTCACAGAGACTCTAAATAGAAACCGTGATAGAACACATAAAAAGAGTAGGAAATAATTTCTATTCTTCCCTTCCCTCATCGCATCCCGCTCTGAAATTCCGTCTAAGCCGAACAGCAAACATCCCAAGTCGAATTAAATCTAAATTTCACATAGATATGCTTAAACCTCCCTAAACTAACAATATAAGCCCGTATCACTATAGAATCTTTCACGTTTCCCTTCTTATTGCTCGACAGGGCAATCCTACCAGTTTATACCCCCTGCCCCTCAAAAAACAAGATTAAATTATAGTAGTTTCTAGAAGAAAACAAATGAATTAAATGAGCCAGAGTATTTAAACTCAATTTGTCAAGGAATGCCTAAATCCCAAAAAAAGTCAGCATGTAAAACTGAAACCCCTCGAAAGATCTTTGGTCGAACGAGAAGAAATAAAGTTTTAAAAAATGATAAATGTCAAAATAAAAGCTATGGCCATTTTCATATCTACTAACTAACCAAAGAAAAGCTCAATTTCTACTTTGAGCATAACGTTAAATGCACCAGTATTTACGTCAGAAGAAACGTGAGATGTCTTCTACAATATTCCCCCTTCGTAAATTATGTATTTTAAAACGATAAAGTATATCCTTTCATTCACATTGCACCTCTTTGTCTTTTAGTGCCATCGTAATGCTCACGGTTTAGCTTTCTAACTCTTATTTCTTCACGAGAAAAAGGTGACGATGGTGAAATTTTTCCCTAGGAAAAGATTTATGTTCCCAGGAGAGTACCCTTGAGATTTACTTCTTGCAGAAGGGACAATATGAATATCCAATGCGGAGAAAGAGATGTGTTGAACGTGCTTGACGAAGTGAATGGATTACTTAGAGTGTACGGGGAGAAAAATATTAGGAAATTACGATATAGCTAAGCAACACTTCTATTTGTACACTATTGATAATAACACATCATATTTTTAATTTCGGTTTAATTTTAGCAAATATTCATGAACTTTATTATCATGTGCTCGTTTTACAAGTGAAATATATTTATTGAAGATTTTTAAGTTTTAAATTAATTACTTTTTCAGCACTAAATTTTATAAATAACTTCCTCTAAGTCATTTTTGTTGAAATAATATTATATTTTTATTTTGAGAAGCGCATGACGTACTGAATCTCTTATTGAATTCCTCAGAATTAGTTTAGGTACTTTGAAAACTTGTTTTGTTTTCCTACACTACATTGCAGAAAAGAGAAAGAATTGTAATGATGTTGCGGGTACTGGGAGGTGGTTTTCCGAGAAACCTCTGAATTTTCGGAAATTGCCAAAGTTTAAAAGGATTCAATGTTTAATTTGATGGAAAACATCAAATTTCCAGATGAAAGCAAAATAAGAAAAATAAATTAAAGCATCATAAAAATAAGTGTCTACCGTCAAACTTAGAAGTAACGTTGTAAATTCACGGGGCCGTTGCATTAGCCAGATATATTTAGGAATCATTTTGGGGAAAGTAGTACGAACTTTTTTCTCAATACGTTGTTCACAGACAGACTACGTATCACGCGACGCTATTCGTCGCCTACGTATCATCACGTACGCCGATCTATTAAGGAAGATCGGGAGATTAGAAATCACGTAACCAACGGTCGTCGAAATCGTTTCAGCAGAAATCGGAATAATCACTTCGATTGCTACCAGCTTTGGGAAGGGTCTTTTCTAAAATCTCACTTCGCGTACGAACCGTCGAGGGAGGCAGCGCATCAGTCGTGGACTCCGACAATAGCTCGGAGCGCTGACAGTCAAGAGAGCGGCAACGCTTAGAGATTTACTTCACGTATAGGCAACTGGAATAGGCAACCGCCTCATACAATACAGCTGACATCACTCCGTGTGATAAGGTGAGAAGGGATAGTTTCTATTAGCCACCCCATGTGCCAGTAATAGTCATGCTTAGACGGGGCTCTTACCAATGTAGCTGTGAGGTATCGCCGCGAACGTCTGCTCCGGTGAAAGACGATGATGGATGGCCAATGAGGACCAATGGACAGTAGACGGTTCTTGAGCGGTGGATCTTTGGGCGGAGCTGTGCGCAGCGCCGCCCCTCCCTGCCGTCTCACGCGGCCGCTGAGGCCCACCGAGGAGATGCTGGGCGCCCACCGCACCCTCCGGGGGCAGCGACTTCGTGATGTATATTGGCTTAAGTCTAGGTTTAAGCAATATTTTTAATACATTCATTAGAAGTTCAAATCATCCAAATGTGATTCACAGCGTTGTGCACGCCGCAGCCTGCAATCAGGCAGGATTCCACCCCACCCCGTTTTAGAGCAACTGGACAAACTGCTGTGAGCAATAGTAAGGGGTAGGTCGGGTTAGATGGAGCCCCCCCGAGAACTACAATTGTCCCCCAAGAGTGTGGCCACGATATAACCTCTCGGGGGTACGTTATACCATTGGCACGGGATTGAGTATATGTCGACCACTTTTTAGAAATCAGAGCCCCTCAAAATATGCTTTTCTGTCAAAAAATCAGTATTTGTTCTGCAAAATCACATAAATATCTCTCTGCACTTCTAGTGATATATCATAAAGTAAACAACTTACATTTGGCATTCAACTGCCTCTGACTTGGAAGGTTTGCGGAAAACACATTCGTTTTATTGAGCAAATTGAATGTTAGACCTAGCTGGAGAGCTAGTCTGAGGGAGCATTCAGCGGCCGGCTGCTCTGATCGGTAGTTTTCCGTTCTCCGATCAACAGCAGGCGAATGCCGGAGCAGTACCCTAACACCTTAGAAACGGGCCACGGACGATCTTTCCTTTCTGTTCCCTGCCCGTTCCTCACCCTTTACTTCCACACACACGCACAGGCACTGCACTACCACACGGAGCTTGTTCCCCTGGGGCGATGCCGCGCTGGTGGGAGACGCGCGGTTGGGGGAGAAACCCGCGAGCCGACGCAGGCCGGCGCCAGCCAGCGGCGATCGCCTCTCCTCCCCGCGATAGAACGTACACTACATTTAGGGGAATTCCAACTGATGCTCCTGGAATCACTAGTCAGTCAATGAATCAATCAATTGAGCAAAATGTCTAACTGAAGTTTAAACAAGTGTTCATCACCTTTTTTCAGTGTCTTCATATTTTTGAAGTTTTTTTTTGTTCCGTTTGCAAATAAGATCGTGGTAGAGACCTTAAACTGAGGATGTGGTTCGGATGAAGTGCCAGATTTTCGATGGATGGAATATCTTCAATGGGTTAATTAAGGCTTGGTTAATTAGGTAATTGAAGGACAGTATCAGTGCATATTTCTTGCTAATCACACCGCGTTGTTTTATAAAAGTACTCTTACTGCAAAAAGATCAATAGAAATCCCCAAACCACATTTCTTCTATTTTACGAGCTTTTATAGAGCTTCTTTATTCTGCTGTTATATTTAATTTCCTAAGGAAATTATAAGTTGCACTTTGAAATCTTTATTTCGAGATTATAACATTAAAAAACGCTCTGTATATTTCTAGTGTGCCTTTTTTGGCTGCTCCTTTTACGATTTCATAGTATTTAGCACAACCTCTTTGTTCTGAACTCTGCAATGTGAAAGGGACATTGCATATGTCCTGGGAGGCTGGAAGTTAATTGTCTAAATGTTTTTAATTGAAGATTGAAGAATCGTTAATGCACAAGGGCGTCTGACGCTGTGCATTCGTCCACGATCCACGCCGCTCGATGGACAACGCGCATTCCTGACTGCGCGCCGGCCAGTCCGCGCCGCTCCCGGCCCTACCACTGACGTCAGACCTGCCTCTCTCTGACTTCAAATCCCCCCTCCCCTCCCCCCACTCCCTTCCTTACCCTCTCCCTTCCTCCCCCTTCCTCTCTCTTCCTTCCTCTCCCTTCCCTTTCTTCGCCTGCGCTCTCCTCAATCCTAACCCACCTTCTCCATTTCCGTTCCAGTACCCGCGTCCACCCCACCTCCCTTCGCCTTTGCTTTCGCCTGTACTCGGTGGCTGCGTTCGGAAAGGTCGCGGCGTCCGAACCTCGGCGAAACAGCCATAAGCTGCGCCCCCCTTTTTCCAAAGCACCTCCCCCCCCATCGCTGGGCGCGCAACGGGAATGTTAATTTCGCGCGGAGCAGCAGCGAGAGCGGCGCAGGAAGTTGCTGGATATGAATAGCTTCCACGACTTCAATGGGCTTCAAAGAATTCACTACTGGAGAGTAAAGAGAAAAATATTTCTTGTAGGTAACTCACAAACATTCTACGATGCGTAAAATATGAAGGAATGGGAACGGCTGTAATTAAGATGTCTAAAAGAGACCGGATGTAGCTGCCGGTAAAAAATACTAAAAAGATGTTCAGGAAAAGAAGAAATGATCAGACAATCTGCTGACGGGAACGTGGAACCTCGAACTCATGAAAATTATATTGACAGAAAGCATTTAGTGCGCCGTCACACCTTGCTGGTGAGAGGGCTAGCAACATAAATCATGTTGATGTAGATTGAATCAAAAGGAAACGTAAATTGCGTACTCACCAGGAACATAACATTGTGTAATATTGCCCTCTTCCCTTGTTTCTCAGTGATCGCGTTGATACCAACTAAACGCATTTTAATAGGAGGCAGTAATTTGATTCTGTACGGAGAGATATCCCTCGCATTCTGTGTATTAATAATTAGGATCTAAAACAGTAACAAGGTTTTGGGAGGGAAAAACAAAATTATGTCGATTTTAATGACACACTTTGTGGTGCCATACCAGCGGGATATATCACTCTCAAAAGTGTTCAGGTCAGGCGCACGCATTTGAACGTACTTGAGCGCACGAAAATGAAAAAGAACTATCATGAGGTGACCATTAATTTGTCACCCGTCCCGCAATGCTCTTCGCTCCGCAGACTTATCAGCTGAAGTTATCAATTTTCCCGAACTGCAGGATAGTTCCTTACCAGAACGCATAGTATCTTCGTTCTGTGTTCTTAAGTGATTAGCACAAGGCCTGTGATTCAACTTTTGAAAACAAGTTAAAAAAAATCGCCGTTTTGCCGCAATATTACATAACTACCTCTATAACATGTATATTACTTTGTATAAACATACGTATTCGGGAAAGTGAAAATAGAGCAAATGTGCGACAAAAGGTGCACGGTCGCCCGTGGCAGCCTCCTGTGATGATACTACAACATCTTGGTCTTGCTACGGATTCTCTCTTCTCCCCGTCATCGGACGCAGTACCTTCCGCTCTTCACACCCTTAACAGTACACAACATCAGTGGCAACTACCACGTGAGCAACTTCGTTGACCTCAGCGTCAACAATATAAACCAGTGGCGGCTCGTGCTTCGGTAGCACTGTCACACAACCCCAGATAATCCTAAAATACTTATCATACATGTGCAGCGACTATTACGATTTTCGATACGTTTTGACTTTGTTTATCATTGTTAACTATAGTTGTGGTTGAAGTTTCCTCGTGATGATGCTGTTTGTGAGCTGGGGCCCGCAAATCATCTTATCTCATGACAATGTACTTCACTTTCACAATTATTGTATATTGCTTTAGGTAGCAAAATTATAAATATGCTTAAAATTTCTCACCAAGAGAGTTCATATTCCTGAAAAATTACATTTTAAACTTTCCAAACTTTTCAAATAGGAATTTTTACTGCATTGTGTCAAAGGATTGAACTTAGAAAAAAGGAACCAAACAGTAGTTTAATGTAAAAACTGTCAATACGTTAACCACATAAAACAATCTAAATGAGAGAAATGGGGTAACTCTCGTCCATCCAGCATTTGTAACCTTGCCCCTAATGTATTATATTACGAGTAACATACGCAATCTGCAGAGGAAATCATCCCGCTTTCAACAAAAAATTCACATACTTCCTGAATATGCAAGTGTCATTTCACAATATAAATGATCTTACTCAACTTCATTTCCTCTAAAGATTTAAGATCTCCTCACAATCATGCCCACGAACATCGTTCTCAAAATAATTTTCTCTACTCCCAAAAGTACCCTCCATGAAACTTCCGCAATCGCTCAGTTAACCAAAATCGCCAAAAACTATTCATTAGAAACATAGCCATACAAATTGTTTCTCCCTTAATATCCCAAATTCAGAACCTATTAGCGAGCAGTTCTTTTTCCGCTCGACTTTAATGACTCACGGTAATTTCTATAATATCAGTTTGCTCAAGTGGAATACAAACTGCATAATAAACGAAATACTATTTATATTATTTCTTTTACAGGAATATAAAAAGGACTTCGCAATACTAACGGGAAAGCATTTTCAGCCTTTGTCAAAGTATTCAATTCCAGGATTTAATGTTTACCGACCAGAGAAGCCTTCTAATGGGCGCGCTGGAGGAGCGGCATTCCTCATCCGTAGGCCTAGCCATCATTCCCCACCCCCGGACTAGGCAACGTTGCCATGTCCCTGACGCCAAGTGCAAAACCCGAGATCATCATAATAGCTAAGTAAAGCCTCCAGACATCGGAATCTATCCAAATCAACCGCCAATACTTTCCAATTCCCCCACCCCAACCGTGGACACTAGCGATTGGAATGCTAAGCGCACCTCCTGTTGAGCAACCTGTCGTAACTGCTCGACTACTTAAATATGTAGCAGTCGTCAAATGAATTAACAACACCGACAGCACCAACTGTTTACTGACACGGAAGTATTTTAAGTTCTTTAAACTGTTTATTGTTAAAATATTAGGAAGAGATTCTGGAGCTCAAGAAATCGTGGGCTGATGGTACCTCTCCTCCTTTCGTCACATACATTTTTTACTGCTCTTTGACTAAATAAATCGAATGATAGCTGGAGCGCGAGGTGTTATGGCTCGACAGAGCGGGTGAAGCAGCCTGGAACGCGAACCCGTGGCTTGTCTCTGCTAGTCGCCCGCATAGTACAAGGGGCCCCGAGCGCCTAAACGGTCCGCTTTTGAGAATGAGCTCCGAAGTGTTTATAGTTGATATTGCAATTCTGCCTAGGCCAACAGTGCTAGCTTTTGATCATTCTTCTGGTGGCAACGATAGTGCTTTGGTTATTGGGACATCTAGGGGTTATATTGTTTGAAGCATTGTTTTCGGTACTAGATTGGAACTCTGGTAGTGTAACAAGAGCACAATAAACATTTGTGAATCGTTTATGCCTTGTATATTTTTTAACATAGCAATTCCTCTTTTAGTCGTACCATTATTCCATTCGTACCATTATTCGTCGTAACATTATTCCATTCCATTCCATGACTTAATACCATTCTCGACTTGTACCCAGGAAGTCCGAAGCGAAACCAATTTTCCAACAGCATATCCCTGAATCTTTTACTACTGCCATACCCTCATTCCCCCTCCTTACACTATAAAACTGCCAAAAATGAAGCATTTCATCTACGCAACTGCTCTTCTGATTTCTTGTGGCTTGACCTCTGCTAGAAGTCATTCCCTCTACGCCCTTTCCCCATTGCCCGGCCCGCCGGGCGACGCCGTGCGGCGCGGCGCGGCGCGGCGTCCAGTCTCGAGGTTGCGAGAGGCCGGCCGTGCCAGGCGGCGTCGAGCGCGCGTCGCGACGCCTCTAATTGGCGTCGCATCGCAGCCGCCGTCTGTGCGCTGGGGGGTCGCGTGGGGCGGGCGCCCGCTGCGAGGTCGCGAGGAGGGGAAGGACGGAAGGGCTTCGGCTGTATGAGGGGCGCGGAGGTTGCTGGTAACGAGTGCTTCGCCAACGCTGCAGACGGACGCTCCGATGGTGCAGCAGGAAATGACTCGAGGTCGTTAGTTTTGCTCTCAGGAGACCTTTTCTAAGAAATCAGTAAGACGATTTCATGTGTTATTTTTAGTTAGTCTGCGAAGACCCTTTAAAGATTGCTTTTAGAAGCAGTCACTGATTGATTGATTGAATATAAATGTATTTATATAAAAATTGCTTATTTACTTAACATTCTAATCAAATGTTAAAATTTGATAATAATTATTTGAAAATGCTTATATGAGACAGCGAGTTTTGGAGACATCAAGAAACGGAGATGGTTTGTAATATGCATTGTGCACGATTTCGTCAACGGTTGAGAACTGTTACTTTTATGTTCGAAGTGTTGATATTATTTTAATGAGGTCGCGGTTTGTAATTATTGCTTTTCAGTAAATTAAATTAATTGATATTTCGTCTAAAGGTATCTATTCAAATTGTCATTTACGTATGCTACCTGCCTTGCAAATTGTCATTGGTAATAAGACGAGTGCTTTGGAAATTATGGGTAAATCCCCGACTTGTGAAGTGAGGAGGGATGGAATAATGCAATTATGTCAAACAGAGTTCCAAAATGCGCCAAATATTGAAAATAACTGAAAACATGTCAAAATCAAAGAGATAATGTGATATTACATGCACGGTTTATCGCACATCAACCCCACGATCGATACATACCGCCTCCTGAGCTAGATGAATCACCGTTTACTATTGGCTAGTAGAGAGACACGGTAAGGAAAATCAAATAGAAAAAGCGATGCACCGCCCTGATTGGAGAATTTTATATGTATGTATGTAATGTTGTTGGCTTTAATTTCATAAGAGTCACACTAAAGGAACCTTCTGACCACATGAGGAGTAGAAGGAAATGCTCGTTTCCATTTACTCCACTCCACAAGAATTCCATGATTTCTTTTAAAATTGTTGACTTGTTATTGAATGAGCTTAATGTTCTTGATGAGAGGGTGTAAGTCAGACGGGCGACCGGGCGTCGAAAACCGCAAAAAACGATCCGCGTCAGGAATGTTATACGACCGCTCAAACTTCGGTCACGTGCTAAGGGGCCCCACCACCCCTTTCATGATGTGACGTGCGGGGGGAGGGCGAATAGGTGACGAGGGCGGATCTGATTGACGTTTTTTCGAACGCGTCAACTTCTTTGGTTCTTAGTCTCGTTCGTGTAGCGAATGATTTACTCCCACGCTGGATAGTGAGATCGGTGCCTAACTACGCGTAGCTTGAGGAAGATTTCGAAAATCGAACACAATCCCTGCGATGGCGAAAGTTCTTGCCTTCAGCCAACTAAACCGGTAGATAATCACCGCGTACCTGAGCTCATGTATTTTCACCTCCAAAGGAACACGCATTCTACTAGTCTCTCTTATACAATTAATTGATAAAAAAGCTGGAGTAAGCTACGTTGCTCGGAAATTTCGTCACCACTATCATCAATTAAACAGAGATGAATGTGTTCTATCCAGAGTGTAAAAAAGGAAATATCTCCTCCCCTCCCCTTCCCTCGCACCCCACTCCCAGATCTGTCCTCACTGCTCTTTTCTGTCCTTTCCTTTCTGTCCACTCCACCACGTCCCTCGTCTACTAGTTGAACCATCTCCGGCCCGCCTTCTCTCGACCCGTCCTCCCTCGACTCGTTCTACCCCAACCCGCCTCGCCCCGCAAGACAATCCGATCTTGTTCTTGGGTGCACCCCTGTAACGCAATCCCTAAACACTTGTGTATTGCGGGATGGCATTTAGCCATATTTTGTGACAAAAATATGAGGGTAGCATGTTGATCGCCCATCGAAGAACGATTTTTGTCAGTCACTCAAAAGTTTTCTTGAAATATTGGATTTAAATTCTTTCTGGTGTATCGAAATAATAATACACCGAGTTTTTATAGGGCGAAGAAAGGCGAAAAAACGCACCAGAGTATTCCTCATAAGTATTTTGTTTACCGTTTTGACCTTAGAAGCATAGATTCCCGTAGAACGTTTTTCTTGTAGTTTTTTCCATTTCTCGGCATCTGTCTTACTGTAAGATAATGAGACTTTCTAGGACGCTGAGCAGCGTTGTAGGCGCGGGATCAACCGTCATTTGTGAGCAGCGAGTGAACTTCAACGCAGACGGTCTGCTGGCGGGCAAACGTTTCGACGCCCTAATATTGGACGCGATGTAATTATGTCGTGCTTTGCACCTTAATTATGTCAATTCAGGCATTTTCGTTTTCATTTGTTTGGATAAAATGGGGGCACGTTTTTCTTCGTAATTATGCATAAATATCCTCAAAGCTTCGACTCGGTATAAGCACTATATTTTGGACGTTATAGAAGAAAATTAGTATACAACTGCTGTGTATGTCTCAGCAAAACTACATTTTAAACATTTGCTCATCTAATGGAGGAAAATCAGTGGTGGATTTTTGACATCTGAAATGACTCGCAGTGTTATGCAAGCACAATTTATCAGCAAATCACAGGAAATATATCACTCTCATTTTACACTAAATGCATTTCTCATCCACCTCAAAACGTCATTTTTCCTGAATCCGAAGCGGTTGTGTCGTGTCTGCTTATCTGTCGTGGCGTGGGCGTCGTGGGAGGGGAAGCTATGGCGGGGACGGCACGCTCTCCAATCTCATCTCAAACACACGCCCCGTCCCTTCCAGAGCAAAGCAGCGCTGCGTCTAAGGTCCCTGCCGCGGCCACCGACCCCAGCTACCAACCGCCCCGCCCCGCCCCGCCCCGCCCCGCCCTCCTCCCCCTCCCCAGAGGGCCGCGTCGCTCCGCCGTTGTCCAGCCACCGCCGCCGTAATTGGAGGAGACACTCTCTGCCCCCTCCCCCCCCGACCCGGCGGCAGCGAGCGCCTCCAGCATTGCATTGGTCCTCCGCTGCCCTCGACTTCGGAAGAGGACGGCAACTGAATGGCAATGCGAGGATGATGCTGCGTTCTACATTTACATCAACATGGCGCCTATTGCAGTTTGGCATTCTTAATATTCTTTAATATGTATATTAAATACATGCATTTTATAATTATTTAATTTCAATCTTGTTATTGCACGTTTGATGAGCATGAAAGCGATAATTTATTTTCACGTGTTATTGATATGTCTCTCATCATAGTGGGGGAGGTATATAGATGAGTCACTCATCACTAGTACAATTAAAGAAGATGAAATGCGAGTTATTTGTAACAAACGTGATAGGATGTTCTCCATTGTAAACAGATACAAAGGTCAGAGCTTCATAGCGACAGAAACCATTACTGCGAGCCAAGCGAGTTTATTCTATTTCCGTACGTCTGAGAAGCACCGAACTTCTTGTGGTGCTCCCTGCACAAGCAGTCCAAGCGCGTGCCACCAGCACACCTTATTTGTTGTTGGTAGGAATGACGGAATTGGTCACAGCAATCACTACAATGGTTCATTTATACAAAATAGAAGATATAATTGTTCTAATTGAAAGCCGTGCCTCATCTCTTCCAAGTGCAATGCTCAACACCTCCTTCTTGCACCAAAGTAAAGAGCGCGCAAGTGGGCCCTGCGCTTCTCATTTGTGAGTTTGCGACGACGCAGAGGCTTTTGGCATTCGGGTTGCGTTCAGTAAACTTGGGTTAAAATAAAAAATGCTAGAACAACTGGATACAGCACGGAATCATACGAGAGAACATTACAACCGTAGATTGTGACTTTACCATTTACGACAATTTTTCTATCCCTTATTATTGCGTTTAACCAATACTGCAACTGATGGTCATGGTTAGCTTTTCAACCACCTAATATTAAGATATTACATTTTTAATAATAATAATAATAATAATAATAATAATAATAATAATAATAATAATAATAATAATAATAATACTTGATATCAAACGTTATCAGACCGTTCAAACTACGTTATGAATGATTTCGAGACTTCCTCACCAATGAGAATTCTTTATGTGGCCCCTACGTGAAATCTGGCGTATGGTGTAGACCCCCCCAGTTGCAAGATAAGGGGCGGCGGTGCTTGAGCGCCATGGAGCGCACACTCGCTCCTCCGTTCCCCCTTCATAAGCCTTCACTATGGGCCCATGGCGCCGCGTGTGCTTCGGCACATCCGCGCTGCAGCGAACTTCGTCGGAAGGTGCTACGATGAAACGCTTTACGTCCCGGGAGCAGCTTCATCTGTAGGTTGGTAATTCGGCCCGACGTGAAATTTCTCCTTGCTATAGGCGCAGTTTGAAAATAAAACAATGGTGGAATGCAATTTGTCTTTAATCTATAAACCCTATCGGGCCACTACCGTGCACATTCGTAGTTAACACTAGAAATGTAAAATAATAGCTTTGGGATGTTGCTGGATTAGTGAACATCAATAGAACAGACGGAAGATTGCACCGATATGACGTGTTCGGCTAAATTTAAGTTTGCCATGTTTGAACATGGAGGTTAATATTACATCTTTCAATAAACGATAATATTAAGCTTTCTTTTTTTCAAGATTTCGGGTTCCAACTTGATAAGGAGTAACAAAACTCCTTACGGCATATGAGATTAGCTATCCAGGAGGCAACGAATGACTGTGGCATTCGCAATTAATTCCTCCAACATTTTATGGTTAGCAAAAACAATCTGTCAATTTCGTGCGGGCCTGAAGCAGCACGGTTAGGCAAAAGAGCGGGAAACTTAATGGATGTATCTTTAAATAATTAGAAATTGAATTTCCATACCAAATTTTTCACTTGCCGAAAGCAATAATAATACCTGTCACCTGGTAGAAACCTTTCATCCAGTTATCATCTCAGTTAATCATACTTCTCTAAAGCCGTAAAAATGTTTAACTTCAGTATGGTGAAGAAGAAAAAAACGAGAAACCCCAAAATTTGTAACGAAATAAATACATAAAAAACTATTCATTTCGCTGAAATACAATATTTAGTCACTGATTAATTGTCCAGAATAAATTGGTCGATCTACAACGTGTATACCTATAAAATGATAAAATTTCGAAGGTAACTGAAGCTATCGAAGGTAACTGAAGCTAGAAACATTAAATACGTATTGGGTTTCTATTGAGATGTATGAAACCACAAAGAAAGAATTTTTAAAAACATAGAAGCGATAAAATTGCGATTTTTCACAAAGGTATTTTTCATACAATCCGCAATGTATGTAGACTTGGAAGCACGGAGAAAAGACACTCTCTTCTTCTCCGTTCCATCTTTCTTTTTCTTGTTCCCTTTTCTTTTCTCATATTTCTCCTTCTTCCTCCTCCTCATCCTCATCCTCCTTTCCTCCTCCCTCTCCCTCTCTTTTCACTTCTTAATTTGCTCTTTACGCTCTTTATTTGCTTTTTATTCTCTTTATTTTCATCTTCATCCGCTCCTACTATATCCTCAAGGTCACTAAAAAATAAAAGTTTCTTAGTAGAAAAATTTTCCGTTGTATTTCGTTCGCCAAAGTGGGGTTTTCAAAGTATATTTTATACAGCCTCCTTTTTACGTTTCAGGAAATATCTCACTTCTAAACGGCCAAATGGAATAAACATTTTTAGAAAGCTAATTTATCTACATTGACAAAATATTTGATTGGAACTGAATATTTAAATGGTACTATTTGACTTGCAAGTTGTGAAGAGACTTTTTGTTACAAGAATAGAACTTTCCTTTAGATAGTGTTATTAATGTACATCAAGCTTCATGTTCACTTCAACAGCAAGTAGGAGCAAGTGTAAAATTGTGCATGGATCTTTCTTGGAGGTTTGCTTGGTCCATTTCGAGCAGCCTGGCTGCCCGGGAGGCAAGTTGTTGGTCCGCGTGGCCGCCCGTGCCACCGGCCCCGTTCCGGCCGGCGCCTGTCGCAGAGGCCGCGGCCGCGCGGGAGAGGCGCCTTAAGCCCCGCGGATTACGCCCTGCTTCGCGGGCGCGTGCTCAGCATGGCGCCCACGCGGAGCGCAGTGGGCCCTCAACTCTCTTTCATCTCTCTTTCATACTTTCTCCTTCTTTTTCTTCTTACTCTCCTCACCTTCTTCCTCTCCCCCTTTTAATTTTCCTACCCTCCCTCACCTCCTCGCACCCTTCTTTTCTACTGCTTCTTCGTCCGCTTCCTAGTTCTCTTCTATTCACTGCTTCTCCCACTTCTTACTCTTCCTCCTTTACCGTATTACTTGATTTCTTCTTCTTTGGTTAGAATTCTTAAGTTGAGGCAAACATGGAACTCCTCACCCGTACATTGTTAGGAAATTATGAATCATTAAACTTCAATATATTTTAAATACATATTTTAAAGTGTTAGGTTTAAAAAAAGACACACAATACTATATTGTTCATTTTTATTAACAGAGGGAGATATTTGAAATATTATTTCCATTAGAAAATTCACAGTTATTTTAATGTTTAGACGGTACAGCGAAATATCTACTTCGAAATGACAAGACATACAGTGTACGTCATGCAATCCAATGGCTACTGGCATATTTTTTGTGCTAAGCATTATAAGTTAATTTTTCATTATTTACATTATCTAACCGAAAATTAAATTTTATTCACGGTGGTCTATGTTTAATTTTTGTTTCAGTTGGCTGGATAAATCTCTACGTGACCGATACCTTCGTGGGCGGTATTTCTTATGTTCATTTACTTTCTCCAATTGTTGGCATATTAGATTAGATTAGATCTATTCAGTCAAAAAAACACAGGAAAATCTGTATGTGACGAAAGGGGGAAAATATTATCTGCGCATGTTTTCTTGAGTTCCAGAATCACTTCCCGTCATTTTAACTATAAATAGTTGAAATTCTTAACTTTAATTGATTATCTTTACTTTTTGTTCCTATTTTTCCGATACATTTTTCGTGCCATTCACTAAAGTACCTTGGGATATTCTGAGTAAAAATTAATTTATTTTCTAAATATTTGTTGGAGTTCATTACGAAATTATCTTCCCGTTATGGTTTCGATTCTTCGAATATAAGATGCCTCATATTATATCACGTAGGAACAATAATTATGGAACTAACACCCTTAATTAACTGCGCCCCTGTTTTCGACAGAAAAAGTTTCCTGAATGCAGCAGATTATAAGGTACCGTAATGTACTTGTTCCTTTAATATGAGTGGCTCCGAAAACAGAATGCTAAATAAAATTGCCTGTTAAGTGATGAAATATAAAAAAACGACCTGAGCGCTAAACAATGCAAATGGAACGTCAATCGATATATATTACTCTCGGGCTACACAATACTCGATTATTAATATTCTCATTCTCGTTTCTGGTGTAACATGTAATTAGTGATCTCCACTGAAGTGCATTATATTTTAGAATCGTACGGTGAGAACTTCATTTCTGCAAAATTGCACTTTTTTATAAGCATGATTTCTATTGCATCTACTTGTTACCTCATATAACATACGACTAACTATAAATGACTTAATGCATCTTTGTTGATTTGCAAAACATGTCAGGATTGCTTGTTTCTTGTGTTTGTAGTAGTATTTCGTAACACTAATAATAATATTTTTTTTATCTCCAACGTACATATGATAAAATTGCATTGGAATCGTAAGCAAACCATGTTGCAAGAGGAACTTCAAAAACACGAGAGCTTTTTTCTGTAAACTTTGAGCAATTGATCAATTTATTGGTGTTTTCGGACACGTCAATTGATATGGTAATTTGTCTCGTTAACGTAGTGATTATATTTATCTCGGGAGGAGGAAGTATTTTCAATAGATCGAACATGGTCGAAACGTCGTTGATCGATGACCAATTATAATATAATGAATTTATATTTTTAATTTTTATTTATAAAGGAAACGAAAGTACAACTTGGCAGCTTTCTGAAATTTTACTTTATATTGTCTTTTGTTGCATATTTCATTTAATATTCTTTAATTACTTTCTTATATACGTAGTATGTAATATTTGTAATACAAATACGGCCTACATGGTACAATAAGGCTCCGAAAAATCAAGTCGATATTTTGAGAGAAATACAGTTTTTGTGGGTGTGTGCATCTTACCAAAAAAGTGTTTGTTTTTGCATAATTCTTTGTTAGTACTAAGACGTTCACAAAATTTGTCCCATAACAAATATTACCCGATAAATGTAGGCACTCTCAAAGTCCTGCAAATTAGACACGTTTTATTTTCGTTGCACTTTACGAGTACAGGACTCTTATAACATTCTAGAAATTTTCTTAAAACGGCCTTCAAATTTTTCTTTACATTTTCAGAACACATTAATATAGATCACGTCCAGTTTTCATTAATACATTTTTCTACAACAAAGAAATCTGATGAATAACTCTCTCAATATAAAAATGCCAGTTGTTATATCTGTATAAAATGCTTATTTCAAAACACCTTGCCTGTTTACATTGTAGTTTGTTTTATATCCCACTGCCGAAACCCCCCCGTCACAGTCACCGCCTCTTTTTCCATCGCGCGCTCAATGCCGTAGCTACCGCCTTCCCTCGTTTGTTCCCTAACACGCAACCTCGCGAGTTGTTTTGTTCCTGTCCTAGCGTTCCGCTGGAAGCAACTTGCTAGGGGTGGGTGAGTGTACCAACGATATTTGGCCAAGGAGAGTCTCAGGGATGCTTATAAGTTCACGAAGTGAGTGAATTTGAGAACAATACATATGTCACGCATAAGAATAAAGCTTGGTAAAAAAGTGCTATAATTTGCAATAAAATCATAGTGAAGGTAAAAATGTTAAGTACTACCGTTCACACCTAATAGTGTTTGTTCAAATACTACTTTCAAAGTTGACTACTGAATAATCAAGTCGCATACTAGTTTTTAGTAAGTTTAATTTATTAAAATGAAAAATTTACGACGATAGTACGGTCGTTAAATTTAATAAAATAATACTCTAACCTAAACGTAAAATAATGTTTACTTAAACGTACTGGAAAATACCATTCTGTCGCTTTAAATTATTCGAAATACGAGTATACTTTGTAATTTTTTTGTGTGTTTATACGAAATTGTGAGTGATTGCATTGACTTGGTACTCTGTACTACACTCACTAAAAGATAACCAGAACTGTCACTGGTTTTGAACACTGAGTAACAAGCTCAAATTCTCATTGTTGTGATATATCAAAGTTAAAAAGTTAATATTCGGTATCATACACACATTGGACAGAAGTATCATTCTATAAAATTAACATATCAAAACTACGTTCTGAGAAGCCCCAACAGCTCTAATTCCAATAATACTGATGTCAGTGTTTCATGGACAACAATGTAACATGAGAAGCTGAATTATACGCGTAGTATTAGTAAACTGCCGGCAAGTATTAGATATTACACCGGGGTAATTTAGTGCGAAATAACAATTTTAGGTTTTCTTCAGCTTTTTGAAAATCGACAGTTTAGATAGTGCAGTAGCAAAAACATCGATTATAAAAAAAGGTACTATACCACCCGGTGTTTGTTTCGATTTAATATACTCGTAGTTACAGCTGGCTTAATGTGCAGCGGATATGCCCTCCCGCGGGAGCCATTTGTATTATACGTGGACCACCACCATTATCTCAATGCGGCCAGGTCCAATTCAAAGTTCAGAAGGCCATGATGCATTCGAATGCAATTCCAGTTTTTTAAAATATGAATTGGGATCAACTTCATTCATTAAAGCGTCAAATGGTAATGGAGGGTAATGTACGTTTGTGTGGCCTGGCAATACTATTTTTCAGTAAATTTCCAAATTAATATTTGTACATTTCAGCCTACCTTAAAAAAAGAGAGAATATTGTAATACTGCGTCGGAAAACTACAATTTTTCGACAGAAAAAGAAACTTTCATTGCCAAGCGCTGATAACGAAAAAGTGGATAAATCTTGTTTCTGTATGTATTAAATTACTTCTAAAAAGACATAATCGATTTTTTCTAGTTCCTTAATAGCGAAAAGTTTATTCAAGGTAAAACGTCGGTACACATTTGGTACGTCCGTCATACGTCCGTCATACGTCCGCCCGACGTCCGTCCGGTTGTCCGTCCGTTCGTCTGTCTGTCCGTCATACGTCCGTTCGACATGAAACTAATTTTGCGAATGTTGCAAATTCCAGTCCTCGAGATAATAGAACATTTTCAATCAACAAATAATGTTTTAAACCTTTTTATGCAAAGGAAATTTTGTTATACGACATTTCAGAAATGAAATTAAGCTCATTATAAAATAACGTATTTCGTTTCGGTTTATTTATTTAAAAAATTCACAATCTGAAGATTAATTGGACATTTTCTAATCTAAAAATCTAAACTAATTCAGTATTTACTTTCATTTCGTCTAATTTTATTTGAAGAACAATCATTCACATGAAACGGAATAATATTATTTATCTTGTAATTCTATTTTAATATCTTTTGCACGTAGAAGTATCATACCTGCATTGTTAATTGTGTTAATTTTAGCCAGGGCATTTCTATTTTGAATTATTGAAATCACATTATGTTGAAAATTCTGTTGACATGGGCACCCACCTCTGCAGTCAGAATTCGCCGAGCGATCGAAACCGAGGCCCCGCCCTGCCCGCGTGGCGCCCGCCCGCCTCTTGCGCGTCGCGGCGGCCGTCGGCCTCGTTAATAATGCGCCGGGCGGCGGCGCCTCCCCTTCAATAATGCAGAGGGGCGCCGCGCGCCGCGCTGCGATAGCTGCGATTGCCCTCCCTCCACCACTGGCGTTCCCCCATTCCCCGCCTCCTCCTCGCCCATCGGCCTTTTGGGCTTGACTTCCACCGTCTCGCAGCGGTCCCTCGCTTTGCTGTCCTTGATACTGCCCCCTGAGCGATTTACTCCACGTAACCGTCACTTTTGCCCCGCTTACCAGCGCGGTAATCTTCCGTTTCTTCGGTCGTTTCTACTGCAGCTGCTGCCGCCAATTTCGGCGACTGGTCTGCATATTTTTTCTCTCCGACGCGTCGGGACATTTACCCAACTAACGCCGTTACCCGCGTTCGTTCCTGTGTCCGTTCACCTGTCATTCCCGGCGCCCGTCTGCTCGTCCCCGCTGAGGTGGATCAAGGCTTCCAGAGACGTCACGGCAATGCCTCTGACCGGAGGCCCTAGAGCTGGAGACACGATTTTCGACTAGCTAGATCGAATTCGGCCGCTGTCTGAAGGGGAATTCTAGCGACTGGCTGCTCTGATCGGTAGTTTTGCGTGGATTCCCCGATTAATATCAGGCGAATGTCGGATCTTCTCTTCTTTTTTTCTTGTCCTATCATTACCCCTTACTTACACAATCAATTACATGCACTACATCACACACTCTTAGACCGCTGACCTCTTAGTCGGGAGCTTAGAACTTGTCCCATCTGTGTTGGTGTTCGGCTGGGGGGGAAATACCTTTCTTTTTTCTTGTCAATTGAGCAGAAATGTTCATATTTTAAGTAAAACTGGATTTTAGAAAATTCGGAAAGTTAACAATTGGTTCGAGCCTCTCTTCAATGTACGTTATTGAAGTGATCGACTTTTTGTTTTAATAAGATCTATTTGTTCGAAATGAATGCCGAAATAATATCATAATTTGTTAATAAATAACTTAAATAGATGTCAAATAATTACACAATTATTTTTAAACTATGATCTGTATCATAATAGTGACGAAAGTTGTGATACTGAAAAGTAAGAAAAGAAGATAATAAACAATTAGAATGATTTGCTCCAATATAGAAAAATTAATGATTAATATTACACGAGTCCAATTATCATTAAAACTTCACAATCATTAAAATTCTAAATTGTTTTACACCCTTCTATAACTACATTGCTAGAGGTTTCTTTATAAATCAATCTATTTCTTAATATTTGATCTATGCATTGTTTCGTTTACACTTTTTAAAATATTTGTGATTTTGACTTAATTTTGAGTTACATTTGTTTTTTAATGTGATGGCTGACGCGTTAGGAGGATAGAAGGTGCAATATTATAATGCTTGGTAACCTCTAGCCATATTACCAAAAATGACGTTTTGTTTCAGCACAACTAGGTTTTCTATGTTAAACATAGTTATTACATTATAGTTATAAATAATAGTTATTAAATGATTTGCAATTTTATATAATCATTTCGTATTTCAAAATAATTTCGTTCTCTTCGCATTTTACCACATTATTTCAATTTTTTGGGAAAATAAGAAATGTAATATTTGCTGAAGGGTACATAAAACGGGTAAATGTATCCACATACAAAACTGCTATTTTTAGATAAATTTGTAAGGATGTCAATAACTTCAATGAAATAATTAAATACCAAAATTAGTTTTCTCAAATTCATTTCATTTCTAAAATCAATATTACATTATTTGATAGCTTGTCGTTTCTCAGTTCATGTTTCAGTCTCACAACTGAGTCTACTGTCTCTACTCCATATTTTCGAAAAACGAACAGCAAATCCCCATATGGAGGGTCATCCCAACCGCGTCCGTCACCGCTACTGCCGCTGCCGTCGCCGCCACCTCCGCTTCTTCACACTTTCCTGGAGCAGCCATCCATCTTCGGGCCACACGTTTCCCGCGCTTCGAAAGCTCCGGATGCAAACTTGTCGTGAGTGCGCGTTAAGATGTATCGCCAGGGCGTCTCGCAACATCCTCATGTGCGCTTAATTTCAAAAATTTCAATTTCAAAAACAAACAAAAGGCTTGAGCATGGAATAAAGTGAAATTGGATAGCACATTTCCATTCCGACAACCGACGGCAACCAGCAAACCTTAAGCGAATTCAGTACAATGGAAAATGTGTGATGTTGGTGTGTTTGCACCGAATATAGTGTGATATAGTGTGTTTGAAACTTGGAAGAGTTTTTCGTTGCACCGATGTGTTCTTGTTTTCCATCTGAAAGAGAGACTGCTCTTCTGATTTGGGATCGTTGAAAGTGTCGGTGAATGTAGGAGGATAAATGTGACTGACCTCAGTCAAAATGTGTATTTCATATTTCTCACAGATTTCTGAAATAAAAAGTGCTACATAATTGCCAGATGTATATTCTTATCTTATATTTTCCTCTAACCATAATTAGCAGAATTAAATTGATTGTTGACAAAATATTGGCGACTCTTTGTGTTGGATTCACTTGTATTAAAAAGAAAATTTATTAGAAAATTGAAAATCTTCGAAACTTTTTAATACTTGCACATTAAAAACAGTTGCTCACCTGTATCGTTTTCCTTCTACACGTGAAAATGTGTGTAAATTTGGAGATTCCACCATTATATGAGATCTGTCTTCAGTTATTTCTTTGGAATGCAGTTGGGAGAAAGATATTGTAATGAAATAATTGTAAAGGTTGTCATTGCCAACAAAAGTATTTAATGTAATAGCAGCTTTCGATGGCTTAGCCATCATCATCAGTTGTCTGCTGGATGGAAGCCACAAAACGACTACCACAAACGACTGTAGTCGTTTTGTGGCTTCCATCCAGCAGACAACTGATGATGATGGCTAAGCCATCGAAAGCTGCTATTACATTAAATACTTTTGTTGGCAATGACAACCTTTACAATTATTTCATGAAAGATGCCAACGATAACGCACCACAACACCTATATTCTAAAGATATTGTAATACAAACATAAAGTGCTCGTGTTGTGGGATGTGCAATGTTTATGAATAATCCAAATTAATATAAACGAAGAAAATAAATTAAATAAAAAAACTAACTGAACAGAAGTCAGGATACACCGTCCCTCCCTTCTTGTGACGGCAGAAGCGCATAGCAGCAGTCTCTGCCAGCTGAATCCCCCTTGAAAGTTCGAAATACCATAAAAACGTCGAAGTATCAGAACTGTCATTGAATATTCCGCGCGCAGTCGTCAGAAAACGACCACTTCTCCGATCGTTTGGCGCTTTATTAAAAGAGCGGTCGCGCGCACAGAATGTGCGAGCGCAGCGCGCCCTCGCCCGTTACCTCTCCGCCCGGCGCGCCCCGCCCCCGCCCCCGCCCTCGTTTATGGGGGCGCGGGGAGCTCTCACAGAGTTATGGAAATGCGTTTGAGGATTGTAGTCCCGCGCCAAGTGGCTGCCAGGCAACGCTCGTAGTTGTATGGAGGGGAGGGCAGTCGCGGGGGAGGAGGCGAGGGCGGAGGTAGAGGCGATGTCGGGGTCGGAGTCTATGGCGGCGGGGGCGACGGCGGGGGTGGGGATCGTGACGACGTCGGAGGCGAAGTCGTGGGCGGCGGCGAGGGGAAGCGGCGACGGCGGCGGTGGGATGAGGGTATCAGGGGTAAGAAAGCCGACGGTGACGATTTTCGGTTGAAAGGTGACGATGGCAGCGCGACAGGCTGAAGATACGCCGGCAGAGGTGAATGCGGTAGGGCGAATGTGAAAAGGGCAATGCCACAAAGCAAATGCTTCTGCACTCGGGTGGCTGGATGCCGACAGCAGTGACGATTACTGTAATTTGATGAGTGCGTCAGCGTTATCGACGGTGTCTGCACAGGGTGGAATCGATGACCTGAAATTATAGTTGCGTAAAATGCCAACTACGTAATGGGGAGAAATAGTGAACGGAACCATGTTATTGACAATGCCATATTTGTGGTGCGGTGGTGAAGCAGGGATGGTAAGTACAATAAAGGAGACTGTCGTGAGCTCTTCTGTGATTGTGGCGCTATTTGTTATAGTCTCTACATCATGAATGTTGCCGGAGTTAATGGTTCGAAAGTAACGAGTTAGTAAAAATTGCTTCTGAAAAAATATACATCACGGTGGTTGCTGATGCACTCACCTCTTTTACAATGGAGTAGGGGGAGAGAGTACAAAATTTCTGTTTCAGGCATAGCATGTTCTAAACACTTATTGCGAATGGCGAGGCGTAGGGGTTTGTGCTTCATTTCTGGTGGGGGAATGAATTCACTTCCCCTTTTAAATAAAAGAAAATTTTAAAATACTTTATAATGGCCCACATTGGATTCATTTATAACACAAACAAGTGGATTTTAAATTTTCATATAACTTATAATATTGTCGCGGCCGCGGAAGCCTACGACTTCATTCAACTTATAACATTAGATGCAGATCCTTATTTATGTTATGCAGGTGAAAAGAAGGGATGTCTTTACTTAGACATAGAATAGTCTGTAAATTCAGAACAAAACCTTGACATTTAGAATGCACGAGAATGATGTGACAGAACACAAACTATAGTGTTAAAAATAATCCAAGCAAATCAATCTACCACGAGTGAACCAAATAATTGTACGCACAAAAGGAACTTATTTCGCCATAAAACTTCGCTCTGCGCATAGGTAATACTGATACGTTGGGGAAGATACTGAAAGCTGGGCGGCGACGTGCAAGGGATGGTATTAAGTGACACTGACGAATGTAGCCGACTCGGGTAGGTTCGGAGAAGTGGCGGGAAGAAGTGGGCCGAGTCATCCGAAGCACATAAAAGTTGGAAGGAGCCATTCCCGCCGCGCGCCGGGGCTTCCTGGACAGCGAGGCGCGAGAGCAGCGGAAGGCGGGACGGGGCGGCTGAGGCGGGTGATGCTTACGCAGGGTAAGGTCGAATTTCGTGCCTCTTGTGCACTGGGGGAGCCCTGTTCTTTACGATAAATGTACGTTCTTTTACATTTGTTACAAGTTAACAAATGTTTTTAAGCATTGAATACGTAAAACATTTTGTAACTTCTTTATTTACGATACACAACAAATTATATTCTTAATTTAAATTTTGACAGATAGATAATGCATTTTTGAAAATAATTTGTCGTGCAAAAACGTAGAAGCAAGTTATTTTAAAATACAAATACGATATAATTTTTTGTTTATGATTTGAATTTTGAATTATACATTTTAAGTTTGTAGTTTTATTTTCAGATTGTTTTTTGTTAAACAAACTCAGTATTCCAATATAAATGGATGCACCTGTTAAGGCACGGTTTTGCCTCCCATGGCGAAAGGGTCCCAATGTTTTTAGAACAATTTAGTTCATCAATCTGTAAAACTATTTTCATATTACATTTTTAAATTGCAAATGCGTTCAGTTTATTTTAATAATAGCCGAAATAGTCCACAATGAGCGGGTATTTAATTATCAGAATCATCTGCTAGAAGGGAGAATTTTGAATTGTATCTATTGCGTTCCCATTCTATCCTACCACGAGCTGCTTCGTCCGGCCCCTTTCCGCCCACCCCTCTCCCAGCGCTCTCTGCCCTCTCTGCCCCCTCCACACCCGACTTGCCCTGTGCCCGTCTCCTCGCCTCACCCATCCCCTCCCCCTCCCCCTCCACGTCGATGTCCTGAGCCACCCTTCACACACACACACTCACACACACACACACACACTTTCGTGCACTACGCTACCAAACATGTCGGGAGCTCAGAGCTCGTTCCGGCAGGGCGGTGCTCTGCTGGTGGAGACACCTCGTTGTTGGAATTCTCGCGACCTGATGGGGGCGTCCGTGACGTATCCAGCCATCTACGGCGGGAAGATCACCGTCACCTCCGCGATGAAAAACAAGAACTACACTTACGGGACTAATAACTTTAGTTGTTGACTCGCTGTAAGTCACTAATCAATCGGCCAACCCACCATGTTCGCCAAGATGGCCTGCGCTACCCTACCGTCGCAAGAGGCAACTAAACAGATTCATTACTCGATAGGTCCGGCGAACTTCCACTACTTTGTCTTGCAATTACTAATTGCGCTGTTGAATTGAATTTAAATGCACTTAATTAATGATATGTTTATCTTATGTATGCAATAAAATAATTATATTGTTATGTTAAAGACAAATTTTAATCACTGATATCAATTACCATACTTTCAGTGTTTAGGAAACTTTTTGCTTTGTCATTTATGTATATACATATAAATATATAAAAAATAAATAAATATATAAAAATATATGTGTGTGTATGAGTATGTGTTTGTATATGTGTATGTGTGTATATGTGTGTATGTGTATGTGTGTGTATGTGTATGTATGTGTATGTGTGTATGTGTGTTTATGTGTGTGTATGTTTGTAAGTATTTGTATGTGCGAGGGTGTGTGTGCGTGTGTGCACGTGTGTGCGTTTGTGCACGTGTGTGTCTGTGTGTGTGCACGTGCGTGCGTGTGGGTGTGTGTCTGTGTGTGTGCACGTGCATGCGTGTGTGTGTGTGTGTAGAAGATTAGAGTACTGTTAGAAATCTATAAGATTATTGGTCGTCAATATAGTAATATAAAATGCATTCATAAGAATATTTATAGGTTTTTAGAAACGTCTTATCCTCACTGATGAATTTCCACGCCGTTGTTGAGATATTCACGAACCGTAATAAACTTACATTTACATAACATACCACTTACATTTTCTTTGAAGGAATATGAAACAGGTATGGGAGTATTTTTTATGAAATATCATGAAGTCAATCAGTGTTCTGTTGATTCGAAGGTGAAGTGTACACAATTCCAATAGCATCGAAATAAAATTGTAGATTGTATAAAAATCACGTATTGTTCTTAATGCAATAGAAAAGAATGTCCTAAAATAAGTAGCCAAAATTATACATAGCAAAATACTCTTTAATTGAAAATCCCATCAAAATAGTCGGTCCAGGGATCGTTCCAGAGATCATCTTGAATAAATACAGAGAAACTACAATTTTATTAATAGAGCTTAATTTTGATTATACATCTCGACATTTTAACACTACAAGTCCCCCACAGAGTTGTTCCTACTCAGAAATTCTCAACATGTTACTCCTGCCCTGGGCGCAGTCCCTCCGCGGGTGGCGACGGCGCGCGGCCCCTGGCATCGCGCTTCTTCGCCCGGCGACCGCCCAGGAAACTCGAAGAGGCCTCGTCACGTGCTTCGGAACCTGCCTGTCACATGGACGACCGTCGACAGAACGTTGTTTGCATGGCACGAGGGAAATGTGCGTCATTTCTCTAGAACGTTATCTTTGCAGAAACAAAGGAATGCTAATTATACGAAAACAAGTAAAATAGAGATGAGAGAAAGATCTTTTATGTAAATGCTAGGACCAATTAAGAGTTAATACTTCATCATATATTTTAACAGATAGGTTTACAACAAATTTGTTTTATTAAAAGTTGTTGCAGAAATGAGGAATATAAATATTAAAGTATGTCAACATTTTTAATTGAAGAAATAACCTATGATTTATTATTAATGTTTTATATGGCAGTAATCTCGTGAGAAAAGCAATTATGTTTCGCCATCATCTCATGCTCGCTCTCCTGTGAACCATGGTAATTTAAAATAATATTAATGAAAAAATGTTTTAAACATTGTAATTTCTAGTTTCTCAGGGAAAAACATATCATATATTGAATGATTTAAAACAATTACTTAGCAGTTAATGTTTCACGAATAGGTAGTTTTCAATGTCTAAATAGAAACCTTCAGGATCCAAATTAAAAGCAGGTATTTTGTATGATGTTTTGATAATGATGAAAAATTGTTTTGAAAAATAAGTAAATTTTGAACTACAAATACTAAAGACTAATTTAGTTTTTCAGCCAACGTTTCACTTGCGGTGATTCAGAATCAGAACTCGGTAGGCCCCGACAGAAATTTAACTTTATTTCTTCAAATTCGGTGCATTGACCCTCCAATGTTTTCATAAGAGTAGCAGACGAAGGTTGCACGCTTGTGTACTCATTTCGCGGAGGAAAGTGATTCCCGTGTCCATGTTCCTCACGGACTCCCAATGTTTGTTGGCGCAGAAGGCGCACCGAGCACAGTACATTTCATTTGAGGAGCTGCATAGGCATTCCGCTGAGCACCTTTAGACGCGAGTTCGGCCCTTGGAACCCCTGCGGAGCGCTTGGCCGCCCACGCTCGCTGCGAGGCGCCGCTCCGGCGCGCGCCCTACTTCCACGCGAGCGAGCGAGCGCGGGCGGGCGGCGCGGGCGGCGAGGGCGGGGGCGGGGGCGGGGGCGGGCCGCCGGACCAACTCCGCCCGCCCGCCGCAAGAGCGCGCTTCCGAGAAACGGGCGAAGCAAATCATACTTCAACTGAGAG
Source organism: Gryllus longicercus (assembly GCA_038098605.1). NCBI lineage: Eukaryota > Metazoa > Arthropoda > Insecta > Orthoptera > Gryllidae > Gryllus > Gryllus longicercus. Next base: position 265,937 of record JAZDUA010000696.1, read on the forward strand.
CGTTAGTTTGTGCAGTTGCCGTTCTATTGGAAGTACTACGAGTTGGCTTGATTCAAATTAATACGACACCACGCAGTAAATGGAACACATCAACTTAAATTTGAAACACCATATACATGTAGACACATAGTTAACGACTAATATCATATTATTAATTTCATCATCTTTCCTTTGGTATGTTTTTGATTTCTAACGACAATAAAAACATTAATATTATTTCATTATTTCTTCTAACAACTGCTGAACCTTTGTCGCCAGTTCGTAGGTGAGAGTGATATATTATAGCTACTAATGGTTGGGGAGAAGAATCCATTCAGAGACACAGTACTAAGAGAAGACATTTCTTAAGGCAGCGTGGACCTTGGCGAGAGACGCGCCTTCTCATGGCGATGTGACGGTATCGTCCGGCGACGGCGCAAAGTGCGAGGCTAGGGGCTGCGGACGCCGCAGGCGCCCCTTTGCACCGGCCTGGGTCTAACAGCGCCCTCCCGAGCTACTTGCCCCTGCGAGCACGGGCAATTTCCACTGGCTCAGCCCGCATTTCCCCTCCAAATCCAGAAAGGAGTGTGCATGAGCGAACTGAAGCGGCGCGAAACGTGGAATAGTGGTTTCAGACGCAAATATGTTTGCAGATTTGTTCAATCATTCATCCGAGATTTGATTTACGCGTATATTCTTTACTATTTATTACCATTTTTTTCTTTAATTTTTAAATTCTGCCACGTATTAACATTTTTGCCGAGGGGCTCGTTTTGTGTGGTGTTATTAAATCATGCAATTATTTATTGCATTTACCAATAACATGCAATAATTTAACAAGTCTCTCTGACATAAGAATTCTCGCTTACGGACGAACAGCGATTTTTAACAGACAAGAATCTTTGTTAAATGTTCTGACCTGAATGTAGAAAGTGAATGCTATTATATCACTGAAATAAACGTATTTCCAAAATCAAGATACTTTCGATTCAAAACGTTTAATTTTACTCTCAATTGAGAATTTGAAATCTGAATGATTTATTATTTCATTTTATGTAACATTACTTTGCTATAAACAGAAAATGGAAATTAACATAGGAGCTAACTTTGCGACAATAACTATCAATTAACGCCTCTCAAAGGCCATCTTGTGCCAATTTCTCTGGACGCAGTGCCCGCGAACTATAATATGCTTGTTACCTTGCCCGCGACCTAGACATGTCTGGGCGACGGCATGAAATCTGTTAGAAGGATAACGGACTCTGAAGATGGGGATATGAAAGAAAAGCATCGGCATCTAATCGGCCACATTTGAGATTCAGCGCCATCACGTGGATACACGTATTTGACCAATCTATCTACACTCTAATGTATGTAGGAAAATACAGATGGCGTTCACTCGACACATGAGCTTGCGTTCCATTGGCCCAGAGTACCATGAAATGTTCCTTCATTCGGCGCGTGGTGACGCTGGAGCTTACGTGAGGCCGATTAGATGCCAACCAGAGTTGAGTCTCCCTCTTGCAGACTTGGTGGGTTGCTGGCGGGTGATGACCACCCGTCGGCGCGCGTCACCTCGCGCCGCTTGCGAAGACCAGGAGGTTCTCGACCGTCCCCTCGCGCACCTGCTCGGGCCCCGCCCCAGCCGGGGCAAGCGCAAAGCTCCCGCCCTGTCCCCTGGCATTAGGGGTTAAATACTGCGTGTAGGTGTGTGCAAGTAAGGGGTGAGGGTACGACAAGGAAGAGGAAGGATAGACCGCGCGCGGTCCGTGATCCGTTTGTTACGGTACTGCTCCGGCATTCGCCTGGTGTTGAGAAACGCAAAACTACCAACTGAGCAGCCGGCCGATAGAATTCTCCTCCAGGTAGACGATGAACTAACTACCTAACAAGTGTTGAAAATCCTGCCGGCGTCAGGACTCAAACTCAGTACCTCCCAGTCAAAGACACTACAGTAACACCAATTGATACCCTGACCGGCCTAAGCCAGACATTCTGAACAATGACTACAAAGAGTACACGGTTTCAACATGTAATCAGCTTTATTTTATATGCCGCTTTGTAGTTTTCCTGTTTTTCTTCTTGAAAAAAAAAGGACATTGAATTCTTTCATTTTTATCGTTTGTGACTACTGTACTTTACTTTTAAAATAATCGAAACTTAATAAACAATTAATAGGATCTATTGTTACTGTAACTCATAATAGAAACAATTAAAATCAAAGGTGAGCGCGGCGCTCACCCGTCGACCAACGGTGCGTTAAACTTCCAATCTTCCACCCAATGTGTGGTAATTTAAACATTACCCATTTAAACCTATTCCGTGACAGATATATTTTGCACTTTCGCTAATATGTTTGTCCAAAGAAATTTTTAAATGTTGTATGTACAAATGTTGCAATATTATTTCTCTGTTATGGTTCCTTGCTTTTAGTGATACACCTTGAACCGAATTTTCCTGAGGTTTAATAAACGTCCATGGAAAATCAATACTGAATTCTTACACAAATCACTACGTTTTGAGGGCAATTTTCTCTCCTCCTCATCAAATACATTCTGAAAAAATATATAAATTTCTATATGTTTCTCCAACAGATGAAACGGGGAGCAAGCGAAACTACAATAACATGTGAATCTAGTATATTCAAAGTTTATTATTTTAAATACACTGATTAAAACTGAAAAATGGTTTTACAAAATGCAATTTATTAAAATAAATAACAAAAATGAAACTTATATATTTGTACTGTATACACCTGATAATGAGTGCAAAAGTGCCTTCAAAACGTAGTGATTTGAATAATAATTGCTGGTAAATTCTATCTGGAATTATGTATGGCCTTCCAAAAACCTGAAGAAACTTCCGTTCATATTCTGTCACTACAACAAAAGAGAAAATTAAACATTTATATAGTCATAATCAACTATAATAAAAGTTGCGAACAAAAAAGTGGTCAATTTTATCAGCAATTTATCTAGTGAAAAAATAAATGGGAGCTTTTCATGTTTGACGTACGCGTGAATACTATGTGACAAATGTTTCCTGACAAAATTTACAGTTCATATCAATTTATATTTATCTCTTTTTCTATTTCAATCTTAATGAAAGACTAAATTTCAATTCAGTTTCCAGCTGCAAGAACATTTTTTCAAGGGTTAATACGTCCACGATTCCCTTTAGCATTGCAATCCGAAGAGACTCCGATTATTAACCTGGCACGGCAGATGCCATGGGGGGAGTGTGGTCGTAACTTGTCAGAAATGTTCAGAGAATGGGTGATAAGGATGCAAATTTTATTTTGGTAGTAAATGCTCAGAATGTTTTTTCTAGTTGACGAAACTTTCAGCATTCCTCCCGGTAAGTTTATGTTCTCAAATGTTTGTATTCGTTTATCGAAATTCTAAAAAAAATTCAAAATACACATTGCCACGAATTGAATGAGAAGATTCAGAGTTTATAGGAAATATTATTTTCAGTACATTTATGTCCTTGCGCGTAGTCAATGTTTAATATGCATCAATTAAATTTGAATTTTATGGATAATCGTAGTGTTAGTTAAGATGATTCTGCAAGATTTTTGCATTTCATTGATGCCTATGTGTGTATTTGTATATTTTGTTTTTGCATTGTAACTAGAAATGCATAAGGAAACCGAATAATCATCTGAAGTCGTTCTACTAACTAATCCAACACAAATATCTTCTTTGTGTCACGAAACCTCTCTAAAGTCCTGCGGCTCTTTTTCTACCTATTCACTGCTGGCTTCACTTTAGACCTATGATTATTGAGAATATTACAGGAGAGTTTGCTTAACTCCGGAAAAAGTTAACGCCATGTGAATTTTAGGAATTAATGATTCACATTAACAAACTTACATACAACTAATTAATGCTCTATTGCGTGTCCTTTTGTAATTATATAATTCACATCGCTTTTTTATTCTAAAATAATGGTCGCAGAAACGCTGTATTTCGTTTTTGGATACAATCCGGAATATGTATAATAATTGTAAACAAGTTAAGTATACTTCCTGGACATCATTTCCAATCTTTCTATAAGTAGTGTAGAAATGCCCCCACCGGTTAAGGATTTTCTACTATTTATGATTAGAATAATACGAAAAATGATCACCAAGGGTCACTAGTTCGGGTCGGTGAAAAGAAACGACCATACGTCTACTTTTGAAACTGTCCGAGCAAAATAGTGTATCAACGCTCGTGATTTCATTTCGTCCGTTTGTTTTGCTACAAAAGGTTCTGATAACGTCTAAAATTGCTTTATTTTGCTCATTCCTTCAGTAGCTGTTAGTGCTGACTCGTTTTCCAGACTAGATTTCTTTTCCAGGTTAATCGTGGATCCATATTGCTTTCGTAATATCAAGTAATTATTACTTGTGTGTACAGGTCCTACGATTAAAAATTTTCTAACCGACAATGTTGCTTCGCATGTTTGTTGCGACATGTTTCGCTAAATCATTCGTCGCCAATGGATTCTCCCCTTTCCCTGATCTTCGCATGGAATTCTCAGTGTGTTTGACACACCTTTCTAAACCTTTTGTTCCCCGTCGGAATTTCTTGTACGGTGTCTCCGTAATGTAAAAGAGCACCGGTTCAACTGACTTACTTACTTGCAAGTACTCATTTTTAACGATGAAACTGTTTTTAGAACTACACCAAAAATTTATTATTACACATTATTTAGAGAGATTATCACATGTGTATTCACTCACGAGAATCACGCTCTTCGCGCTGTTTCACTTGAAACTTGGCGATTCTCCTTCGTGAATGAAGTTCCACTTAACAATCCCTTGCTGCGAAAATGACTATCATCCGTCTTCACTAGCCGTTCCCGTCCCGAAACGCCGCCCTCGCCCAACCTTTGCCTCGCTCATTGTCCTGCAGTGTTTCCTCCCTCGAAGAATCGCGCGCCTCGCGGCAGGTGGCCGCGCTGTTTGCGGAGCGCCGTGCGCGTGACTGCGCGCGTTCACGTGCGCAAATGCGCGCCGCTGGCTGCGCGTCCGCCTCCCACGCCCGCGCGCGCGTAATTTCATTTAACGATCCGCGAGGCTGCAGGCGCCCGCTGCCCATTACTTGAGTGGCCGCGCACTCATCATTACAATGGGAGAGCGAAACGCACTAGCAGAGGGCAATAGCGATGTAAATTACGCTTCGTTAGGTGTTAAGCTTACTCGAGAATTTAAAATGAGGTATTATTTTACTGTCTACAATTGACGAAATGAAATGGAACAACTTTTTGCTTCATTCACGGGTTAATTAAGAAGCTCTAAAATAATGATTTTCATATTTTCACGTAAGAATCTAATTTTGCCTCATAAGATAATGGAAAAAGAATGTGTTGTCTAAGATTCGTCTCCGTAAATGTAAAAATGGAGTTATTAATATATTATATGAATTATTTGCTCTACATTTTATTATAAATAAAATAACTTGGTGATTTTTTCCGTAAAGATGTAACAATTTGAATGTAGATCATTTCTTGACTTTGAAATAAAAAGGAACAAAATATTACGTCTCATAAACAATTTGTTTCAAAATGAAGTATTGATAGGAATGGAAGATATTAATATATTTCTGAGAAATCATTCGCGTACTAATTGTGAGTGCTACAAATTGTAACATTTTGGGGGAAACGTTTATATTTTCAATAGCGGCAACGGTTACGATTTTGTTCTATTCCAAAGATATGCATCATGGAATTCAGAAGAAGAAAACAGGCAAACAGAATTGCTGGCAACAATCCAATTTGCACAGAATGAAGTAAATATTAGTTTTATTTAGTTTATAAAACCAAGACAAGATTATTTATATAAAACATTTCAAATGTTTACATTTTTCACTGTTTTGATGATTTATTAAAAAAATAGTTCAACTCTTTTCTGATATAAGTGAAAGTTCATGAATAAGACAAGTGATGAATGTGCCGTTGTAGAAACACAATATCACAATATACTAGCATGGTTAGGCGGAGGTGAACTGATAAAAAATCACCCTAAAATAGTTTAAAAAGATAAAGTGCTTGCCGGGAACAATCCGGCGGAACGTGGGAGTGGAACAGTAGAAACGAGGACGATACATTACAACACCAACGCAATTTGCAGCCATGGAGCCGAGAGCTATTTAGACAGAAAACATAACCATCTCCCAACAGCACAGAAGGGAAACGCCTCGGATAGTATTGAAATCAGATACTAACTGTTCATCTTTCACCTCTGGCTTCAAAAGTATTCAACCGTAATCCGAACCCAAATAAGGGTTTATTAGTGAAACATTAAAGAAAAAATTAAATGAGCAAATATTCTACAATGAGAATTTGATTTGAGTAACTTTCAGTAAGGTTGCCTCGTCGAAAGTTTGGTGAGACATTTTGAATTAGTGTATATGCGCTTAAAATAGAATTCAACAGAAACCAAGATGACAATAAATGCAAGGTACAAATTGCAAATAATGAAATGAAAAATAATTATGTTTATTATGATAATAGTTTCCTTCGTATAGGGAAAAACCGTAAACACTAAAAAATGTTTAATAAATAAGTACAAAATTTATTCTCGACTTTATTAAATATAAAATGCATTGCTATTATTTTTTTACTTCACATAAAACTAACACTGCATTTTTGTTAGCATGTCATTTTTCACTGGACGAGTTCGGGTGAATATAATGGTGTTTTCTACAATTCCATTCTACACAAAATTGATATTACGAGTATTTTTTAATGTAATCTTTAACCGCCGGTGCCAATTTTAATTGGTGGGTGCAGGCGAAACGTTTAGTACAATTATAAATACTACTAGATAAATATCTATCAGTACTGCAAGCAGTTTTAAAATATACAAATTATTTGCTTTCGTGACGGAAAGGGAGGTCTGTCTACTTTTAAGTGATTTGAAGCCCGGAGAACAAATGATTCTTAGATTACACGTACGTTATGGCTTGTGCAGGTCGTTTCATGCTAACCCGTATTACAATGCATTCCAACAAAGCGACAAATATCAGTTAAGATTCTTTACACCCGAACACCTCATTTTTTGCTGCATAAACGAACGATAAGTTCTTAAGCGTGGGTTCCCTTAATGTTACGCCAAACATCGCATACTGTTGTAACAGTTTTTTGCACAAACGAATGCCAAGTTTAAAATCACGAAATAAACATTTCTTGAAGTACAACTAATATTGATGGAAGGAAAAAAGAACACCAACAGACGAAAAATTGAGTACAGCAAACTACGTGGCACTGGAAAGCCCAGACGAGCGGAGTTCCGTGAAATGAGGACGCAAATGGATTTCACAGGTATTCGTTTTACGCAAAACGCCGAACTAAAACATACGCGCAGTGAACTTGCGAAGTTGTCCTCTCGACATCTCTGGAGACTTCTGTTGACCTTTAACCTTCTCGAGCCTTCTGGTGCTGAGATAACTTGGAAACGACCCTCAGGGAAACTGCACGTCTAGTGCCGCCTCCGTAGACCCTGATGTCCAAGAGTACATTTGAATTTGAATTTGAAAGAGTACTAAGGAATGATACTGAACTAACGAGAGTTTTCTTAGAGAATTAGAAATTTTTGGAGCTAGGCATGAAAATCATTTTTAATCAGATAAATTAGGGTCGAATAAAAAAGTAATTTTGAATGTTTACAAGAAATAAAATCAATAGTGCACTTTTCGGCTAATTTAATTTTTGATTACAGGAACAATTTTATTGATTAAGTTAATTTCGTAATGTTCATCGGTTAACTGCTTTTAAAAATAAATATCATTAAATATTTCAAAATGTAAATAATAAAATATTATATCAACAGATTTCATCGTGGTGGAATGTTCCACAGTCTTCCAACTCGTGAATCCGCTCATGTATCTTTTAAGAATATAAGCCGCATTAACCATTCACAGCTTATGGAACGAATTATCGGCCACATATAATTTTTTTTCTTGAGATTGGTCAATTCTTATAATTCCTTTAACGGCTGAGTGTAGCTCAGAGACAGCATGGCCGTCGCCTCTGCAGTGGCCCTGACCGAGAGGCCCTCGGTTCGAGTCTCAACGGGGGCGGATTTTCAACACTAGCTGCGTGACTTGGTCGACTTCAGCCGCTGTCAGGAGGAGTACTCTAGTTGCCGGCTGCTCTGATCGGCAGTTTTCCGTTCAACAACCCTAAGAAATGGGCTACGAATCGCATGCGACCTGTCCTTCCCCGTCCTTGTCCTATCCTCACCTTATTCACTCAGCCTTACACTTCCAAGCGCTAGATGACCACACATTTTCGGTTACCTGGGGAAAACACTTGAAGGAAGGAATCCGCCGCAAGGTGACATGTAGGCCATCGTTGGATCTCATTCTCATACGAGGATTAACACCACCCACCATCTCCCACTATAAAATATTCTAAATGAATATATAAAATATAATATACTAAATGAATGAATAATCATAGCAGCCATCGTGCACGAAAATATTAATTAATCCTTATCCTCTATGGTTAATAAACTGTGCATTTTCTCAAAGATTAAAAGAATCCTCCGAATATGATGGTACATTAAACCATACATGTTCAATGCTGACATCAAGCAAGTTGCTCACATCGACGCAAGCTCAAATAAATACAATTAAATATGACAGTCTCATACAAATGTGGATGAATTAATGGCGTTTACATTATGCATACATGTAGAGAAGTTAATAAATATATTATATATTTACATCTCATTGCAATGAAAAAGTAAATATTAATGACATCAAGCAGGCAACATGTTAAAATCACTCATGGAATTTGAGCATTTAATTTTTATTTCAATTTTGTATTGATAAGGTAATGCTACCAATGTAAGTCGATTTTAGTTTACAAGCCAGTATTTATATTTCCAGTGAGTATTATTTATGTACGGGGTATTTATATAAGGTGTAAACTTAAAACTGATATTGGTACAACAGTACATACATTCTCGAAATATTTCTAACTCGTGCAATTTTCGAAAGTTGAGTGAGACCTGCGCCCTTTACTGTATACGAAGAAAATATTATAAGAAAAAATGTTTAATACTACTAGTTCTACTCAGTTACTAGGAGTCCAAAAAATTAAGAAAATTTGAAAAAATATATTTTAGACGCCGATAGGTAGCAGTCGGGAAGAGGCTTAGACAAACGCGAAAAGCTAGCTCAGAGATACACAAACGAAGTAGTTCGAGAAAACCTGCGCTATTGTGTAGCACCGAGGTTAAAACGGGGAAAAACAGGGATTGCATACATTAAGGAAATAAAATGTTTTATAATGTAAACCATAGACGACATTGATGTTTTCAAAGCTGGTTTAGTAACTGCTAACATTACATTAGTGCACTCCAAAACTTACTTTGAAACGGCCGTGTATATTAATTTATAGTTAAAATCTAGCTATACTGTTATAAAACGTCTCCCGTCGCAAAATAGAAAGAAAAGCGAATGATAAAGCAGGACATCAGGATCTTCAAGGGAGAGGTACTTTGCTCAATGAAAGCATCGCGTTCGTTTGTTTCGAATACTTCAGCAGACACTGCCACAATCACTACTAATTTCATATTTTAACTGTTACAAAATTGTTATTAAGAGAATTTTTCATCCACGAAAACGTAAAATAAACACTGAAAACGTAAACATTGCTTTGAGTACAAAACTGTACTCTACATTGACATTTACTAAAATATGATTTCAACGTGATTATAGGCCGATCTGGCAGCAAGATATCGGTGGAGACTAAATTTTCCCTTTCCTGGCGTCTTACCAAGACTGCCCTTCCATTACAGTATCCGGTACAAGCACCCGCCAGGTTTATATCCAAATGTTTGAAGCAAAAGAGAGCCAAGTGTCTGGAGTATTTGTGTGAATCGTCATTTCTGTATTTATCCATACATTCTGAATGGTATGACAGATTTTCGTATATGAGGTAACGTTGAACACGTTTTGGCCTAACAAACTACTCTGGACATAATGGATTAATCAGAAAGCAGTGTAATAAAGTGTATTTAGTTCAGAATTTTGAATAATATCGCACTATTTCAATTTGTTTGTGTTTGATCGCAATCTCATCAAAACAATGAAATTCTTTAAGAACATGGTTCCAATGTTGAGTAATTCATTTGAATACTCTCACTACCGTTTGCATGGTGCAAATGGGCAAAATAGTGTGATCATCCTAGAACTTAATAATATTAATTTCCCGAGAGAGAAAGTTAACCTTTCGCGTGTCCTTTAATCACTAGGGGGATTAAACTCACGAGTAATTTTTATCAGGGCAGTCGTTTTTATCTCGTAAATCAGAACAATCAGAACACATCTCTTGACTCTTCGTCAATACCAATTTACCAGTTCTGCCTCCCAGCCATCGTCAGTCTCACCTCACGTACTCTCCATTTCGGGTCACCGACTTCTCGTTGCTATGGAATGCAATTCCGAAAATGTACATCTTTTGTTTGTACACCGCTTCTCCAGCTACTGTTTTAATTGCTGCTGGTTGGAAAATTAATAACTACTGTTTTGCCTCGCAACGTTACCTCTCGCCGTCGGTCGTCAGCCGCTCTTGAATTTGTTTTCTCATGTAAGCGCGCCAGTAGCAATTATTTTTAACAGTAATTCACAAAGTGTTCCTCGAATTTTGAAGTAATGTCGTTATAAAAATCGCATATCATGCGATCGCGTACATGTATAGTTCTTTTAAGAAAACAATGGTTTTTGTGTATTTATTTTTGTTTGAGGCAAAGACAATTTATGATTTGTTTCTCGAAATGGGAATTTCTTTCTTCAATATTTTTCCTGGAATAGAGCAAAGGACTTGGGGCTAAGTTCCATTTAACTATCTGAATTTTCGAAAATTATAAAGGTTACAAATAATGTAATATATTATATCTTGTTCTAGTATCACTAATTTATTGAACGACACTTCTGTTTCTAAATCGGAACACTCATAGGCTTCTTAAAATATCATTCTTTTCATATCTGCTATTTACTTTTGTTATTTCCACTTCATTCTTAAAAAGATTGTTCTTTGAGAACAGTTTATTGAAACCACCTAATGTCCGCTGATATTTTAAACATTTCTCTTCTCCAATATGTCTCCAATATTTTTTTATATTCCATGGTCAGTATAACTATAGTACCTACACACCTCATGATACAACTACCTCTAACTTCCTGTAACCTGTAACGTGCAACGACCTGTAACTTGTGTAGTTCTGATTCTGAAGTCAGATGCCTGTTTCAGTCTTTTAGCACCTTTATGTCTCTTACCTCTTCACACTATCAATTCCTGTTTCCTGTGAGATTTTCTCCTCCTTCCGTTACATAGAATCATAGGTATTGCGTCACCTTAATTAAATATGTAATGTTCTTACCGTCTGTGAACCGAGGGTCGCAATATTGTTGATACAACACAATGCCTCTCATGATTCTTTGTTAATCTTATATTTTAGACATTTTTTTCCCCCTCTCTTGCACTATTATTTCTGGTATCACACTTGCTCGTCAGATTCCTCTATTGAAGTAAGTTTATAGATCACTTATTTCCATCATTAAACGGGAATTTATGTATGTTGCTCTATGCGTTCAGTCATTCCAACAGTAGTAAATGATTGTACTTTTTCATCATATCTTTTAGCCTTAAGGATCCCTTTAGTCTTCAATAGTACACATACGCAGGCGGTTTAAAAAGTTACCGGCCTCCCTAGATTACGATCAATGAAAAACATGAGTAGTTTATAGTCTTATCTTTAATTGTTGCAATGCTGGTAGTTTGCAGCCGACATCTCATTCAGTTTTGTGCAGGGAGGTATTTGAGTTGAATGCGGTGCGTTAAATCTCATGGCGTGTAGCTTCTTCACGATAATACACGTGCTTACTTCCGAGATTGCACAGAAAGTTGTGGCTTCAAGGAGTTTGACCATTCACCCTACAAAACAGATTGGGCAACCAGCGACGTCTACCACTTATCAAAACGAATGTTTTTCTTTGTATCAAAAATAGAAGTTAGTGACGCCAAAAACTTATGAAGTCTACTTCATACTAGCGTATCATCTCTTTTAGCTTCACTTCTTCCATGTATTTTCTCGTATCTCTCCTCCCGCTGGCCCAGTCATGTGTGTCCCCGCCAATACATGTTTCCACGAAACCAGAAAATACTACATTTCTAAAAGTCACTTCGCGAGCCAAACGCATCCTATAAACATTCATCACAGAAGAGACATTCGTCCTAAGCATAGGCTGGCGCACTCGAGAAAGAAAAGAGGGTTCCGATTTTTAATATTTGCCCCACAGAAGTCAACGTCTAAAATCGAAACGATTACTATCCGAAGGAACTAGTTTGCCCTGCTCGTCTCCAGCTAGTTTAGCCTCTCCCCATTAAAGCGGCTCCACACATTCGTAATTCGGCGAGCAGCAAGCAACCGTTCACCGAATCACCAGCGATCACAAGTAGTGTGGATGAGTAGCTCGCTATTCGACAAGTGATTAACATTCGGTGCTCGACCTATCCCCCCCTGGTCGGTCTACCGGACGCATCAAAGGGAGCGAACATCCGCCGAACACATCAGCTGTTCGGAACTGGGCGAGCGGTGGCTCGCTGCTGGGAGCTGCCTTTATATAGACGCCGCCGCTGCCAGCCCAGCCGCGCTGCACGGTCTGGCGCTTGTTGGAGCACGTTCCAGCGTTGGGAACTGGGCGAGCAGTGGCTCTGCGAATGGCGAATGTGTGGAGCCGCGGCGCCGGGGGAGCTAGAGCTGCCGCCGCCCGCTATCGATCCCAGCGGCGGCGGAGCGTCCGCCTGGGCCGGGGGCGGGGGCGGGGGCGGCGCGGGGGAGCGGCTATAAAGCGGCGCGCGCGCCCCGCCGCGCACACTCTGCGCTCTGCTCGCCGTGCTGCCCGCGCTGCGACCACTGCTCCTGCGGCGGAGGCGTCCATGCGACGGGTCTGAGCTGGCGAGCGGTGAGTTCCGCCCCGCCCCGCGCGCGCGCGCTTGCTTTCTCACCAACAGCCGAAGCGAATGGGTTGTGGGACGCGCTTGGGATGCACAGTGCGGGTGGGGTTCAAACAGTCAAGGCACTTGGGTACAACAGCTTCAAAACAAAATCACCAATTTGACCTGATTCTCTCACGCATTTCAAGTCGATGATGAGGTTCCGGTTTCGGCCTCAGCCTGAGAGTAACATGCGCCGTAGTAGAGTCCTGCCAACGCAACATTTGCAGCGCATTTAACGCCTAAATGTGATACTGGTTGACGTGGCTCATATCCCTAGCGCAACTAGAACAAAAGTATTTTCGATGATTGAACTCGCGTCTTCCACGCATGTCACATTTGTCCATTTGCTTCAGCTGTGGATGAAAATCTCCCCCCCCCCCAGCGCCCCTGCGCTCGAGTAGGCGGCGGTCGGGCAGCGCTTGCGGCTCGGCTCTCTGCGTCGCCGGCCCACCAAATCGCTTTGCGCCCGGGCCTCAAACCTGGCCTGCATTTGCAATTTAAATTCTGCTGGTCTGTCAGCGGGATGTGAAACGCTATCTGTATTCTCACACTTAATTGAGGTAACAGTCATTTTTTCAGATTAATAGCAGCAATATTTTCTTATTTATTTTCTCGCAATTTCTCGTGCAGATATTTGTAAAACATATATTCTTTGATAACTCAACATTCCCTCTATCTTTATTTAAAAGTAAAGTTAAATGCATGTTGATAGACCCAATTCAAGTTATTTTCAACTCTGTAACATGAAACAAAAACCGAGTTTTCATTACAGTTTAATATTACGCAATAATTGTGTGCGCAACCTACTGCCCAGAGAAATGGACGTTATTCTCAACCGCTTTGTTGGAAGGGAACGGAAAATTCCTTCGTAAATTGAGTACCGTCAACAATAACATGCTCATTTCTTTGCTGAGTATTGGCAGAAGTCTCTGTATTTCTGATGCGAAAATGTTACTATGTATGACTTTTGGCTTTATTTGCAATTCTTATACATTACATTTCACAACTATCTACAATCTATTTAGCTTTTGATCCATCCTATTTACAATCGATAAATCGACTTACGTTAACGGCCAAAAATGCGAAACTTGAGAAGAGTCCTTGTGGTTATTCTTTTCCAAGATGTCTTAGAATGTAAAGAATTTGGAACCGTAATAAATCTAGGACACCGATTAGGAACTTAAAGCATACAATCAATCTTTCTAACCCCAATGATTGATTGCCGTTCATTCTCTTAGAGCGCATATTCTTAGAGCGGGTTTCAATAAATCGAAAAAAAAAATCAATGCAATCGTAAGAACACATAAATTTTGTGTGTTTCCGCGAAACCATAAAATATTACAATTCTAAAGGACCCCTCGCGAGCCAAACGTAACCTATAAATGTACATCACAGAAAAGACATGCCTCGCAAACACACGCTGGCGCACACAACAAAGAAACGGGGACCCGAATTTTTCATTTGCACGTCCCACCAGAAGTCGACCGCTGAACAAGTGTAGAATGGAGTCCCACCCGAAGGAGCTCGTTTCCCCGGCCCGTGTGCAGCGCGAGTGGAGCCTCCTCCGCGCGCGCAGTCGTGCGCAGTCGTGCGCAGCACCGACCGTGCGCTGCGCGGCGGGCGCGCAGCTGGGCGCAGCAGCGATCGATGGGCGATCGTCGACGGGCGCGCTACCGCCTCGCCGGGCGGGCGTGCGTGCGGGCGGGCGCTAACGCGATCAATTGGCCGCGCCGGTCCCCCTCCGCCCGCGCCGCCCGCAGCGCTTTCGCAGGCGAAAATTCGTTGCCGCGACCCGCGCCAACGTCGTCAGCCCGCGATTCAGCCCGCCCCTCGGACGCCGCGCTTGGCTGAGCTCTTTCTCGAGAGTTCCGTTTCTCTTTGGTTGCAGCGGCGCTTTGGGTGCAATTGAAATGTGCTCTTCGGCCCAGTTTCTTTGCGCACAAGTGCGTTGCCCCTTTTTTCGTTTTCGAATCCTTTGGGTAACCTTACTCTTCATCGCAAAATAGGGACAATGCAACAAGAAAAATCAATTGAGTATACTCATAATTGTAATTATTTATCATAATTAATCAGTAATAACTTAGAACAGGTCTGTACTGAGAAAAAGCTATTATAAGGGCTGAAAAGATGAATAATCATTATCAGTATTTGTAGCATCTAATCCTTACTACAACCCTGTTACCGATTTAATAAGAAACCTATAATTTTCTTATAGTGCTTCTTGTATCCTGAAATAGAAAACTCTTATCACAATATACAGCTGCCGCTTTACATTCTTAAAAAGAATTCAAAAAATCTTCCAATTTTTTCTGTTACAAAATTTGTTACAGCTAATTTATTTATACAAGAAAAATGCATTGAAAAAATTTATAATTAGTTAATCCACGAGATCAGAACGATATATTCAGAAAATGACGAGATATGGAAATTATTTGTAGTTGTATTTTCCTTCAATGACGTGATTTTCATCCCCGCGGGAAATTCAAATATATCACCGATATTTCACATAAATAAAAATATCTATTTGCAGAATGAAAAAATCCTATCTCAACATTCCTTTACTCCTATAATATTTGAAAGTTTTTTTTGCGCGGCATTTTGTCTGACCCCTTTGTATCAAAATAGTCTCACACAAAAAATGCGACAAGTCAAAAGTGTTAGCGAGTTAATATATATCATGATATTTTCGTGATATGAAATTTAATTATTCACTCAATAACGTATTAATCTCAATAACTTGAACTGACATGTTTCATATATATATATATATATATATATATATATATATATATATATATATATATATATATATATGTTGTTTCACTGTAACAGAAATCTCGAGAGTACATTCAGAGAGATCTCATGGAAATTTCATGAAACCTTTTTATGAAATTTTGCCACATTTTCTTCATTATCATAAGTTATAGCCTTGGATACATTTTATGATATTAGCTTGGTTTAAATGTTAGGAAGAGGTGCGATATTTATGTATTAAATTCTTGAGAAAAAATAGCACCAAAATAAACATTTGATAACTGTATAATGAACTTTCTGTTAAATTAAATACATAAAACTATAGTCGTGTTTTGATGATACGACTATTTCCTTAACTATTTTCAATCCATAAAATAGTTCGTTCATTTAATATCCGCAACTGATAATGATGTTAACCGCGATCTCATAACATTATTCCCAATATTTTATGTTTATTTGGAAAGGGAATGCAGTCCTCACCAGTCCTTCCAACAAATTAACCTGAACTTAAATTGCCCAAAAAATTCCAAGAACGTTTTGCTACATTAAGTAATGTATTAATCAAGTTATAGTGTCATTGTTTAAATAGCCCATGAACAGTCGTAGTGTAATTACAGAAAACTAGATTGAAAGGGAAATACTAAAGGAAAAGTAAGTAATCTAATTCGTCTATAACTTAATTATATCAACAACAAAAATTGGCCCCAACAATATGATTCTCCAGCTAAAAATGAGTTTGTTTCTCTTGATTCCTTTTCATCTTTTTCCTCCAACAGTTTTCGTTACTAATGCTATTGTAGTTACTATTCTATTGCTGTATATTATATTTATAAAGCTGTTCGTCAATTGTTTAACATAATACCTTCACCATTGCTCAGATTTTTAACAAAAGAGAATACTAAAATAATTTTAATTCCAATTAACTTTCAACATTATTTAAAACGGCGTTGGTTCGTACTCGCAATCTGTTCGACATCCTCGTCGCCACCACCACTCGCAACCCTGCCACCGCCGCCCCGCCGCCATCGCCGCTGCATTGTCACAGCGCCACCGCCTCGGCTGTCCCGAAGCGCCGCGCCGAACGCCAGGAATGCGCTCGCGCCGGCGGGGGCGGCGGCGGCTTCATTAGGAAGAGCGCGAGCCCGGGGGTGGCATCCGAAAGCCGATCCTCCGCCGCCGCCGCCGCCGCCCAGTGCCCTCATTAGGCGAGCGGACGCCCTGCGGCGGCGGCGGCGGCGGCGCAGCGAGCGAGGCAGCGGAGGCGCGGGTTCTTCGCATGTAGATCAGATCCTAATGTTTGGAAGTGGATGATGCCTGTCGGAAAGGGTACTCTTTGGATACTGCAAACTAAGAATTCTTGCCTCTGAGCACATCTCATCTCATTAATAGCACAGTTCATGACGTTATCTTCGCCTTCCTTTTGTGCCTTCTTCGCACCTTCTTTTCGGCCTCCTTCCTCGTAACCCTCCCCTTCCGGGCCGTCAAATTTTCTTCTTGATGGAGAAGAAATGGACAAAGAGGAAGATGAGGAAACGGAGGGTTAAAAGTCCATGAGAAAGAAGACAAGAAGAAAAGAAATATATAACTACGACAATGAAAATTTAAACATCACACGACAGAAGAAAATTGAAAACGGCAGGTGTCAAAGATGAACTTGAAGTTATTCAACAACATTTCAAGGATGAAGAAAAGGGGATTAGAAAGCAAGAGGAGAAACTGATATAAATGCATGAAAGAAAAGGACCCAGTGGGTTGCCGAGTAGTGTGTTATGGGAAGGAAAAACTGCGGTTGTCGGTACAGACCGATATATGCGGTGCAGACGACGCTGACACCGAAATTGAAGTAACACTCCCGAAACCTCAATTTTGTTTGGAACGGTGCCAACTGCAGAGGGCAGAAATATTTCCACTGCTTTCCTTCTGCTCTTGCGTTTTTCTCAACTCTTACATTATTAATCAATTTTTGAGACCTGGTAAATTCAGAAAAGTTTATTTTTAATTCTTATCTTAATTTTCTTTCCAGATCTAACTGTCTCACATTTTTACAATTCATCATTTCAAGCGTCAACCCAAAGCAAATAAAGAACATTTATCATTGAGAAATACATATGCGAGCCCTGTCAGCCACCTTGAAAAAAATTAAACCGTAATCTAGAATCAAATCAATCAATTCTCCTTTGGGCTCAGTAAGAATACGAAAGAAAAATAAAATAATTAAGTAAGAATAACGCACAGTTAATCATTCTATATTTTCAATACATTTATTCTTTTTCAATGGATATACAAAGAATGATTCTCACATTTAATAATCGATTACATTTAAACATTACGAAACGTTCAAGATAATTTACTACACATTCGCAAATGAATGTGACGCTCTTTCACATAAGCAAGATTCTTCAAAGTTGGAAATATTAGAAAATTGCGATCCACTCACAAATAAATGCTCCTTTCCGTACCACATTTCACATGACAGTCATTCTATAATTATTATCGTAGTCAGTAAAAATAGGTTTGTGGGAGACGTCACTGCTATCATGCCCTACTTGTTCTAACTAAACCTAATCAATTTCCACAAGTAGACTGTGCACACGTTTAACGGAAATAACTTGTAGAATTACCCGGCAGTAACCATTATCCAGACGACTTGGCAGAAGTGTCAAACGACGACGAATAAAAAGTCCAGCCTAACGTGACTAATATCGGATTAACATCTTTTCAAAATTTTTAATTTTATTTTTGTTTTCATTTTCCAATGACCCTGAAGAGGCAGGAGTTATTTCATTACTAAGGTA
Source organism: Gryllus longicercus (assembly GCA_038098605.1). Classification (NCBI taxonomy): domain Eukaryota; kingdom Metazoa; phylum Arthropoda; class Insecta; order Orthoptera; family Gryllidae; genus Gryllus; species Gryllus longicercus. Next base: position 284,464 of record JAZDUA010000696.1, read on the forward strand.
CATGTTTATTGTTGCAACTGATTTAGCTTTTGAAACATTGATGGGCTTACTAAATAAAGCACTTAATTTAACCTTATTTTAAATTAAAACTAATTTACTTGGACATTTTGGGCAACTATTAGTTACTATAATATTTTTAATAAATGTCAGATTTTTGATTGTTTATCTTTCGTCTATTTTCCCTATCTATTCATTCACTCTCACATTCGTTCTTATTCTATATATGCAAATACATTCACTAGCAGATGCACACAACACTTTACACTATGTACACTGTTTACACACTTTATTCGCCATGTATCCCTGGCGCCGCGACGGCCCCTGCGCGCCAAACGCGCCTCCGCTCTCCCGCGCGGCCTCCGGCCCCATCTCCAGCAAGACAGCCGCCAGCTCTTCTCTGCGGCATCTCGTCCGTTGCACCCAACGGCCAGGCGGTGCCCCGGAGACGCTTGTATGAGGATCTTCACATCATGCAGGAGAGAGAGAGGACACAGGTGTACGTCACTTCGGACGTCACTTCAAAACGTAGGGTTTGACGTAAATGTATTTTTTCATCTTCATAAATCCCTCTTACACGACATGCTGCATACGAATCTAGATGGTCTGAAATGTAATTGATTATCAGTAACGTCGGATGCGAACCTCCAATTGCCTTGTTTTGCTGCCTGTTATCTTTGCCGCAGAGACTAACCGAGATCCCTGATCTACGGCCCCCAAGGCCCCCCACGGCCTGTGCCCTAATCCGCCCCTGGGGCACGCGGCAGCTGCTCGTGACAAATGGCAAGGGCTTAGCGCGCGCCTTCCGCTTCGGCCCCAGATGAAACAACGCGCTGTTATTGCGGTGCGCCGCTCTCTTTATCTCTCTTTCTCGCGTTGTGCGCGCCGCGGCTTTGTTGGCCGCAAAAGCTGCATAATGAAGTTGCGCTGCACTCGCGGTTTTGCAATCCCTTCGCCCGTAGGCGAGCGCGTGCATGATCGGTCGAGCTCGACCAGGGTTTAAATCTCGAAGGTGGCTTAGTGCACTAGGTGGATGTATGGAGGCTAGGATTTGCACTTTTAGCGACAGTGCAAAAAGTAATGGCTAAGCAAATGCTACCGCTAGAACACAAAACAGAGAAAATAGAGTACTAATGAATTAAGAACCTTCTTCCATTGGTCAATTTCACAATTGGTGTTTTTTTGTGGAATTATACATACTCTCTTATCGTACAGGTAGGTTTCGTTTTGACGTTTCGATGTCATAACTGACCGATAAATGAGTATCATGCACAAAAGAATGAAGAGCATTTATTTCTGGAGGAAAGAGAGCAACGTCAAATCCTATCTCTGACTTAAGCCCGCCAGCGGTAATGAACGACCATCAATCATTCTTTATCGACTCCGGCGGAAGAATCCAGATGGCGCAGGAGGAAAGGAAAATAAAGAAGCGGAGAAATTGAGGAAATGGTAAAGAGAGGAATAGGGAAAGAGAATGTCCATCGGGAAAGTAACTGGCTATAGAAAAGAGATTCAGACGAAGAGGAATTATTATTCTCAATGACGGAGTAATGATGTTACTGAGATTGCTTGGTTTAAAATGATATAAAATAGCAAAATATTTTTTGTAGCCAACAAAGGTAAATGGGGTAATAGAATTACAGCAATATTATAGAAGCAGCAATTATGACAGGAATGTAACCGGCAGACTACGGTGAGACAAGACAGTGAAAAACAAGTTGATATAGCGACCGATCGAAGTCTGCCGACGGGGGGTGGCGGTTGGCCAAGCGGATCGGAAGGGGGCGGCCGGGGGCGGCCGGGAGCGGCCGGGGGCGGCCGGGGGCGGCCGGGGGCGGCCGGGGGCGGCCGGGGGCGGCCGGGGGCGGCCGGGGGCGGCCGGGGGCGGCCGGGGGCGGCCGGGGGCGGCCGGGGGCGGGCCAAGAGGCCCCCAGCGCGATGGCGTGCGGTTTGGAAGGCAATCGACGACGCAGCCGGAGTTCCAGCAGGACGCCAGTGAACCAGACGCCTCGCGAAGTGGATGGGACGCGGCCAGCGCCGTGTTTGATTGACCCTCCGTAATTGTGAAATCGCCTTTGCCACGTTTGAGCAGGCAAAAACGAGTGAGTGAAATTCAATTACGCGTGTGAATGGCTTTTCAAAAGAACTACCTTCATGTTAAGTAAAATAGTCCAACACAACAAGATAGATATTGACCAATCTGTTTTATGTGCTTCATTGGTCAGTAAATTACCCTTCAAAAACGTTAATTATTCTGAAATAAAGTAGTCAAATTAGTAATTTGCTTTCTATCACACCCTTAAAAGTCTATTTCACACAGGATTTGTTACTTTTTGTTGGTTCTCCAATTCAATATCAATGCAGTACAGCAAAAGATAACTAAATAATAACAATTTAAAAGAATTCAATACAACGTAGACCACACAATTTATACAAATAAATCGGAGAAATTTTATATAACTTGGTAACTTAGTGAATCTAAACGTACTTATTAATAGTTGTTGTTTCAGTTCAATGGCCAGAGTTTTTCAGTTTAGAATTTGGCTACATACCTAAATAATTATTTATTTAGGAACCTAAGGGGTTTTATAGATTTTAATGACAAAGGATAACAGAGAATCAGCTCGAGGTCATTTGACTTAGAGGTTGCGTGTTAAAATATAATAACCTAAGCTATTGTATTAAAATAAATGTTTCTCAAAGAAGGAAATGGAAATTTGAATCTCATTTCAATTATATTTCAAATTGATTTGAATCGCACATATCGTAATTTTGTTTTCGCAACCTGTATGTCTCTTTCATATAACAACATACAACACCACCTGCGTTTTTCATAGTTAACATCTTGAACACTTTTTTAAATCACAGGAATATAATTTAGAAATAAAATTATTTAATGGTCATAATGCACCTGAGATGGTCGTTGGAAATACGCCAATCATTTTCTACTACTCGTGAACTCTATTAACTATGCTCGCCGCTCTATGGCTAGAATACTGCTATAGGTCATCGCGAGCGCATCGGGACTTCATATGCGCGTGTGGTTCATTGCCGCAGGTCGTGGGGGTGGGGGGTGGGGGGTAGAGCGTGCGATCACAGAGCGCCCTGGAGGCAGAGGGCGCACAAAGGGCGCGAGGTGGGGGTTGGCACGATGCCAACACGAGGCGCCTGCCGCCCCCTCCACCCCCAGCCCCGCCCCACCCCCTGCCTCGCCCTCCCGCCGATACTGACCTCGCCCCCGTCATTCGGGCGCCCCCTCACTTCGCTCCCCCCCTCAGTGAAAGGAGGGGAAGGTTTTCTTCGGCTTAAAAAATCTTCAAGCCGGACGATTTACGAAAGTATTTTACTTTTTTGTGGGTAAGCAATGAGATTGTCTCTTGAATGACGACCATAAGTCAAATAACTTTTAAGCATAATAAAAAAACATGTGGTTTCACCAAGAAGGAAAAGGTTTCACTACACGTAGTATTTATGACGGCAATGGGGATGACCCTTTTCAATAAATAAAACCCACACTAAATTAATGGAGGTACAGAATGTGTTCTTAAACATCTCCTATTAGAGCAATATCACACTTTGCCAACCGAAATTTCTATACAATCAACGACTATTTAATGTCATGAGTAACCTGAAGACTTCGGACGTAGCAGAGAACCCAAGATGATGCCTAATATTTTCTGCTGATCTCTCTTTATAAGGACTCGATTTTTTTCTCTCATGCTGCTTTAGCACCACTGATTTCGAATGAGCATCACTATTTTTATACCACATTATTCAACTCTCGTGTGATTTACTTAGTGTTTTTAATTAACCTTTTTAAAGTACTTGGAACTATCAAAAAACAAAATATTCTCTGAGATCGCTAAGGAAGTAGTGCCATAGTGATCTCGGACCGAAGGTTCGCGGGTTCGAGTCCCGTCTCGGACATGGTTGTATTGTGTAAGTCCTTTCACCCCTACCATCGTCATCATATCGTGGCATCCTCATTGTTACCATACCGTTACACGCAATAGTAGTCACTAATGACCTCGAAGTTGATGCGACCTTAAATAACAAATAAAAAACTCCTCTTCAAAACGTCCGAATATCAATTGTCACATTCATCAGTTGATGTCATTGCACTGCCTCTGACCGGGAGGTCCTAGGCTCGAGTCCCGACGGTGGCAGGATTCTCAACACTAGCTTTCCATCTATGTCGAATTCAATCGCTGTCTGAGGGGGGAATTCTATCGGCCCACTACTCTGATCGTTTTCCCGTGATTTCCCCAACAAAAACCAAGAAAAAAGGGGAAGTACTCTAACCTCTCTTTCTTGTCCTGTCCTCGCCCCTTACACATACTGACACTTACAAGTATATGCACTATTCTCCCGCACATACCGGGAGGCCAGTCGGGAGCTTAGAGCTTGTCCCGGCGGGGGCGGTGCCTCGCTGGCGAGAGATACCCGACTTCCCGCCATAAAAACATGCACTTCACTTACGGGAATAATCGCCTTAGCAGTTGACGCGCCCGTAATAATTTATCAAGCAAGCAATCCATCTGTCCGTCAAATTTCACCCGTGAGGCCGACATCCAACACAATTGCGGGAGGGAGCCCAGCACGGCCGTGGGCCTCAGCACTCGCTCGTCACGCCACGCGGCCGCACGCGACAGTACTTTCGACGCGACGTGGAAGCCACGGCTCCCAACGCGCGCTCCAATCTGCAGCACATATTATTACTATTATTATTACGATTATTATTATTATTATTATTATTATTATTATTATTATTATTATTATTATTATTATTATTATTATTATTATTATATCTCATGCTTCTACTCACAAATGGGTATCATGCGAAACATGCGTATCATGCGACAAATGCTACTCATGCGATCTCATGCTTCTACTCACAAATCTGAACATCGTGGCAGTAAAAGGATTTTCCAGGTCAATGGTCTTGATTGAAGACTATTAAAAGAACATCAAAATTCATGTAGACACAAAAAAAGTGAAAGGACAACATTTTTATTCATTGACCACCAGAATTATGATATGATTTTTGTGTAATGCTCTATTAGTTTTTTTGAAATGCTAAAATGTTTTAAAATAAATTATCTGTAAAGTTACATCATTATTTTTTCTAATTAAGTGATATACATTATTAATTGCGTTGATTGGAAGTCTAAAAATGTGCTGTGCAATAATAAGGTAAATATCTCCACCTCAATTGAACTCGCATTGTAATTTAATTTCGGCTTTGAAATGATCTCGTAAATATGGCTGAAAAATAATTCTCCCATATCAATACACTACAGAAAATAGCATTATAAACATTTTCATACAAAGTTTCTGTAATTTTGTATTTCAATTATTCAAAGTGTATGAAATGTATATATACATGGCAACATTTACATCATATTTTGAGACCTGGCGCTCCACCTTCCCTTATTTTGATATATCTATTAAAAAAATTAAGGACCTAAATTCATATGCGCGTTAGTCGACCTCTTTCTCATTAATTATTCTCTCTCTCTCTCTCATTAATTACTCCTTGGTCTCGGAATGTCTATAACAACCAATTTACCATGACCCTGAACTTTTCTGTTCTGTGCTACCAATATAAAAACAAATACAATATAAAAACAAATACAATAAAACAAACATAAGACCTGGGAAATGTAGCAACGTGGGAAATCGTTCACTGAGACTCAACTACATCTCTTCCGACGATGCTTTTTCCTCTTCCTCGGGTGGCGCCACAGCCTCTGTTCCAAGCGCGGATTCCTCTTCCTCCGCAACAACCTGAATTCCTCGCGTAATAACAGAAACAGGCGCTCAATTCCACCTGCACTTAGCCACGTTATCGACTCTGCCGCTCGTGCACCATAATAGTAATACACAACACTCATTCTCTCGAACATAACCGAATTTAGTGAACTGTAATGTTTTCATAACAACGTTCCAACGCTATTTTACAAACGGGACCTACATGCAACGCAAAGCCTGCAATTCAAGTAAAAATCACGCTTTGTTTTCGAACACGAAGAAAGCGCTTCACACTACACGCTACCGGTTGACAATAAGAATTATATAAAATACATTTTCGAATCAAAATCATAAAGGTTCTTCATGATTTGAGGATTTGTTGGTATATATGATATCATTCAATTAATAAATTCCAGGAACATTCAGAAATTATTGTAAATTCATAACCGAACTATTCAATAATTATATTAATAGCAAGACACAACTATGTAATAATACTAAATTTCTACATGAAAACTCTTCACCTTATTTCTGAAGCTTTACAGAGTAACGATAATAGAATGTGTTTCACAGTAAGGATGCGGGGTGATCGTGTTCACTTGGATGGAACAGACGGAGTGCGGAATTTAGGAAGCCAGCGTAGCGCGTCCTGACTTCTGTTCCTTAAATGAAACACTTCACTTTGCCAACAACGAAAGTTTTTTACAGGGAAACTTCAAGTTTTATAATCGCCAGGAAGTTTCGAACAAAGCTTGCTCCAGCAGCTACAATTAAAAATTCATACGAACATTATTTTTTTCATGTAATCAACTGTTGAGAAATATTTTTCAAGAAAACAAAACTTTAAATCGTTTTGCACGAAAGCATGTCATTATAAATTATTTTTAAAGTCTTCCACAACCAACTAATGAATTACTCACCGCTTAAAAGTCAATATTACTTTTTAGAATAGACTTCAAGGAGTCTTCAAGGAGAAGGTTTAGCGTAAATATCTAGATAAGTACTGCTCTGCAATCTTCTACAAAAATTATTATTATTGTCAGTCACATTAGTTTTTCAAGTGAAATCAAATAAGAAAAGAGAAATTTAATGGTTAAAAATAAGTAATGGAAATGAAATACATGAAAAAGCTACCTGTGTTTTTGTGTAGGTTTCAATATTGCACGCATGCTCGTTTAATTCGGTAATTAGTTTAATTATTTATTGTACCATTCAATGTACTAGTAATGTGGTTTCGTGCCATCAGAATTGAAAACATAGCGCTGAATTAAACGACCTAAATTAATTTATATTCGTTTTACAGTAATTTTAGATTATTCCCCGAAGGGATTTCACTCCCAGTTCTCATTATTAATCCTTATATATTAATATTAATTTTTCGTTGTTTCGTGGTATCGTTATTTAAGAAGCATTTAATTGTATGCAGGTGTAATGTTCATGCATATTTTCTGCACTTCCAGTTTCAATGCTAAATTTTGATTCTTAAAACACATTTTACCTAAAATCTTCCCAACTTTTTGTCCAAATTTAAAGAAATATAAAATGAAAAGTAAAGAGAATTGCATACCTGCATAAGAAGAAAGTCCTTTGAGAAGTACGACCCAAATGAGTAAAAAATAAATTGAAGGAAAAATAAAAAAGTCTTCGTTTTCTTTTCTCCTGTCCTGTTTATTTTTCGCTGTTAACTCTATATTTCTCAACCACACATTGACATTTCCTGGTACAACCTATTTTAGCACAGAATAAGATAATGATTTCTCTTTCTCTTGCAGAATAAGATCCTTCAGAAGGAGATCCATCCTCGACCACTCCCATGTTCTTTTCGGCAGCCGACACCTCTACGTTATTGTCTACAATATCCCCACTACGCACTTCCTTTCACATCCTTTTTGTTATTTAAGGTTACTTCAACATATAGGTCATGTGCGACCACTAATGGATTTAATGTTATGGTAACTATAAATATGACATGATAAGTGATGATAGGGGGCGAAAGGACAAACACAAATGCAACCATGCAAGAGGCGGGACTCGAACCCGCGATCCTTCAGTTCGAGATCGCTTCGACACTACTGCCTTAACAACCTCGCCCATCCGGACGACCCTTTCACATTTTCTTAAAGGAAAAGGAATCTGCAGCGGCTGAGAGAGATGAGCATCGCTTTCATGAAGCGACGTTCCTGGCAATTAGCTGTTTCGTGGAATCTTTTGAGTTAAAAATGGGAAAGATCCCACCAATGCTTATAGAGTCTCTTTCTTATTTTATTTAATTTATCGTCTATGTGGATTGGTGAAGAAAAAATACAAAATGGAGACATCACTACAATACTGCTATTTTTTCGAATTGTGATTCCATCACACCTAAATGGGCACTAAAATAGATTAGTACATCGTCTCTGTGGCGTAAATTTGCTATAAATGGTTGCATTTACTCTGTTATCGTTTAAAAGACTAAAACTATAATGGCACTCTAATCATTAGTCTTCTGTGGCGAAATACAGTGAGCATCTCACTTAAATGAAATGTTTCCATTGGCTCGATGTGTTTTAATTACTAAGCATATTCTTAGTCATTAAAATTCCTCAAATGCATATGCTTGAGTAAATGAATACAAAACTAAAATGAAATTGATATACGGTCTATACCATATACATGAACACTATGTTCTTTCGTAGGAAGATTGTGTATCACACTTTCCCTGTGTTCGCACAAAAATATATAAATATTAAATTTCTTGAGTTCAAAGTTATACTCCTGCCTTCAGTTTCACGTTGACTGTGTTGGTAAAGAAAACAAATTGGGTAAAATGGGTTTGGGTAAAATATGAGGCAAAAATTTTATTTCATTAACTAGTGATATGCTACGACAAAGAGCTGAACATACTTTGAAGATATATTTCCAAAATACAAGTCTTTAACCATGGCAATTATGATCATTACATTTTTTGGTAAGAGATTGTAAACCCTTGAAACTTGAAGATTGGAGAGGTAACAAGATTTCGGAGATGTAATTATGGGAAATCGAGTAGGCGGCGAGGACGACAGCGACATACACTACGATGAAGCAAATGATGGAGGGATGCCCCGTACGGGAGCAATTAAGTAATTACGAGGCGCTGAGAGTTGGCAGAAAGTTGGCAGAGTCCGCAGTTCCATGCGGACACATCACGAAATGTTCGACGGAGAGTTTCGATGAGCAATCAAAGATCTTATTGAACAAATTAAACTAATAAAAACGAATTAACGTGGAAAACTTTGTGAACTTTTATGTAGCAAAAAGCTGGGCGCCTTAAAAATAAGTATAACTTAAATTACACTCATGCACAACATTTCTTTTGAACGGGAACTATTCTCCTGTTTGAAAAAATTTTATCAGCAGTTCGAAGTACCTTTTTGACGAATATAATAAGTTTCAGGATTAGCTCAGGAGCGGCAGAGAGAGAAAATAAGATTCTGAGAAAATCTGATAACACTTCAACAAGAAAAATAATTACGGAATTCAGGTATTTGTCTCTATTATTTGTAACACGCGCCAGAAACGTTTCTCCACACGTGTCCGAGTAAGAGATTTTCGCCGCCTCCAGTTCCGTCCTGAGTTTCGCTGCCGTGTGCGGCGCTAGTGTCGCATGCGTGCCGTTCCCTCCTCCCCTCCTCCTCCTCATGCCCAGCTTCTGCACCTTCTTCACATCTGTGCCTTATGCTCATGCTACCAACATAATTTCTGTTGCTAGAACGTTCACCCCCATGGAGTGGTGCGTTGTAGTAATAGTAATATAATATTTATAAAATGTAGCCGCGCTTTGTTCCGTATCTGTGCCGTTGCCGTGCAGTCATAAACCTATCAATGCAGAATAATCCCGCCGATGCTCGCCCTCCGGTCCAGAGGGTCGTGGGCGCGGCCGAACGCCTCAGCACGCGACGCTCGACGCCCACCGCCCCCCCCCCCGCGCCGCGCCTCACGGAGGAACAGACGGATAAAGCCCTGCGAGTCGCAATTGCTCCAATATGACACAGTTTGGTGTTAGTCCGATTGAGAAATCCGAATGGTCATTGAAGCGTAACATGTGTAAAGAGAAAATGCAGAGTCTCTATTATTGGTATCAAAGTTACGAATATATTAAAATAAACATTATTAAATATTGTAGACACCGAAAAACTTAAAACTACAACAGGAATACATGCAATAAAATTGGAATCTTTATCAGATTTATTGATGTTCCTTAGCACGTGAACGGCTCTGGTGGCGAAGTCCCGTGAGTGTAAAGCAAGTTAACTCGCGCGAGTAAGTGGTGTTCCTTCCTCGCTAGAACGTGAGGAGCCACCCTTGAGAGTCTCTTGCGGGGTTTCCCTTCCAGGTATCTCCTCCCAGCAGGTCGCAGCTCAAGCCCGGACAAGCTCCGACTGTTCTCTCAATTTGTGAGGCAGGGTAGTGGAAGAAAGTCTGTGTGCATGTGTATATGTGTGGGTGTGGGGGGGGGGCGCGCGAGTGTAGAGGATAAGGAGAGAGGATAAAACAAGGAAGAGCAAGGGAAGATCGCGCGCGGCCCGTGGTAGTTTTGTTAGAGTAATGCTCCCAAATTCGCTTGATATTGATCGGAGAAACCCCGGGAAAGTGTTGACCAGTGCAGCCGGCCGCCTCCAGACACGGGCTGAATTCGACATAACTGTCCAACTTTTCTCAATAATCCGCTATCCAACGCGCTACCAACTCGGATTCTATGTCCTCCCGGTCGCTGTAGACATAACGGTTACGCTGTAGGCACAATTGTGAGCTAACTCAGAGGGAATGTTGTCTCGTATTTTGTCTTCAAATGTAATAAATTCGCAAAGTTCATTCTGATTTGTGGCTGTAAAATTACAATTTTATTAAACATATTAAATTGATAAATTCACCTGAGTACAGATTATAGACCAAATCCTGCATTCGCGCCACATATTGTATAATTTATTCTGAACGTTGTGTATGTCATTAATCAGTATTAAAACCCTCATCTCTCTGGCTTCCTTTATTATTTTTTCTATCGATAATAAACCTAAGGGCCTACGAATTTTTTGACGTACTTTTGTATTGCACTACAAGTTTTGTACATTATAAGCTTTTGAGAAATCTTAAGAGGCATTTTTTTAAATAAAAGTTGTATATACATTTAGTGAAAGTTTTTTCTTCTTCAGAATTAGCTTGTGTGTTATCTCTCTATTTTTGACAAACTTGGCTACCGAAATTTACGTGTTTGAGACTGACATTTTAATACCCATATTTGGAAACAAATTAGTATATATTCTGCACCTGCCGGTTTCAGAGACGTAGAGTATGCATTTCATGCGTCCTTCCGAGCGCCGGATGAGCCACGCACGGCTTCGCCTGCAAACGGGCGGCGCATGGGAACGAGGACGGGGCGCGCGTTGAATAGCGGGGGTAGGCAGCCAGGCAGGCAGCGTGCGGGGGCCCGGCCATTCACCGGCGCAGCGCGGGGGACGCGACGAGGGCGGGGCGGGGCGGGGCGGGGCGGGCGGGGCGGGGCGGGGCGGGGCGGCGGAATGGCCGCGTGCCGGGGCTTCTTCCCGCGCGGTGGCGGCGGCGGGGCACCCGCGACCTTGGCACGACCCCCCCTCCCCCGCCCTGCCCGCCCCCTGCCAGAAATAACGCTTTGTGCGCGCCACAAAGCACCCAGCGGCGGCGGCGGCGGGGGCGGCGGTAGCCGGGGCGACCACGCCCCCGCGCCGCCCGCGCCCTCGCCCGCGCCCCGCAAGCTCATTCACTCGTAAACAATGCCCGGCCGGGCCCCTATCGCCGAGGGCGGCCGCGCCGCGCCGCGCCGCGCCGAGCGCCAACTCCTGCCCGCGCGCAAAGCGCTGGCGGTCGATGGACGTGCGAAGGCACCGGCGCCGCCAGTTGGTCGTCATTCGCAACGCGGACGCTTAATTCGATATAGCTCAACAGGCTTTCAAGAGAGTTCCAGTCCCGCCGCTACATATAATACTTATAATCGAAAGGCGGCGGCATCCTTGGCGCTCATGCTCGAATACTGTCTTCTCAATCAAATGCGGTCGGTACCCGACAATATTCGAGAAGAAACGTCTCTCAAAGGCGCTTTCTATGATTGCAACTGCAGTTGCAAGCCATGGAGGTGAATTATGGGTCTGAAAGCACGATGATCAATGAACAAGCACTGACCTGCACAATCAAGGCAGATCTAATGCATTGTTATTAGCCACCTCCGCTTCCCAGCTGCTGCATATTGATCTTGCTGATTCTCCTTCATCTACATTATTTGCTTTCCGTTATTCCTGTTCCCCCTTCGCCTGAAGTTTTATGCGTTTTCCTTCTGTATATGCGCGTTATCGCCGGTCACGATGGCCGAGATATTTAGGGCAGTAGTGCCGTGCCCATCTCGGACCAGAAGACTGTGGCTTCGTGTCCCGCCTCACGCATGGGTGTATTTGAGTATGCCTACATGTATGTGCCGTTCTTTCATTCCTCGCGATCATCGTCTCATCATTCATACCCACACGGCTGACAATCTTGGGAAATAAAAATCAGGTTTCAGCTAAAATGCCAACCCCCCCCCCCCCAGATAAAGGTACTTGCACCTGCTGAATACACGCGTGGTCCGAGATGACCTATACGCAAAAGCGCCTCATCTTTCACGCTTGTCCGACTATTCCTCTCAGCCACACCGCTCCTAGGCCGCAGCTGCCGCGAGGTCCCGTCCCGTGTGGCTGGCCGCCTGGCCGGCTGCCCTTCTCGCGCCGCGTTCGGTTCCCGTAGGTCAATCCGCCGCTCGATAGCAGACGCCCGACCGGCTCCTCCCGGGGCTGCGCGCGGGTCCTGTTTATAGACGTGCAGTAAATAAGCGCCCCTCTGCATGAGCGCTGTGCTGCGCGGTAGCCCGCGACATCCCGCAGTAGTGTGCGCCGCTTCACGTAGGGAACAAGAATAAACACTGAACATAAATTACTTCCTTCAAGTTTTATTTAGATGCATACTGTATTTTACTGGTTATTTATGTACTGTATATTCTTCAAAATCTTCGTGATGTACGTATTTGGTCACTACTATTTCGCTTTGTTTTCTTGATCGTCGGCATATTTAAGCTAACCTGGATTATGGTAATATATTCACAAACAATAACATGAAAAATTGCGAGAAATGAAACGTTAAAAAAGATTATAAGCAGAGGTTGATGTGAAGGACTTAAAAACTTCAACATTTTCATTGATAGAATGAGATACTCCTATAAGAAGTACTGAGAGTGCCTAAGTAATCGTAAATATCGAAATTCTCCATTCGCTCGTGGTAATTAGCGGGAAAATCTCGCCAGTAAATATGTTTTAAATATTAATAAAATTAGTAAATAAACAAATAATATGATATCTATAATTATTACACTTTTAACATACCACTAGTTCTTAATAAAATTTCATAATATATTTGTCTCCTGGAATGATTTCATGTAAGAAAAAATGTGGTACTGACAAAATTAATTCAGAATGTACTTTTATGTTCTAATATGACTATTTTGAAGTAAGAGACAAATATTATATAATAGTTAATATATTTCAAGAAACAAATAAAAAAAGAAGGAAAAACTATTTTTTTAAACACAACCTTGTTCAAAATATTTGATATCTTTTCATTTGATGTTTGTGATAAAATTCATATTCATTCTTGGCAGAACACCTGGAATTCATTGGTTTTGTTTCAGTATTTGGGGCAAATAATTGCTTATTTTATCCTCTGTCTGCTCATGAATTTCACCGACACCTTTCATTCTCATTCTGTCTACAGTCACATTTCAGTAATGAAATAAAAAAATAAGGGGACGTGGTGTGAATTATACTAATAGTAAAATTTGAATATTTTTGCTGAAATACAGTTGGAATTTGTTGCAGTTAGAACAAAATTTATCTTCCTACTGGACACAGCCTGAGTGTAGTTCAAGATATTTGTCTCCAGGCGTTGATATGCAACCCGCTGTTCATCCCGGTCTTACAGGTTGCATTCTTTATTTAACCACAGTACTGATTTCTGAAACGCAAGCATTGAACGGCATACAGAATTAATAATGAACGACACATATACGAAAACTAGTCTGTATAAATTTTTATCATAGGGCGGAATTTTTCTTGCATGTTGTATTTAAGTTAAGAAGTAAAAAATCCTTTGAAAATAACCAAATTTACTTTGTCATTGGTTTGTTGTAGAACTAAATATAAATTGCAACCCAAAAGCTTAATGAAAAAAGCATATCGCCACAAACCGAAATAAGAAATCGTGAATCAATATCGTCATGAAGCTAAATTCAAAGTAATGAACATTTCATTTTACTATACAGCGATCGGGTAAGCCACTTGCGTTCGTCCGTTATTACAGGCCGGGATAACTCAAAGCAGCGTTTTTGACAATGTCTTGGGTACCAGCTCCGTCTGTGACGCATACTGGACATCAGTTTTCGAATTCAGCTCCTGCCCGGAGAGAAGTCCAGCTGCCGAATTCTAGCTATCAGGAGAATGCTGAAGTATACAAACTTAATAAACGGGTCTCGATTATTTACAATCTCTGTAACGTTTTGTAAACAGATCGCAGTTTTCAGTGTGATGACATTCATATTTATTTCGCAGTTGATATTCAATGATAATTTCAAGAGAAAGACATCAATTCGACTTTATCTGGATTATCGCCTTATTTGTAATACCAAATATTAACATTTTATTTCTATTAATATAAGTCTTCCTACATAATAGTCTATGTACTATAATTGTTTCCATTGGATTTTGCCACAAGTGTAGGGATTAAACTATAATATCTTTCATTAATTTTTTACTACTCTACCTTAAACATTCTTCTGTATATCCAATAAAATAACTTACCTTAATATCTAATTAAAATTACAGTAATTAGTTAAATAAGATCCTAATGAAAAATGGTGCTAAAAATTATTTTAAAATTAATTCTTCATTAAATAATGTATAGTGTTAATAATTGGTATTATCGATAAATATAGTGAAACTTGTCGTGTAATACTATTCACAAAAGAATTAACAAAGAAACCAAAATTTTCGCATTGAAATAAAATATATTTTAGTTCTATGATCTGTTTCTCAACGAGATAATTATGGTGTTTAGAAATCAATGTCAATATGTTGAAAATATAATTGGGCGAATTTTCATATATCAATCTACAATTAATTTATCGTAATTAATATTAATTATTTTTCATGCAATTCTTTGTCACATTTCTTCTCCTCACTACTCATCAATTATTTTCGCCTTTTGAAAGGAAAAAATATTGCCCAGACCGTAGCTCACAAGGAATTTTGTGTTCGAACCTGAAAAACGTAATTAGAATTGGAATCGTAGACCGGAGGCAACGTTCACTTTCCCGAGGAATCCCCAATTCATTCCAAGGAATTACGCCCCTGGGAGACCCTGTCCAATGAAAGCGCCTTCCCGAACCACGTTGCCGGGCGGAAACTCGCGTGGGGTCGATGCGAAGGTCAGATGGAAGCGACGGCCGGGGGCGGGGAGGGGGAGCGACTGGGGCGCGCCTCCTCAGCAAACATTTGCTCTCGCGCGAGGGGGAGGGGGAGGGGCGAAGAACGCCCGCCGGGGGCGCGGCAGGATGTGCCAGGAGATGGCGGGGGCTGAGGAGGCTCCACTGCCCCAGTCGCGACGTGAGAGCGCAGCACTAGGGCAGGGAATGGGAAAGACGAAGGCAGGCTCTAGCGATGAGATATAGTGAAAAGAACTATCCGAAGAGGATTGAGTAGTTATGGGTTTCTGTGATGCCCCAACCAATTTGAAAGACATGTAAACAAAAGAAAAAATTAAGGAAAAGGAACAGAGGCTGAAATGATCGCTAATGAACACAAAAAGAAGCTGTACTTGATTTGCAGATGTTTTGAAATAACAATAGAAACCCAAAGTAATCAGAGGTCATTTGAAAAATATGACGACGATTAGATTGCAGTTTAAACATTTATCTCAAAATATACCTTATCCTCTAAAATATAATTCCTTTCCCAAAACTAAAGAATTATATGGGATGTATTTGATAATTTAAGAAGAAACGCTTATTTAGCAATCATCGATGCATACTTGCAGCGCCATCATATGGTGTCTTCTCACACATGTCAATACTCGCTGGCTGTTAATTTCTTACACGATCACGACCCGAGGCGATGAGACAGAGCCGTGCGCATTGGCCGAAAAAGCCTCTCAAATCCCGAAGCGTTCTGCCGCGGCACGAACGGCAAACTACGTCCGCCCCATCCCAGATCATGTTTGTCAGCGAACGGAAGCGCTGGCCAGTACTTCGAGAGCAAACGGATGGAACTGTATGCCAGACGTGTCATAAATTCGTCACAGTGTCTTGGAGATTTTGTTTTTCATTGAAAGTGTGGACACGCCCTAAAGTTCTTAATGCGATTTGTATAGAACCATAGAGATCGGCTTCGATGTTCCTTTCCAAACGTTGCTCCGGCGGCAGGTCGTGGCCACTGCCCGGCTGTTGCGTCGCGTCGCGGAGGGCGGGCGGGCCATGGCAGGGCGCCGGCAGCCTTTGTTTACCTTGTCGGGCGGCGAGATACGAGCGGTCGCCCTGGGAGCCGCCGCGGGCGCCGCAGTGTTTGCCTAAGGGCCGTTTGCCAGGCCCAGCCCTCCACTCGTTGCCCCCGCCCCGCCTTCACCCAGGCGATCGACTACACTTGCTCTCCCAGCCTTGCTTGGCTGCTCATGTTCGACCCTTGCTGCTTGCCATCTTCATTTCTTTGCCTGATTTCGCCCCTAGCACCCAGAACTTAACTACGCCCCCATTGTCGCACCGGGTTTCTCACCGCTTCAATTGCTCACTCATCATTTAAATTAACCGTATAGCCTCAATCCACGACACCGTCACACTCGTCAACATGACCTCTCCTCTCTCACTGTCTAAATCATCTTGGCATTCTCATAACTCCATTGTCATAAGGCCTCCGCCACCAACACGCCTGTCCAGCCGCAGTGTGCAACATTTCCTTCCGAGCTCCCACTCCCATTCATTTGAGCTCCTGTTGAGCCGCAGCCTCCGCTGCTCACGCCACCCTGGCGCCTGGCGCCCGGCCACGGGCTGGCTAGCTCCCTCCCACCGCTCTGCCCCCGCTCTGCCCCCCGCTCTGCCCCCCGCTCTGCCCCCGCCTTCCAGCCCCTCCGGACGTCGCGTGCGCCGGGCTAGGTTATCGCGGCGGCGCAGGCGGCCACTGCCAGCCGTACCCTTGGGCCATGGCAATTGTTCGAGTGTGCGAAACCGTTCTGAGGACGGTCAGGCAAAAGCGCAAACTGTAAAAAATACAGAATATGGCTTAAATTTATATTTGGATATTTTAGTTATATCTGTTCTTATTTGCGAAAAGGTTATCTAGAAATTATATTTATACTTAACAGGAATTTTTCAATTCAGCCATGAGTGCTCGATATCTGTAAATATAATTTAAAATAATGAAGAAATATACAGCACAAAAACTAAAAACAGAATGTCATACCTCCTTTTGTTTTAAATTCGTGGCCTATAATTACTTCATAACGCCAGACATAAAAGTTTGGTTAAAAACGCCTCCAAATGGAAGTGTTTTACTGCCAGTGATCTAAGTATTTCACGGTATTATTAAGCTATAAATTAATTATTTGGTTACAAAATCAGAAAATTTGTCTAACAAATCACATAATGTATTTCAACTAAAAGTTATTCAAGAATTTTTTAGGTATTTGAGATATTCGTTAGAATTCGAATAAAAGTTTTTTATGTTTCTATCTCACAACTGCTACCTACTCAAATAAATATACTCATTAGTTATGACTGATACCAATCGAACTTTTACTAAATAGCAGCTTTCTTTCTGTTTTCTTTATCGGTAAATGAACATCATAATCCAAGTTCTTCGGAAAGTCTCTCTCATTTACATCATTACATATTGTTGATTAACTTCCCCTAAGCTAATTAGCTTCGCCTTCGAGTACATTCCAGATCTTACAGGATGTATGTATTTCATGCCCTCAAAAATAACTGGACAATTTTAAATAAAAAGGCTTTAAGACTCGTTTTAATTTCTAATAACACACTGCATGGTTAAGGCAAAATTCCGATTGAGAATTCATGTTTTGTACAACTGAAAAGTAACCACTGTCAAGCCACTGTCAAGCAACCACATTTCCCATCTGACTAGTCTGTAGCTGGATGGCAAATTTTAGGGCATGTAGTACGAAAGAATTATTGTTAATCACTGTTTAATATCTATTTCAGGTCTGCATTACCAACCGTTTAGAATTTTCATGAGCATTACAAGTTAAATTACTTATGTAATACTATGTAATAGTTACTTATGTAATACTAATATATCTATTAGGAATTAAAATTATGTGTAATCGCAGCATTTCTTGTCGGATATACTTTCTATATACGGCCGCTACCCATTCCAGAATACGGTGTTCCAGGATTCCAGAACGTAATCCGAAAGCTCACGGAAGAGTTCTTGGAAGGTTTTCTCAGGAGACTTATAAAAGAAAGTGTGTGCATTTGCAAATTTCTATTCAAGAAATAAGCATTTCATTCTCATAGATTTATATTAGAATATTATTTCGTAGTTAAAATTATCGTAAAAAAGGGATAATTTCATTAGTATTAGCATATATGTACGTATACACTCAAACTCATCCCACAAAACTATTATTCTTCTAGAGGGAAACACCGACGAAGAACCTTTTCCTTCCGAGTTTTCGAAACCCAGCGCCGCACTGTGTGAACTGCGACGTCAGGGCGATGCAGTCTCTTGCGACTTGTGTTATTCTTCGCCGGGGTGCCGTGGGCAGACTCACTGACTTTACATTTAACTGTAATAACAGCTGCATTGCGAATCCCTGAGCGCGCGCTCTCGGCACGGCGGTGGCCATTTCAAACGAAAGGTTCAAAGGTTAACAGGCGAGGCGAGCACGAGACGGTCGTTCTTGTTAATCGGGCAATTTATTTTGGTTTCGATAATGTGTAATAGAACGAAAAGCTTTCTTCCCTTACATTCTTAGTTGCCGAAATTGGTATTGCAAATGAGTCGTAGCATTTGCCCTTTTTTTCTCAAGGGAAAAATACCTAACACCTCTTAGCCTTCATATGAAAGATGACTTTGCTGCAATTCAAAAAATACAGCTCTGTAAAATAATCTCATTACTAACCAAACCAAATAACCTATATTAAAATTATTACAGGTTTTATTGCAATGTTTGGGTTAGCTAACATACGCCATTATCATATCCTTATAACCAAATCTTCATTTACCGATTGAAAATAATAGAAGTTATTATTTCTCAAAGCATACAATTCAATGATAGAAGTGTTGATTTTTAAAAATGTATGTTTTCTCACATTAAAAAGGGGTTAAATACAGTCTGTCATATCGATAATGACCCAACGTTGTGACTTGCCGTTCACACAATGCTCTAGCTACCTCGGCTAAATTGACATCTAGCATTTAGGAAATCCAAAATTGGCTTATGAATATAACATTTGAGATAATTATGACTTTTGAGAAAATACAATTTAAAAAAAGGATATTTGAACTAAGAAATCATCGATATCCTATTTTGGAAGCAATGGGCATAAATGGGCGCGAGTTAAATATGTTTTGTATGATTTGTGTAGAAAAATTATTAACTAAAACATTACTTACTTAAATTATTTATTGAAAATACAATACATTATATTTACAATTAAGGTTAATATTCATAGTTCATGTTATATCTTCATTATTCAATATCTGAGGGACAGCTGTTTTACTCTCTGGAGCAAACAGCGAGAGAATATTTGTAAAATTCCAAGTAAGAGTTTGAGGCTGCGGTTACGGAGTTCTTGGACAAGACTTTCGTCCGCCATCGGCCACCAGCCCGAGGCAGTCTGCCCAGCAGTTGCAGCCCAATCGCGCTCCCGGGGCCGAGGCGGTCGCCGCGCAGGGGCTGGCCCGTGACCTTTACGTCAAGGCCTTGGCTCCCGCTGCGCGCTGCCCCCCGCGGCCCGCGCCGCCGCATTTGCATACGTATCTGCTGCCGCCGTCGACCGAGCGGAGCGCGCGGGCGCACGCGTGTGGTCAAAGTGGATGGGAGAGATAAGCGGGGCGGTTTGGTCGGGGCCGCATGTGTGGTGCTGCACGAAATATATGAGAAGAAAATACTTCCAGTCTTGATGGCAGAAAAAGACTAAGAAGTAATTGTACGGTGTGAAAGAATACGTCGAACAATATGTTGACCCAACACTAAGCAAATGTTGGGCAAATACTGAAAAGAATTTTCCTGAAGCTCGAAGGATGAAAACAAATTGAACGAATCGGCATTTCCAAACTGTACTAAGGTACTAAGTAAGTAGCTCTGTAAGTAGTGTAGACAGGGCAGGGCAGCGTGGCTTCGTCTCCTTGAAACTCATTTGAGGGTTATTCTTGGATTCAATTTCCTATTGTTGATTACTTCCGAATTGAAATTATTGCGTTAAAATTATTGCGCTAATTAAGGCAAATTAAACCAGTATTGAGTTCACATTTAGGGTATGGTTTCTACGAATTTTTCATTATTAGATAATTATAGCTTGCCTGAAGGAAGTTTTCTAAACTCTCCTTGACATTCTATAAATAAAACAGAAATAGGTCAGGAATTAAAATTTACATCTCCAATGAATTCCTAATGATTCAATACATCAAAATTATTTTTGCTCGCAAATAGTGGTTCATGGAGTAAGTTATGTTCTATAGAAAACTTGATGATATTATATCCTGATAAGAATATTTAGGAAATAACAGTTCTAAACACCTAACAAAATGTAGTAGTAATTTAGAGAATTGTCAAATATTTACTCTTCAGATAATAAGATCTAAATACCAATGTTTGCTACATAGGTACATAGTATTGAAAATGTTGATCGTTTTATCCCTTTATATCTGTGTAATAAAAGTAGTGTTAAGTTTACAGTGAATGTAGAAAATAATGGACGTTCTTAGACCAATAAAATATCCTTTACTTTATGTTATGAAATACAAAAGTATACAGGAAATTCAAAGCTTTAAAAATTAACCCACGATACACGAGTTGGACAAATAACGTGTATTTCATTTCGTATTATATTGAACATCACAGATAAATAAAGTATGCTACTAAGGGTTATTGTATAATTGCTGATCCACATAGTATTTAAAAACTACAATACATTGGCGTCAAGAATCGATAATTTAGCTAATGGAAGCATTTAAAACGTCCGAGTCACTTTAATCAAGTTGTCTGGTTTTTTAACCCAGGTGTATTTTTTACGAGATACGAATGTATTGGATTACTCCAAGTTATGAATTTGAATTATCAGAGTCAAGTTGTTTCCGATTTATTTAATACAATATGAGACGCTCAAGACGAGTGCACTGAAATAATTGTGAACTTTCGCCTTCACAAAATCCCATTTGCGTTGCCGACTTACAGATTGCAGTGTTTCATTAGCTTCTGTATTTACATTGCAGTGTTCCATAACTTGTGGATTCACAAAGACAGAAGTACGTCTGCCGCGGCGCGTATGAGACGAAAATAGCCCGCAATTGGACAGCGCAACGAAACAAGGTGGCAGGGACCGCGCGGGGGGGGGGGACGCTATCAGCCGCTGTCCGTTGCACGCGGGTGGGAGCTGCGGTCGGGAGCTGGGACGGGGGGGGGGGAGAGGGCGGCCGTCACTCAACTGTCGCGCGCACTGCGCCGCCCCCCCCCTCCCGCGGCCACTGCCGCCGTCTCCGCGCACACCTCGGGACCGGCGTCACCTCGCCGGCGCAGCGAGGCGCGGTCGCAGCTGTTGGTTTAAAGCCGTCACGAGGCGAGCGCCTCACGCAGGAGGAGAGGCCGTCACGGAGACGGAAACGGTACTGCAGGTGACGCTCACCTGGCGCTCGGTGGTTTTCTGCTCATTTACCACGCAAAATATTAACTTTGATTCTTAACCCACCCATACTTTCGTTAAGTGTTGCTAAATATTTGAAACAGGAAATTTTTGGATTAAAATAGGAACTATTCCTAATTAGTAAAAAATTGAAAGAAAATATTTCACTTCAATAAAATGATTCAATTTATTTCCATTTTCATTTCTTCTATTAATATTCATTCGCATGATTTACGAGAAACATTACTTACAAACATTTTTTTGTTACAATATTTAGCACTTCAGTGAAACATTTATTAAATTAAATAATTGGTATTATAAAACATGTGCCATCTGATAAGAGAACGCGCCCATCTGATTACTCATTTAAACATTTTGCCCGAGATCATATCCTTAATCCTACCACCCAGATGGAATTGAATCCTCCTTCTCATTGTAAGTTAAGTCTCATTGCAAGGCCAAGCATTGTTATGTGTCTCAGCTCAGATATGAAAGTGACAATATTCGAGCGCGGAGTGAAATAAATAAAACTCATTGTGACTTGCATTGATATATCAAATTACTAACTTAAGAACATCCATCCGCGTGCATAGTTCTTGCACGGTTGTGCACAATATAATTTTATTAACGCTAAATAGTAGTTATGGTTTATTCAAATAGGAAGAAGAAAACAGAACTGGACAGATAGGAATAATTAAACCAGAAAATATCCAAATGGAAAATCAATAAATACACCCTCCGTGTACTTTTAAGACTACTGCAGTCCAGGATGATAATAGAGTATAATGCAACTATTTTTTGTTTCTCCTAGGAGGGGAATGGAAAGGGAATAGAAAGGAAAGAACGCACCCTGTCCGTGACCACTAGAATGGGAACTTGCTCCGGCAATTACCTGGAGGTAATCAAGGAAACAACGAACCTATAGTGCAAGTCTAAAGCGTCCATTATCAGAGACAGTATTATTCATGCTATTATTATTCAAAAGCTGAGTAACCTTAACCACCTTTCGTACTGGCGTAATTGAAAATGCGAGATCTGCGAAAACGGCCAGGAACAAATCAACATATTAACCTCTGTTATACCAAGAATTTATATCAATCTGTTAGTTAAGGTTTCATAATGGAAAGTGATAAATTAGATTTCTGCGCTGGCCTGGTTCGAAATGTGTAAAATCGCATAGCAGATCGGGTAACTCTCTCTCTCTCTCTTACTCGTCCAAAGTTTTGGTTGAGAAAAAATTGATGCTTTGAAAGAGATTTTGCTGAAATGGATTATATGAAATAAAATTTGAAGAATATGATGCCAAAAACTAAGTGACATAAATGTAATAATATTGTTCAAAGTTTTGACAAAAAATATGAGGAACAGTTTACATTTCGAAAAAATAACCTGCCAACTCAAGGGATAACTCCTCTACCAACGAAGAAGTACTTGCTTCACATAACGCTTATGTATCAGTTCTTTCCATTCATTGACTGACACTGCAGTAACTCCAATTTTAATTTATGAAATGCATATAATTTATTCAACAAGAATAATATAAAAAATATATTTCATCCAAAACATAAATGTTACATAAATATATTCAGCATGTTGGACTCTGCATCCCAGCAGTTATATACTCGCTGCGATAGTTTCTTGGTAGAAAAATGGGCCACTAAGTGTCGTACGTCACGAAGTTTGGCATTTTCGAGGCCATGCAAACTTTTTGGAACCCGCCTCTGTTGAGAAAAGTACGTGTGGAATATTTCTAAAAAAAACCTGCGCATTCCACGAGAGAACCGGAGCGCAAGCGAGAACATGAGGAGCGTCGTGGCGGTCAGAATTTCTGCTGGAGGCGGCGTCGCTTGGTGGTGGTGGACGTGGTGCTGCGCGACAACACGGGCGACGCGTAGCGCTTGACGCGGGCGCTCGCCAGCAGCACGGCCTTGGAGCCGCCTTCGCCCCCGCTCGGGCCGCTCTGCTCCTTCTGGCGGTCCTTCTTGTCGCCGGCGGAGGGCGCGCCCGCGCCCGCGCCCTTGCCCTTGGCCCTGCCGGACGCGTTGGGGTCTGAGCCGGAGCCCTTGGCGTCGCCCCGGCCCTTGCGCTTGCCGCTGAAGCCGCCGCCGCCCCCGCAGGGGCAGGTCCCGCCCGCGCAGGGCCCGGCGCCGCCGCCGCCGCCGCCCCCGCCGCCGCCCGGTTCGCTGCGGCCGCGCGGGCTGCGCGGCGCCCTGCGGCGGTGGGCGTGCGCCCTGGGCCTGCCCCGCCCCCTGCTGCGCGCGCGGCCGCGCCCGCCCCGCCTGCGCCCGCTGCCGCTGCGGGGGCGGTAGCGGCGCGCGCGGTCCTGGCTGCTGGCGGTGGAGGGGTGGTCGTCCACGTCCACGAAGCCGTCCGCCTCGTCGCCCTCCCCGTCGCCCTCGCCCGCGCCACCGCCGCCGCCGCCGTCCGTGGAGGACGTGACGTCGGTGGTGGCGCTGGCGTCCGAGTCGCTGGACGCCACGCGGCGCACGGGCAGGCGGCGCGGGCGGCGGGGGCGGCGGTTCCGCGTCGGCTTCTTGCGCCGCCACAACGTCTTCCCCGCCCGCGTCGCCCGCGCCGCCGCCGTGCTCCGGAACGGCCACATCCACAAGGGCGAGCCGCACTCCACGCACGTGGCCTTCCGCCGGCGACGCAGGCTGTAGTAGTTGCGCGCGCGCGCCGCCAGCTTGTAGTACGGCCGCTTCTCTTGGACCGTCATGCTCCGCCACTGCCGCTCCCCCTGCTGGAACGACGCGCTCAAATTAACTCTAGCGGCCTTTCCGGTTCTTTTCTTCAATTTTCTTTTTATTTTCTTCAAAAGGTCTGGTCGCAGCTGTCTCCAACTGTTCAACCTCATTTGAAAGGCTTGGACAATGATGTGGTTGTTGAATAGCGTTGTTTAAGAATGACAAGTAAGCGATAACTTTCAATTGAGATCGCTTAGAAAGTACACGGTATTTAGCCTTGACTGTTTCATTGTTTCTGCAACACCAATCTGGAAGAATTCGAAAATACTTTCCGGTACTCTTCGGTACCATTTCCAATTTCAAAGCATGTAAAGATAATATTTGCAAAAATAAGTTTAGTAAATTTTTCTATCCATGTCCTTCACTTAACTACCGAAATCATTTATGTAACTGTCGTGGATAACATTTTTTACAAGAAAATACATACAAATTTGTTCCTTGATTACAAACCTTACGTCTATATTTTCATTAAGGCTAAACCAAGCGGTCAGCATTAAGTACTGGGACCACGTAGTCGACACCCTGTATTTTTCATTCGTTTTTGAAAAATATGCTAAGAGCATGTTTCTCGTTACATATATATATATATATATATATATATATATATATATATATATATATAATATTCCATTTCATTTTTTTCTCTATATTCTAGTTATTGAAAATTATTAAATTTGTATATCAAACGGACAAATTGATACTAATTTATCTCAAATAAAATATTGTACATTGCTCGCCAAAAGTGACTTTTCATGACGACACGACACGATTCCACTCGATTACACTCGATCAATTTGCCTCCAATAACTCTCCCGTCTCATCTAGGAAACAATCACTTCCTTGCTTTGTAATTTAAATAACAATTTCTTGAGTTGCGCAATTTGTTTGGAAATTGTTCTGCTGCCACTGGGTTTAGCCTTACTCTTCATTAAATACAACAAGATTTTTAAAAAATATATCAACATTGATTTGTCTTTTCAATCAGATAAGTTACATTAAAGGTCCTTTCATCTTTCAGAAGTTATAGCTTTTAAGACTCACTAGCTTAGTCATTCTCTAAAGAAATGCATCGTGGTATAACATGATAACGACATTTGACATATCGTGAACGATATGAATCATTTGTCTACCTCAAATAAAGGGCATGTTTCAAACTATACACATACGCACCGATCGATATGCACGAAACGATTCTACATGTACACGCATAGTTTTTAAAAATATTTTGGAACTTTGCGGGCTGAATCAGGTAATATCATTTGTATGAATAGAATAATATTTTCATCAGACTAAGGGTCGAGGAAAAGAGAATTTTAGCGTTCCCAAACAAAATCGTCTCAGTTTACGCAGCCGTGTGACGAAGCTCAGGCAGGCGGATTCTGCCATTTGCTAGTTACAGAGAAAGAAGTACGGCAAGTTCGCCACATGTCTCTCTCATCCCCAAGCGAGGGAATGAACAAGACACAGGTCTGGCGCACCGTCAGCGCCTTCCCCCACCCTACCTGGTGAATCACTTGGATCTCCTGGATGTCCCGCAGCTGGTGGCGCAGCTCGTGCAGGAAGTTGACGTAGGGCTTGACGGAGAGGCCGGCGGTGCGGCGCGGGCCGGCGGCGGAGCGGCGCGGCGCCGAGCGGTTGCGGTCGGGGGCGGAGCCGCCGCGGCCCGTGGGCGGGGCGGACGAGGGCGCCCTGGGGCGGGCCGCGCCGCCCTCCGCCGCGCCGCCCTCGCCCTCCTTGGGCTGCGACGCGTGCGGCTGGCTCGCCGACTGCGGCATGCCCGCGCCCGCGCCCCCGCCCCCGCCCCCGCCCCCGCTCTCGTTGCCCCCGCTCGCACTCGCGCCGCCCCCGCTGCTGTTGCTGGAGGCGCCGCTGGAACCGCCGGCCGCCGCCGTCACGGGCACCGAGTTGTGCTGTGCGTAGATGTGGCGGCGCGCGCGGGTCCCCAAGCACGGTGGCAGCCCGTTCGTCAGCATCGACGCCCTCGAGGGCGAGAACGGGAAAGGGTCGGACTTCGGCGGCTTCCTCTCGTTGATCGATTCTCCCGAGGGATTCCCAGGTGAGAGAAAACCCCCGGGGTTGTCATCGCCGACCATCGTTGCTCTGCGAGCAGGCGACGACCACTACATTTAAATGGATCTAAGCAGTTCTTTGAAACGAGTATGGACACTACTTAACGGCAACGACGTAATATGACGTTAATGTTTTATAGCTAAAAAGCCTTCAATAATCATCAGCAATTAGCCAACAAAGTGTCATAAGTTGACTTTGTTACTCCTTAATAACAACCACATCAATTCTTCACATATTCGAATTCTATCATTTCTAGCTTGAACTCCCACTCCCCCCAACAAATTGAAAAAAGACTAGAATGCCAATACATTTGTCTTGTTGAGACCAACTGAACGAGCTCACCACATCTGTAAATGCTTTCAAACCACCGAAAAATGTTTTGTGTGTTAATCCCTCCTCTAAAACACGTTATTAATAATTAGAATGTCTCTAAGATTCGAAAAAAATGTTCGTCTCCTCACCAGGAGATGGAGACGGGTCAAATGTCCCGTTATTTGTTTCCAGTGCAGAGAGGAAGGCTCTAATCGTGATTGATTGTCCAACGAAGGTTACTCTACTACCACGCAAGGATATTGGATAAATGCATAAACGAAATTTATGTTTTTTGTCATTTACTCAGCGAAAACAGTGGAGGTACATCTTCTTCTACATTACTAGTGCCCAAAATATTTCTCTCTACGTTTTGTGTAAAAAGTCTCAACACGACGGCTTATTCTCCATTCTTCGAATGAAATTTGAGCTCACAAATTGTTGCTGGTAAACGCGACAAATACATATTGACAGTTAAAAATACAAACTGATGTATAATTGAATAAATTATATTATTACATCAATTTACTTTGTTACGTAGGAAAATAATTTTTCATTGCCCTTTAATATTTGAAATGAGAAGATCTAAAAATACCATAATTTATGTACTACATAATATAATCAAAATTCATTTTCCGAAATATTCTTGCGGATATATTTGTGTTATTATCTTCTTAAATTTGTTCAAAGAATTTGTTGCCTCGACCGGGGTCCAATTCTTTGAACAAATTTAATTATTAAAATGCATTGTACTCAGTAATGTGGTCACTATTTGAATTTTCGATTGCGGAATATATTTTCCGAGCGTATCATCGTTCAACAAGATGATGGGAATGGTGACAATTATATATGTTATTTTCCTTAATATAAGAAGCATCTATTTGAATAATTATTACTTTAGTGTACATCAGTTGTTTTTATTGAAATCAACAAATTCAAGACTGTTCATAAAACGACGTTTGCTACCAGTGTTGCACAAAAACTTTTTTGCTGTAAAACTGTGTGCGATTGTGATTCATAAATCCAAGCAAAGCCTTCTCAGTACATGATGTCATGAACTTTAATATCAGATCAATAATAGAGTATTCGCGTTTTACGGTTTAGACCATCAATGTTACGTTTGGTTATCGGCGACAAGAGAATGACTTACGTAAACTCGTAGAATTTGTTCAATATTTATGGCTAACAATGGAAAGAGGAATAATATCAGTTGATATTTTTATATGTTTCATTAGAATCACCATTAAATACATGTTATGAATAAATGCAATATTGCTTTAACATGGTATTTTAACAATGTTAGATTACCGTACCAAAGAAAATGGAATAGTTAAACCTGTAGTTCTATCAGCTGAAAATACAGATTTCCAAATTTCCTAGGTATGTGATTTTATTGTCACTGTTTGGAGTTCATTAACTGAGCATACGAGGACATACACGAGTATGATACACGAGTTTGTGTTTGGTATTCATAGACACGGATTCTCTGCGTTTATTGTACGTACTAAATATGAGTACTATAGTAAATATTTTACTATAGTTCCTCAGCAGAAAATACATTAGTGACTGCAACAGAGATTTAATATCTGAAATGTTTACAACAGAAATTCCTTTTCAGACTTTCAATATGTTTGGAATGATCTAACACAGGACAATATACAATATCCATAACGAACTAATATATTCCTTGTGTTCATGAAGAGTACTGTGTCTTTTGTTAAAACAAAATATTTTTTTTCTAAATTATCCCTAAAGTAATATACCGTATCAAATTAAAAATATAAAGACAACATACTAACTATGATTCTAAAATACTTCTACATATTTACATTGATTTCACCTTAGTTCTCTCACGTTGCTTTGCATACCACATCAAGTGTTGTAACTTTTAATATCGGATATTACCTTCTATACAGTGTGCGATAGTGATGACGTTATAATAGTTTGCAATTACAATGTTCAATGATTAATTTTAATACAGACATTGGAGTACTTCAAGTTGTATCACTTGTAGTTTCAAGAACAGTTAGGATTGCACTTCGTACTACTTTCTACATAAAAATTGTTATTGTTTCTTACTCATCGTAATCCATAGATGACCAGGAGCGACAGATCTGTAACAAGAGCAAACAATTGTAATAGAACTACATGTGGCATTTATTGTACATAAAATAGCATATCTTACCAAATTTTGGTTCCGAAGTTTGGATTTAAATATTTGTCCTTTTTAAACTTTTTCCTTACGAACGGAATTACAACCGACATTTCTAGTCAGAATCACATCGCTTTCAAGGCTTAACTATTGACATTTTGAAGTTGCTATGAGATGCGTATACATTGTCAATAAACACGGCCTTCTGTATTAAAAATTTCTTGTTTGTAATTTAAATAGGCCTTGAATTAAGAGCAGGACTATAAATTCAACAAAACAGAACTTTCAGCACAGTGTTTATTTCTAATTAGCAATAATAATTGTCACATACGAATAGTGCACTAAGAGAATTCCGAAAATGGTATTTAAAATAACCGTTTTTGAACCTTATATTAAAGAAACACCACTATATCTCCTACAATAAGATTTTACGTAAAATGCAAATATTAAAATTTTTCAATTTCTGTTCAAAAAATCACTAACTAAATTTATATTTGTACGTCACATTAAAAATACAACAAATTTGAATATTTAATGTTGTTAGGACTGATTTCAAAATTAATTGAACAAGAAAATTCACCGTAATATCACGGACAGTATACATGTAAAAAATGTGCTAATACGTTATGTTCACAGAAATTTTGATAATTTGCGCTCAACATTGCCATCACGCTTCTAAATAATACAATTAGCTCAAAAACTTGTAATACGAGTGAGTTCATTTCTTTTTTTAAGAAAATGTGACCAAAAGCAAAATCATACGCCATTGAAAATACTCGATAGTAGACTATTCAAGGAAATGAAGTCTTGACTTTACAACTTCATTTTAGTTTAGATATTGCAAACTATTCACAGATAACCATTAATATATTTTATATATTTAATAAATTGAATTTCAAATGAGAAAGGTTTGAGACATTAGAAAAATGTATTTAGAGAAAAATATGTGTAGGAAGAAATGGACTCCTATGAATCATTAAATATAATGATGATGATGAAACAGAACGTACAGAAGCAACAAAGTCATGATAACAAAACAAACAAGGAAGGTTGGGGTCACATTTTCTCGTGAGGCGATGAAATTTGCGAGCTTGTGTCCTTTCTCACCCAGACAAAAGGCGAGTGTTCCCCGAGGAGCTAGCGAAGGCTGTTCAACGCGAGCGCTGTGGAAGATGGACTTGTAAACTTCTCAGCGTCGTCGACAGACGAAGGTCGAGCGTGCGACGCGGACGTGCGGGCAACCGACTCGGTGCGCAGCGCTGCGGGAAGGGCGAGGGGCGGGGGCGGGGGCGGGGGCGGGCGCGGCGCAGCGCCATGCATCTTGCATAAGCCGTGCAGTGTTTGCGCCGACACTCCCCGATATTGTTTCCGCTCCTCCCGTGTAGCCGGTGCCGTTTGTCTGCCCGTGGCTGCGCCCGCCCCTGCGCCCGCCCGCGGGCCCGCCCGTGACGCAACGCGGCCTCCGAAGCCCCAGTGCGCCGGACGGGCCATCACTTCGCCAGCGCTCCTGCGCCCGGCGCCCAACAAATGCTCCCGCTCCAACGCAAATTCACGGAGGAAACGCTCCAAGATATTTAGCGTTATCACAACCTACCAATAATCAATATTTTAAGAAATAAAAATGGATGATTTTTCGTAAATACTACTTTTTAAATTTAGTTTGATTTATTTATTGATTTATTGATTCCGCGAATTATTTAACAGGTAATAATTAACATATACTTATATTAATCGTCTTTGATTTGATCTATTTTGTCAAAGAACAGTAAAAACTGTATGACGTATGAGGGAGAAGTACCATCTACGCACTTTTTTGAGCTCCAGAAACTCTCCCCATCATTTTAACTATAAATAGTTGAATGAAATGTAAAAGTTTCAAATAAAAGTTCAGCAACATTTGAATTTAGATATTTTTGCTCCCGAGTTATAGAAACCTTATTTACAACAGAAAATGAACTTTAATTTTTATTTAACACGGACACATAACATAATATTAACACATCCCTGGCTCCACTCCTATCAGTACTAGCAAAAACGGAGCTCAACAAAATGTGCGAATGTCACATTCTTGAAAACTATAGTAGAACGCTATAGCAGTAGGTCTGCTAACCCTCACTTGAAATTTCTTAAAAATATTGGATGATGTTAGCTTCCTAATCTCTCCCTCAAACGCGCTTGCTCTCATAATCTCATTCTTTTTCCATCACTCCGAGATATCCCGTTTTTTACAATGGTTTCTCGTCAAATCGTACAATGCAGAAGGGATACACCATAACGTCAATGACAATTGTGTAAATAAAAAATACATTGATAAAATGTTTTACAAACGCTTTGCATCCCCCGCAAACACGTCAACATGTTTTGTATTGATTCGGGCTCTGTGACATCAACTGATCTCAAACCATCTTACGAAAATAAGACTTTGAAATTCCGATTTATTATCCACTTTTCGATCAAAATGACACAACGGAGCAAATATTCGAAATGAACTACAAAATCCTAATTTTGCTCGTCTGTGTGTCTTTTTTTTTTTAAGAAGTAACGAAAAATTTAACACTTTTTACAGTTTATCGTAAAAACTCCCTTCAGTTCTGAATTAAAAAGTCTGTGACAATATTATAAATTAAAATGCAGAATTTAATATAGAATGTTTAATGCTCTGTTGGATTTATTTGCTCAAATGTGTTACACAACGCTCAAATAGCAATCCTCATAACTTCAATTTATCGTTCAAATTACGGCGTAATTCATTTCTTTCTATTTCTCAATGACTTCGTGTGACTGCGGATGACGACAAATGCAGGCAGAAGGTTCCCCTCGCACAGCGGTTCGCCGCCAGGACCTCCTATTGGCCGTGGCTCCCCTCCCAACTTCCTCTTTCCCCAGTCCGGACGGCTGAGCGCTCCGCAGGCGGCTCGCCCCCGCCTTCGTTACGACTCATTGTGGGAATCCCCGCCGCCTCCCCCAGTCCCCTTGCACAGCTGCGGAGAGGGGGCCTGTTTTAAACACCCGCTACCGATCCTCGGTTCCGCACAGTCGGTCGAAACGAACCACGCGGAGTTTTACTGCATCTCAAATAGTTTGGAAGTGCAACAATCTTCAGTTTTTAAGACTCCGCATATTATAAAGTTTTTTAATAGGCTTGATATGTTTTATGTTTATTTATTATTTCCAACATTAGAATATTTTCTTATTCATTATCTGTTTTAATTCGATATTTATTTACTTTAAGAAAACCACCAACTATGTGGCAAAATGTTCATTAATATTTCACGACGAAATTTCTTTTTCGCAGTTACGGAATAAAGAAATAACAGGTATATCCGATTGATGTATATTCGATATTAAAATTAACACTTGAAATTATACCATGTAAAATTTTATTAAGAGACAATTTGTATTTATTGAACTTAAAATATCAATTTAATGGGACCCTTTTTGTGCAGCAATTCCAATAGAGAAATATTTTAACTTTGAAAACATTTATTTGACCCTTTTTGCTTCGTGAATGTTGAGGTCCCCGTCCGCCCCACTGCGCCTCGTTAGAGCCTCTTTCCATGTCCTTGCGCAGCGAGACCCGCCCCCCGGTCTCCCCCGCGCGCTTCGCCGCTCATTTGCGGCCGGAACACAAAAGATCTGCGTCTCGGCGCCAGAGCGGTCGCCGGCGCTTCGAGCACGTGATCTGCCTCCGAATGCCGAGACGCGGCGGGGACGTCGGGGCGTGAGGCGCTCCAGAGCACTTGCTTTGGTGGAATCGCCAATCAACTCCACCATTGGTCTTCCTCGATGCATTTTATTACGGAGAAACACTGGGAGAAAAGTGTATTGAGGTATTGAAAGAAAGTGGAAGATTTTACAAATTTTAAGAAAATGTGGTTTACTTTGTTCGTGTTTTCTGATTAAAGCGATAAAAAAGCAGATTATTATTAAGAATGTTACGTCTAAAACCATACTACTTCACTTGATTACCGATGAAGTGACAGTACTAGGAATTAATTATTTGTAGTCAAATTAACACTCACCAATATCTGGAACACCAAATCATGCAGCAAATTATTATGATAATGATTGTTTTGTAAATTTAAACGTGTATTTTTTCCATTGATAAATATAAAACAATACTCGCATTAAAATGTATAATAGTATGAAAAATGTTTCAAAAATAAACCATTTACAATGATAATTATATAACAAATGCAATAATTTTTATCAGTACATTTATACTCGTACCATAATGAATGATAAGTTTACATTTGAAAATCAGCTCCAAATTTAACGATGAATATATGCTGAATCGTCAAATAAAGGAATGTGAACTACATAAACTATATGTAGAACTCTCTCATAAGAAGGTTGATGATTCAATGCTTTGCCTCGAGATGGCATTAACGTCTACACTTCGTGAAAGACACTGAAACTGGACAAAAGCTCGTGAGTTCTAATCCTTTTCTGAAACGACTGTGACAGTGTCGGTCGGTGAAAAATGAATTAAATATTTAAAAATTATGATATTGTCTTTATTCTATGCTGTCGGGTGTTACTGCATATATTTGACTTATTAAGAACCATGACAATCTTCTTCGCAAATGACACTTAATTTATTTTGCTCTTATTTTTCTTTTATCTCTTGGTTCTCTTAGTCATCTTTTGGTCTATGAGATTTAATATTTTTGCTTTTAGAGGTTCTTGTTTATGAATATATATAAATTTGATTTCAACTATATATCGAGCTCTGGGATTCATAATAATGTATCTAATTTTTATCATCAGAATGAAATTAATTTCATTTATAAGTTTCTTGTTTTAATGTAATCTTTATCATCTCAGAACAATCTCCCGTCATTCACTGATTCTACCGTTTTTAATCTTAAAAATCTATCATTCTGTCTTCAACACCTTATCTCAATAAAATCATCTCAATTCATCCAGTAGATTATTTCAATGATACTCACTTATCTTTTCAATACTATTTCATCGCATTTTTACAACCCTGGATACAACCCCATTTCGCGGTCGGCACGACGTATTCCACAACGAGGGAGAGAAGCAAGGAGCAAGAGCAGGGTCTCCCGCGACCTCTGACCTTCTGTGAGGTAATGAGCTTAGTCGTCACCTCCGCCCCGCCTCGCCTCGCCCCGCCCCGCGCCACGAGCGCCGGGGAACGGCCGCCGCAACCGTCCCCTGCTACGTTTTGTCTCCGATATTTCCAGCCGTCTGCCCGCCGCCCCCACCCCGCACCGCGCAGCACTTGCAGCCGCTTGCACGGGTCGCCATTCCCCCTCTCGCGTCCCAGAGGCACAATTTCTGAACACGTCCACGCGTTACTAAACTTTCTATTTTCGCCTTCTTTCATTGCATCCACCTTTTTCATGCTTCAGCAGCACGCACGCCTCATATTCCTTTCCTTGTATATTGTTTTCCCGCTTAGGTTCTACAATTCTTACTGTATGTTGTCTGGATGACATTCATCCTATTGTACATTTTTTACACTATTACTTTTCAGCATACTACACTAGTACACTGTTCGTCAACGTTCTGCGTCTTAACAAAAACGTTTCAAACGTTATTGTGGTGTATCTGCGAGACCTTCAAGCCCTTCGTAAGTGTCGATCTCTATCTACATCTCGCCAGTCGCCCTATCCTGTCGACTCCGCAGGCTTAATGCCCTCTCCTTGCTCCCCTCCCCCGCCCCCGCCCCAGCGACGCCGAACCCGACAGCGCGATCCGGTCGAGGGGCGGGTGGGGGCGGGGGCAGGGGTGGGGGGAAGCGGCGAGAGTAATGGGCTCTGCGTCGGGGGTGGAATTTTATCGGCGGCGAATCTGCGTCGTGTTGGAGAGATTTGCGCAATTCCTCCGTCCTCGACCCCCTTGATTCTGGCATTATCTTCTATTCTTTCGCTCGGGGAAGTCTCATTATTAATGTAATTAAAATGGATTAACTGATTCGGAATTGAAATAAGTTCTATTTAGAAGATGAAAGATATCACGTGGATGTAGTATAGGCGATAGAGCTCCCAACTGGACTCTGAAATCTAGAATTAAACCTCTTTGCATGTGTTATTTCGATTAACTTTATTATTTTATCTGATTTAAGAAATACTTCATTCTAAGAAATGTCAATTAGAGGGCAAATGAGAATTGAATTAACGACTCGATATCTGACCTTACACGTCGAATTTGCATTACATTTGTGAGGCTCTTGGGATGTGCGTGAAACTAACTAAATATATCACGTGTTCTTTGCAATATTGTTGAGTGTTTAAGATAAATTATTGCATTTACTACACTTCATGTTTACTTCAATTATTTCCATAAGAAAACACATACGCCTCGCATTACTTACGAAATGGTATCTTACGTGTTCTTTCTTCATGCACTTTCGACATTCAATCACTTCTTAAAAATAGTTCCGCCAGTAATTGTCTTCCCTGCCAAATGGCTTTTTTCATTCCCATTGAATTTCCTCTGAAGGGTCGAAGTGCATCAGTATTGTTGCCGCGCAATATTCAGCCATCGAATATCGGAGAAGCCTCGGAGTGGTCGTCAGTCAGAGAGCCGCGCTGTCCCCTGCGCCTCGCGTGGGACGCTCCCGCGACCTGCCGCCCCCCCCCTCCCGGCCGCGCCCTAGCGAGCCGCGCCCCGCCCACTCACTGGCTGGCAGAGGGAACAGCCGTGGTTGCGCCCCGGCAGTTGAGACAGTACACGCCATTAAAAGGGATCGACGTTGTTGCTTGATTTCGCTTAGTAGTGGAAGTATTTGAAATGGATTTGGTTTCTAGTAAAAGCGACGTTTTTATTTAATTACGTATTACGTTACTAATACTACGTCATTCAAGTTTAGTACACCTTAATGGTTTTGTGATTCAATGTAGATAATAAATAGATGCAGATAATAGATCCAATGTAGACACGTTTTCATTGTTTAACACAAAATTTTGTATTTTAATAATTCTACATTAATTTACTACATTATAAATTACGAATTAAGTATGCTTTTCTTCCTGCAAAATAAGATCACCTTCTGCAACCACTACTGATAGAGATACTGATAGAGAGATAATTTACTTTGTGACTTTCTCCCCCTCTCTCTTCCAGTCATTAAACCGGTGCTGGACTCAAGCGACTTCCGTAGCACGTACGAGAAGTGTTCACAATTAAATGAATTGTAATAAATATAGATTGACAGGTTTTCAGTGAAAAAAACCTTTTAAATTGCAAGAATACCTCAAGTACTTGAAAACCAATTCCAATGATTTCCAGTCTAGCGTCCTTCTATTAAGGAATAAAAAATAATATAAAACATTAAATTAATATATCAAATTTCATTCACTTCTGTTAATTTTCAACATTCCTTTTTATGATTAATGATATGATCTAATACTAAAAATGAATAAATTAGCAGATAGTAAGTGCCTTTTGTGGTGGATACTTGATATAGGACTGGAATATTTCATTTTAAGCTTTATGGGTTTTATGGCATTGTTTGGATTCTTGTATTATTTGAAACAGATTACCATATCTTTAAATTATATTGATATTACTTATAGTTAATAATAACGATAACGAGTAGTTAATGTATTTAATTTTGTCCCCTGCGCGCACCTTTGGAACCACAGTGCGCCGTGACGTAAGCTGCGCAGCAACCCGCAACGCCAGGGTGTACTGCGGGCCAGGCGCTCGCCTTCTGCTTCTGTCTCTTGAAAGCGAGCAGGGGTCAGAAACAAAGCCAACGTTGTGGTGGCCCTGAGAAAACTTGTAAATTCGACAAATGTGGACCTATTTGTCATCTTTCGAGCATAGCACGGAATACAACTCGTTTATGATATCTAGAATGGATGAGGTGGAACAACGGAATGCGTGCATCGAGGCGAGACATTCGAGAGCGCATGCGTGCCACTCGCGTGCACCGTGCAACAGGTTCCCCCTGCACGCACGACTCACGCCCCCGCAGTTGCCAACTCCAGAGGAGACCACAGACGACACTCTCTCCATTTTTCATCGCCCCCAAAAGCCCATCGAGCCGCATTGCAGCCGACTTGCAGTGGGCTTCAGATACGATTCCATTGACGACCACTTATGCCCAGAAAAGAAATTCTCTGAAGTATTTTCAATCCGCTTTGTGAAATAGCCCTGAGATTTACGGCCGATGTTATGTAGCAATATTATCATAGAACAATCGTTTTGCAAGAAGCCAATATGAAACGCCAAAAATAATTTTTAACTAACTAGTATTATTCTAGAAATACATCGCATAATTATATAACTCTCAATGGGATGTTTTATACATTTAATAAATCGGTACAAATACGGGATTTAGTATTTTTACATTTAAGTATACATAATCATCTTCTAATATCGTCCAGATCAGAGCAGTAGGCGTATGAACGTGACTGAAAAGGTATTGGAGAGTTTTCACTTAAGTGAATTATTTCCCATATAAATAAGTCTCCTCTTGAAAAAGATTTTTCGAAGCGGAACCTCTACAAGCGGAGTTCTTACATACTTCGTTAACCACCTATGTACCTATGTACTCAACACTCATAAACAGTACTTAATAATATCCAATTCAGACTATTGTAATCTGTACCAGTAAGCAAGAATAGACGAGATTGTCTAATCGTCTGGAGGTTGAGCTTGGAATTTAAGTAAACTAATGGCATTAACTATACTCTTTAGATCTCTTCCAATATGGCATACCTTATTTTCTCCACAAGAATTTCGCAATACAAGTCAATAAAAATAGATAATTATGAATATCGCAGTGAAAAAGAATTTCGTTTTTAGACGCCAGGAAATGGGTGAGACAAACTGCTTTGGAAAAATTCATTAGTTCAAACTTTTACACATTTACATACATGTTAAGGCAGAAAGCAGTAATTTTATTATATATTGTAAATTAATAAAAAATTCTTAATAAATATTATTACATAGAGCAAGCTTTAATCTTGTACAAAATACTTTCATAATGGCTTTGTTTAGAAAACTGTCCTCTCCCTAACCATTATCCATCCCCTTGAAATCCGCTCTTGTATAAAAATGCTCCACTGAGAAAGACATTAATTTTCAGCGAACATTTCAGGCTGTACTTGTAGGTTGCAAACAGGGGGTTAGCGACGGCCCAGACTTTGCAGTAGCATTGTGAACGTTCACGACACAACTACCCACTCGATTAACTTGATTGGGAATCGGATCATTCGATGTATTATTCCCCTGTGTTAATCAACCACGTTCTTTCCTCCTCCGCAAACGTTGTTGGACGCTTTGAATATTTTGCGGCGAGTGCGTGATTTCTGAAGGGGGCGTGTGGGGGCGTGGGGCGGAGGCGGACGGCGCGACCCCGGCGGAGGCAGCGCTGCGCGGCGCGATCAATACGCGTCGCCCGCCCCCGCCCCCGCCCCCGCCCCGCCCCGATCCATCGGCCCCCGCTCCCGCCTCCCGCAGAGAGATGGCTCGAGTACTTCGAAAGGGGTTGGTGTAGCCGTTTTCCGATATATTCAAAGGCCCGAAACGGTATGCGGTGGATTACTGAAGGTGTACTGATTGTTCATGAGAGGCAACATGGATGAGTGGAAAAGATGTTCAATGTGCCGTTGTTTCTGGTCTTCAGATTTCATGGCAATGAGTGAACACAATTTGTGGCAAGGTGTCCAGAAGTAAAGCCGAGAATTTCCTGTGAGTAGCGATTATTAACAACGGTACGGGTTGTTTTATTTTTATTTTCCTTGTTCTCGCTGATGCGGAGCAATCGTGCAGCTTCTCTGAGGAGTCGCTGCAACCTCTGAGGGCCGATGACCCGGGAGGCGGCTAACAAGCACTCCGTCCGGCCACTCTCCCCTCGTTGGCGTCTAATAAGCCACAGCCATTCGCGGCGTTCTTCTGAGGCCCCTCTCCGCCCACTTGGGCCCAAGGGCTGCAGAGGCCCGAAAGGCAACGCTGCCTAGCCATTGTCTTGAAAAGAGAGAAATTCGAAAATGTCAATTTCGCGCAACTTCATTTTCATCTTGCAAAGCAAATCAGGGAATGTGTTTGTTTTTTGCTTCCATACCTTTTTTATCGGCACCGCACTGAACTCATCGCTCATGACGTCTTAATAAACTCTAAAGAAAATTATTTTCTAAAAAGGTAATATTATTGATTACGAGAGGGAAGTGAACAAATTATCTGTGTTGAATTTGAGATGACTTACATTTATAAAAAACTTACTAAATTGTGTGTTTCTTTCATCGTTTTGGTTGAGAAAGTTAAAAATAAAAATTGCAAAGGAAGTTCAAATTAAGAGCATAGAGGCCACATTTGAATAAGTTATAATTAATCAATATTCATAACAGACTAAAAAACGATGCCATTAGCATATCATGGTATATTAATAATGTTGGTATCTTCTGCACTATTGTCTGTAATTGGTTGCATATTATAGTCTGGAGCTGAATGAACAAATAATTTATCTGCTCAGGTTATTTATACGATGCAGTTAATAACAAACATTTATCACATCATAACTGTCAAAAGCATAAGGCAAATGTGTAGTCTGCTCTTTTGGTGTGAAATTATGACACCTATTTCCAGTTCTTATGGCGTAATTTTCAACTTACATAGAACAATTCTTATTAACAATACTCTTATTTATGATTTCTATTTTTTCTAATAATACAGATACAGCGAACGTCCTTAAAGGGTACGAGGTATGTTGGAATTTCGAATTTCGGAAACTGAAGTCTTATTCATTTTCTTGTTTATCTGTTATTATGTTAACATACCAGCTAAAATTATTTTCCTTCCCTATTTTTAGAAATCAAATTAATTCTATAATTATGAAGCAGTACTAAAACATATGTTACTCCCAAATAAAAATATTCATTAAACGTTTCAAAATATGTTTTAAAAATTATTCAAATCTACCTTTGTCTCATAGAGAACTTACCACCCATAAATGTTGATTTCACTCTAAATCCCACAACAGAGGGTAATAACGAAGTAATAACGAAGAGTTTGAGTGTTTTTAGCCCTTTGACACTCTGAAAACACGATAGAGCCAATTACAATCTCCATACGGACTCTATCACATTCAACTTTCTGTTTGAGCCACAATTTCCGCTTCCCCATGCATGTTGTGTAAAACAATGTAAAGTTGAGACTCTCGGCCAATTGCGAAACTTTTGTAATAAAACGTGACCAGCCGCAGCGGAGGGCGCGTTGTTTGTGCTCCGGGCTCGCATGCCGCTGCCCCTGGAAGTGGAAGTGGAGCGCCAAGCGGAGGAACACATCTGTGCTCTGAGGGCTCCTTCAAACTTCCCAGCTAACACCGACAATGAAGTTAAAATTTGCCACTTTGCTCCACAGTGGTCGCGAAAGAGCAAAAATATCTTGAAAATTAAAAGAACAGAAATCTGAAACTCGCCACCCACTAAATCCAAGAAAATCAGTTCAATCGCATTCAATCCTTATAGTTATCACACAATATGAAATCCGCTTAATTTCCAACCCAAATCTTATGTGCAGGCATGGCACCTAGCAGATAGAAAAAATAGAAAAAACTATTTACTGTCAACTATGGGAGTAGTAATTCCGAACTTACAGTTATAATGAGCGAGTCATTAGCCCCGAGTTACACAAGTAACTAATTCGCCTTAGAAAATTCTGTTATAGAGAACTCTCAACAGGCGTTATTATATACATAGTACACACAACTTCCAGCGAGGAAGTCCTTCATTTTCGTGAATAACTAAGTGTTTGAGGTAGATATTTTCGTGAGTTATTTATAAAGCATATATGGTAAACAAAAGAGATTGAGTGAACGTACCCATTCAGCTAATTGATTCATCTTGTCTGTAGCACATGTGCATCATCTAATGACTTCATGGATGACCAAGGTAAAACTAGCAAAATCGTATCCAGCGTTGTGAAATTTTTTTTTGAGAACAGAAGGAAACAGATGTGATAATAAATGGAACACGAAAATGAAGGAAGTAGTTCAAGAGGCATTAAAAGGTGTATAAACTGCACTTAATGAAAGATATTTAGTGTAAAGATAATGCAGAGTGACAAATGAAGAAAGCACGAAGATGTATGGTATGTCCTTAGGTACGGGCTCAGGAAATCCGTTCTAGCAAAATTCGTGAGCCCTACCTGCCAGCCAGAAATTAGCCGGTGGAGGAACCAAAGTAGAGGTAGGCATTACAGCGCTCCGCTTCGCCCACCTGGTGTCGGCCACCAGCCGAACTCTCTTAATGGTGAGAGAGTAGTACGACTGGTTGGACGACACAACATGTAACATAACGCAAAAGGAACGAAACGCATCCCGCAACAAAACATGCCCCTCCGTGGCGATATTCAAACCCTCAACCCTTCAAAGACAACTGTTGAGGCACGGCTGCTCCAGCGGTATCGTGTACCCAGACCAGCCTTAAAAGGAATATGTTTTGAGTTACCTACCCTATCATTCTTTCATTTTGTATACAATATTTTAGAGCACTAGTATTGACATAAAATCAACGTTACAATTTTATGGTAGGAAATATCGTCTAATTTGTGTTTTACGATCTCGCCCGTTTCCCTCTCTCCGTGTAACAGTATTTCATATACAACATTTATTAGATATTTTTCTTGAACGAAATTGTACTTTGAGATTAAAATTAAAGATTTATCAATGCTATTCACAACTTACGAAGCACGAAGCACGGGCCCCCGGTAGAAACACGCCGATCACAGACATTTGTCCTCTTCAAATGTTTACAGGAGTTTGTTATGCAGTGTCCCACCAACTATGTGCCTCCCCCATAACATATAAACGGTTCACTATATCGAAATGCAGTTTTCGCTAACAATGCGAAATCATGGAGCACGTAATATGCTAGAGAGATAATAATAGAGATATTCAAAATATATTTAATTACAGCATATTACTTGCTCTACAATTACGCATTCGTGAGCGAATATCGTGTACCGTTTAAAATGTGCGAGGGTGGCCCACAGTTGGTGGGGCTCCTGTATAGTACTAAGCCGTGAGTGCCACGTTTGCGAGCCCCTGCCACGGGACGCGGCGGTTGTGTTCCTTGCGCTCGCGCCAGGCCAAGCGCGTGAGGCTGCGCGACGCGGCACAAAGAGGCCCCGCGCCGCGACGCGCCAGAGGAGCGCCGCCTCCATAATCCGGCGGCGGCGGCGGCGGCCGGAGCGGGGTGAGCCCGAGGTGCTGGCAGCGGCATCAATTTTTCAGAGCCCGTTACACGCCGGCAACTGCTTAAGCACCTGCGTATTGCAGATAAACGCGATGCTGCAGCTCTGCGGGAAAATTCCGCCCGGCGCCGGAGCCCTGCGGTGCGCCTGGCGCGGTCCCGGCGCGGAGGGGTCGGATGTGCATGTGTTCGGTCGGGCGCTCCAATGCCGTGGACCGAAGGGCGAAGGGCAAAAGGGCAAGGTGGTCGGAGGCGGATTGATTGGTTATTTTGTGATTCCGGGCGCGTCAACAGAGCTGGTTTTGTCCCGTAAGTATAGTGCAGGATTTAACCACAGAAAGTGGTGATGTACTTCCCCAGCTGGATGGTGAGAACCGGTGCTGGCCTACACGTCGGTTTTCCTCATCCGGGTATCTCCCACCAGCGGGGCATCGCTCCAGCCGGGAAGTGTAAGTATGGATATAACAAGGAGGAGGAAGGAAAGATCGCAGGCAATCCACGGCCCATTTATTAGAGTACTGCTTCGGAATTCACCTGGCACTGATCGACGTAGCCATAGACAGTTAACGATCAAGGCACCCTCCGCTAGAATTCTCGTCTGGACAGCGACTGAACTCGGCCTTGTTATATAGGGTGTGTCGAAAAGTTTGTCACTGTCGCAACTTGAACCCTAGGACCTCCGGTCAGAGGCGCTGCACTAACGTCAGTCGATAGCTCTGAGTCACCTAAGCGCGTGGCGGAGGACGGGGAGACCTGCGGGGGCAGAAATGAATGGTTCGCGCAATGAATGACGATGAGCAAAATCCACTTGACTGGGGTGATGGCGGTGGACGATGGGCAGAATGAAAAATGAAGGACGACCAAAAAAATTAATGAAGCTAGTGATTGACCGACTACGAATGAATGTGAATTATCAACGGAAATTTTGCAACATCGCTATGTTTAATAGATAACGATGTATGATGGGTAACGTAGAAAGAAAGTGGAAGACACTGGATGTCAGCTCAAAACGATGGCGTGGAGAAAAGCATTGTGAAGACCCTAAGGTAAAAAGTATTGATTTTTTATGGCAAATATGAATTCAGAATAATTTTGTCAATGACGTTAAGGGAAACCGAAAAATGTGAAAACCATTGAAAAAATTTTCTAGAGAGTAGCTTAGCGGTCAGAGTAACGAACGAAAATTTGTTTATGTTTTTCGGTTCTTTTTGGAGATAACAAGGAAGGTTATTCACTGGTATATTGGAGACTCTGTAAAATAGGACGTAGGTATTTAACATGAGATACAAAAAGTTTACAGCAAATTATTTTATCAATGGTATAAGGAAGCTTTCCTCTGTTCATTCAAAGGACTGCTTCTTGAGAACGTATTGAAAAGTTTTATAGAATAGTTTATTAAGCTTCAAACGACAAATACGTGAAAATGTTTATTTTTTAATAATATTACTTATGTGTGTAGTTTTCATAAAAGCTCTAGAAAGTATGTGTTTTGTTCGGATAAGATTCGCAGCATAAAATATTCAGTGTAATCCAATGCAAATGCGCACAATTTCAGAACGTAGAGCACGTACAGCTGTATTGACCGTACGAACTACGCAATTTTCAAAGAACTGGGATTGGCCGTGAGCCAGAGCTTGCATAAATAGCAAATGCTCGCAACCCCGGGGGAGCTCCAGGACAGAGGACTTATGTGACAGGGTAACAAGATTAAGGGATCGGCTGAGACAGCCGTAGCTCGGATGGGGAGGATATTTTGAAATAGACCGAAAGAGCAAAGGCCAATCATCTGAAACTAGGATGATTCTCCGTTTACATTCGGTTCTGTTGGGCTTCGTCCTGAAACTTCCGAACGTTTTACCAATTTACAAAGGATTCTTCCCAGTACATCCTGTCACAGTATTTAAATGAATTCCTTCTTCCTTTCACATCTTTAAAACTGTTCTGCGTGGTCTCTGTGTTACATCCTATCACTTCCTACTGATTTTCTTAGACTACATAATTTGCGCCGATATTCTTCCGAGCATCAATTTCTTCCGGCAATATCCACATCAGGGTCCGATGAATGTTTCTGGTGAGGAGGTCAGTTTTACTCATCTAGTATCGAAATATCTTGCCACTGAAGATTCAATAAGTACAGAACATATCATACACGTTTTCGCATATTTGTTTTGCGACACTGCTTAGTGCTCTACATTTTTTATCATCAATTTCAAATACAATTGTTGTTTTGCCATTCATTATTAATTAAATGAACGTTTTCGGCAAATAGATTGATATCTACACCTTTCATTTAATTTTTATATTCTCAATCAAGTTGTTACAGTATGTTGCCAGTTTCATTCGACGATTTCTCAGCAATATTTCTCCACATTATGACGCATTGTCATACGTGTGATATCTTGATGTGAGCACAG
Organism: Gryllus longicercus; assembly: GCA_038098605.1. Taxonomy (NCBI): domain Eukaryota; kingdom Metazoa; phylum Arthropoda; class Insecta; order Orthoptera; family Gryllidae; genus Gryllus; species Gryllus longicercus. The sequence continues at coordinate 328,995 of JAZDUA010000696.1, forward strand.
AGTAAAACCGTCTGTATCATCACTCCGTTTCCATAAAACAGCAAGACGGTAATAGCGCCGACTCGGTGCGAAAAGATATATCGACACAATCATGAAATATCTCTCTCCTTTGTTTATATTTAATGTATTTCTTGGTCCCTCTTTCCATCTCCATTGCTTTCAAGTTTCGCTTCGCTGCCTAGCTGCCAGTGCCGAAACCGCCGTCTTCCCGCTTCCCCCACCTCGCGCCCGCCCATTACTCGGCTCGAGACAGCCGTCCGCTTCGACTGTCCGCCGCCGCGCGGCGCCTCGGTCGCGTCCCGACTCCTCATTGGGCCGCCCGCCTCCGCCGGGGGGGGGGGCTGCTCGCAAAGTCATGAAGCGCCGTGAAATATTCCGCGGAGCGCGCGCCTCGCCGGGGGCTTTTAGTCGGATTGCGCTCCGGGGCGGGGGCGCGCGAAGCGAGTTAACGCAGCGGCCGATCGGCGTCGCTCTCCCCGAGGCAATGCGCTCCCCACGCCCCCGCCCCCGCCCCCGCCCCCGCCACAGCCCCGCGCCTGCGGTGCGCTATCGGCACAGCTACTGTTTCGCCTCGAGCCCCTTGGCTCCACTTCATCTCCGATGCATGTTTTACAGCGCCTTCTACGAACTGCGCTTTCTGCTTCTTCATTTACTCACTATACATCTCCTGTTATCTCTTCCCAAATGTGCTTTGCCTTAATTGTATATGTCACAACTCTTTCTACATATTTCACTCTTCGTCTTTCTCCAGTGTTCCTCCTCCGTCGAATCATTTTCACTCCGATGTCCACTATTCTCATTCATTCGTTCATTCCCATTCATCCAACCACCCCCTCACCCACACGCCCACCCTTCACCCTCACCCAACACCTCATACACCCGTCCTCCCAACAACCCACCACCCACTCACGTATCCATTCACCCACTCACTTACTAACCCACCCACTCATCCATCCATCCACCCACCCACCCACTTATCTGATCACCTATCCGTTCACCCACTAATACATTCACTCAGCGACCCAATCACCCTCTCACCCACTCTTCCCTTTATTCATTATCTCTCCTGTAACTTTCAGATACGTCTGGTTGTAAAGTTACATTGTTTGCATAGTTTTATCAGCAGACAGCTTCTCCTCTTGTAGAATTTTTCTTTCTGGCATCTCTTATCTCCTTTCACACGTCTCTCTCTTCCAACCCTTCCTCGGTGCCCACTAATTGCGTTCATCGCCACCCCCATCATGCTCTACATACCACCGGCCCATTACCCCCGCTGCATGGAGATCACTCGGTGACTCGAGCTCGGACCCAGCCCCCTTCAGGCTCCGCCGCCAGCAGCGGCAGGGGAGGCGTGGGGAGGGGATTGGGTTAAGGGCGAGCGCAGCACACAGCTTCTCTTTTCGCACTCTATTCCGTCCAATACGCTGGTGATCCCCAAGCGTCAAAATTCATCACCGCGTTCATTCGCTCGACCAGCAAATGGACTCAATAGAAGACAATCGCATTTCGCTGAAGAGGGATTGCCGCTGCTCGGATAATGGTTGAAATCTCGGCCAACAATTACTCTACTCTGCGTTTTTGTCTCTTCACGGTTTCTGAATAGCGAAATCTGATACTGGTGTTGCCTTCATTCCTAAAGTTATCGGTTGTTCGTGTACCCAAAGAAAGTATTCTGTTTCTTTTCTAGTTCAGAATTCAATTGTTAAAAACGACCTCATTCATAGTTTCAATACAGAAACAATAACTAAAACTTCAATGACATTGAGAGTGTGCTCCGAGCCTCCGTCGTGAACGGCCATGCCAACCGCTCGCTGTTCCGAAAACTCACGGTGTATCAGTGAGCGGTGCACTTACGACCTCTGCTGGCCCTCCACCCTCCAGTGTAATTCAGTGACTAAAATATTGTGTTTATTCTACGTCCAGAGCTGTCACTTTGTCACGGCGGAGGACGAGCGTTTCCCACGGGGGAGCCGCCCCACGCGCTGGAAGCTTTTTTCCTTCTTTATCAATGAAAAGTGACAATCAACTATAAAGCGCAGAACTCTGTTTCCGAACAAAATAAGCTCCGCAATGAGTTGTAAAATGGGCTCCCTTGGGAGCAGCTGAATTGAAAAATGTGCATGACACCGACATCGACGCTGGTGAAGAAAGTTGCTGTCACGCATATATGCGACCATTCAATATCCAAAAGGTCGAAAAACACTAAGTATCCAAACTATAAGTGTTGAACACCACCAGGTAGATTTGCTTACTCCCACCCGAGAAAGTTTAACAATTAGCACATGAACATTCTCAATCACGTATCCACTTCCTTCAACAACACGTGTACCGTTACCAGTAGTTAGTTTATCAAGATCCACTTTCCCAAAATCCTTGATTCGTCTAATCTCCTGAAATTCAACCTGGACCAGCTCCAGAACTAATCCGTTTTTAATCAAGAACCGAAGTGTTAACAGCCCCAGATCAACGACAGTTAAATCGATGTACGGGAGTACAGTGGCAGCCTTTCCTAGCACAAGAGAAATGAATGTCATTCCAAAACTCAAAACTCTCCTACCCAAAGAGAATAATTTACAAACAAAAACGCATGTGAGAATAATCTTAAAAGCAAGAATTTTGGTGTGTATCAGATGTTATTGAAAGTCCAGAGTCAAGACGCTACAATACATTTTAGCTAAACTGGAAGGAATCTTAGAAAAAATAACACTGTGCCGGACATATGAAAATGCCATGCGAAATATTTACACTTCAAGTACCTAAAAGTCGTCCTAATTTCACTCTATCAGAGCATAATTCAAAAAATACTGGTCTAACTACATACCTTGATGTGCTTTTCATTAAAAGACTCAAATAGAAACCTTACACCTTTGCCTAGTACATTTAAGACCAAAGAGGAAATGTCAAAACTGCACCCACTAATAAACAGACAAATTGAGTGTCAACTTAACCTATAATTTACCCTCCTTTACATATGCGTGTCCTGTTTGTGGAAACGCAGCATCCTCATCAATTAAAAAACTACAGATAGTACAAAACAAATGTCTCAGAAACATCATTCAAGTGCCCTCGTCTATACTCAATTCTCAGAATTATGGTAAACTATGAGATGATTTAATAAAAAATTACATCTCCGCAATATTTGAAAGCTATTATACTGCACTCAACACAGTTCACATAAGCAACAAATTTAATGGAAAACATTAAAAATATGCGGAAGAGAAATTTTGCTTCCCTTAAATAATTAAAAATATCTAAGTCAAACAATTATTCTAATATTAAGGCATGTAAATATCACAAAAATGTTACGTCAAGTCTATTCTAAACTAAACAATGTCAGGCAAACGGCGCCGCAATGTAAAACAAGCTCAAAAAGTCAAGGGTGCCCACCCTTGTTAGTGAAATTATTATTGAAACATTCACAAAACGTAGCAATTGTGCTTGGTTTTTGTTTACACCACAATTCAGTTCATTTGAAATAAAATTAGTAAAATCGATCTATTCTAAGAAACTTCTACGAGAATTTGACGATTCAGTCTACGATAATCATTCATGGTTTCACATATTAAAGCGTTTTAAGATGGTTGACGATGGTAGCGGGCTCATGGTTTTAGACTTATAGCATAGTCCTTCGGCAATATTATTGAACGGAGAAGTGTCTTCGAATTCTTAAATATAAGCATACTGCACACACGTGACCGGTCTCGGATGTGAATCCCCTGACAACTCAGTGCCTGCCACCGCCCCGTGTGCGTAATGGTGACGCACGGCCTGCGCCATGCGTATCAATAAGCGTCCGTCTGCAGAGGCGGTGCCCCGCCCTCATCTCGCCCCGCCGCTCTGCGTTCTACGCCAGGGCTGCTCAAAGGCAAGGATTCAGACTCGCGGTGCCCGCAGCAGTAGCCTGCGAGCCACTCGTTTTTCGCTGGACTAGAGCCGATCGCGGCCGAGCGCCCCCTTCTGTCAAACTGACCCTGATGGCTTGCCAAGGGCACCGCTCGCTTGAGCACCCCTGCCCTACACCCTGAGGCGGAAGCGCCAGGAGCAAAAGGTGCCCTGCAGAGAGCTATGCGGGAAGGCAACGAGTGAAGTCAAGAGAACCACTCAATTCAGGTGCCTAAAGAAAAATATAATTTTCGTACACTTTTCTTACGAGTTAAAGTTTTCAATAATTGTGAAGTGGCAAAATTTGACTTACTTTTTATTCAGTATCTGTCAAGATGGAGGCAACAGCGTTATCAAACTTTTTTTATCAAAGACACATCTCGGACCTTCTGAGAAATTTAAGATATTTATTTTTCCATATATTTCTATTATGAACAAGATATCAAGATTTTACTGAAAGCTGACGCATACTTAGATACTTTTCTGGGCAACGATCGTATACGTTACCCATAACACACAAGAATTATGGGGAAATTTTTAAAACATTCAATTGTTAACCTTCAAAACGTTGTTCAGGTCTTTTTATCTTACATCAAATAATTCAATCCTTCTCAGTTGTGTGTATTATTAGTTTTTTATCTCTTTATCAATATAGATTGTGAAGGTTACAAATTTCCTCCTTATAAACCTTCCTAAACCTTCGTCAAAACTGTTTTCGCTCCAGGTCCCTCAAAGAGTGTTTGACATTATTTTTCTGGCCTCCTTTGCCTTATATAGAGGACAAATTTAATTGGGTCATTAATCAGTTTTTTGCTGGAGTATGTAGATCGTAGTTCCTCTCATCTTTTCTTCATTTACGTCTTGCGCTCATACTTATTTCTCAAGAGTAGTATCTATTCCTTAACACATAATTTTGGTTTACCAAACTCGCGTTTTGTGACAGTCTGAGAAAACACAAGTAATCGCAGGTACCATGCTTGTGCCTATTCAAAATAAAAATTACACATTTTCGTGTAATGCTAATGCGTTTCTCTTTTAACGCATTTTCCATGGTTATTATCTTCCCCTGGAAGCGAACTGTCGCAATCCACGCATTTCCGAACGCCACCGCAAGCCCGCGGCGGTCGCAGCTCATCGACTGGCTGGCTTTTAGATCCGCGTTTATTGCACAGCGTTTCAATATAGCTCCGTGTAATAGCAAATAACATATTTCACCGCCCCGCGGGCTCCATCGCGCTGACGTCGTTGATTTATTCGCAAATAAATCGTAGAGGCGAGCCAGCAGCGCGCGCGGCGCGGCGCGGCGCGTGCGCAGACCCGGTGCGGCAGACAGCAGAAGAGCGACTCCGGGAGCCGCGCTTCGGCGCCTGCGCTTTTGTTTCGGCTCGTGGCGAAGTCGGCGGAGTCGACTTGTCGAATTGCGCCTACCTTCTGACGTTCCTTCATTTCAGTTATGGCAAATCGATCGTCCGCGCGGGACACAACTGTTAATTGATGGAAAGACGATTTTCGGCTCATGAAAAGTGTGGGAAACTCTACGATAGACTGGTGCACGAATAATATCAACAACGGTTTTATTAAGAGCCTTGCTTCACGCATTCCGATTTTGGTACATCCGTTACAGTATAAGAGCAATAATTTGGTTGTTTATTACTAACGAAGTGAAAAATGCAAAATAGTCGCGTAAATGAAAAAAGCTAAACATTCATTTGTAGTTCAATTTGATCGGCTTGTATCTTGTAAACTTGTGATCTGTTATCTTTTTTAAGATGGAAAATTGCTAATTTTGAATGTACCGTTCTCAAAATATTCTATTGGAAAACAGTCAAAAAATTCAATTTTCTAGTATTTAATTTTTAGTTCTTAACTTAATTATTTGATAGACTAATGTTTCTACATAGTCTTGGCATTCTAATGCGAAATTGTAATATTCAATGAGTAATAGTTATGTATAATGATAATTTTTAATATACAAAGAAATTTTTTTCTATAGCAATCTTAGTGAACTGTACATTCAGTTTATCCCTTTCATTGCACAATATTCAATTGGTTTTATGAACCGTTCCTATCTTCTTCTGAATTCCCAATTGAGTTACTTTCAGGTACTTATTAATTTAATTAATAATTATTTAACGTATGCGTGTTTTGGGCACAAAGTGAAAAAAGTATTCCCAGTGCCATGGCTACCCAATTTCAACTACCATGTTAGCTAACGCCAAACTCAAAGTATGGAGTATGTAACTGCACGTTTCCCTGTATTTTTCTCTCAACATGCAACAGAAAAATACCTGTTAAACTCAAAAACATGACCCCATCAACAGTAATTGTGTAATGTTATATATTCCAGATACGATTTGTTGCAAATCTATATTTCTGTCAATTTGCTGTAGGAAATGGCCATAGTATAATCAGGCATTGGTTCATTTCCATTTAATAATTTATACCATTATGATGACATATTTTCTTCTTTGTAGAAATATATTTAAGTTAGCGTAGTATCAATGTTTTATAGTTTATTATTTCTTCATAGCAAACATCTCGTATATTCTTCCCGTGCAATATTATCCTGCATTTCAATAGCATTTGATATTTCTATAGCAAAACACATCGTATAGTCTCGTGAAATGTCCTTTGACGAGTCACTTGAACCGTTCTGATGCTTGCGCCAAATATTCCTGGTCTTCACAGCAGAGAAAGAAAGATATTTTCTCGTACTAATTAGATCTCCACCTAAAACTTCATTAAGCTCTTTGTAATTTGATCAATGTAGTATTCTGTGTAAAACTTTTGTGGGAAGTAAGTTACCAAATTTCGTTAAAGTTCGTTTGTGAAATCTTTCTTTTTGCCGAAGAGTACCTCGACAAGTGGGAAACTGATCTTTGAAGGCAATTTCTCTCAGGTTCGCAGTTTCGTTGTCAAATTTATGCATCCTCTGGAAACATCACTTTTAAGTTTTTCGCAAATTATGACCGAAGCGCTCCTTCGAATACATGTTTGAAGATTAACTTTACACGTATATTTTACGGTAATATTTTATGCTGATGTTTGTTATAAAGTTTTTCGTACATATATCTGATTTTTGACTGCACAGATAGATTTAGTTACATACAGTATACCTGAAAATAAGTAGGATTAAGTGTTTTTATCCGTTAAGATTGTTGACTTATTGTTTGGTTCTGGGCATGAAATAAGACTTCCGTAAACTATGACAAAGAAAATAACTGATCAGAAAATACTTTGCCACTAATTTGATTTACAATATGTTCCTTATTTAAGATAGCATAATTATATTTTGTGCGTTTAATATAATTTCACTCAGGCACACAATACTATTTTGTTATTTTACGAAACACAACGAAATCATTGTCTTTCCGACAGAATATTTTGTAGATATTAATGTACTGCAAATAAACCATTATTCACTGAAGTGTAATATATTGTCCTTAAATCAAACTCCTTCGAAAGAAAGTGCCTCCATCACTGCTACGTGACACAGAAATTCGTCGCATAAAGTACCGAAGCCGTGTTCTTCCTCTGACCTTCCCGAGCAGATACTTTCCCTCGGGGGTGCAGGTGGTGTGGCGCGTCGACATATTGCTCGCAGGCGGCGCAAAGCTTTCATTTCGCGCCAGCGCACCCCGCCGCCGCGCCGCGCCACGCCGCGCCGCGCCGCGCCGCGAGGGCCCCGGTAATCCGCCGGGGGGAAGCGAACGGAGGAGCCGCGTATCGAGTGCGGCTCCAGGCGCCGCGGAGGCGAAGAGGGCAGGTGCTTCTGCGAAGAGGAGTACGCAAACGCGCCACGGGGCGAAAGAAGCTTTTCCTACGAAACGAAAATTTCACGGCACAAAAGTTGGGGCGGAGGACTAAGATGTATTAGGCTTGCGTTTAAATCGGTTTAATCCATTACGTTGGTTTTATACTCAACGCTGTTTAAAAAAGATGGAACTAACTAAAATACATCTACTGCGTGCCTTACACATTACTAACGTTGGATTAATTATTGAAGATTTATTATTTTATTTTATTTTTTCTTTCTGTTGACTCATGGTTCTCGTCGATAACAATTATTAAACAAACTCAAATGGTATCTCACGAACATATTTTTAAAAAACTTTATTTTTAATTTCTCTCTAACAATCCTTTTTTCGTTCCTGTTCTTTTCTTCACATTTTTAATAAAATAGAACATTCCAAACATGTTTTTGTCATCTATAATATTTCCCTCGAAAGACATTTTTATAGTTTTCAGCAGTAATTAATAAGATTTAATTAAGAATGGCTTTTACAAAAATGAAGTAATATTACATTTGAATTTCCGGCAAAAAAAACGAAAACAAATGGATATTCAAATGGAGAAGGTCTGCAAGACATGACACATTAGTCACATATAATGATCAGTTTATTTTAACGATTTTGGAAAAATATCCATCGTAATCTTTTTTATTTATGAATGTTGGAAACAACCGATACATCTCAAGGTTATCTCGGTACGTCTGAATTTATTGCGATAAAATCCATATCAACAGGGAGATGGATGACATGGATTCTATTCAGATAAACTACAGTAAATATGAACCACACGAAGGACTGATTTTTTTCGAGACAATTCGTGCACTGCAAAAGGAAGAATATACAATTCGAGAATATTGACCTTGTTCCTCTATCCTAGAACATTCGTAGTACTTATTGGTTGAAATCAGAATCTCAGTTTACAATTATTGTTTCACTAACATTATGGCAAGTTATTTGTTAAACTAATGAAAATTTGTTTTTTGTGGCATGCTTGTAATTATGAGCATAACGTCAGAATTAACATTTTATGCCTTGCATTCTCTCTTACTTTTGAAGTCATTACTAAAAATAGAAATAGTTCTTAAATAACCGAAACATGTGGGGAGAGATACCTTTGTCACAACCATCTTGCTTCTCGAAGTCACAACCACCCCACTTCAGAAATCGAAAAAATTCCGTGCGTGTGGCAGGGGAACGTCGTGTGTTCTCTGAAATGGAGCACAGCCGGGCCGGGCCACACGCGCACAACGACCCGCGGTCTTGGTTACTCTGAGGCGGCGCAGCGGCTGCTGGCAAAAACGGTACGCGCGCATGGCGAAACAAAGGACTGCCGGGCTGCGCTGGACGGGGCTTCCCCGTTTTTACGCCTCGCTACTGATAAAAGCGACCATCGGCGGGGGCTCCACGCCCCGATTCCTCTCGTCGTTCGTCCGAATTTTGCGCACGCGCGCTCAACTTTTCAGCTTTTTTTACTCGTTCTTGTGAGAGCTCCATAGGTACGTTTCATTTCTCTTTCAGAATACAAACAAGGGATAGTTTCTCTGTTTCTTATCTTTGCTATATTACAGAACTAACAAGAAGACTGGAATAGTTGAATGTTATATGATAAATGTGTTATCGAAATTATATGAAATTATTATTAATTATGTGAAATCGAAATTATTACCATATATTTTTCGAATGTCTGTATTAATTGATCCAAATAATGCATTCACAGAACTGATATAAAAACAATAGTAAGTTGGTAAATTATGTGTTACTCGCTTGCAAGGTATGTTCATATATTCAGACTTGGAGGAACTGTATGTTTTCAGTAAATAATGTACGATGCCGAATATATATCTTATTTCTCATTTTATTTTGCGATAATATATTCGCACTCATCATAACTTTTGATCTACGACCTTTGTTACACTTACTGATGCGCACATGGCCATGAATCGCCTACTAATCATTTCAGAGATACCACGATGACGCCATTTCCTCACTAACCGATACTCTCATTTTGTCAAAGTACTTCTCAATTTGTCTCAGTCGAAAAATAAAGTAGCGTATGAGCTAGAAACATCTGTACCTTTTATTGAAAGGATACATACAAATTGGACCAAATCACAAAAATTAAAAAGATTATTTTAGAAAATATATTTATTAATATTCAATCAATTATTTTGTGATAAACTTCTATATCATTGCATACGTTAGGTGCATTATGGAAGCGTCTATAAAATTCGTGCCAATTTTGTGTATTTATACATTGAGAAAACAATTGTATAAAAATATTGTGGACACCATATTGCAGTGAAGAGGACACATATTCCATATAAAATTCGAAAATAATTCTGTGGTATTTTTGCTAGATGTTGAATAAATTAAATATTCTTCAGGATATTCGATTTCTAATTACTTGGAAAGCAGATTCATTTTATGCATACCCATTTCAAACACAAATATTGATTATCAATTTAATAAGATCGTGCAGTTTAGAAGAAACAAACCTCTTGAGCTTCTTGGCTATGTTTGCTCACGCTCAGAGTTACTTTAATTAAAACGAAATTGCAGACCTTTATTAAGTTTACAATATAACTCACAGCACGTGAAGTGTATTTGGTAACTAAAAACTCCACCCAATTTCCTTCCTCAATAAACTATCGTTTACAAATATCTACGCAGTTGAGTTTTTCCACGAGTCTTGCCATGCCACAATATTACAAATTCATTACCTCATCGCTTTCGCCCCACGAGCGTGCAGTGTTCGCCGGTGGGCGCCGTGGCATCGAACGAAGAGAGGAGGAAGAGGGCGAAGAGCGCCTGCCAGCGCAGCGCCCTGGCTTCGATGGCGCCTGGGTGGGAGGGGGCTTATCCACCTCTCGCTTTCGCGGCTTCCGCGGGCACCCCCTCCCGCCCCGCCCCCGCCGCGCCGGTCCAGCGCGGCCGCTGAGGTCAGCGTGGGGCGCTGACGTCAGAGCGAGCGACGGATGGCAGCTAGACTTTGCGGGGCGTCTCCCAGTGGGCGGGCGCGGCGGGTGCCTGCCGGGGACAGGCGGGCGGAAATAGTGGGCTCCAGGGTGACATAAAAGCATGGAACGATGCGGAATGCGGGAAAGGGAGATTACGAGATTTACCGTTGCAACGGAGGCCGGTCGAGGACCTTTTTATTTATATTATATCCAGGGGGGTGATGATGTGCCAATAGTGCAAAAGGAAGTAAATTATTGCAGAGGCGGATCCAGAGAGAAATTTTGAGACGGGAAATTAAAAATGTTTTTGTCATTACAGATTTTGTAAAATATCGCAGGCTACACCCAGTTCATACTGCGATATGATTTTATTCGTTTTAATGAATAGACGGAAACATGTTGCTTGAAAGTTTCATGACAAGTTAAAATTAATATTACAGAAAAAATTTAGGGGAAAATTTCCTTCATTTCCCTCCCCGTGGATCCGCGCCTGATTATTGGCAATCGTGTTCTAATGAAGTACATCCCTACGAATTTAACATCAGTGTACGTCAAAATAACACTGACCTGAACACAGCAGCCGAGGGGACGAATCTTTAAATCGGTTATCAGTTTTTTTTTCTATTTACATTCGACGGAATGAAAGATTCCACTATCACATACTAGTAATGGCAAATTAAGGAATATTTGACAAACTTCCTTAATTCTAAAAATGTTCTGTTGTTTTAATCACAAAAGCTGTAAGAATTTGAGTAATGAAATGCAATGTAATGTGCAGAAACTGTTTAAATGGAAAACTGAGTGGAATGGAAATATGCACAGAGAAGACTATGAGAGCAAGTAGATACGCGTCGTGAGAATGACAACCTGCGAACACAAATGACGATAAAAGCTTATCAGGCAAGCATTCATCAGAAATATTCGTTCAGATTAAGGTGTGATTTTGTGATACTTCCTGGATGAGGCAATTTTCAACATACGAGGAGTGGAAAGAAGAAATTTCGGGCTGCGGAGCTTCACAAAGGAGAAACCATAGCCTTGCGAAGTCCTTACGGCAAGGACATTTTGTAGAACAAAGGAGCTGTCTGGAGCGAGCGCAAACCTTTGAGATAGCCTCCGATGTTTATTTTAGATATCCGTATGATGCGGGACAAGAGGTAGACAAGAAAACGCAATATGAAGTAATTTCCAAAGAAAATGTTGAATTTTGTGAACGATGAACGTTATGAGTACAAACAAGAGATATGAAAACCAATTTACCTAAACTTCACCCGCAAACGTTGAGAGCACTCGTGTAGTGGTGGAAAATGAAGTTCTCAAGTAAGGTACAGCAGTGTGAAGCAAGAAGCGATTTCGTAATACAGGAAAACATCCTGAGAATGGAACAGTGTAACAGAAATCTATTGAGGTTATGAAAGTAAGTAACAAAATCAATTTAACATCCGCCGTCAAAGAATAGTTCACATAATAAAAAGTAATCCGAAACACCCGCAAGATAGAATCAGCTCATCAGCAGGATGGGGGAAGTGGAGGGGACGGCGGCGGAGGCCGATGGGAAGCCATGGTGGAGATAACGCGCGTTAGCCTGAGCTCCCGATGTGTGTCCTAATAGAATCACCTCAGCCAGGCCCGTGCTGTCTTCCGTCGTTTCCGGCCCGCTTCCTTTTCCTGCGACCCCCCCCCCCCCTCCAATGCACTCACCTCGACCCAACCCCTGCTTCCATTTCCTCGCCCACTATCCTTCATCCTAATCTCGTTTTCTTCCCCTTCTCCGCCAAGGACTTCTTCCCGAGGGCGCCTCCCCCACATCCGATTGAATCGGATCATCCTGTACTCAATTCAATTCCCTTATTCGGTCTAGTTTTTCAACCGCGCTTTTTTGGCACACGCCCCAATTCCCGAACCCAGTTATCATCCATTCATCTCGTCCTTTTCGTCAGTCACTTCCAAACCCTGTTTGCTTTGCTCTAGTTTGAGATATTTAAGACGTTTGCACTACAAGGAATACGAAACTGGCAATCTATAAATAAAAAAACAGTAATGTGATCTCCAGTTACTACGAATTAATCCTAGCAAGGCGTCTTAATGTCATATTTTCCTATTCATTCCTCCTCATTCATACTGCAAAGCTGCTTTTATATAATATTATAGTACGTCATCATGAAAATGTTTTATTAAATCTTTTGGCGCATGTTCATTCCGGAGGCCTGCAATTGACAGCGTTATTTGTGTAGCGTGACGTATATGGTTGCATTCATTGATTTATTAATTCATTTAATATGAATCAGAGGCCCCTCAACAGATGAGATCATTGAAGTCCGCGAGTTCTAATGAGGAGATGTCGGCGATAATGACGACGTGAATGGGGATGGAGCAATGGCAGGATCCAGAAAGCTCTCTGTGCTCACCACACATTCCACGTGGATCGGCTGTGGATCGAACCCAGACCCCGCGGTGAAAATCGTACGCGCTAACCATTGCGTCATGGGACCCCTCGACTTCGTTTATCTGGTTGTGGATGTACGCTCATAGTTATTACCACAAAAAACCAATACTCGCCCTTAGTCAAATAATAAATAAATACAAAAATAAAGGAAGAAAAATGATACAACTTGAAACATAATTCTTATACATAAATCTTGAAACATAATTTCCATAACAGTTATAGATAAAATAAAATAGAATAAATGACTGACGAACATGTTGCTAATAATTAGATTAAATTAGATTAGCTATGCGTGGAATCTGGTCCTCTATATATTTTAGACAGTCAAAAGAAAGAAATTAATAATTTTTTTTATTTCACTACGTTTTTTTCAGGAACCCCTTCAGTTCCCAGGTACTATAAATTCAATTTTATATATTAATTTGGAATTATATTTTAATTTAGTTAAACATATTTAATTATAAGACAGTGATTATATAACAAATTAGATAAGATTACGTTTAATATTGATTCTGCGGTAAAGTGGTGGCAGAATAATATAATAATATTCGATAAGCTGGCAGTCATTTGCAATCCAATTAATAATAAATATTCTCTGAATAGGAAGAAATGTTTACAATAGAAAAATGATTTGGCACAAAAGTACACAAAGGTGGGAACTTCATTGAAGGGGTAAAAGAGATTTGCAGATTACTTTATAATAAATATAAAAAGAAAATTATGCTCTAAGTGGCTTCCGAATACATCTTTGGTGATATCAAAGATAATTACAGCAAGATTCAGAAAAATAAGATTATCGCTTACGTATGAAACATAAAAGTTGACAACTTAATAAATATCTGCTGCACCAATTTTGGACAGTAGGCCATAGTTTGATTGGCCCACTCATGCAGATGCCTTTATAAACTATAGTTTGAAAGTACCGTTATTTAAGCTTAACACTCGCGCCTTCAAAAATATTATTTTATTCTTCAATCTACATAATCCATTAATTGGTGCAAACGTTGTGAGGCTGGGGAGAAAGGAACGAGTTGTACTTGAATAATAATTTTATTTTCCTCGCATTTACGTAATTGATTATTTCTTGCATTTCTACTTCTTGAACCACGCATATATATGTCAAAGCGCCAATTTTCATATTATCGAATTTATTCACATCGATGGAAGGCTTTGTCCCATTTCCATTTTAATTTTTTTAGAAGAAGGTTTGTTAGCCCAAGCGTACACATACACAAAGCATTCTCAGATGTACAAGGCAGGATTTTTATGTGCATTTTATACTTTATGTTTTGTGCTTGTTAGGCTAAGATCTCGCTTTCAAAACACAGAAAATGGCTCTCGCAAAGTTTGAGCGCTGGGCCAGCACATTGTGCGTCATGAAGCCGCGGCCTCGGGCGGGGGCGGGGGCGGGGACGTGGGCGGGGACGTGGGCGGGGACGTGGGCGGGGACGGGGGCGGGGGCGTGGGCGCCCGAAATTCAGTTGCGTGGCCGAATGAAGCGCCACAAGCTTTCCACGCCACCCCACCCCCTCAGCGCGTGCAGATATTTTGTTTAATAGTTCAACAACGAGCAGCGGTTGCGTATCGGTCAGGTAAACCTCTATTGGAAGCTCTCACCACAATGGACAAGGTAAGGAATGTCGACTCACCTTCGCTGTAAGCGCAAATGAAAGTGGGTTGCATACACTTCGAAATCGCTTCAAAATTTTACAAAATCTTACAGATACTTTGATAATTTGCAATAATGCTACGCGTTAAAAATTTTCCATGATTTTTCAAAACCTTATCTATTGATTTTTTTAATTACCAATTCGAGTATTAAAAATGGTGATTCGAAGAGATCGTGGTGTAATTAGAAAACTCCAATATGTGACAACAAATTATCGGAGTTTATGTGTATCACATTGACACTACCGACACTTTTTGTTGTTTGTGTCGATTAGCATCTCCTAAGAAATATAATTTTAACATTTGACTTTTAATGAGGGGTAACTTCTATTCGCGGACTTCCCAAGCAAGAGATAAACAACCATGAGAGAAGTACCCTGATACGCTCTGTCCCCCTCCGACTTTCTTTTAACTCGAGGACGGAGGCTTCTGCCGAAGTTGAGGAGGAAGGTCGAGCACCTGAATAAAAGATGGGAGAGGACTGGGATGGCGCGAGCCTCAACGTGACATATAACGTAATTTAAATTTTTACAAGATTACAGAAGATCCGCGTGCACAACTGCACTCACTTTAGATTTAAGAATAATAAACTGTGTGCGTATGTATAAACTCCACCGACTTTTTGATTTGAATGTTTAAGATTGTATGAAAGATGTATTATTTCTTTCAAATGTTTGTGTCACTTATGAACCGAGTTTATTATTGTATGAGTCTACAGTATGTTGTTTCTGTGTATAAGAGTGGTCAGTGGTCAGTGGTCAGTGGCATTTCACTTTGAGGAAGGTCGCACTATGAGGTATAAAACGTTGGTAACCGTTTATAGGGGCCATCGTCTTCCAAAATATATCAATAGAAGAATCTATCAATATATTGTCTTTAATTATCTGCAAACAACTTATTCAAATATAAAATTCTAAAGAAAATAGTAATATATTCCTCTGTGGCATATTTTAATATTATTTTTCCTCAATGCACTATATTATTCTATTGCCCTGCAACCTCGGGAGATCGCGCACCAACTGTAACTGATAATACTTCAAGTAAACGTTTAATACGTGCTTTTTTGTTCCCTCACTTTGCTAATATGTTAGTAGCTCTAATTGAACTATACAAATACTTTTATCAAAGCAATAGTACATCCCTAAATTCATTTTAGCCCAGATATAGTAGCACAAATTGCTAGAAATTAATTTCAAAAATTGCATACTATAATGAAAGACTAATGATGACACTTGTAAATGTTTAGTAATACAAATGTGGGCCCAACCACAACTATCTCTAAGCACATAATAGCTCAATGCTGCACATTATTATTATTATTATTATTATTATTTTACTTAAAATTCTTCCTCACCCGGCCAATTTTGTGACTAGTATTGCACTATGTTGGCTAGGCTATCCGGGACGAGCCGAGTCAATGTCATGGTGGCTAACGTTTCGGCCAGTGTGTTGTGGCGTTCTTCAGAGCGTTCTGCTGGATAAGGCCACAACACGCTGGCCGAAACGTTAGCCACCATGACATTGACACGGCTCGTCCCGGATAGCCTAGCCAACATAAACTCCGGCCGCGGAAGCCTACGCAACCTCGTTTTGCACTATTCCTTCAAGTTCACCTCGTAATGAAAAGGGAATATTTCCCGATTCCAATCCGTTGGCTCGTTTCCTTCCGCGAAGAGGGACAGGCTCCAGGTCGCGCGCGCGAGTCAGCGCCTAGAAGATTCCCCTCGCTACTTCCGGCGCCCCAGAGGACGCCGCCCGGGATCGATCTGGCGGCGCAAAAGGCCGGGGCTGGCGGCGTGGCCCCGCGCGTTGGCCGCCGCCGTGCTTCCCCCTCTTACCAATGATTGATTGATTGATTGCTAACTCCTGGTACTGCAGTGAATGCGTTATCCCGGGAGGAGGCGGAACTTCTCCCCACCGGGAGGTGAGGTCCGGCTCGCACACGTCGGCTGGCGCAGTCCCTCCCCCAGGTATCGCCATCTGGGTGACGCCATGCACTCCACACTGCTCCCTCAACATGTGTCATAGTGTAGTGCATGCTAGTGAAAATATGCGTGTAAAGTGAGAGAATGGGATAAGGAAGAGGAAAGAAAGAACGCGCGCAACCCGTAGCTCATTTATTACGATACTGTTTCTGTATGTCAAGTGATGGTAAAAGAAACCGCGGAAATCTACCGATCAGAGCAGCCGGGCACTCGAGTCTCTCAATTTTTCCATTCGAGGTCACTCGGATCGCTCCCTCACTGTTTCACCTCGGTTGACCCAAGTCATCAGCCCTGCCATCGTTGCCGCCCACCCTCTGTTTACATTACTAATTTCCAATGCGCGCAGGCCACCTTAGCTGGCTCCGAGCATCAGCTGATGTCACTGCAGTGTCTCTCACCAGGAGCTAATACAATTTTCCACACTGGCTGCATACCTATGCCGCCGGCTGCTCTGGTCGGTAGTTTTCCAACGCTAGGCGCGTGGCGGAGCAGTGCCCTAACAAACGAGCCACACATCGCGCTCTCTTTCTGTCCTCTTCCTTGCCTTGTCCTCATCCCTTTCCTATGCACATGCACTTTAATATCACACGCGCCAGGAGAGCAGTCGGGAGCTTAGAGTGTGTCCAGGTGGGGCGGTGCCCTGCTGGTGGGAGGTACCTGCTTGGGGTTACCCCGCAAGCGTGTAGATCGGCGCCGAATCTCGCCAACTAGGATCACCGCCACCTCCCACGATAAACACAAGCACATCACTTATGGCACTAATGAGATTAGCAGTTGACGCACCCGCAAACACTATTCAATCAGTCGATCCGTCCGCGCAGACGTTGAAGGAAAACTACGCAGCCACCGGCCTTATGAGATGTCTATATGGTTTCGTTATAAACCCAGGATCCATAGAAATGGGAAAAACCCAAAAACAATGAAACACTTTCGAACTTGACGGAAATATAAAAATACTCGATTATGTTATTCTTCTTAATC
Source organism: Gryllus longicercus (assembly GCA_038098605.1). Lineage (NCBI taxonomy): Eukaryota > Metazoa > Arthropoda > Insecta > Orthoptera > Gryllidae > Gryllus > Gryllus longicercus. Next base: position 346,705 of record JAZDUA010000696.1, read on the forward strand.
TTGCATTGCGCGTTCCGACAGAATTCTCGTAATCAGAGCGCCGTCATACGACTGTAAGATTCCAAGGAAAAGGCCACCCACCGTTTCATATTTGCTATTAATGTCTTGCCTTTCAAACAGCAACATTTTTGGTTTTCTTCGTATGTAAAAAGCTGTTATACTGTTAATTTGTAGGCACGAGTACTATGATATTGCAGTTTTCGTGGAAACTGTTTCTGATACTATGTTTCATTTGTTGCAATATTCTACAAGAGTATTGTACTTGTTGTTCATGAGTAGGGTGTGTGATTCTTTTTGGAAAATAATTTATGTGGATTTGTTCCGCAGCATTTTTGTTTCTGCCGGCCATGCGCATACACTCGATCACTAACAAATTTTAATCACGTCCTTGCTGGCATCTTATCCCTCTGGCCTCAAAGAAGGTCCTTCGGAATACACTTAGCATAAATAATTGCAGACATGATGTCATGACACCATTTTCTGAACTCAGCATATTATTTACGCACTCAAAGAAATCCTGAATATTTTGTTATGCATGAAAAGAGGACATAATAAGTGCACAAAATTATCAATTTTTCAAGATATATCTTAAATTTGTTTTACACAAGTCGTTTTTTTTATATTTTTCAAATAAGATCTATTGTCGTAAGAAAAATTACAGTCTACGAGTTCATCGCAAGAATGAAATTACATTCATCAAAGAGCGTAATTTCCGTTTTTCAAATCTTATTGCATGTTTGTAAGCTTGCGGCGAAATAGTAACAAATCTTTTCCGGAAAAGTTTCTGAAAGGTACTTCTTTCATACAAACACTTTGGAATCTCATTAGTGAATATTATAATCGATCTAATAACGTCTTTCTTGGCGCTCTGTAACATCTGTCACATTCCGAATAAGATTCAATATTCTGTGACTCAAAAACACATTCGTACAAAACTAGTTTTACTGGTTTAAAATATATAGAAAGATATATTTTTTAATTTTATCATTATGTTAAATCCTTTTATTGAGAATAAACTTCGTCATTTGACTAGAAAAATGTAGAATATGGTCAATATATCAAATAATAATGTCAATAACGTATGGTAAAAACAAACAAAACTGCTGTGAATCTGCATTCAGATTTCGTCAAACTTTGTTTTGTTCTTCATAACAAATTAGAGTAAATTTATAGCCAATATCCCTTTATTTGCCGACCAGCATTCTATTCCCAAATGATCCATCGGTTTGCTCGTTCACGCGGAGCAACACGCGACAAAAATCGCAATATCTGCGAGCGCATCGCAGTGACAAATGACGGCGCGCCGCGCGAGCTGCGACCGAACAAAAGGGCCCCGAGAGACCGGCGCCGATGCTGTGTAGGTTGCCCTGGGGTTTTCTGTTTCCCAGCAGCAAACCTACAACCGCTAAAATAAAACGCCTAGCGAATGAACGGTAAGCTAATAAAATTATAGACATAATGAAAGTAGAAATAACAAGATTTAGAATACAGCTTGCAAGATTAATACCAGATTCCGTTCTCAAAATAAAGAAGTTTAGAGCACAATGCTAAGTGAAGGGTGTGAACAGTAAGGATGAATGTAAGTTATCATTTAGTTCACACAAATTTAAGTAATTTACCGTTTTTTTGTGCTTATTAGTTATTTTGCGATTCATTCATTTATTTTATATTGTTACTTTAGGAAACGTTATTTAAGAGCTTTATTAAACTCATGAGTAATAGAAAGAGTTCTATAAATTCATTCATTACATCATGACGAAATTTTTGATACAGAGAAATAAGTTGGGCTGAGATCTAACTGATACAGGACTTATGTTTCATCGGCATCACATGTATCGGATTAGAGCACGTCACTGTATTTCTTCAGGACCTATATTACAAAATATTTCTCAATGACCTCACATCCGAATTTGTTAATTACTTCTTTCCCCCATTCCGTCCATAAACATGTAGCGCTCAACGTGCTTCCATTTTTCGTCTTCCACATAAATCAATTTTATTTCCTTCTCGTTGATGGCTTTAAGAATAATTGAGTGGTTGTAAAATACCCAGCTTAATTCCATTGTATATTCTCTCGAAAATGTTTTCTATCATATTTTAATTCGCTGCGCTCATTCGCCAATAGTTTCAATACCTTTATAGAGATAATTACAATTTTAACAAGTGGTTTAATTTGATTAAATTATAGTTCATTAACCAATAATTGTCGTGCTAACCCAAATAGTCTATTTCTCTCATTAATGTACCCTTCAGACTGGTAGAATTATTACCCACATCTGTACTATTTGTTTAAGAATCCTAGTACAATAATTTTTACAGCCACCAGTACTTTTTACTTTTCCAGATTACTAATTACAATCAAATTAATGAACACACAACCTCCTTGAGAGTTCATTAAGCTGTACAAGTCAAAGTTCAATAAAAAAATTTTGGATTCATTTTTGAGGTAATTTACAAAATGATGTTAAGACTTCATGTAATGTACTCGTTTCCCCCAAAATCAAAATATCCGTTTCAAACTCGCAAGCAGAGTTCGTTCAGATCGATGCGGGAATGTCAGTTTTGGAGTAAATCGAGTAAACAGTTTAGACGCTAGCTTTGTCTACGGTACACACGGGCCGACTTTTTGCGTCAGGGGACTTTTTGGAATAAAGGATTCACAAAATGTGGATTCTGATTACACATAGTGTTAGGGGAAGTAATTTAACACAGAATCTGTTCCTACATTAAAGGAACAAGATATATCTACGTTTTCTCAACAGATTTTCGGTCGAAAAGTAGAATGACTACAACACTTTTTCTTACAAAATAATGCGAGTAAGTAAAAATAGAATCCGAAAAAAATTGTGATATTCAGATTATTGCATTCATGAAGATACACCCAAGGACCTTCATTGAGAGATGCTATTGCCATTTGTGAAGGTGACTATGAAGCTGGAGCAGAGGAGAATGCAGATGGAATGATTCATCTGATTCACTTGAATCTAGGAATCTTGGATAGAATTCTCAGGAGTGAAAAGCCTCATCATTGTTTTCTGGAAACCGGCCGCTTCCTGAACGTCAATCACTCTCCAGCATAATCGAATTTTATTTATCAGATAACTCCAGGATGTCTAATGCTGTAAGTACTACAAAGCTGCTACTAGAACTAATAATAATAAAATAATAAAATAATAATAAAATAATAATAAAATAATAATAAAATAATAATAAAATAATAATAAAATAATAATAAAATAATAATAAAATAATAATAAAATAATAATAATAAAATAATAATAATAAAATAATAATAATTAGTCTCAGCGGCAATATATGAAGATTGAAAGGATAATTATTTTGTTTTCAGGCGGGTCAAGTGTACAGAATTGTGTGTTATCCCGGGAAATGGCGATGTGTTTATAACATGGTATCTACCACCGAGCTCCATATCGGCTTACAGAGGTTTCCCTATTCCAGGTATTTCCGCCACCAGGGCGTCGACACAGCCGTGACACGTTGTAAGCGCCCAACATGCACCCCTTCATGTGTGGTAGTGCAGTGCATTGAAGCGAGTATGTAAGGGGGGAGGATAGAGAAGATGGAGGAAAGATCACGTGCGATCCGTGGCCCATTTGTTAGGGTACTTCTCCTTGCTCGCATGGTTTTAATCGTACAAACCACGGAAATCTACCATCAAAGCAGCTGGCCGCTACAACTTTTCTTCCTACAGCCACTGAAATCGTCGTAAGTACACAGCTACTGTCGAACACACGCCCTCGAATCGTAGGACCTGCCGGTCAGGGGCAGTGCAGTGGTAACGGTTGCAGCCCCGAGCCAACTCAACAGTTGTGTGAATAGAACCGCTGTCTCCTGCCGTTGCTCGAGGCGCCCTCCCGTGCCCTGCCCCGCGCCGCAACAGGTCCCCCGCGGGCTCCGCGCCGCACTCCGCCTGCCAAGGCCTCCTCCCTGGACCTCACCACCGCCCGCGCCCTCGCTTACGTCGGCGTTGGGCGCCCAAGTGCCAACACCCAGGGAGAGAAAGCGGAACACGCAAACGATGACGCGCAGCTCTCTTGCGCTTCTTCTTGGAGCTTCTCTTGCATGCGTGGGGAGGGGCCAATGGAATGTGAACCGTGGTGGGTTACCGTTGTCAGTTATCTTCTCCTAGGAGCGAGATTATATACTTAAAGTCCCTAAATACACAAATAAACAAGCAGAATGCTTTGCGAGTTTGTGGAGACTTGCTTCGAAAGAGTCTCAGATCCATGCGATTGTATATTTATGCAAATGTATGCATGCTACACATATTACCAATAATAACTTCCAAATGGTTAAGAAGTTGTAACAGGAACTGTAAGACAGAAGTATTGAAAATATTGTGTATGTTATGAACTTTATTTTCTCAAAGAAATCATCGACTTTCCGTCGATGATACGTATTCCAGATAGTTGGAAGAAACTATTGATCATCCCAATACTAAAACTCAATAACAAACCAAGAACTGTTTTTGTTTTTGGATATTTTAGTTCAATAATAATATTTCAGAAAACGATTCTTATGAAACTTGACGCCTATCTCTCTAAAAATAACAAGTTCTCCCTGTCAATTTTCTTTTGGAACCAAACACTCCACTAGTCTCCAATTACTAGGGAAAACATAGCCGTCTTTCTGTATTCAAACAATTACTAATGTCCGTCGTCTTTGACACCAAGAATTTGATAATGTGCGGCACCAGAGACTATTGTTCAAGTTCGTAAGATAGATAATTTTGACTAATTGTTTAACATAATATTCACATCTTCATACCCGACTACACCTTTTTCATCAGACTTAATTAAGACATATCCGTCAGCAATTCTTTCGTCTGTTATCGTACTTTTTAATATACATCGAGTCTAGAACTAACCGCTTAATATCGTTATACGAGTATATAACATTCAATTCACACCAACCTCCCAACTCTGCTTCCTATGTTCAATTTTTTGGGGGATTTCTTATACGATTGCAGCAGTTTCTAGAGTTTAAACCTTAATCCTTTAAAATTCTAGGAAAATGTTCTTACTCTGCAAGATTTAATAACTTCCAAAATATTTGTACAAAAATGTTATTATCTCCTGGACCATATAAAATAAATCTAACAAATAACTCAGTCTTTACTCCCCGACTGTTCTAGTAGGCCATTCTAAAAAAAAGCAATAAAGTTCTGACAGCGTTTTTCATACTATGTTCGTATACAATCAGAAAGTATTCTCTCACGAATAAATCTGATCCTTGGATCATTACTTTCTCACTGTTCTCAGGAAGAAGTATTGTAATTGCGTGTCGAAAATCTGCCATGTTTTGATAGAAAAACACTTATACCCTGGTAACACAAAATTGGAAAAATCTTGTTCCTACAGGTAGTAAATTACGTCCTCTATCACGTTGTGAAGACAGAATGTGAAACATATATGTTTTGTGACTCCTTGATACCTAAAAGTAAATTGACGGCAAAACGTCCGTCCGTCTACGGTCAACCGTCGCGCCTAACCAGTTCAGACGAGTTTCTTCTATTAATAAACTGCATCAGTGTTAACGGCTGTCCAGTAATCTTCCCTATGAAATGAGAATTGAATGTAAACACCCGCTTAATAACAGGACGTCATGATTCGTTTAAATCTCAATGGAGGAGCTAAATCCATTTCCAACGTGGACACCACAAGCAGTAACTTAGTTTGCTTTCACAGATGGGACAGTAATGACATGTTAATAGGAGGACCCAAAACTCGATACACGGCAGTCATTTCACGCCACTAATAAAGTTTTCCAATATTGTTTCCTCCACAGATTTATTTCATGATATATTAACCCATTATTGTTGTTTAACGTTGCAAACGTTTCAAAATTATATTTCTTGACTCGACAAACTAAGTTAAGAATATATAAACAACCTTTTATTTCGTAAGTACAAAATAAATTGGTGGGTATGATTGCATAGAACTGCAATTTAACTGGCTTCGTTAGGTTTCCGAGAAAGCTCGTTTTCCGTCAGACGGTCTATGATTGCCAATTGCCCCACTTCGCCAAAGAGATTGAGACTCACGCAGCATCACGGACGCCAACCGCCCATAATAGAATTCCCTAGTCCACCGCACGCGGAATCTTCTACAATCGAGAACCGTCAGTTGATCGATATCCGCTTCTGAACCAACACTCTTCAATGTATTGGTGTTTCTTAATTGGAAGGAAACTTTATACCGTAACCCCCAATTAGCTTGAAATAAACTCAAGGAAATTTTCAATCAGACAATGAATCTACATCATCAATCATCTGATGATTAATTGGATTTCTGAAGACATTGTAAAAAGACCACGATGGACTTGGAAAGATGAAGTACATGGTTAATAAAAATCTGGAGACTTTTATGCGTTTAGATTATCGAAACTGACCCAATCATATTTCGAATATTGTGTAAATTATAAAATTTAGTTCATATTACTTCGTGTGTGCTCAGTAATTAAGATGGGGACTATTTGTTACAATAAAGTTAAACCTTGTCAACCTGAACACTAATTTCTCGCTAAAAAAGATCATGTGGAAAAGTAATCCTGCGCTCGCCATACTCTGATTTACAAGTCCGAGGAACGCACTGACTGCTAGACTTCGCTTCGCCTCTTGAGAAAGAGCTGATGAAATATTATATTCGATTTCGTTGCGGAGTTACATAAGCCATAAATGTGAGGAATCTTTCAGGTTAATATGCTATTCATTACTTTATTAACAATATGTTTACTACTCCCAAGAGAATTCAATACGTACGGAAATGTAATTAAAAATGTTATATAGTTTTATGTTATATTAGATTAAATGTTATATAGAAAGTGCTCCCAAACCAAAGCAATAAATGCGATGCTCATATGAAAGAGAATTACAAACGCCATAGATTAAAAAAACAGCCTCCTAGGACAATCTGTTGCAAAGATACAACTATAAACATGTTTTTCATGTTTTATTTTTTCTCAGCTTCAATTGCATGTATCAGGCTGGAAAAAATTACAGTGACCGACGAAGCTAGTTGAATTTGAAGATATTTTTGTGAACCAATTTTGATGCCAAATTTAAATAGAAGAAAAAAATTTAAATTCACTTTCGACGTGATAACATTGGAGTACTGTCTCAGTTCCCTCTAGAATGTGTATTATAATATTTTAGCAATTGATTTTTAAAATATTTTCTCATATAAAGCAAATGCTTTATGCTTGCTCGTGGATCCTTGTTATCGAACAATTGATTGAAGTCAAAACGTGTCTCCGTCCTACCGGCCGTCCGCTAGCGCCTAAGCCATTCGAAACAATTTCCCCCAAAATTGATTTTGTGCGACCGCTCCGGCAGAACGCGACGCCCTGCGAGTTTGAAACGGATATAATGATGTTTGCGGGTACTTAACATGACTTCACATTACTTTTTCAAAATAGTCTCTTAAATGATTCCAATTGTTGTTTTTTTCCTCGGATTGTACAAAGGACCCTTGAAACAATGGCGCATGTCTAATATTCAGTGAAAATTCTGAATTTTCAAAAATGTTTTCGCCTTAATATAAGCACAATAACAAAGATGGAATTTTGTCCTCACTGAAATCGGTTATTCAGAGACAGCTATTTAAATAGAGCCATGGAGAATGTTTCGAAAAAAGTATCTGTTTTCACGTAATTTTTCGTGATATATGATCAATTATTAAACTATTGTTTTCTTACAAAAAGACCTCAAATTTTATCATTAAATTTCCTCCTCGAACAGAGAATTAAATGCATAAAAAGGTCTCATTTTTGACAAACACTCTAACTTGTTGAAAATTGTAAAATATTAAGATTGCAAAAGTACAATACTGATGAGGGAGAGTGTTAAATGAAATCTATTCTCATGAAGAAAAAAAATGTATCTTCGTTAAATGAAATATATTCTAAAATATAGATCTTTAAATGCACAATATTATTGTACACTTGTTTTCATGTACTAGTTTTTTGAAAAAACTAATAGTGTTCGCGTAATTTATGCTTGAAGTTACTGCAATTTATATCCTTTTCTCAAAAAGAAGTCAAATGTTTTTCATTGGTTGTAGGAAAGGACTGAAAACTGGCACAAATTTGATTTGTGTTGAACCCTTTGACTTTTAGAAAATTGTGGAAGGTAGATATAATTCGAGAAAGTTTGTGCAGTTTTAGCACCACTTGTTTCTAAAATAAGAATTATCATCTGCACTAGTTTATTTCACTTGCTGAATTCGCAGCAGGAATACAAATAACTTTTCCGCCGACCTAGCAAAAATTTCAGTTTTCTTTCTCACTTTTTCACAAATGGTAATTTGAATTAGTTTTGACGTTTCATTGGCACTTCTTCTCTTCCTTGGCGTCATTGACTTTGCGTCCAATGCTTTAAATCTCCATTCAACAGCCGTAGTAACTAGCACCGATTGGCAGACCCTCCGTTTGCTCTGTCGAGCGCTTTTCATTCGTGACGTCCACGAAAACCTCGCATTCTCGATTGCCATCTAGCGGATTTTACGCTGTGGCGCCTGAACATGCATTGCTGTAGCACCCGAGCAATCACCTCCCAGCGCTCTAGTGAAAACGTCGTCATGTACCCAATTCTTTCACTGTTCTGCGAGCAAGATCAGAAAGTTAACCTATTTAAATCAAAACTAATAAAATTCTGAGCTGCATATTGTTCTTGGTTTCTCGGATGAATAGTAAATAGTTGCAAATCTTCGGTTTCAAACACAGAAATATATTTAGTAAGCTATATTTGAGATCACAATACTTTCGTTTCGTGGTGCCTTAAAACCTTCCGCATCATGCGTGAGCTCTCGCACTTCCCCCTGCCAGCCCGCTTAGTCGTTTTCTGCGACAGCGGAATCTGCGGATCAACACGCAATTGGCTACACACGCAGCACACAAGCGTGCTCTAAATTTTGTACGTCCTAGTTTTGAAAACGTGGCGCTTTATCCAGAACTTTGAACGCGGAAATTGGAATAATGAAACAAAAATGTGCCAGGTAAATAAGAACTGCTGATGCAACATAGTAGGCTTTATAGGTAATGATAGCGAATCACAATTATTACGTTTCGTAACTAAATACCGTAGTATCAGTTTACGTTGCCATACTTTTCAAATAAGAAATAGTAACAAATGTATCCTGTCGTCCAGCGAATATCATTATTGTTATTAACTGGAACTGAATTAATATTATTTATGGTTTTCTCTGTGTATTCGTTTTTTTCTAATAGAAAATATTTAAGTATTCCATAGAGAAATACAAACAATATTGAAAAATTTGTAAACCACTCATTCACAAGAAACAAAATAATTTTTTTTTTTTTTCTTCTTCAGCTTTTTCCCTTTAAGGGGTCGCTGTTTTTCTGGTTTTGGCGTAAGTTTTACGGCCGGATGCCCTTCCTGACGCCAACCCACGTGGGGATGATATGATATATGATGATGATAGGAGGTGAAAGGACGAACACAATACAACCATGCCCGAGGCGGGACTCGAACCCGCGACCCTTCGGTCCGAGATCGCTACGGCACTACTGCCTTAGCGATCTCGGCCACCCGGACCGGCCAACAAAATAATTGATATTGAATAAAAATTAATGCGTCATTTTTCCTGGGCCTTTGAAGTAAAAATTACGAAGTCAAAATAAAAGAAATAATTATGAAATTAAAATAATTTCCAATACTAATTTCCAATGCGCAAAATAGGACATGTGGCTCAGATCATTAACCGATGTCACTTCTGTGCCTGTGACCGAGGAGGTCCTGGGATCTAGTCCCGACAGCGGTAGGATTTTCAACACTAGCTACATAGCTAGGTTGAATGCAACAGCTGCCTAGAGGAGATTTCAAGCGGTAGGCTGCTCTGATCGGTAGTTTTCCTTGGTTTCTCCGATCAACGCCAGGCGAATGTCGGAGCAGTACCCTAACAAACGGACCACGGATCGCGCGACCTCTCCCCCTCTTCCTTGCCCTATCTTCACCCGTTGGTCACAAACACTTGCACGCACGTGCACTACACTCCCACACGCCGTGAGTCCCATCGGGAGCTTAGGGCTCCCCCGTCTGGGGCAACGCCACGACGGCAGGTCGGCGCCGGATCTGGCCAGCCAACGGGGAAGATCACCGCCACCTCCCGAAATAAAAGCAAGCACCACACTTACGGGAATAAGGCCATTAGCAGTTTATGCGCCCGGAATCACTAATCATTCAATCTATCAATCAATCTAAATGAGCTGATTTCGTGTTCATTTCCGTTCAATCTCCCATTCCCTTTCCTTGTCCCCTGCAGTCGCTCTGCGCGCCCGTCGCCCCCAGCGCCCGCTGTCTGCAGCGCCCCGCGCAAGTTGGGAGGGCTTTGCGCTCGAGGGGGATTGCGAGGAAGGGTTTACGAGGAAGGGCGCGTTCGGAGGGACGACCCTCAAACCTCAAAGAGCAAACTCCAGGCGCAGAAAAGGCTCGGGAGGTGCGCGGATATGTTTAGTAAGCAAGGGGATAGAAGCATTGATATGTTAATAATACACAACATTTCATTCGTAAATTGATTTGGGCAACGTTTCAAATGAAACGGAATGACCCGTACACTTGTAACCAATATTAATTATTTATTTCCCGAAATAACGGAAAATGCAATTATATATTGTAATTGGTTAAGACGAAGGTACGGTTTGTGCGTATTTACTTCATTTGTTTTTGCTATCACAGGGTATTGAACTTTTTAATTGTAGTATATACATATAATAAAGTTCAAGTTACAAAGTACAAATCTTTACTTAAAGGAAAGTATAAAATCTGGGTTTTGGAGATAATTTTATTCTCACTTCCCTACGCGACTTTCTCTATTTCTAAACAATTTCTAGGCTGTATTCCCCGAACTATAATTCCACTATTAAGCATTGGCGTTCTGTACGCGCGTAAGCTCTCGGGGCAGAACACGGTATCTCCATTCCGGAAACTGCTGCCGGTAATTGAAGGCGCCGCTGGGCAATGGCAGAAACTTGTCTTGGTTAATCAACTCTTCAAGGAACTGAGTTTCCTCGCGAGCTAGAAACACCATTCCCTACCACCACGAGATGGGCGAGATTGGCACGCCTGTCTTCCTCGCGGCAAGCTCTTGCCTTGTAGCACGTAATTGCCATTTTAGCAGGGTGCGCGAAAACGCATTACACAGATAAATTCAGTTGCTTCGAGAACTGACTGAGTCAGACTAGAAACATCTGTATTAACTAAACGCTTTCTTCCAGACTTAATTCTTCAGAACCTTCTACACTTTACAAAGAGTCGTAGCTTTAGAATAAAACAAACAAAAAAAGTGTTGTTAACAGAATGAGCAATTTAAAACAAGTTATTTGGTATTAATATAAAACACAATTTCACACGAACACGTTGCACGAAATATGAATAGATGTTCTAGACAAATACTAAATATAATACATTATCTTAATCAAATGTGCGAAATACATTTCATACGTGACACTATCGCTGTAATATTAACGATTTGCAGCGCGTTACAACTGAAATGAAATTTACTTACAAGTTATAAGTTATTAGGCGCGAAATAGTGTAAACTAACTACACTAAATGTAACTTATTTTAAATGTGACTTATATAGATGATATCACTGTGTCTACCACTTTGGTCGGGGATATATCCCTGTCCCCAACGGTGGAAGGCGTATGCACTAGCCACGACACCACGAACCCACTCAGATGAGAAGACGAGGAGAGCAGAGAAGACGGAAAGTGAGAGGAGGAGGAGGAGGAGGAGGAGGAGGAGAAGGAGAAAGAAGGAAAAGTAGGGGGAGGACGGGGCGGTCGCCTATTGATCGCCTCCCACACGCCGCCCGCCACGCCTGCCAACCTTCCGCCGAGGGCTGCGGCGTCGCGCCCGCCGGAACGCCCCCTGGCGGCGGCGCCTGGAGCCGCCAGCGACGCGCCGCCCGCGCCCGCGTTAATCCGATCCTCCGGTTAATCCGGAGCGCGATCCCGCCTTTGTGCTGGAATGCCGACAGAGTTAAACATTAAAGCCTGTTTTTCAAGCTGCTTCGTCCACCCTTTACTGCTCTTTATTTTTTACTTTCTCGTTTACGTATGTTTATCATTATTATTATTATTATTATTATTATTATTATTATTATTATTATTATTAACCTACAACATTTCATAAAGGCCAAAGGCCTCCTGCTTTAGCAGAGTTACAGTTGGTTGATATTTGTGAAATCACTAAAGTTAGTCATCAGAATCATCAAAACAATATAAAGCCAAACAAATAGTAGCTACAAGAAACTATTGTAATAAATTATAAGGCAACAAATATATGAACGAACAAAATTATATTTATAAGAAACCGTATAATACCTTTAAGAAAAATATATGAGTAGTCTTGTCCTATCCTCACCCATTCCATATTTTGGTTAGTTTGGAAAATGTTGATGTTAGTTACCCTTTTTCCAATTTTGTATTCAGTTTCATCAGTGGATAGTCTTGTGTTTGACCATTAAAATTACGGTGAATCACGCACAAGGAGCACTGCACGTGGGGGGGGACGTTTCTGCAGAGCTGACGCAGCCTAATTAGGCGTTGCCGAGCGCAGTGTTTGTTTTGGGCGGCGAGGCGTGATAAGGGGATCGATGTCTGAGATACGGAATGGTTCACCTGGCTCTCAGGCGGTGCGGCTGGGCCATGGCCCGGCCACTCCCTGCGAGGAGGTCAGAGAGAAGCCATCAATTGAACAGATCACCGGGCACTTATAGAAAAACCCGAGTATTTAGTGAAATATAATAAGAGAATTTGCACTCTTAGAGAACTTATGTTTTTTCGCAAAATGCGAAGAAGTGAATGGTGATAACTTTTCCAAGGAAAACTAACTAAGCACATTACACACATTAAAAGAAATCTGTTTTTACAGTATATTTAGAGCGATTCAATTCACAACTTGCAATTTCGGTATCCCCTAGGCCGTTATACTTTGTCACGCAAACCGTGAAACAATTTTCGTAATATAAATAGCAACGAAACGCACAGTTTTAAGTCTGTAAGTTGCTGTTGGAGGGATGGATCTGAATGGAGTTCCTGTTTGATGGCAAGGAATCGCGAAATGCAGCGGTCTCTCTAAGAGTCGCGTCTCGGCGCGAAGTCTAGCCTAGTTCTGTACATGGAGTATAGAACTAGGTTAAGCTTCTTCACATTACGATGTTAAAAATCTATTGAATTATTTTCAGATGTAACTGTGCATATAGTAAAAGATCAAGGGATATTTTACGATATCCTTATATCTATTTACCAATTACGTATGTACTACACGTTGTTCTAAGTTACTTAGTATATATGAATGACAGTAAACCAGAACGGTATAAGTGACATTTTATAAATAATGAGAAAAATTTTAATATTTTAAGCTATATTTTAGTGACAATGTATTTCCGTAGTTTTAATGATGAAACAAAGAACTACAAATCTACAGTAATATGGACTTAAACAGATTTCTATGATTTTTAAAAATGTCACTTATACCATTCCCAGCATTCATCCATTCATATCTAGTTAATAGTCTGTCGGCAGTGAGCTTTTAGGGACATTTTATACCAGTACGTATAATCGCAAGAACATTTATTTTAGTACCTAAGAATTGCAATCAAAACTGTGGTAAGTTATTTTGGGCGTATTTTAAAAGTTATCTTGTTATGTTGCTTCAAATGCGATGATAAACCTCATTCTTTATCTTTCTTCTGAATGACACATTCTACATCTGCAGATATCGAAAACAAGTCGACCGGTACGGTATGCAACTGCGGAGATTAAGTTTTCGGAGGTTTGGAAAACTTGTAGAGAGTGTACTCCTCGTCCATTGTAAAACAGGTTTTTAAAACGTTTTTGTTAAGTAAATAAAAAGAAATAAATAAAACTAAATAAATGTTCTCATTCTACTACATTTACATTTTTTCAACTCTATTTTCCTTTCATTTTTATCATTATAATTATATTTATCATTACAATTATATTTTCAAACATAATTGCGAAGGTAAGGTATGCGTAAGTTTAGCAACTCAATTATAACTTTAGCTGCCTTCAAAAATGAAGTGGTGCAATTCGAATTTAAATTTTTTAATGCTCATCTGTGATATTTTCAGACAACCTTTATTTTTATTACTTTTCTTATATTTTTGTCTGAGTGTATAGCAAAAACACCCTTTACAGTATCCTAAACAATCATATTAGTAGTTGGCTTTCCTCTTTCTTTACTTGGATGTGCGTGGGAAAGCAAAATATTCTATCTGCTTTGTGGTAAAGAGTTGTCACCATCAATTTTATTATTCATTTCAATATCCAAAATGTCCATATCACAACAGGAGGGAAATTTTCGGATTGTCGCACTTCTCACTTCTTTTACTTATCAGGTTTCCCAATCCGTCAGTTGATATAAAACTTTCCAAGGTTAGACTTTAAAGTGATTGACCCTACAGAGAGGATCTTACCCATCATTACCATAAATATAAGTAACGTGAGCATAGGACGCAATACAATCAAATACAAAGAAGAAATTGCGTAGCTGCGAGGTTCAACGCAATGCACTGACGATAAATCTGTTTCGTGGAAAGCGCGGGGTTGGCGGTCCATCGATGGAGATAAGTGGGGCGGAGTGGTGCAACACAATGGAGCGCCTGGAGTCACGTGGCAGTGGGAAGCGCCAGATGCGCTCTCCTCGCCGCCAGGCGCGCTGCCTCCTCGGGCACTGCGCGAGCTTCGCTGCGCCTCATATTCACGTGCACACTCCGTGGCGTCGCATGGGGTCTCCGAAATTACGAGGCGCGTGAATGCCTTATGTGGTAGTCCTGGTGTCATTGCTGTTCAAAAGAGATCATGTACTTGTTTTTGAAAACATTAATAGTTTTTGCTTCATTTAAAGTCAATCCCTATCTACTTCAAAATAAACCTGAACAATACTTTTATCCAAAATTACTTATTGTTTCTTTCTTTAAGATTCTTGCTCAAATATAACAAAGAGCACTTATAAAAGTCCCGATTGTATTACAATATCTGAATTTGCAGTAAATGTTATTAGAAATGCAATTTATTTACATTTATTTACATTAGATAAATGTTAATTGATATTACGCACGTAGCCTTGTTTTCTTTCAAATGTATTATTTTGAACCACTTGCAATGAATTTAAATTCGATTGTGCAGCATTTCTCAAACATGATAGGTGTGTGTCATTGATCGTCTTATGAATTTGTGTAATAGCAAACACGTTTTAATGTTGCGGAAAAACGTTTGATTGATTAATTGATTTGTATAGACCAGAGATTGTACCTTCTATATTTTTCAGCAATCCATTAATAAGAGAATTCCAAGTAAGTCTTGTATCGATCATAAATCCTAGGTATTTTGCTGGGGAACCGTTTTAAAATCAACGTATGTTATGTATGCATAGTGAAGATGGGAGCGAGGGTAATCAAATATGAAAATGTTTGCTTTTTCAAAATTATTTTTCATAGTTTTTTGCTTTAACAATTATTTTTTATTTTTCATTTTTCTTCACATAGAATGTATGTGCCAAGATGTTAGGTTTGTATTTGCAGTGTTATTATGCTATATGTTCGACTAAAACTATTTTATGAGTTGCTGATTGATTTAGCTTGATAAACTGTATAGTCGGAATTTTAAGAGTTACTGTTACCAATTTAATAATCGTTTTAGTATTAAGTTTCGGAAAATATTATCTAAAGTGAGTAAGGGAGTAATAGGGCAATAACTAGAGAAAAGTTAAGGTTCATTTAAAGTTAATTACATCTAAAAAGTATTAAATTAGAACATATTCACCATGGTAGGCACTTCCTACCTTGCTACATCAAGCATACGCCATACGCTTGATAGTTTGATCATCTTCTACCCATCTATCTACATCTATGTTTTCACGTGCATTTTACTCTTCTTTTGACAGTCTCATTGTTTGCCAGTTTTCTGATCTCAGTGGCAGTTTCATTGTTAATTTATTCTCCTCTTTCATCCGCCTTCATTTATTGACAATTAAGTAACTTATTTTTACTACGCCACGGCCTGCCCTGTTTCACTGCCAACCTATCCGTCCATGAGTATCCCTGTCAATTAGAATTCCTCTTCACTAAACAAAATAAATTTTGAATTCGCTCGCTTGCCTACGCAGCATTCCTTTCTGTCCTATGTGTGCACCTGAGTACATTTTCTATCGCATTCCTCGATTGACTAGAAAAGAACGCAAGTGGAATATTCGGGTTGTGGCCAGTAATGTGCAACACTCCAGTCACGTTCATTATTTTTTAAGTTCAGAATTTTGTATTCTTTGTACTTATAATAAGAAACACAAAGGTGTAAAATATAATTAATAATTTCTGTATATCTACTTAACATTAAATCATTAAAATGAATCCACTCGGAAAACGAAGTAGGTAATTGGCTGTTTGCACGACTGTACGCGATTTAATTCCATCCAAAGGGAGAACTGGAGCATTCGCGTCGCCCTCAAGATTCGTAAATTGAGCTCGCCCCGAGGGGGGCGGGTGGAGGGCTCTTGCGCTGCTCAACGGCTCGAGCAGCGATTGCCAGCGGGCGCCTGCGCGAGGCCACGCCCCCGCCGCCACTCGCCGCCCACGCGCCCGCCGCCCCTCGCGCTGCTCGCGCGGGCGAGAGGCAGCGCAGGGGACAGGAGCACTGGGGGAGAGGGAGGGAGGAAGAACTCAATATGAACGAGCAGGACGACTGTCGGAAAAGAGATTTGTGTCAATGATGAGTTCAAGCATAAGGAGAGTCTACATTCAGTTTACTTGGCTGTCTGGCACAATCAAAAGTTTCGCCCAGATGTTTGAACAAAAACAGCCCTCGGCGAACGAAATCTAGGCGCTTGTAGAGCGTTTCTGAGTGTTCGTGGACAACAGCGAGTCCTCCTGCTGGTGAAGCCTTCTCCCGTACACCGCGCCGATGAACTCGTCTGCGCGGCTTCCCGTGAAGAGCAGGCCGCGGAGGAGGGCGGGGGCAGGCCACGGCAGCGCCGCTGCGCCGAGGGCTGCGAGCTGAAGCGCCCTCCACTGGAGGGCCGCGGCGCTGGAGGGCCCCGCAGGGCGCCGTTAATTGCGCGGCCGCGGGGGGGAGGGTCGACGGGGCAAGGAGGGGCGTTTAGGACGTGGACCCACCGCCACCTCTCGCGTGATGGGGGCGCAAATGAGTCGCGCCGCGCCGCGCTCGACCACTACCCGCCGCCCACTGCCCACCGCAGAACGCCCGCTGCCCACCGACCACCGTGAACTGCCCGTCGCTCACCGCTCACAACCCCGCAGCCGAACGTCCACTGACCACGGTCCACCACTCTCTGCTCACTCTCCACCGCCCACCGCTCACCTCTTCACTGACCACCGTCCACCACTCTCTGCTCACTCTCCACCGCCCACCGCGCACCTCTTCACTGACCACCGTCCACCACTCTCTGCTCACTCTCCACCGCCCACCGCTCACCTCTTCACTGACCACCGTCCACCACTCTCTGCTCACTCTCCACCGCCCACCGCTCACCTCTTCACTGACCACCGTGTACTGCCGACAACCATTCACTTTTCATCGCCCGCTGCTCACCGTCCTCTCTTCCCACACCGCAATATTCTCTCTAATAGCTCTTCCTCATTCACTAATGAAAATATTCATGACAACGAATTCCATGAAGTGATTAAAATCACTTTTCCATGCGGCACAACGGAAATTGTAAGCAATAGCACATTAATGTACGGGGTAAGTTAATTTTTTTAAACCTACAACAATTTTAAATCGAGCGTACTTTAACGAGTTGATTTGTATAGTTTAAAAGCACTGTCAATTTTCAGAAACGCATGTAAATGTTCCTTGAGGTTATTTTCTCAACATAAACTCATGAAGGAGGACTCACTCGTGAAACTGACAACTTTATGTCAATAAAACGTATCCAGTTTACGGCAACTCTTACAACGTATTCAAAAGATTCTTTTTACGTTATTGTGAAGTGTATTGTAAGAAAATTGTATTACGGCTTTCATCAATGCAACGGTGTCTACAATCATCAATAATAGTATTTCAAGAAGATTTAAGACATCTACGGACAAGTCAGTGAAGTACTCATCAATGTCTGTTATATCATGAAATTTGGCATATTTTTCATTACAATTTCAAAGAAACTGCAACCTTAGTATATCAAACTCTGATAAATATAATAACTCAAGAAAAAGTATGATATCATTGGATTAACACCGTTATTCTAATATTCTTTTCAATTTCTCACTACAGATCGATACTAGAAGAACCGCTATCTCGAAGAGTAATTCTGTCCACAGAGACATAATACCAGTGCATTTTCTAAATAATTAAATAAGTAAAATAAAAATAAAATAACTCATAATATTAACTTTTTGTTTGGCAAAAAAGACTGAGATATGAATCTAAACATTTAATCACGTTCGGCCGGAATGTATCACAATAACCCACTCATGGAAGGTTGCAAAGAAGCAAAAATCAACGTTCATAAAGATCGTATAATTTGTAACCCTTTTAGAATTCAGGTCCACACTTCCGCACGCCCTCCAGTGTAGGGGAAGAGCGAGTTAGACGTAGGGCTCGAGAGGTGGCAACTAATGGAACTGGCCGAGCGCCAGCAGTGGCGCGGCACGACGCGACGCCTCCCCTCGCCCGCGAGGTTAATGAGTGCAGCCCCCTCAGCGCCAAATCGCCCCGCCCCGCCCCACCCCGCTCTTCCCTACGGGTGAGAGACGCTTGCCGCACGGCAGGAGGAGCTGCCCCAGTCCCACCTCCCGTCGCCCACCTCCCGTCGCCCACCTCCCGTCGCCCACCTCCCGTCGCCCACCTCCCACCTCTCGTTGCACTCCTTCCCACAGAGCGCTCCCCGGCGCCTGGCCACTGAGTGCCACCGCAACCGCGAAGAACCTTTCAAACCTTTTTGTTCCAGTCGGAGTGAGTCTTGTAATCATATTTCACGGCCTCTTTGGTCCATTTTCACTTATTTCCACCTTCGCCTTCCACCAACTCCCACTCAAATATTATCAACTTCTCCTCCATTCATCATTTCTCTCTTCTTCGAATTTAGTAAGTGATGCCTTCGATAGTTCATTACCACGTTCCCAGCTTGCCGCTTCCCTGAGTGCAACTAATTTCTTCGTGTGTCTGCTCTGAAGCCACCACTTTGACAAGCTCCCACTTTCTCCTGAACCTTCTGCTTCCACGCATCTCCACTTCCTGTCTCCAACTTTATTACAACTGGAATGTAATTAACACTGATGAACTTAACAGATTGTCCTCACTAACTTCATTTCCACGTCGTTTAACCCACAGTTCTCACTTCAATACACTCTGTTTTTGTTGGCAGTCATTTTCGCGACTCCTTGAGTCATCAGTGTTACCCATATTCACTGCCCACTTTTGCGTCATTTTTCCCGAGACTTTATCATCGCCCCCCTTGTGCCCGCCCTTTGCCGGGGTCGCTGGTCTGCCGTTTGCCCAGCGGCCTAACGACACGTGACGCCGCCGCCTAACTTCGGAACTCGCTCTCCGAGGCGTGAGGTAATTACTGTTCGCTGGAGCTCCGCAAACATCGTGTTTTTGTCTCTTTTCAAAAGCATGTTGTGAGTGGCGTGTGAGAAACAAAGGAAGAAAGTTAAGTGGTATGTTGGGGGGGATCTCGTTATTTCCATTTGAAAAAAATGAAGATGATAGAATAACAGCTTTTGTTCAAAGCCTGCAGCTACCCAGGCAATTCAAAAGCACGAAATATAGTTAGCTTCATTTTTTTCAGAAAGTGCGCAAGTAAATAACATGTTGTCGTAATGGTATGTGGCCACAAAAACTTTATAATATTATTTTTATATTTAGTTTTCAATTAATTTTAAGCTCTCAAAGCGTACACAGTCTTCCTTTTACATTGTTCGTTGTAGGAGACGCAGGGAGTTGATGAACACTTCTATTGATAGCTCCTTTCGTCACTCAACGCACCATGCTCTTCTTCGGTGAAGTCAAGTGAACGGATAAGATATTTAGCATACCACTGAAATCCTCAATTTCAGTGACAACTGATCTATTTATCTACTTCAATACACTGATAATATATTTAGAAACAAATATTAGTGAGCAACTGTGTGTTGAATTTTCTACAACTAATTCGATTTTCAATATACTGTACTCTCATGTCAATAAATAACTAGATGCTCGTGCTGTAAGTTTGCACAACGCAGAAACGCGCCCTCCACGGAGCAACAGTTGTGAAACATTCTAATTTCTTGAATCTCAAACTCGATCCTAGTGCGTATAATGCGACGAGCTCGGAGCGCGCGAAGTTGGTAACAACGACTCGCGGCACTGAGGCTTTGCCGCTTCAAGAGCAGCGGCCCACGACGGCGCAGTTGCGCTCTGCCCTTTAGTTGCGCCGGCAAGAGCGCCTCGCAGCAGATAATGAGCACGCGAGACTCTCACTGCGCAGCCAACCCGTCCAAATCAAGAGCGAAAGAAAGGAACTTCCAGAAAAAATCTTCGGCAAATATCCCCAGAGCAGGAATGGTTGGGGTATTTTCAGGCTCAGCCAACAGGCATAATACAGGTTTTGTCTTCTGATAATCCTCTCCTATATTATTTTATTATACATGGCTTTTGCGGCTCTCACACGCAACCAATCTTTATAAATGCGGTGTTTAAAGAAGATCATTGTATGGAGATTTGTGAATTGCACTTTAACTTAAAAAATAAGAAGGATTTGTTAAAAAACGCATCTGAATGTTCATGGCAAATCACAACACCCAGACAGCTTTGTTGAAATCTATATAGTTATACAAGTACAAGAGAAAGTTTTCTAGGGCCTTAAAATCCGGAATATTCAAAACAAAGGCCTCCAAAAAGCATTCGTCATACCGTTATCTATAAGATGACACTATGATAGGGATCTTCGTGGACTTTCTATTTCATTTTTGCTGGTTCTGCGCTTTTCAATACCTGCTAAGAGACTTGTAGAATCTGCAACTGTAGGTGAAAATAAACTAATTACTTAGTATTCCATGCGATCGAAATTCACGAGTTTAACATGCAAGAGTTCTCGCACAGGTACGTTAGTACTGTATTTAAAAGGAATTTACATTTGTTTCTGAAAATATTTGTTTGTTCTGCCTGTGGACGCTAACTGAAGCCAACGTGTGCAATTCCATTTCTCTGATATCAGCATCAATGTAAAATCGCAAATCATTATATGTTTTTCTTAAGGCGTTTTGTGATAATGGTTTTCTGGTCTTCTTCATATCACCATTGCAATTGCCGACGACGTATGTCAAATGTCTCGATAAATGAATTTATTCGAAACGTCTTTAAAGATGTTTGGCCAAAAATGTCGTATATTCTCAGGTGCGTCAAAACATTGAATCCAGATAGATAAAACACAGATAAAAACTAATGCAGTGCAATTGGACACTGTACTGTACACCTTCAAAGAAGAAAAAATTACCACTTTATTGACATTTGAACAACTTTCAAAAGTAAACATTTGGCTCTTCTCGGAGTATACAGAAATTCATTGTAGAATTTTATGACTTCTCACAAGCAGCAATAATATGAGATCAGACGTTTTGGGAGTGACTATCTATATCTTCATTCTTTGACATAATGTGTCTTATGTAAAACGTAGATATCTCTTCTCTTATCTGAGTAAATTTATTAGGTTTTGTAAAATGAATAAGCTGGATTTTGACATCCATCTTTGCAGGATCTGAAGTCCTGCACACCTTTAACACATAATATACAACACAAACACCGACAATTGATACAGAATATTCTATTTCAATTAATACACGGCAAATATTCATTGACTTAAAAAGCACACCATAAGTAAATAATGTAACTAAAAACGGGAGCCTGTGATTAGCAATCTGCATTTCGTCCCTTGGATAAGGATCAAAGTAGTGCCATTACCAAGAATAGACAGATTAATTGCAGTCAGACATCAATCAGTATGTGCAATGCATTCCACTGAATATTCTGCAATGAAATTAATTTTGTTCATGAATCGCATTCTGTTTGTCTCGGGGGCGGGGCGGGGTGGGGCGCGGGGTGGGGCGCGGGGACGGGAGCGGGGTGGGACGCGGGGTGAGGCGCGGGGTGGGGCGCGGGGTGGGGCGCGGGGTGGGGCGCGGGGCGGGGCGCGGGGCGGGGCGCGGGGCGGGGCGCGGGGTGGGGCGCGGGGTGGGGCGCGGGGTGGGGCGCGGGGTGGGGCGCGGGGCGGGGCGCGGGGCGGGGGCGGGGCGGGGAGTGGGGTGGGGCGCGGGGCGGGGCGCGGGGCGGGGCGCGGGGCGGGGCGCGGGACGGGGCGCGGGGCGGGGCGCGGGGCGGGGCGCGGGGTGGGGCGCGGGGTGGGGCGCGGGGCGGGGCGCGGGGCGGGGGCGGGGCGGGGCGTGGGGTGGGGCGTGGGGTGGGGCGCGGGGTGGGGCGGGGCGGGGCGGGGCGGGGCGGGGGCGCGAGCTGTGGGCGCGCGCGAGTACTCTGCTATCGAGCGGGGGCGCGGTCGATGGCGCCGAAGTCGTCGCCCGCCGCCCGCACTGCGACAGCCACGCGCCGCCGACCGGCAGACACTGCACCCCCCCGCCTGGCAGGATGCCGCATCGATTCGGCCTTTTTAAAACATCCTTCTCTTTATAAAAACACCGGGGGCTTAAACATCGAAATTAAACATTCCTCAGACCAAGTAACTAATCTTAAAAAATACGTTAGTCGATTACTTGTTGATAAGTGTTGGTGTTAATTTTATGTATCCAATATGATAATAAATATATTGTTAATTTTTCTGAATTTTTTTTTTTTTTTTAGTTTGCTTAGTCAGATAAGTCTCAATTGTGAATTAATAAACACTACCACCGTGAAATGAAATCACCTCTCCCTCGGTGAACATTAATGTTGGAGGTGTCTTCAATAATTTAGCTAGATTTATATTTGAATTGATGGTTTGGGATCGATGTGATGTCGCACCCCTATTTCCACCCACGCTCGTGTCCCCAGCCCCACTGCCTCCGCCCCTGCCGCCCGCGCTCTTGTGCGTGTCGCGCGCGGCCGTGGATACGCCTCCACTCCCACCCCCGCCCCCACCCCCGCCCCCGCCCCCGCCCCCGCCACTACCACCACCCTCGCTTCCGCCTGCGTGCCAGTCCGCCCGCCCGCCGGCCTACATTACGAGACCACACACGGCTCGCCGGCTCTCGCCCGCTCCACACACGGCCACACCACCAGACATCTTTCCTTCACTTAGCCTCATTCCTCCGCGAAACATTTCATGTGACGTGTACCCTCAGAATTTATTAAGTGAATGCATTTAATCGTTACACAAGCTGGATGCGTAAATTTGATTTACAATCTACAGAGTAGTAACTATTAAATATGAGGAACTTTCTACTACAATGTTTTGGTTCCCTTCTAGATCTTAGTTGTTTTCTAGATTCATAAAAACACTGTTTATTTTTCATTTTCCAGTCATGAATATTTGCTTTATTGACTCTAATGCACTGGAAGTTAAGAGGATAAAAAGTTCACCCTTCATTACATATCAGTGTACTGTTTTAATGCGTCCGGAGCTATTTCTGGAATATATCAGATTGACAGAACGCAATTGCATCCTCAGACTTCACAGAAATATCTGGCTCTCATGAAAATGAAAATGTATGGTCGAGTAGAAAATTAGAATAATCATATTGCATGCTATTTACGTATACGAACTTTGCCTTTATTACTTGTGGAAGAGTGATAAAATAGATTAATTAAATAGATTAGTAGCCTACTGCTAGCTGACTCGTGCAAAACTACACCCTATGTACATTTTGTGGTTGAAAAGTTAAATAAAATGATTGTGCCTAACCTAAATAAGTGGTTGAATAAATTTTGTCTTATTTTCCAATTATGAAAATCTCGTATATATTACAAGAAATTTCTTTTCCATTACTTGTTCGAAAACAGACTTATTTGTAGCTTTTTCGATCCAAGGCGTTTTGCTCATTCTTCTCCTCAGGCAGATCTCGATAGCGCAAAGTCGATCTTTGAGTGCGGTAGTTCTGAAATAAGATTCACCTTTTCCCTTCATTACCAAGTGGAGTATTGACAGATGAATATTTTGCAGCAATGTTGTAGGGTTTCGGTAATACAATTTTGCTGTATCAATTTTGCAACAGCCGTCAGTTATCTGGGCATCTTGTACGCCTCATCGTGTTCGTGCGACTTCGTGAGCGATAAGGAGAAACATTTTCAAGCGCTTCGCCAGAGATATCGACAGAAGAGCTCGCGGGCGCGCAAACACTTCATTACGCCCCCGCACGAGGGCTTATCGGCCGATCACGCACGCTTTATCTCAGCGGACGGCTCAGCACAGGCCTCGTGGGTTGATAGGCCTCGCAGATACGCGCGTCGCGATATGAGAACTCAGAGAGGAGAGTTTCAGGTGTTTGTGATGCTGATGAAACACCTCACATGAGTCCCGGGGGTTCTCAATCATGCTACGCTGCCCGCCATAGAGGCGCGGGGACTCGGTGCATTATACGAAAGTGGAACCGAACTTGTGGGTTACGTATTCGTAGCGCATGGGCTTTCTCTTCAAGGGTTTGGGAGGTGGTTGGCTGGTCATTCCACCACTTAATACATATGAACCATCATCTCAGCCATTATTATTCATATCGCACCATCATAAACCTGTCGTCAACAAGCGCTCTTTCACAGGCCATGACACTGTGGTGACCTGCCTGGAAATGTTAGATGTTAAGGAGTTACCGTCATCCTTTGCTAATGCTTAGGAATAAGAACGGCAGTCATCACCGCCGCCACCACCCCGCCAACATCGTTTTGTTCTTTGCACCATGTTCCTTCAACTGGATATTAAAATACGTTCATAGTAATTACAACTTTCAATATTAATGTTTCCCTCTTTGAAGACCGATAGCGGTGAGCGTAAGGAGAGAATCCTTACGGCTCGAGCAAATCAGTAATTAGCAGGTTGTAACTTTGATCCCCACCACAAATTTACTTTAATATCGGCGAAATTGTGGCGCCTGCCGGAACTTAATTCTTAGGCCACGTGCTCTGATCAGTGGCTGCACCGATCCCTTCCAGGCACGTGCCAGGGAAGCGCCCCACGGACCACAGAGCGAGGGATCGTTCCGTCCCATTCTACCGTCTTTATCATCGACCCTTCATTTCCCTCAATCCGCTCTGGGCTGCGGTGGGGGAGTACTCCCAGACTACCCCTTGCCTGCAATAACCGCCACCGCTGAGGGGGCTTTACGAATCCTACAACTAAGAGAAACTACGTTAAGAAGGAGATGAAATTTCATCACGAAAGTATAATTTTGTGAAAAACACGAAACCCTCTTCCACCAACGATTTTAATCCATAGAAATTATCTAGACACGTTTTGCAAACTTATCCAGACATGTCGTGACTTCGTAATCAGTGGCTACAAGTAAGTGTTCAAAATTATTTTTACAATGAATTACTCCACCATTATGAAATTAAATTAAGAAAACAAAATAATCTGAATCTATAAAAACAGGAAGTCATATCTAAAATAATTCTGGGAACAATATACTGTTCTAATCCGTTAACAACTATAGAAGATAACAACTTCTCACAGTGGGAACGACTGTACCCCGCTGCGCTGCAAGCTGAGCACCACATTGGTCTCTAACATCAGCCGGTCAATGCGCTGAATTTACTGTTTTCGGCTACGTTGCCACATCTCACAGACATACCTCTTCTCCTCGCAACGTACTCTCGCGCACACACACACACACACACAATGTTCCTCAGTTTCTATCCCAACAGAAACATTGTTCGAACTTTACCCTTCCGTCACAATTTCTTTTAATTTTTTCTTATTTTTCTCGTCCTCCTGTTTGTATCATTTTTCCATCATTTTTTTGCGTTCTTCCCAATTCTTCCTCGCACAACCAAACTGCTATTTTGAACTTTGAAACTATAGACTTAGTCGTTATCACAATGTGTTGTTTTTTGTTAGTTTTATTAATTTTTAGTGTTATATAATGATGGAGAAAAGTAACTAGAGTGCATTGAAGGACATTTTAATTGCAATATTTAAATTTATCGTAATGTATTACAGCTCTAATTTTTTCTCGTATCGTTATTCGTTGTACGTGAACTTCTGGTGTGCCTCTTCTACGTGTGATTCATGATTATTCTAAAAATGTAAAATAATTACAGAAACGACACTAACTTCTACATTCATCAAAATTACGTCGTTTAAAGCATTCTATTTTCTTGAAACTTCATTTTAAAACTACATCTTGTTTCCTGCTATTTTCAGAGAAGGAAAGTAGTAGATTTTGTGTGCA
The DNA here is from genome assembly GCA_038098605.1 of Gryllus longicercus. Classification (NCBI taxonomy): domain Eukaryota; kingdom Metazoa; phylum Arthropoda; class Insecta; order Orthoptera; family Gryllidae; genus Gryllus; species Gryllus longicercus. The sequence goes on from JAZDUA010000696.1 coordinate 373,080, forward strand.
TAGCCCGTGATAACAAATATGTTTATTTGGTTTTTGTTTTCACAATCCATTTCGTCTTTCCTTCTCAATATTTAAAATACCTTCAAGTTTCATTAACTATTAGCTATTTCGATGACTCTAGGCTGATTCTTTGAGTTTATTTTTAAGATTCTTCCTAAAAAAACTTCCTGCAAATGTGGAAGGAGAAATCTCAAGAAGATGGAACTTTTCACGTCAAAGAAAAAGATGAAACTAAGAGGACTGAGGAAAATAAATATAATATGAATCTTGGCTTTATGAAATGAGAGAAATATTCAGACGTGCAGGCAGTAGCACACAAGCAAAAACAATAAACGGCAAAAGGAAGGAAATGCCCAAGCTAATGAGCGAAATATACGACGAAACTTCTATCGTATATTTATCTCTTCAGATTCCCTTTTTTTTGCATGACCTTTAATTGCTAACTGCTTCCATGCTTTTCCTTCTGACAACACTTGTTTCCTGCGGAAATGGATGACAATGTGTAAATACATCATCAGTTGGCATTTTAACGCTTATTTGTTCATGGAAGAGTGATATAAAAAAGAACTTTATGTTAATAGACATTGTAGAACTTCCATACGTTACACATTATTTTAAAGAGCATTAATTGTCACACGTATGTCGTCTTTTGCTTTTAGTGACGAATATTCGCTTACATTTTAAGGCTTCAAGTGCAGTTTTCTATCATTCCTACACAAAATATTTCATTTGAATAATTAACACCAGAGACTTAAGTACGAAAGATTAAGAAATAGTATAGACCAGATTTTTATACATTTTTGTGTTCTTCTGAAGCATATATTCACATTCAGAATATCAACCCGCAACGATCTGTGTTTAGTCTCCCGGAGAACCAAGTAACTATTGACTCCACCAGCGAGGACTACGCTAACATTCACTGCGCGGATACACAACGAAAGAAATTGGCAACCTAATGCGCGAATCGAAACATTCCATGGAATACACAAAGATCCGGTTCCGTCTCTTGTTCGCTTCAGAGTCCTATTTTGCTCCGACCCACTCGAGCCGCTAGCCGCTCACTGCGCGTGCGCTTCCTCTGCTGCGCCGCCCCCGCAACGGAATCCGCGCGCCTCGCGGCGGCAGCGGGGCAGCTGCAGCACAAGCGCCGAGGGCGCCAGGCTTCCCGTCCTCAGGGGCCTCCGGCGCCCTCGGCTTTATCCTCTGTCACCTACGCTCCGCATGCAGAACCCCCACCCCCGCCCCCGCCCCACGGCATCCACGCCGTCCGCGGAGGCTAGGACGTCCCGGCGCCCCTCCCCCTCCCCACGGCACATTCCGGTGCGCAGGTCGCCCTCCATTCGATTCGGCCTCGAACCTGACCCAGCGCCCGAACCAGCGCGCACAGCTCTTAAACCGCTCTCGTAAAACTCCCCGCCCGCCGCCGGCGCCGCCACTCGGCGCAGACGGACTTTACGACGCCTCGGCGCGACCGGCGAGTGCGCCCCGGGGACGGCGCCGGAAGGAACTGCCGCTGCAGGCCACTCCGGAGTCGCATAACGCACGAGACCTATGGGAAAGCTGCGGAAAATTACGAAGAAAATCTGGGATGTTTCGACGTTTTGGGGGTTGCAAGTCAATCCCTGCCAGGTCATGGAAAACCACACATATTAAACGTTAAACTTTACGCAATTATTTCAGAATTATTTTTCATATTTTTGATGTATCATATTTTTCATTCTAAAAAGAATTACGCGAAGCCAAGAGTCTAGATGTCTATTAATGATGTACAAAATCACTCCTGAAGGTAAATAAATACCATATTACTTCATTTTTTTATTATAAATATTACATTTGCTAAAAAGACTATTTTAATTCGACTCATATAAATTTTCACTAAATCTTACTTTAATTTAGGCTGGGTATTTGCAACAGACAGAATCAACAGGAATGACACCCAAAAAGTATCCCAAGAAAGAAGAAAAAACGTGCTGAAGAAAACTGACAAAAAACGATAGGGATGGTTCGAGTTAGACTGCAATTGGAATGCCTTCAGCACAAATGGAAACGGTCGAAGCCGTCAGTAAGGACCTAAAAAAGTCAGTAAGGAAAAAATGGGGTGACCGCCCCAGATGATAGAGACAAACGATCGGTGGAAGGGCGCAGCCAGCGAAGGGGGCGGGGGCGGGGGCGATCGGCGCTGGGACCGGGCGCGACGCGTCCGCAGGGAGACCACGCTGTCGGTTCGCCCACACGCCCCTCGGCCCCTCGGCGCATGGGCACGAAAAAGGACAGATATTTAAAATATAATTTTTACTAATATACCATGCAACTATTTACTATTTAATTTTTAGAAATCAACATATAAAAATGACATAAAATTACGAACTATATTCAATTCAATACATTAATCTTTAGTAACTGCAATATAAAGCCTGAAGTAATTGCAATATGTTTTGAATTGCATGTTATTCATAATTTGATAGTTTTTGTATCGATTTGTAAAAGCTAAATAAAAAATAGTTACATCGTGTATTGATGGAAAATTATATCTGTATCATTCAAATGATATTTATAAAGTTTGTATTTTTTAAAACTAAATGCGTTAGTATACCACTAGTACTATATCGTGCGTCAGAATTAGAGACCGGCTACTATTGCTCAGCGGCAACATCGTTGACCAGGATGTCTTAAGAGTTCTCATCTCGTCAGAGATTAATTTTTGACACTATCTACATGGCTGTGTGAATTCAACGAGTGCCGGTAGAAGAATTCTAATGGCCGGTTGTTTTGGCAGTTTTTCCTGATTGCTGCGATCAATACCAGTCGATCACCGGGAATGTATGGCCTCGCGTGGTCTTCCTTTCCTCATCCTTACCGCATCCTTTCCCCTCCCATGACACCACTTACACAAACTATACTTTCACTAACAGCGAGCGTGAAGCTCACCTCGGCTAGGGCAAAGCCTCCCTGACGGAGGAACCTTCAGAGTAGAAAAGGGCTTGCAAGCCGACTACACTTACTGGAATTATGTCATGCGTGGTTGACGCGACCAGAACCAATCTCTTTCCCTCAGTCGCATCCAGAACGTCATATTTGACGCGAACGTGACACCGAAATGCCAAACTCTCCAGGCGCGCCTTGCTTCCTCCCCATTGCCCTCAATCAGGGATTCATTGACTTAAAGGGTCTTTAAAACCCTCATTCATGTAATGTGCGTGGTGGCGGTGGTGATGTAAAGGTTCAAATAGTTTTATAATGCACCATAAAAGTCAAAACTCTTGCACTAAAAAAGGAAAATCTACAACCAAGTACAAGATTACGCGCAACGGCCGAGAGAAAAATACGCTTAAGTAAAGTTTAGAAGCGAGGCAACTGTGGGAGACGTCGTCGCCGCTCCGGCCCTCGTCCGGTCGTCGATTCTCCCGAATGGACGCTGCTCTCGCACTGTTCGGAGAGGCGGAGGAGGAAGTACAAGCGGGGGCGGGGGCGGGGGCGAAGGCGGGAGGCGGGAGGCGAGGCCGGATTGCGGCGGGGACGAAAGTTATGTGGGGAGGTCGGACGCGCAGGCGGAGGCGGAGGCGGAGACGCTGCAGTCTGTATCACTCCGCCGACGCGTCGCCAAGCAGCCGCCCCCGCGCATTCCGGCCGTCGCGACGCCGAACGACGACAATTCAATTGATTGCCGCCGCCCGCGCTGCCGCGTGCCGCCACGCACACTTCTGCGCCACCTTCGGCCTTTCACGGCGAAGCGCCGCCAACTCCCACTTCCCGTGGTTCTCAACTCGCCAAATAAATTTTAAAATTTTCTCCCTTCCGAATCAAATTATTTTCATTTTATTCACTTGTGTAACTTCTTAACATTTTGAAAACTTGTACATAGTAAGCCTTAATTTCCTAGTAAATACATACTGCAGAGATTGTTTTGTCTTCCCTGTCATAGAAACAAGAAAAACGTACTCTTTCAAAATTTCACTGTTGAACTTGTTGGTCAATAAATTTATTTTTTTTAAATATATTTTTTCTTATGATTGTTTTTCGTATCACCATTACGAGCTTTATCAGTATAGAAAAAGGTATAATGGGCTCGATGATCTAACAATTCTATACATGCCAATCGCTGTTCTTAGATTCATGTGTTCTATCATTTTGCAATTCTAAAAGACGAAAAGACTTAGGTGCTTGTTTTCAAAGAAGAGAGTAGCTCTTGTTGACTACAGCTACGATGTTTATATTGAAATAAACACTATATTTCTGATTTTCAAAATAATATACATTCATTCAGTTCCGTATGCAAGAAAAATATTAACTCACATAGTTTTAATTATATTTTCCACTAATAATAATAATAATAATAATAATAATAATAATAATAATAATAATAATAATAATAATAATAATAATAATAGAGGATGAGAAACGGCACAATTTTCTTCATCGCAAATTCCCCATGCAGTGCCCGCAGCGCCCAGAATTTGACCAGAAGTGGACCACTATAACGCTGACCTCTCGGCGAAAGATATTACCCTCCTTTGCGACGTCTCCCTGCCGGATGTGACATTTCAATTGACGGCAGCCGCGCGCGCTTCACTTCGCCTCGCGTCGCGAAGCGGCAGTGCGGCTCCCTTTGCCTCTGCCCACTCAGCCCTTCTCAGCCATTCACTAAAGATGCGATTTACAGCAAATGTGGTCTTTCGTATTTATTCCAGAGACTGGCTTTTCATAGTGTCTATGGATGAAAAAACTACACATTGAACCAAATTTCATTGGGGATAAATGGCATAAGTTAATACCAACATTCACTACGAATATTTTTTTAAATTTATTGTATAGTAATAATTCTATTATTATTAAAGTATGGAAGATTCCTTGTGGGTTTATTGGGAATGTGAACTAGCAGATAAGTTTTCTAACTAAGGCAAATACAAGTGCCTATTTGGGCAAGAGGGTAGTGACAAAGTTCCAGCGCTTCCTTTCGAATCACTGATTCAACTTGAACCATGCGAAGGTTTTGATTAACCTACATAAACACACATATAAACACACACACACACACACACATTGAATCGTGCTTCATGTGTTACCTGTGTCTTTTTAGAAGGTATTACCCACGAGATACAGAGAAAGAAAAAATAAACTAACAATTCCAGAAAAAGAAGAACTGGCAATTTTTAGAACAAGTTGAGAACTCTGAACAGCAACGACAACTGCAATCTTATTTTTTCTTTAAAGAATTATTCTTTGTTTTTAATATCTCTTATAATTTTACATTTTTTTTAAATTTCGAGAATAATATTTCGTTACAATGATTGACCATCCTGTATTCACAAAACCAACTGCACTTTACTTTAAAGTTTTGTTCACTGACATCAGAGCTCTTCCCGTTGTAGTTTAGAAGAAGCCGTTGCATAAAGAGCGCTTGCAATTCCTCTGACTTCTTATTTTAACAATAAACACGATTCACGTGTCAAATAATTCAAACAGACAGGTCGACACGATAACACTCATTTTATCAAATGAATTAAAATCCTGCAATGAAACTTTATCGGACACCATCACACGACTCTGACAGTTAATTTTGCTTACAGGCACCGATCCGAGTTTGACATTCCGTTTTAATTTACATTCGCTCCAACCGTCACTTTTATAACACATCCCTTTTGATAATTCCCGTAATGTTCATTTGATGGGATAACATTTTCAGTCATAATAAGCGTATAAATCAGAATGCCACTCTTGAACCCACATATCAGTTTGTTTAATCTTTAATTGTTCCGCTCTAATTATATTTATAATCTACAGCAAGATTTTCCTATCAACATGACACCCAATAATTTGTTTTGTGTATTCTCATTATTACAACTAAATTACTAATAATTAAAAATTGTTAGAATATCCCTCTTCAAAATTGTTTGAAGCTGGTACGTGAAAAACTCTTTAGTCTCCACTACATACGCGTTTCTTCAAAATCCACACCACTTCCGCACCCCCCGCCAGCCTGCCTCCTTGGCAGTGACGTCAGCATCCGCCTCGCTGGCGCCGCCTTTGCGTATCTCGAGATCTGCTGCCGCCAATTTCGGCCCGCGCCGCTCGCTGCTCCGCCGCGCAATATCGCAGAGGCGGCGGCGACGATATTGCACTGCGCCGCGTTCCCCGCGCCGCTCCGCGCGCCAGAGACAAACGCCCCGCCCCGCCCCGCCCCGCCCCGCCCCGCCCCGCCCCGCCCCGCCCCGCCCCAGCTGCGCCGCCAAGTCGGGCTACGTCGTCAACCTCACGGCTCTTTCTCTGCAAGGCGCCCCATCCCGCCTTCCTTCCCGGCGATCAGATCGAGCATCATCTCGCATTTCCTTCCTTCCTCTTTCTTTGTATTCACTCGCATACTCTGTCTGAATTCTTGCACTAATGTTTCCAGAAATCAAGCGAGCTACCAGTTGACAACGTGATTTCTCTCACTTGAACTGTCTTCACAGAAATATTTTTCAATTTAAACGGCTCATCCTTGGTAAATCTTACTTTCCTACTCAAAAATAATATTTGAACTATTTTACGATATATTTTACGAGATATCTCTTCACAGTGCGATTTATGAAACTCTTGCACTGTGCCCCCTTACATCTCTCTTCACCCCCTCTTAGTTTCTTCATTTTCTTTTTTGTCGGTAGTTAATATTTTTTCCACATTATGGGTTTTTGAATGAATTAGTGAATGAAGATGATTATGATAAAATAAATGATAAAGACACAATCCTGAGAAAACCGCCCGCAATCCTTCTGTCTTGACTATCTATTCCTTCCTGTTGTGCGTTGCCTTCTTCAACCTTCAATTACCTCATTTACTATGTACGCCATCATGCCATAACTGGCTATTCCTTTTCCTTTTAACTCACCTCATACTTCTCCCCCAGTCTCTGCATAGAATCTCTCCTCCATGCTTTCTTGACGACAAAGTCCCCATGGGTTGACCGTAAGCAGACCCACGAGAGTCTATATTATAGACCGTCCATGAAGTCTGCTCTCATTCCATTCTCGAGGGCGGAGGCCTAATGGAGCGCACGCGCCCTCTGCCGCCGCTCGCTCAAGCTGGCAGCTCTCCAGCGCAGCGCCCCGCCCACACAAGGCGACGCGAGGCAGGAAGGGCATCGCGGGTTACTACATCGCGGCCTTTTCGTGAAACATTTGATCACAAGTTGCACATGGATCGAGCGCGATACAGCAGCAGCTGCTTAATCAATGCGCCTCAACCTTCACACATTCCTTGACTTTTTCTCTTGACCGTTTCATATGATGTTTTCATTTATCTGATGTTGAACTTTTACTGTGTGATGAGTTAATCGATGGAACAGTTGATTTAATCAATGATTTAATAATAAAGTACATGATGATAATTGGTCTTGAAGAAACCTACCAATGAATTTTGAGAAGCAAAATTCTCGATTATATCCCCGATTTAAATAGATGACGCTTATAACACGTCCAATTTATTGAGGAGTAATTATTTGTATCCGATATTTTAAAAGTGTATTTATTTTGATGGCCATGCTGACTTAAGGATTTCTACGAGATCCACAAATGCATTTGCATGACACCCGACCAAGAAAACAATGAACACATCGAGAAATTAAAGTGAAATATGTTAGGTCTTTACATAATATTATGTTGGATATGGATTTTGTAGGAATCGTATCTGAAGTAGGTCAGTTAGCAAAAGCGTACCAATGTCATTCCATTATCTGGAAGCCACCAATTTTACTGAGGGAGGCAACGGCGAACCTTAGAATTAATTGCAATATAATCGAAAGAAAATTGTATATATTTAAGAACTAATAATAAGTACTTTAGAAATATACTGTAATCATTTTGAGCAAATTTTTTGTTAAAATATTTTCAGCGTTTGAGATAAGGCAATGCCTTAGTATTTTGCGTTCCTTTTCCTGAGAAGACGAAAGGCTGAAACTCCTTACCTAAACAAAGATATATAAGAATAACTACGCTGAGGACCTGATGAACCCCCTTCCATTGATACAAAACTGTTCAAGATTTTTATTTGTACCAGTTCATTCTTGCTTGTTGTTGTACTCCATTCGGAGCTCGACACTCACTGCGTAACTTCCCTGGATCAAGGCGATCCAGATGACTAGAGAAATATGAACACAGTGGAATGTTACTACATGTTCCCCTGCAAAGGGAATGGGAGGAAACTATGGGAGGGAAATATTGAAGGAAAATGTGAAAGGACAAACAGAATCAAGTTAACAACTAGTAATTACTAAAAGTAAATATGTATAATTAAAATTAGGTAAACAATACAACGATGTATGTACCACAGGCGTTAACTGGTTCTAATAACCCCGGCCGCCGAAAAGCCCTCGCACTCGATCAAAAAGCCGCTCCATCATTAGAACCCTCGTAACGCCCTCGCTGCATAAATAACTAAATTGTGTGTCGTGCGAGATAGTCGTTTGCCCAGTCAACAGTACAAGGACGCTTCAGTTTCGTGTAATTGTGTATGGAACCAGAAATCTCGCGTGGACGGCGTTTCCGCGAGCGTCGCGTGGCTCCCTGAGGGATGTGCAGGGGGCGCTGCTCCGCGCAGGGTCGCGCCCCTCCCTCCCCCTCCCCTCCCCCTCCCCCTTCCGCTTGCGACGCGCGAAACGGGGCCGAGCAAACTTCAGCGCATTTCTTGCCGGAGGCGACTCGGTCGCCTTTTCCTCTCGACTCTTCCGCGACGCCATTTTCTGCGGCTTTATTTCCCGGCTGAGGCCGTGCCCCGCGCTTTCACTCCGCGTTTTGATCCCATTTCCGGGGGTCGACCGCCTTTTTCCTTCCCCTGGAATTAGAGTCCACTACGTCTCAACGAATGGTGGATCTTTTTAACGCTTTGCGTACTATTAATTACGGGTGTGTTTCATTATTTTTTGAGGACGATATGTTTTTATATGTTATTTTGTACTTCTTTCAACGCGGAAAAATTAAAATCCTGGCGGCTACATTATTCAGGTAATTGAACTGTTCTTTTGTTTACTTTGAACGAACTTATTTACTCTTAATACTTTTTTTTAATTTCACAATTTTATTTGCACAACATTAAACTAGTGATTCAATCTTCAGATGTATAATTATCTTATTAATTTGTGAGATCAATATATTTTTCTTTATAGCAGAATAGTTTTTGCCTATGCTGATATGTTAATTATCTCGATATTTTCGAACATAGCTTTTCAAGTCCCAATGTTAGCATGTTTACAGTACATCGACCTCTGAATATTTTCAGCTATCACGAATGTATGCGTTTTATCACACAAATTCTAGGAAGTAAACACAATCTCGTAATGCGCGCATTACATAATTGCGCCAGACGCATAAGATACGTTTATGGCTCGTGCGGTCCGCCCTCTGACCCTTTGACCAGCGACGGCAGCGGGAGCGTTGGCTGGCTTTTATTTCACGTGACCTCTCTAAAACATTAGCGGAACAGCGCAAACCTTCAACGAGCAAACACGCAGCGATAACGACGACGCTGCCCGCGCTGTTTTGTGAACGCCCCCCCCCCTTCCGCGCGGAATTATTCAGGCAGCCTCGCGGACAGGAGATAACACTGCAGCCCGCGCGCTCCTGCTTTCGAAGCTCTGAAATTCACACGTCCACCGCGCCTGTATTCACTTTGTGCCTGAAAATTGCCTGGTGCTCCATTGCGATGTGTATCCAAAAGGAAACTTTGGATTCGTCCTCTCCTCAACCATTTGAAATAATAAAACTGCGCGACATCTGTTAGAGCCTCAAGCGCAATGAACCACGATGGCGAATGCGGAATTCGCACGTTCTTTGTTCAAAAGGTCTTACGAGATATTCATTTCTCATAAGAACTCGCTGTTAGATTGAACTCTTGAATCGTTTATACAAGAAAGAAGGGTGACGTGAATAGTTTGTGTGTGAAAAATGAGAGCGAAAATTCTTTCCAAACTACAAAATCAAAACTTTAACACCCAATCGACATGTTTTCAAAGGCAGAGTGAATAAAAAATCGTTGAATGAGTATACAACTACTTCCAATTAATAATTTAATCTAGAGATTTTACGATCACTTTTTATTAAAGGAAATACATTTCAGCGGATCATAAAAAATCTGCCAGTGTAGATCGAACGCAAAAGAAAACGTAAACCGCCACTGCAACCGGCGACAAATGGGCGCGGGCCAGCGATCGACGGAACCGCAGCCACGAGGCCGTCTCAACACTCCTCTCGCAGAAGCCCCCGGGAGACATGTGCGGCCCAGCTGCGACAGGCCTTCGATATGGCCGTCGGCGTGCTCCCGGGAGCGAAGCTCCAACGCCGCCTAACTGCCAATAGACATCGCACAGAGATTCGATTCGACCGTGTTTTCTTTTATCTTCTCAATTCTCCTTTCGTCCTTTGCAGTTTATCGTAAAATACGGCACGCTTCGTGTCCGTTGCAATGTCGTAAAAGTTCTACAGATACTGGCGTAGGAATGTGAAGTTTCTGGGTATATTGCCGTCGATATATCACGCGTTTCTCATTTACATTTGTTTTCGTCTGCTTCGACATAACTCTAAAAATTCAACAATGGGAACACAAAAAATAACTGTTTCGTAAATCTCTTACTGACTCACAAAATTCAATACTTCGGTACCAATCTAATTTGCATGTGAAATGTACCAACCTTTTGGTTTCTCCTCCAATACTACCAGATCTTCTCACGCCCTTTTCAATTTGCACACAAGATTGAACGTAAAGTAAAAATGAAACGCGCCCTGTGTACAGAGAGCTCAGACAGTCAAACCCGCACTGATTTAGTCTCCCGAAAACTCTTAGCAATGATCACGTGATTTTGAAGAGAATTATTAATGACGTAATGAAGTAGGGTACGTTCTCCAATCAGAGCTCCGTCAGAGAGGTCCAATCAGACAAAAGTTTGCACCGAACGGAAGCAGACTTTCTGGGAAGAAAGAGGCGCATTCACAAGTCGACTTTAACTTCTTCGACTCCTGAAAAAAGGAAGCAATATTACACAATCCATTGTTTCTCATTTCTTTATCTTTACTATTCAACGTAAGTTTACGGGGTAGAAATTTTTGAGATTTTACAACGGTTTGACGTCTTGGGTTTCATAGTAAAGATACGAGATATATGAATGCAAAAGTTTTGAGTTTTCGTGTCACTTAATAATTCATTAGTGCCGTATCAATAAACATTTATATTTAAATTTGTTGATATCATATTTGACTCACTCCCTAAACACGTATGTTATAATATTTTGTTCGTTTCATGTTAAATATTTGCGATGTATATTAACCCCATGGAGAAATACGTTCATCTAAATTAGTTACGTCAACAACAAAGTCAAACGTAGATGTTATATTAACTGTTTCATCGTGTTTAGAAACATGAATATGGTGAGACACTACGTAATGAAATAAATGCCATTGTTATGGATCCTCTGAATAATTGAGTAAATATGCATCATTTGAAGTATAAATTATATTTATTTAATGCATAGCAATTTCGCAATTCCTAGTCTGTTTTGATGTATTGGAAATTGATTAGTTTTTATGATAATCTGCGGATTTATTACGCATTTAACATTGATGGTGATGGCTGACATTGTTTACCATTACACGAGAATACTGCATTCGAATAATATCCAGTGCACAATGTTGCCAACGCAGGTTGGTTTTATAGAACCCTCATTTATTTTCAGTCTTTTTTGAATATTTCTAGTATCTTTATCCTAACTCAAAACCCCCACCCACAAATTACATTTTTTCCCCTCTTTAGCTCCCCTTCTTTTCTTTAAATATGTATTTTCTCCTTTAATTTTGTTTGCGGTCTATGCTCAGTTGTCCTGTGAAGAGATTAATTACAGCAAACCCTACTTTTGTGATCAGCATCGTACTTCAATTGAATTATTGCAATATCTGACGGTCCGCTCAATTTCAATGCCGACGTTGTATTGACGATACAGCTACAAATTCTAAGGACCAAATATCTTAATTTTGCTTCATTACAATTACTGCTTCTTAGCGTTAACGCCTAATACTTCAAGGCGGAAATTATAAACTTCTAAATTAATAACATTTATTCTAGTTATTGCATTTTTTCTAGTGGTAGTAAAGTTGTATCCTACTATTTATTTTGAACAACAGATAGATTCAGCTTGTTTCACATCTATGTTACGCAAACAAATAGGCATTTGATCATTTGGAAATACGCAGGTGTAAGTGACAAATTTTAATAGTGCATTATTTGATCTTTACATTATCATCAACAAGGCCGTGGTACTTGGAATTAGTTCACAGTTCTTTTAAAAAACAAACTAATGCTAGTTATGATGTAGTTATGATAGAATATATGGTAGTAAGTTATGATGAAATTCCATTGTTCTGTGAACCTCTGACGTATTATTTTGTTGCCTCCATCATGCACACTAGATTATTTCTCCTAGTGTCATATTCCTGACAGCATGTTGATGGCTAGGCATCTTCAAGTATATGACATATCCGGACATTGTGAAATTATGAATGATAATTGAAATCACATTTTGAGAAACGTGGCGAGTTGAAAACATGCATTTCGCAAAGTTCGAATTTGCAACATCCGATACCGCGCACTGCGGTTTCCTATGCTACTGTCTGAGCTACTTGAGTCGTGACTTTCAGGCGAAATCACACCTTACTGCCAGGGTGAGACACTGCAGCACTTACTCGAAGTCGGCGTTCATCTGCAGAGGCTGATCTAAGTCCGGGTGTTGTCTCCAGGTGTAGGGTAGGGATGAACGTCTGCCTAGGCAAAGCCTATGGCCCCAACCTTGGAAAGGGACTCCGGTCAAGTGGCATTATTGTTCTCATTGAGAACATGGGGCACGGAAACTCCCGAATTTTACAAACGAAATATAAGATTAGTGGTTAATCAATCGGCAACTCTTGGATTTCGTTTTCTTCCCACCCCACGTGACGTCATTCTGTAGCATAAAGAGGGAAATGAACCATTTATTAAACATTAACGCAACGAAACATACTAAATTCACTCGCTGTGCTCTACATAGTAATTATGTAAATAAGGAGTGTATATTCCTTGGACACGCAGGTCGCCTATTTCTTTGCAAAGGAAACATTTCGCTTCAAAGCAGTGTAATTATATCACTGTAACTAGCTGAACCCCTGCTATTATATGGCACAAAAGGAAGAAATGAAGAAAAGTTGCAATAAAAAAGTTCAATATATGCACTATAAGAGAACCTGAAAACCTTAAAACATTGTTTCGCGTCGTTTAGTACTTACATTCTAGACTAATTTAATTAAATGAAAAAGGTTTGAGGTTTACGAATTCCGGAACAATACAATCATTATTCAGTGCAAACATTGTTAAACATGGGCACGTTTTTTAAAATGTAATTGACATTTTTTATATTTACTTATTTATTACTATTATTATTACAGTAAACTACCAAGATCTATACCTGTACGCTGCAGTGGACTACAGCAGGAAATCTTGCTACCCAACTTGAACACCTAACTCATCACATTTAATTACAATTGTTTTTGTAAAAGGAGACACGCGTCAAACGGACATTTACGTTTATTTACCTTACTAATCTTTACATTTAAAACGCTCGATCTTCGAACTGAAAAATTCTATATTTTCGCTTGGCTATCTACAACCTTATAATGTGTCGATTGATTTTGCTAGATCAATAGCAACACGCTTAACAAAACGGCCAACGGAATGGAAATGACAGTAGATTAGCGTTAATTCTCTTAATTTAGAGATGTTATTAAAATTTAGTGTTTACATTATAAAACCTGTTAATAAGAGCAAGTAGTAACACATCTAAGACTCACTAACTTTCATTTAAAACAAAAGTATATAAAAATATATTATTCCTGAGTAAGGGTTAAGCTATGGGAAAATATTTATTGCTAACCGTCTCGAGTAACTGAAGCTCAACATCCTCCAGTCATTTCCAAGTGGAGTTCAGATGAGAGAATTGGTCGTCATTGACACAGTCCGTTTACGATGGCATTGTCGTCAATATTTCGAACATCGGCTACCACAAACAAAAATCTGCCGATGAGAAATCTTCCTTCAGGAGTACTTCAGCCTGCTTGCCTTTCTCTGCTGGGTTTGGGGTTTGATGCCCGGTCGATCATGTGAAATTTCAATTAACAAGACAATAATTGATTCGCGATAATTTCCTCGGGAGCCCCCACTTCCCTTGTCTCTCATTCCTCCATAGCGTCATTATTCATCTCTTCCGCTCTTTATCACGAATATTCATCCATCTCATCCATCCCATCATCCCAAAGCAATAATATGTGGATGGAATATACGAATAAATGACATTGACTTCGTAATGACTCCATACGCCACGTTCCAAATAAAGACCAAGACAACAATTGTTACGTCTCAACTTCAAAATACAGATCATTCAACAACATTCCATAATATACATTTCAGTGGAATTTCATACATTTCCTCCGCTGTATATCTCAGAGATCCCGCTTCCCAACTACTTTTTGACAAACAAGCAAAAGCAAATGTTGCACGCGCTAAGGTTAATAGCTATGTTAGCTTAGCAAGAAGTTGCCAGATTAAAGCGGTCGAATTGACCCATTTCACCGGTTCTTTCCCTCGCGAGACTTGCGATTACTGAATACCATCCTCGCGTGCCGCCAACGCAAATCGTCCAGAATGGAGATGTGTTTTATTGTTTCCTTTCTTCCCTGGCGCGAGCACCGCTGAAGCGTTTCTACTTGATTCATGACGCGCATCCCGCACGCGTGCCGCGGCTCGGTGCGCTGTCGCCCCCGCGCGCCCCCGCCCACGCACGCGCCGCTCACTCCGCGTGCAGCGTGCGGGCGTGCGGGCGGGGGCGTGACGGGCGGCCTGCTCCTGTGCGCAGCACCAAGCGGCGGCGGGGCGATGAGGCGGCTGGCGGCGTGGTGGCTGCCGCTGCTGCTGCTGGCGGCGGCGGGCGCGGCGGCGCTGGGCGACGACGCCGACGGCGGCGCCGACAGCCTCAAGAGCGCGCTCGAGGCCATCTCGCGGCGGCAGCGCGACCTGGCGGCGCTGGGCGGCGCGGCGCCGCCCCTCGCGCACTACCGCGCGCCGCCCGCAGACCTGGCCTTCCTGGCGCCGCCCAGGGACTTCGCCGGTGAGTGGGCCGTCGCCACGGTTAGCGCAGCAACGATAGGCAATGAATTCAATGGTAGCGAGATCATAAGCTCTGACAATGCAGTAAATAATTTGTCCCCCTGATTTTTGGTATCCTAAATTTATAGACAATCAATTAGAAGTCCAAATCAATGCAGGAATTGCTCGTTAAAATCATTTTAACCTGTTTAACAGCGTACTTTACTTTTGAAAAATAACGTTTCGCTCGCCTCATCAGATATATTAAAATATGTAGGAAAGTAAAATATTTTTACAAGTAACAAAATAAAGAATATAAATCATAAAAAATTATTGTACATTTGTAAATTGTATTTATTTATAAAATACCATTATTACCATATATCATATTATTAAATTTATAAATTATTATTTATAAGATATCATTTATTGCAACATAGCATTAAAAGTGGGCGCCTTTAGCGGAATTGCTTATCAGCGTTTCGTGAAGTCACGGAAGTTTAGCAACTCGAGACACCTCAGATTCCTTGAGAGGACCATCTGGGAAACCCGGTTACCAGCTCCTGGCAATGACTGACTGCGATATTACGAGACAGGCAAAATTTAACGGAGGATTTCTCCACATCAGAAGTCCTACTGACTTCGTGCTCCATACAGTATATAAGCTCAACGCCCAATAGTTGGCTAAGAGACTTGTTGCGGAAAAGACGCGACAGAATTTCAAAAAAGTTGTATTGTAAAAATGTTAAATAGTGCGAAATGATTGGGAATTATTTCAAAACTAGCCTACCCCTGCAAGAATGTTTCAAGCAAGTTCCAACCTCTTCTCGATCTTTCCTTTTCCATATAAAGATGGGAAGTTGTCAACGAAACGTGCTTATTTGTTTAAAAAATAAAAGGTAACTTCCAATCTATTTACAGAACTTCAAATAAAAATAAAGAACGTTGAAATTAACTTTTAAAACAATTTTTAATAAAGGTTTATTCAGTATTATAGCCATGTTCTTGAAACAATTTACAACACTGCCTTAAAACAGCATTTGAAGTAATTATTACGCTTCCGTAACAGCTAGATTTTCTCTTCCTTGATAGTCACAAAAATATTATTACAAAAGCATTTTGAAATGGTTCATGTCAAAATACAGGATGGGGCAAGCATAACCCTATTCTTCAGAATATTATTTAACTTTACTACCGAACTGGGAGGTACACTCGTGCAGCTTAATTGCCTAGATTATCAAGCAGTTAGTTTCATTTCACAGTTTCAGATTCTGCAGATTCTGTAGATACTGTATGTTATATCACAAACTTTTCACAGAAACAAGAATGTTAGTATTTACATTCGATAAATAAACAGTTGTCCTCTGCCCAAAAAGCAATATTCATCCGTATCAAGCAACTATTAACATTTCTTGTTGCAGCGAGGGCATTTAGATTTATTTGCATCTTGAATTAATGAGTATGCAAATAAACCTCATCAGTCGGCGTAACCCCGGTGTACACAGAAGGTATACATATAAGTGAGAGAAATCTAAATCTTCCAACCGTGATGTCCCAAACAAAGATCGCCTGCAGCGCCGAGTACTATAGTTGGTATTGAATAATATCGATAAGCGCCGAACCAGCAAAAATCTAATAGAATGTCCAAGAACATCGTATCCTGTAGATTACAGGATACATGGGCCTCAACATTTCACATTTTAATGGCCTAAAACGCTTTGTTTAGAGGTTATTTAACTTTATAGATTTTGACAATGCTATGGGTATTACGGGATGCATTTGAAATTAATATTTAGATGCTTTTTATTCAACAAATCCTTCACATTTTTAAAGTCAAAATGCAATTCTTCACGTCTCCGTAAAATTCTCTTTCTTTAGAGACTTCATTTATAAATATCGGTTTAGTGTGAACCGCCGCAAAAGCTATGTATACTACTAAAATAATATAGAAGACGGTAATCAACACGATGAAAATTATTTGAAATTATTTTGAATATCATTAAACTATTGTAATAATTTGCGTATATTACAAAATATTTCAAAAAAACATTATACATGTAAAATGCATTAGAGATTAGTCTTCAAACGAATGAGATAAACGCCAACGCCTTTCAAATAATGACATTTTGACCTTTGTACTGCACTGCTGTCAGATGTTGGGAAAAGCCAATATCGGGGAGCCTTCCGTGATTACGGGAGCCAATGAAGATTCAAATTAACGAGGGGACAGGTGTGAATGGGTTTCCAGGAAGAAGTGATTGCATAGAAAACAATCGTCGTAATTATTATGGAGATTTCAATTGAATTGGATAAACCCAACAGAGAGCGCTCCGAATTAACTCTCTCTCTCTCTCGCTCTCTCTCTCTCTCTCTCTCTCTCTCTCTCTCTGTCTCTCTATGAAACGGCTCTTTGTTCGGCGCGAGCGTATTACAGGGCGCGGCGGGGTGGGGGTGGCGGTGGCGGTGGCGGTGGGGCGCAAAGCGACTGCTGCTTTCCGGAGAATGGAAGGCCCAGAGCGCAGATGATGGACAAGAACTCGTGAGGTTCTATTACGACGCATGCCGCTAGTAAAATTTAATGAAATGCCAGAGCCCCCTTTCCTCTAGAACATTTTTAATTTTAGTCCATGAAATATTGTTCTTATGAAAATAATATCTAGGGCAAGCTGAAATACTTTGGACTGCCCGTGCAGTTCTGCTATAAATAACATTTCAAAAGTGGCTTAATGTAATTCATGTCATGATGAACGATCATCTCTTGTCGTCACTGCGAGAGAAACGCTGACTGTCTTTGTAAAGTGATATGATTGAGCGCTTTGGCAGCTTATTATTACACAAGTTAAAGCATAGGCTGTGAACTGAAGAAACTGTGCGATCCACAAAAAAACGTGTGAAATAAATTTCGAGCCTCACAAAGTCTCACTTTAGTTCCACAGAAGATATTTTTTGTTGAAAGAATCTTAAATTGTAGGGTATTTTCTAAGGAAAGAAAATTAATTGCGACCGATTTCATGAAAAGAAGGATCATACATTTATCACTCCGACCATTCAAGTTCGAGGTAGCTAAGAGCGTGCACTGACTCAGTGCTTCGATCCGAAAGGTCGCGGGTTCCAGTCCCGCCTTGGGCATGATTGCTTGTCCCTTGTCTCTCATGCATGTGATGTAGCGGAGGGCCTCGCGTTCTGCTGGCCCCAGATAAAAGAGAATCCCGAAAGTGTGTTAGTGTCTTGCTGTTAAAAAATGAAAATATAAATTTGCTCAAGTAGTATGAATTCGCGGGAAAAGAGACATTTGAGGGATGTGGCGTCGGTTACCGTGGACGCGAGTTTGTTCGAGGCAGTCTGGAGAGAGTTCGCAAATGGATGGACGCCTGAATGTGTGCCGCGAATATTAAAGCGACATTCTGATTTTAAAACCTTCGTAGTAGCGACATCAGAATATTGGAAGTTGGCGAAACCATTGGGAGAAATAAGAGAATGAAACATTTGCCGTTTGGTTCTGACTACAAGAATTCACGAACTTGTTTTGTGTTTGACTTACAGTGTTCTTATGTGAATTACGTCAAGAGAGAGGTCAACGGACAGCGCCATTTGGAGAATGGTAATACAGCTGCAGTCGAATTTATTCGCGAACTCTCGATTCACGTGTGCCTACGCTGTCGCGGGAACATTGAACGTTCAGTTTTTTGAAACGCTAGTGTCTGCTCGAATACGCGTCACATCGGGACGGAAAGGGTAACCGACTGTCGTCTGAATCTAAGGAAAAGATTCTGAATTTTCAAAAGTAATACTTTACTAGGGAGAATAAATACAACAACAAATAAATTGTGAAGAATCACACAATAATTTTTCAGTTGGTCTGTATCCCTTTTCCTGATCAATTTTTCGGCATAAGCTGTTTTTTTCCGCGGTTCATCAATAATATTACTTTCAGATAATGAGTCTTCATCTTGGAGGGGTTTTTTTCATTCCGAGACTCTAAGTAAATTGAAATGTGTCACAAAAAATGCATACAATAAGTCACACATCATGTCAGTTACATATTAAATGGTTTTGTGACATACCCACATTAATTTATTGTTCGTTTTTATGGCCACGCACGTCAAGAAATAAGAATTTAAAATTCACATGACATCTAACATGGTATAAACAACTTACGAGTATATGAGTGCTTATAATACGAAACTCCCGCACACGTGTGCAGTTATGTTACCATTTGGCTACCATTACAGTTGCTTGTTTAAATCTCTTATGGAAAAAATTAGCGTTAGTATATTAAAAATTATAAATCAACCATTCGTCATATTAATTGCCATCAAAACAAGTTAGCCTACTTCGCAGACCTTTCATCTTACTTTGCAATATTTATTGTACAAAATTAATTCATTGTTGTCGATGACATTTTAAAATATAATTTTTCATGGTTTCCAGTTTTATTGAATAAAAATATTAATATATTAATAATAATAATAATAATAATAATACACAATTCTACACATTTTCAGTATATGTTTAAAAATTCAATAAACAACTTATTTTTATTTATTGAATACTGGATATTGAGTACGGTTATCACTCATTGTTTCAACGAGTCTACATTACAATCATCCAAAATTCGTCGAAAGTCCGTCGTGATGGAGTGTTGGGTGCAACTGCGCGGCATAAATCGCGTGATCCGGAAGCGCGGGAGAATGGCAAGCGCGCTCGCCCGCAGTGTCTGCGCTCTCCAGATGCGTTCTCCCGACGGCGAAAAGTGCGATCGACTGAAAATCCACAACCAATTTGCGCCACCGCCGCCAGCGAGGCAAAGAGAGAGAGAGAGAGAGAGAGAGAGAGAGAGAGAGAAAGAGAGAGAGAGAGAGAGAGAGAGAGAAGAGAGAGAGAGAGAGAGAGAGAGGGCCCTTGCGGCACCGCGCCGCGCGGCCAATCAACGCCCGCCCTCCAAGCTTCGCTCCCGCGTCGCAATGGAGGCGCCCCGAAGCGCCGCAGGACACGTCCAGGCCGGAGGCAGGAGGCGGAGGAAGCGAACCCAACGTTTCTGATACTTCCAACAATTTCCCAATATGGGTCTCAACGTACTTTCTTCAGTTGATTGCAGGAGAAGTATGTTTTTATGATTTTTGTTTTTGCATGTAATTGAGTTTCTACCTTTATTGCCTACCTTTTTTATGAATTGCCGGGATAGAAAAATTATGCCAGTGCACGTAAAAGTGACACGTCTATTTTTATTATTATTATTATTATTATTATTATTATTATTATTATTATTATTATTATTATTATTATTATTATTATTTGTCAAGAGATATCTCAGAAAATGACTTCATCTTGAGCAATGTCGTTTATTTCGTGGCCAAATACTTTTTTCTCTATATACCATCTGCCTTATAAAAGAAGGTATCTTGAAAAAAATCTTTTTGGGAAAATAAACTATTTTCGAATTTGTTTTACTATTTATTCACAAAAAATAAAATATCTTGATGAAATTATTTGTCGTAAAAATAAATGAATTTCTGACCACATTTCTTCATTGTATTAAAAATGACAGTTTTGACAGGAGTGTCTCTGGAGTCACACCACTATCCCGTATCCTGGAGACCTACTGACTACACCTTTAACCTGAAAAGTCTACATCCGCTCGTGGTGACTGTATCCTATTATTACTAACTCATCCCTTAACCTAAGGACCATCCGATACCTTTACAAATCATTATTACTCCCTACCATGACATGTGCAGACCCGATATGGGGCGGTACACCCCGCCAACAGTAAAACATATCCAAACCCTACAAGAGTAAATCCTCCGCATAGCCTTAAATGGTCCATGGTGAATTTAAAATGCACAAATTCACAAAGACTGAATTTCCCTCCAGTCACCCAGCCCATCGTCCGCCTCACTAAAATATTCTTCAACAAGCTTCATCACCTCCCTTCCAACCCACATTGTCTCCAGGCAAAAACTCACAGTAACCGCATCCCTTCCAGATTCCGCCCCCTGGAACTCCGTTTCATTGTCCTCTACATCCCAAGCTCCCAATCTCTTCCATTCCACCAACCACTAAGTGAACCTCGCGTAGAGGGGTTATCATCCCTCTTATTGAATTATTGTGTACCTTTGTACCGAATTGTAAATCATCATTTCTGTAAAATGGCTATGTACGCTGTACGAAAAGAGTGAGAAATTAGAATTATTTCAACCGTTGATTACGCCATATTTGGCCTATTTTAGGAAAGGAGAGGAATACTTTAATACAACGTACAATAATTTTTCGCATATTATGTGTTAATGTTTTAAATTCATTCAAGTGCAGTATTTGTAATTTAAACATTACCACATTAAAACACCGTAATAGAGCTGTGTTGGCGATCGAGGTACGCAGATGCTAATGAGACGTCGGGACAAGACAGAAAAGTATTATTTCTTAGAAAAAAGGGATACAAATGGCAATGGATGCACCAAGACAAACAGTGCCAGAATTGCCGCTGACTGCAGCGACCACGGCAGGGATTTGAGTCCCAACGCTGGAGGATGTATCAACTTCAACGCCGAATGCAGGCGCTGTCTGGAGGAGAATTCCAGCGACCGGGTGCTGTGATAGGTAGTTTTCCGTGGTTTCACGGTATCAATATCAGGCGAATATCAGAGCAGTGCCTTAACAAACGGGCCATGAATCGTACGCGATATTTCCTACCTCTTCCTTGTCCTTCCCTCCCCCTTACAAACACGTACAAGCACTACACTCCCACACATGCCGTGAGACCGGTCGGGAGCTTAGAGCTTCCTCCGACGGGTCGGCGCTTCGCTGGAGGAGATACCTGGGGTGGGGTAATGTCTGACCACCGTCTTGAAGGCCAGCGCCGGGTCTCACCACACAGCTGGAGGGAAAGACCGCTTTCTCCCGGGGGAAAACATTGAATTGAATTAATGCCTTATTTTACGTGGCGAGTCTCAGGCCATTAGGCCTGCTCTTCCGTCTGACCACGCAAATTTCGCTACGCTCCTTTCACCAACTAGCGGAGAAAGGAGGTATTTCTTGGGCGAGAAACAGGCGATTTGAATTTGGCTCAGAGGCGTCATTTAGGCTTGAGGATCTTTTACATGCAAGTAAATCTACTAACATGGGACAGCCGGCTTTACTTCCCCTCTGAAGGAAGGCGTACGAAGGATTTTTTCGCCCTTAAAAATCCACGGCTTCGATCGTGTTTGAACCCGCCAACTTGGGTACAACAGTCCGAAACGCTAACCGTTACACCATCGACGCGCGAACATTCACTACACGAACGGGATTAGTGACCTTAGCAGTTGACGCGCCGGAAACATCAATCAATGTACTATGATGTGGATTACGTAAGTTGAATAAAGTGTTGAATCCTCCATCTACTTAGGTTGTTTAATGTTACTACTTGCAGATGACACAGTAGGAGGGATAACACAGTAGGAGAAACGAGTGCGAGGATCCCCAGCCGCTCCGCGAGATGTAGGGCGGAAACGCTAGCGGACGATTCGTGAGGGCACTATCGAACCGGAAGGAGACGGGGGTCGCGCCGGGGGCCGCGCGACGGGGCGAGGGGGGCGGGAGTCTCATTCCGGAGCAATTGCGGCTCCGCGGGAGGCGTCCCCCCCTCCCCCCCTCCCTCGCTCCAGGCACGCGCACGGCCAGCGACGGAGGGGCAGGGGAAGCAGGGCTGCAGAAACACAAAAACAGCCCCAGGGAAGAGAGACTGGAGGAAGAAAGGAGGCGGCAGGCAAAATGACACATCGCCTACGTAGCAGCTACTACCTCTACGCCGACCTGCGGACCTCCGTAAGAGCGGACAGACCTAAACGGTAGAGCAGCGAAGTAGAAACTAAATGGAGGATTTGGTGAGATGAATGACATTGTGGAATGGGAAACGGGATAGGTTCGAGGAGGAGAAATGACCGAGGCAGAATGGAATGGAGGGGTGGGGAGGTGGGAAGTGGAGTGGAAGGGCGCGATGAAAGCGACGGGGCGGAAGAGGCGACTGAAGGCTTCTCCGAGGGCGACGACCTCTGAGCTCCTCCTCTCGACAGCTGAATGGCGCTGCTTCGTGCTCCACTGCGCCGCGCTCCACTGCGTCAACCGCGGTGCTGCAACAAACCATTTCATTCTTTTTCGGGTCTGAAATAAGAGAAATATCAAAGTACATATTTATTTTACAATAAGTGAATAATTTTTCCTGAAGAGAAACTAGCCTCGTTATCAAACCAGTCATCATTAATACAAAATATTATATCCACCTTTTGTCCTTTCTGGTTATGTGAAAGTATCTCATATCCCGATTCATTCAGCTGTCATAAATATGATCATAATTACACAAATATGCAAATACAAAAACGCAGACCTCAATGATAGCTACACTCTCAAAAATACTACGGAAATGTCTAAACTGTATGAGTAGGTATTTCCTATATAATATACTAAATAAGTAAGATATAGAGTATTGAAAGAAGAGATTGAAGAATATTGAATTGAACTAGAATATTGAATTCTAGTCCACAAGAAAAGAAATGCTTATACAATGATTCACGTATTCAACGAAGTTTAATATAATAAAAAAGCTATAGACATGTTTCTTCTCAAATAAACAATACGCGCACGTCTTTCGTTTGGCAGATTTTACCAACACATCCAAGAGTCTCATGAAGGAAATAGAAATACTGCAATAACTGCAATAAAGAAATGCTTATACAATGATTCACGTATTCAACGAAGTTTAATATAATAAAAAAGCTATAGACATGTTTCTTCTCAAATAAACAATACGCGCACGTCTTTCGTTTGGCAGATTTTACCAACACATCCAAGAGTCTCATGAAGGAAATAGAAATGCTGCAATAACTACACCAAGCAGAGCATAAACGGTGGCACTATACTTATTGTAGTTTCTAGATGAAAACAGTAAAGATATTTTGCTTCGTACAGCAACAAATATCACTTACATCTCATTAAATTCCACATAATCATTATTTAGAATAATTAGCGCACATGAAAAATTCTACTTAATCGAATATATAGTTAATAATTAACAAAGTAGCAATCTAATAAACATTATTTTCAGCTTACACTTTAGAAAAAATATTTTTTTCAACAGAAGAAGTACTCAAAGAACATTATAACATTCTTGCTTGTGCGTTTATGAATTATAAAATCAATATCGAATCAAGACCAATCTTTCAAAACCGAAATTCAATACCGGAAAAAGTAATTTAAAAACCTGACATTTCCAATCATTTCCTGTATCTAAATTAAAAAGGAACATCGTAAATATCGTAGTGTCTTTCTGCAGAAGGGGTATTATCTTAGAGTTTGTTTTCAAAACATGATTTTAAATGACTATTTTTAAACCCTATGAGATAAAAGGTCATTTTTACATTTGGCAATACTTGTTTACGTAACGAGTGCAGAAGAGAGACTTGGACCTGCGAATGAAATGCTGAGGTGAGTAAGCAGAGAAAATCGTTTGTCGTTTGAGGTGCGTACCTTATTTTCTTTTAGTAGGAGTTCATGGGAAGATGCAAAAATATTTACTTGGGATAATGCTCAGCATGCGACATGGCAATGTTGATTGATGTTCCTCCAGTGCTTTGTTTACTTTGCAGTGCCCATGTGTTCCATATTGTCAATTGTACTTTGTGCGACAGACTTTATTTTTCATGCCCCAACAAGCTGAATTTATTAGGCACTACGAATTTAGGGTATTTTTTTGAAATTTAAAAACCGGCATTAACGCGATAGTGATAGTTCTTAATATTCACCCGGCAATAATTTCGTTTAATGTAAAGGACAAAATTCATACCCTGTTCTAGAAAGACGAAAAGTTTGTGCTACCTACAGAATCAACATTTTAAGACAAACAAATATTTTTTATAATTTGAGAAACTTCCCATCGTCAATGTTCATTATATTGCTAAGCTTATTCTGGAAGAAAGTCATGTTATAAGCCACGAGAAATCAATCAATCATGGAGAAGTTCACATTTAAATAAAATACACATAAAGGGTACAGGAATGTGCTTCTCGATTATATCCAATGCCATTAACACATTATATGTTTTTATTGCTAACGTTTCTCCGCAGTAACTTTATACATTATTTATTTTTAATTGGTATGTCATTGCTTGTTATTGCCTTTACTAGGAACTCGATATACACTGCATAATTTACCTGCATCGAGAGTTTCGTAGTTACGATGGAATATGAAAAGGTGCTACATGTTCTGTTATGGAGGGAATTATGATAGGGAATTAAGAAAGGGAATTACAGGAGTAAAAGATGTACAGACAAACCGAGTCAAGTTAGCATCTACTTAATTAGTAAATAATGAATCTTAATCAATAATATTAGGTAAAACAAAATCAAGTGTGTACCCCGGGCGTTAACTGGCTCTAATGATCTCGGAGCAAAGGCCCTCGACACTGTCGCCGCGTCGTTAGAACGCTTATAAAGAAGTTGTATCTTGACATTCTAATTGAATGCTGATGAATGTTGTTAAGGTGACGGCCAGCCCGAGAACATCGGCTACGGCTACCAGAAGTCGGCGGCGGCGGGCGGCGGCGGGGCGGAGGCGGCGGGCGGCGGGCGCGCGCTCGAGCGCCTGCTGCTGGAGTTCGTGGAGGCGGGCGGCGGGGCGGCGCCGCCGGGGGAGAAGCGCGGGGGCGGCGCGCCGTCCGTGTTCCGCGAGCGCGCGGCGCTGCGCGAGCCGCTGGTGCGCATGCGCCGCCCCGTGCGCCTGCAGCCGCTGTCCAGCTTCCGCGAGCGCGCGGCGCTCGAGGCCTTCGACGCCGACAAGCGCGGCCGCCCGCTCGAGCTGGCGCGCGAGCTGCAGGCCGAGCAGGAGGCCGAGGTGAGCGGAGCATTGCGCCTCAGGGGAGTGCAACTGAAGAGCATGAAAGTCCTTTGCCTCAGTAGGGAGTTTTAGCGCCAGGCGTAAGGAGATATCCTTAAACTCTATTGATCACGTGACTAACGCCTTCATAAGGTCGTAATGAACAACGTTCATAAGAGTTTTAGCATTGCGACATTGCGTTATGCATTATAACAAAGGAAGCATTTCAAGCGTTGAACAGAGAAATTGCATAATTTATCAAAGAGTGTAGGCTAGTGGTGAGACATTTAAAACACGTTACGAGTCAACAGACCAGCAAATACACATTGTGCATGGAGTTTTAGATTTTGAATCTGCTTTTCTTGAAAATATAGGAAGTACCTTAAAACAGCGTTCGTTATGAGCTTAAGACATAACCTATCCCGAAGATATGATTTGAACTTCTTTTTCGCGAATTTCTTTCCTGTCACCTCTCCTACATATCCCGTTAATTTTTGCCAGCTTTGTGGACTGCGTAAGGAATAATTGTAACTGCCTTACATACGAGAAATGGTTTATTAGAGTTGGAAAAAAACTTTTCCTGTTTTTCGGCGGCCATTTTGCCGCTTGTAAGGTGACCGTAGAGACTCCCACAGGCGTGCACTATTTATGAAGGTATAAGATCGTACCTTAGGCCTAAGGCAAGACGTTATGACTTCAAGGTCTGTCACGTGACTGTTAGTGCATAACGCCGCTACCTTACGCGTGGCGCTAAAACTCCCTAGTCTGGCAAAGGTCGAGAACTTCCATCTCTAATGCCCCGAGTAGTGCACACCCAATAGTCTCTGTAAAGCAAAATTAACATTTGACAGCAAATGGCAGCGTAATTCAGTAAACTTTTTAGCAAATTCCACATCGTTTTATTTCGGTTGATGAGACACATTTTGCCTTGTAACTCAATTTTAGTCCGAAGAGAAATAATCGCGAGTTATAGCTGGGATGAGTAGCGAACGAATGAATTCATAAATAGCGAGTTGAATTTACGTGGGTATCGAGTCTGAGCACGTGCAAACACGAACGTACAGGACGTGGGGATACCCTCAACCTCAGGGTAGGGCGTTAATGAAGCGTGTGTATTGTCTTTCTACAAAGTGATCTTTGTGTGTGTGTGGCGCCGCGCAGCAGGCCCTGGTGGAGAGAGAACGCGAGGAAGCCGAGGAGGAGGAGCACGAGCGGGAGGAGGAGGAGGAGGAGGCGGAGCGGAGGCAGCGCGAGGAGGAGGAGGAGCGCGAGGACGAGTACCTGGACCTGCTGCAGGGCCTCTGGCGCAAGTACCGCCAGGCCAACCCCGACGTGCGCCGCATTGAGGACCTCAGCCCCGAGGACTTGCAGGAGCTGCTCGCGGGGATAGGTGAGGGCGCCACTCAAACAGCTACTGTTATTCATTAAGAACAAAATACCCAACACAACAACGTCGCTGAGATACTAATATGGATACTTTTAGGGTTTCATAATACAGAACATAATACGCCTTAATGGGTTATTTAATATGTCTATTTTCGTATGTCAGAGAAAACAATTAAGTATTACGTTAAATTGGAGGGCTTGGGGTAGTTACAAGACTGGCCTCACCAGTAACAATAAACTTTGAACTTTCAATAAACGTTAATAGTTTGATTTTGAACGAAATGTATCTATTCTTATAACTGCCTTATTCCCCTCATAATAAGAAATCATATAGAGTAACAAGACAAGCCTCAGTTTCACCAAAATCGAAATTTTGACATTTACGAATAGCGGGAGGCTTGTCGCTTATCTTGTTACTTCTCTGAGCTTTTCAATTTATTAGCGAGGAATATTGAAAACTTCAACTCATGTCTGTCAAGTTGATTTTTGGGTTAATTTCTGTAGGATATGTCGCTCTCTCCCTGAAAATAGATCATTTGCATCTTCGGTGGTAAAAATTCATCGATTGGTTTAAAAGCCGTAAACAAATGTGGGAATAAAGTCCATGGGAAAACATTTCGCGCAGTCGGGTAAAATGGAAAACAAAAATAACGAAAACTACAAAGTGTTAGGAAATTCAAATAACTTCACGTGACAAATTCGTTGCCAACACGGACAGTATTTTTTTTACAATAATGTCAATATCCAGTATTTTAAAAAGTATTCATATTTTAATTTGACCACAGTGGTTTTCAATTAATATGAAATATACTTATATTATTATTGTTTTATTATTTTCCGATAAATGTATCCAAGTGAATTCAATCATCTTACGATTGCTTATATTTTGTTCATCTCTAAATAACTGAAATTGAGAGAATGCTCTGTCAGGCACTAAAAATAAATTTCTTACAATATGTATGACAAGTATTCTTCCCAGTCTTTCACTTTCCAATTGTCAAAAAACAATTAGTGTGTAAAACATACGTTTGTGCAGTATTGTGTTCGGATGATATTAATTTCTGTAAATAAGAATCTGCTCTGTTACAGCACTATTAGAAAGTTTGCAGATAATTAAACAGTACAGTCAAATAAGTTAATTTGTTTAAAATATTTTAAATAAATATTATAAATTACCATGCAGTTGACGAAAGAACGCATAAAAGCCCTGAGCGTAATTTTAACACACTTGTTCATTTCATTTCATTCAGAACATGAAAAGCACTTTCAGCGCAAACAAAAACAGGTTCCTTTGTACATTAAAAATAGCTTTTAAAAATGTATTAACAACACGCAGCGCGTTGGTGTAATATCTTTAATTCAGAACAGTAAATTGAATATGCACATCATTAGGATTTGTGTATTTTTAATTTTATTTTCATGAAGGAACGACATTCGAAAAAACAACGTAAAACTAGTAATCCAAAATGTCTACAGTTCAAATAATTTTGCAACTTCTTCCGTTTCGAATAATACTAAACTTTAACGAGAAAAAGTTGAGAATCTACTCGGTCTTAGGAATACTTAAGCATTTGAAATTCAACAGTGAATCAGCTACGTCTTCAAAGCTTCCAACACTCCCGTCTTAGTCCTGGACTGAACTCCATCCTAGGATGGCTGGGTGTCACGACCCAAGAGGTCAGATCGCTCTCCTGCCACATCAGCGACCAGGATTCAATTCTCTCGCGATCCACGTGAAGTTTACGGTGGAGGAAGCGGGTTCACGGCAGTTTTTCTGTTCCCTTTTCCTCTCTTGTTTCGCATCCAGGTCCGCCCATCAGCCCCCCTCAAGTGGTACCCCTGTTCGCAGCGGATGCGGACGTGGACGAGCAGCTGCTGGCGCACGACGGCCCGGCCAAGCGGCAGTACGGCGGCTTCGACTACTTCAACAACGCGGGCGCGCTGGGCGGGTGGCAGGCGGGCGGCATGTACCGCAAGCGCGGCAAGCAGCGCCTGGAGCAGGCGGGCGGCGCCGGCGCGGGCGCGGGCTTCCTGTACGCGCTCAAGTTCGCGTCGCCCGCGGCGCAGCGCGACGCGCTGGAGGCGCTGGCGGACGACGACGACGCCGAGGCCGGCGGCGAGCGCGACGAGGACGTGGCGCGCCTCGCCGCCGCCGCAGCCGCCGCAGCCGCCGCGCCCGTCGGTGAGCAGCCTTGGAGCGGGCTTGCGGTGGCCTCTGCCCAACACAACTGGCGTTCGGTCCCGACGGTGGTTCCCATTGTCAGGGGGGAATTCTAGGGCTAGTTACTCTCTTCGATAGGGTTCCGTGGTTCCTCCCGTCAACACCAGGATAATGCAGGAGCAGAAGATTAATGACTGAGATTTCCGTGGTCGCCAATGGTCATTAATCTCGTGTGGAGATAATTTTATCCCGGGGCGTTGTTCCTCCACGTGGAAAGTGAGATCCAGGAGCGGTCTACACGTGGGTTTGTGGGCGATTTCCCCATCCACGTATATCCCCCAAGCGGGGCAGTGCCCCAGCCGAGTCAATGTCTTAGCTCCCGTTGTCAGTGGTAGCGTAGTGCTTTCAAGTGCAGGAGGGTGGGTGGCAGGCGGGCGGCACGTACCGCAATCGCAGCAAGCAACGCCTGGAGCAGTCCCTGTGTGTCAGTAAGGGGAGGGGAGGGAAAGAGAGTCCGAAATGGAAGAAATGACCGCGCGTGGTCCGAATCCTGTTCCTTAGGATAATGCATCGGCATTCCCCTGGTATTGATCGGGGGACTACCGATCAGAGCAGTCGACTGTTAGAAGCCTCCTCCAGACAATGGCTTAATTCGACCTACCAAGTTCGTAGCTAGCATAAAAAATCCGCCACCATCGGGACTCGAACTACCTGACCTTCTGGTGAGAGTCTCTGCAGAGAAAGCGGCAATTCTAGTTCTGAGATATCGGAGACGGTAGCAGTTGGCAGTGAGTGGCTTTGTTTAAGTTAACGCTCGATCATTTTGAATGATCCGTCCTTATTTACGTTAAAGGCACAGGTTTATGCTGGCACGTCTACGTTAATGTTTCATTGTGTATGACTTCAAGGGAGAATTACGAACACAACCCACATTCTTTATGTGGTGTAAGTAAAAAATGTATGGTGAACTATGTATAAATTCTTATTTCTCGTATTTTCCTGATTTTAAATTTTCTACCCACTACGTAGTGTTACTATCCAGAGGATTCTGGAAGTAATTTATTTGCAAATAAACAGTTTAATCATGCCCAAAAGTTGACATAGAAAGGTAGAGGCATGTAGTCAACAATTTATTTTTATTCTAGGGTAAGATGTTAATCTCAACGGAAAAACATGCGTATAATATGTTATATTTTATTTAAACTCATTCGTTCTTAATAATAAAAACCTAGATCACTTAAACACTACAATTCATGGAAATTACTTCTTTTCTGTGGCTAAAGTTTGAAAACTACTAGTAATAGTGCTACTTACGTGCGATCTATTTGATCCGCAAAATAATCAATTTAAACGCTGTGAGAAGCCTGGCAACCTTTCCTATTAAACTAACTGGACAATTTTCTGAGAAAGGGAAGTTTTCTGGGTCGACTTTAAAAATGTAGGTTATTAAGGGTAGATTGGTATAATAAAGATTAATTTAGGGAAACAGCATGATATACTCGATTGACCATTAAAGAAAATAGAGAATGTGCAACTCGGTTTTGCTATTTTTTTCTGCAGAGATGCCAATAGAATTTGGAATACTTCTTGTACGAAACTTTGGTTTTAGTACTTCCATAATATGTATTTGAATTATATCCCCCCCCTGCCGAAAAGACAGCGATATGGTACACAGCAGGTACTAGTAAAAGTAAAGTACTTGGAGAATGATAAATATTTTGTAAAATAACATTAATGATAATGGAGAAGTATTTGCCATTGGTATTCCAATTCTGGTACATGATTTGGAAACGGTTGTGTCTTTCTCGCTTGCTCAGTAAAATTCACTCGGGTTTAATTCAAGTCTACTTCGAGGAAGGGGGATTGTAAAGTATTTGGTAAATATTTGCATGCAAGAGAGATTGAAATGTACTTTCATAACATTTCTCGATGTAATGAATATGTCTCCCTAGAGTAATTCAAACATAATAAATGTAATTACGAATATGGCTTGTTAATTAAATCTTCCTAATGGAAGAGATGTGACAATTTTCATTCAGCCACGGACGTTGACGTATGTTAGCGTTTACTCGGGACAATCCGAAATAATGGATAAGCGCAGGCCTGACGTGAGTCCAGCATAGCAAAATGAAATTTTCCAGCGCAAGTGCTCTTCGCCAGGTTTGCTCGAGCGTGGGACAGAGGGACTTCATTATTAACACACGAAATAAAGGCGAAACAGTAGACCCAAAATGAGAAATTTAACATAAAGGCTGAAGAGAATGAGGGTTGAAAGACACACTTTTAAATACTGCTGCCGTACCTTGCTTACTTTTCTGTTACCTTTGGAAGTGATGAAAAAATAGATATCTTTCCTCCCACACCAGAGCGAAGAGCACTTTTCTGGAAGCTTGAAAGATTTCATCTACACCAATTAATTTTTTCCTTTATACTTCATTAATGCAAATAAATTTAAATTGACGAGCGAGAACTCTATTTTTAAAGCAGAATTGTGTTTCTGTAGTTGTTATTAACCATCCCCGGTGCAGCAGAATACAGCGACTTCGGTTGACAGTTGTGAATATTAATTATTAGTATTATTATTTCTATATTAACCTAGTAACTTTTTAATTTAATAGTTCAAATTGTTACATATTTATTAATTCTTAATAAAATTTCTTCAAAAAACTTATGGTTTAAACTATATTTATTAATTCCTCCCATTTGCATTATTCGTGCTAAGTAAGATAATTATCATTACATAATGGCCGAATAAAGGTCTGTGCCAATACGCTGGAACATTGTCACTACATCCCGTGAGGAGTATGTCACAAAAGGAAGGGGATGGGTGTGTTTATTAATGCACTGCATAACATGATATAGAGAATGTTATGAAGCCATTTACAAATGAGCCATCTGTGGACGAACGCACTGAAAGTGAGTGCATAGACGCAACTTGCAGTAGCTGACAAAGCGGTGCCTGGTTGAAGTAGTCTCTGTATGATTTGTCCTGGTTCGTGTGAAGGTGGCATGCCCTTGTTTGTGCGTGCGCAGGCAGCGGCGGCCGGCGGCTGACGCCGGTGGAGTGGGAGCGCGCGGCGGCGGCGGAGGCGGCGGCCGAGGCGGCGGAGGACGCGTTCGGCGCGGGCGCGGCGGAGGAGTACCAGCGGCTGCTGGCGGCGGCGGGGGCGGGGGCGGGGGCCGAGGCGCCCCCCGTGCTGCGCAAGCGCACGCGCGCCGCCCCGCGCCAGCGCATGCTGTACGACGGCATCCCGGTGCGCAAGCGCTTCCCGGTCACCAAGCGCTCGTCCGACTTCTACGCCAACCCGCCGCTCATGCACCGCCGCGCCTCCGCGCCGCCCGGCGCGCCCCAGGACGAGCGCCGGCGCAAGAAGGACGCCGGCGCCGGCGCCGGCGCCGCCACCGACCCCAAGGTCAGCCACGCCCCCGCCCACGCAGCGAGGTCCAATTCAGCGGCTGTCTGGTCGATACTTTTCTAAGATTTCTCCTAACAACACTAGCCGAAGCAGTACTCTAACAAACGGGCTAAGAACGGCGCGCGATCTTTCCTTCTCTTTCGTTGTCCTTTCTTCACCCCTTACTTACACACACTTGCTCTGACATGCACTACTCTTCCACACATGTAGGGAGATCGGTTGAGTCCCGTTGGAGTGGGATACCTGGTTGCGAAAAGTCCCCGCAAGCCTTCGTAGACGATCGCCAAATGTCGCCAGCCAGTAGCCAGAAGATCGCCGCTACCTCTCGCATGCACTACGCGTACGGGAATAATGACCTTAGCAGTTAACGCGCCCGGACCAGTCAATCAAAACCATCCACAGCTGGTAATCACACAAAGCAGCCACACCGCTCCGGTTTCGGTGAAAATTATTCACAAAGCATAATATCAATCCTACTGTAGAAGTGGCCACAATGCATTTTGTCAGTGATGTCACTATTACTTGGACAGTGAAGTTCTTCCAGGGGGCAATCCCGAAGTAAAGGCGGCGTGGCCAGTAACCCCGAGTTGACATAAGAGGTGCACACAAGACATTCAATCAACCCATTATATTTCGCCCTCACGGCTCTAAAAGTAATATCGTTTTTCCCAGAAACATTCGTTCCTTTGCGACAAAATATAGTGTCTGAAAATGCCGGACTTCAAGGGTAATACCGGTATTGCAGTTTAAAGACACGCCATATCCCCACTTATCTTCTAGGAATCTAGCAATTACAATAAAATGATCTCCACAGTACGTGTCCATGTCTGCCATCGATATCGTATCAGTAGGATTCATGTGAAGCAGGTATAGGCACCATCACTGATTGCAAAATTAATCAAAATGACACATATCATTCGGCTATGTAAATATCTTGTTACTACTATAGTCACATATAAGTAACAGCCACTGCCTCGTATATCTCAGTGTAAAAAGTTTCTTCAAATAGATTATTGCGAAACTTTTGAATTTTCAGATTGATTAGGAATTTGTAATTAATGCTGGTGACCCAATTAATAGAGTCCCACAAAATGGGCATAACAGAACTTTTTGAGAACTCACAGAAATTCCATTATCACGCTGAAGCTCGCATTACAAACAAATGACCTTTTCTCTGCCAGCAGTGTCACATCAAAATAAAACGTTTGAAGCGAGCACTGGCGCTTATTCAAACTTTGAATGAGCCAAGGAGTCTCTCGCCTACTGGTACGCCCGAAAACCACACTATCACAAAGACCACAACGGTATCAGTCTCACAATGGAGTCACTTCAGCTACTATGCAGCTAGCAATAGCGTTTGAAACAAATAACAGTATCCCTCAGATGACAAAAGAACAGAATCAGTTAGATAGCAATATGATATGGTTGTCATTTGCATGGTCATTTCACTTTGTCACAACATAAAATTAATGTCTATGCCAAAAGTCATTGTTCTAAAGTGAAAAGAAAAAATGACATTTCAATAAAATTCGCCTCTTCTAATTACCTTGGCATTCAAATACCTATAGGTTGGTATAGCGGTAGCAGCATAATCATTGAATCATTAATAGGAAGTTTTATCTCATTTATAAAGTCTTGACCTCATGCCCTAAAATCACGAGACATTCGACATTAGAACGTCATTGCGCGAGAGTTCCAAAGCGTTTTAGCTCGCGGGCGGCATACCTTACAACCACTACAACAATATAAGTTCGTTAAGAGCAAAAAGAGGACGTAACAAACCACTACATCATGTTAATATTAGTTGTGTTTCATACAGGTGATATTTCTTTAACTAGCGGATAAAGAATGTATTGCTACCGACCGATTTTAGCTGACATTGCTGCTGTCTCTGTAGCGGCTCTGGTGATAGGTTTGAGTCCGGGGGCATTCGATTCTTGCTACATAAGTGGGAGAAATTCAGCCGCGGAGGCTGGAGAACAAATGCAGCGCTCGTCTGCTACGAGTTCTCATCCGTGGTTTCCCCGACCACCGCGAGGCGAACACCGGAGCAACTCCCTAGCAAAGGAACCGCGGACCGCGCGCAATCATGCTTTCCTCCTCCTTGCCTTATCCTCTGCCCTTACACACACATGGACAGTTACATGCATTACATCACCGAACATGTCGGCAGACCAGCCGGAAGTTTTGAGCTTGTCACGGCAGATGTGGTGCTTTTTTCCTCGGGGAGATACCGGTGGAAGGAAATTCTCCGCCATCCCACGTATAGGTCGGCACGGATCTCAATCTCATGGGCCATCATATGGATATTTATA
This sequence comes from Gryllus longicercus, assembly GCA_038098605.1. NCBI lineage: Eukaryota > Metazoa > Arthropoda > Insecta > Orthoptera > Gryllidae > Gryllus > Gryllus longicercus. Next base: position 408,332 of record JAZDUA010000696.1, read on the forward strand.
CTATTCATTTCTGCAAAAATCTTACATACTCCTGCAGCGTTTTACGCGACACGGCATCAATTTGGGACAGATTTGTGCGATATTAACCTTGCATCCCTGCGTTATGAAGAGAAGCGTGAAGGCCATACCTTTCACCTAGGGTTCATAAGTGCAAGTCTAACGGGAGTCAGCTGACTCGTAGTACTTCAGGTCAAGACGTTACAAACGTGCTGAAACTCCCTAGTACCACTGGCCCCAGTAAAAGCCACAAAATGGGGTACGTGAAAGGACATGTTATGAAGTGTCTTTATTTTTTAAATGTATTTCCTCTCGTAATAATTTCCTCCATTCTAAAGTTCATCACTCTTGGAAAAGATTCATAGAAATGCTTTACACTCAAAATAGAAAAATGCCGTTTATTTATATAATCGTCACTCCATAAATATGGATATTTTGAGAATTAATGCACTTCATGTCAGATTTGAAAATATATTTTGGTACGATTATAGCAGACAAGAATAAAACCGTGCATTCAAATAACATAATTAAAATACATGCATGACACAATAGACAAATTAAAAGCACAAGTAAAGAATTAAAAATGATTAGTTTCAGCACTACGTTCATTTGGGATGAAATGAGCAAACACGCTTTTCCAAAAGCACGTCAGTTCGTGCGTGCATCGCCCGTTGCCCTCCGACAAAGCCAAGTTGAAAAATGAGTCTGCGCTCGCGGCCTCTGAATTAAACGGAGGACATCAACGCACAGAACGCATTTCCATTCTGTATAATTACATTTCACCAATTAGAAACACAATTTACATCTAAACTCTACGTACTATTCGAGTGAAGCAAACTCTAAATTACGTTGCATGTCTAAAGGGACTTTCGGAACGGAATGCTTTCAATTGAAACGTCAGTGTTTACCTCATCAGACCATCGGACCAGCGACACTGTTCAACCAATTGCTTCATCGGCCTCAATGCCTTTGCGTTGGTGTGCAGGTCGAACCAGCCAATGAAGCGTGTTGCTGGGCGATTTGACGATATTGCCTCACGGTCACAGGTTCGCATGCTAATGTGTGGCAGCAAATTGACTAGAGTGGAAATTGCAGTTTCATCAAATAACCTGTGTGAATGAAAACATATGCCACAGATGGTGCTTTCAATGACTTCCGTTCCTGCAAAGCAAATAATGAAACAAAAGCACAATCACTTCTATCGATAGACAAAATCTCTTCAATCATCTCTCTAGTTCAAAATTACAACTTTTTGTACGCTTACAGAATTCGAAAAACATTGAACTGCTCTGAAATTATTGCTGAAAATGAAGTAGGTGGATGATTATATTCTTTCTCAAAACTGTTCCCAGATTATATCCAGTTTTTTATTGTATTCATATAGGAAAATGTTATTTTCAACATTGGAAACGCTCTTCTTTCATACAAATATATTTATGTAAAGTCTACTTATTCTCAAGAAACGAACACTTTCATTGCAACACATCAATGGACATTGCATTTCCTTTTTATTATGGAGGGAACCGAAGAATATCAAATATAGACTTAATGGTAGGGCACATCATATTATAAAGATTAGAATTCATTAAAACGGACTGTTTAATGAGGTAATCTCTAATTGTACGTCTACTGTATTGCAAAGTATAACATCCAGATACGCTGAGGCATACTTTGCATGTGTAGACTACTGAACGATGCTGCGCCAGCAAATGTGCAATATGATAATCAATAGCTAGTGTTACGAATTTCAGGAAATCATATTTTCCTTCCGAATAGCAATGTCACAAGCCAGTTCATGCCGTCATAACGGTGGGTAAATTTCCTGTAAACTCAGAAAATTGTCACGCCGCGTTCCGCGTACATCAAATCCGAATTCGACAGGGGCGTAGCGCCCATGGAGTGAGGTGTTACATGCCCTAACAATATCATTTTTATTTTAAAGTAATTGTAAATTGCCCATTTGTTATTTTATTTTTGTATTACGTTTTGTTCCATTCATATTTCACACATCGCGCCGTTGAGGATTCGATTCTTCACGTGGATGAACGACTCGCTCTGAAGTGCCGCCTCGCCTGCGCTGTGAATCAGACGTACAGCGATTCATTACGTCCAGCGCACTTATGAAATAGCTATCGCGTTACGAAACTTCATTGTTTTCTTCGGTGTTTATCGGAGAACAAGATTAATTTATGAGCAGTTTAGTTTTATTTAACTTTATTACCTTATTTTAATGCATGTAACACCTACATATTTGTACCCAATTTGAGTTTGGGATGTGTCCGAACAATCCACATCTGTTACGTGGAATGGCGAGTACAATGCGATCCACGTTTGATTATTTAATTATGAAATCGTATTGTTGTGCCGTGGAATAGTTAAAAACAAGTATACAGACTATAACATTCTCTGAAAAGGAAAGTATAATTAAAGAAGGTCCAAAAACAACTCTCAGTAGCATTACAAACAATAAAAAATGATTGACATTTTAATAAAATTGATGAGCAAGTATTATGGATTTGCCATCGTAAAGGTCTTAAAAACGATTTTGGTGATCTATTTTCAAACGAAAAAAGGTGTTAAATTTCAATAGTTTTACAGTTTTAAATTATGTTTACAAAGCTCTGAAGACACACAGAAAAATTTCGAACACTGGTGACTGAGGAATATTTAGGAGTTTTTCTTTTTATCGGGTTACATACTCTAAGCCAAAAATCAGGCTACTGGAATTAGCTGTTTTCAGAGGAAACGAAATGGGGAAGGGAATGTATGTATTATTCGTTCTGCCATTAATACGGTATGATACTGTGGGAATATTGATGACAGGAAAGAGAAGAGAGAGAGAGAGAGAGAGAGAGAGAGAGAGAGAGAGAGAGAGAGAGAGAGAGAGAATGAGAAAGAGAGAGAGAGAGGACAAAACGAAAATTTGTAATGGGAATTTAGACAAATTTTAATTACATTACTAAATGAGAAATCTATTGTCATTCATTTGTAGTCATTCTAGGCTTGGTTTCACAGAAATTGTAACTTTGACTTTTGCCCACTATGAGATTTGTCCAAATATAGGCCCGCTCAGGTGGCTCAGGACATCAGATTGATGTCAGAGGCACTCGAGACTGGCTAGATAGATACGTAGATTTCAGTCGTCGTCTCGAGGAGCATTCTATCACACATACTTACAGACGCGACACTACCACACATGCCGGGAGACAAACTCTAGACCCAGCGGGGAAGACAACCGCCACCACCCGCGATAGAGCAGGCACTACACTTACGGGACTGATGACCTTAGCCGTTTACGCACCCGGAATCACTAATCAATCACTCCATCGAAATGCAGTGTTTGGTGTTTGGTGTTTGGTGTTGCCCTAGCCTGGTCGCCTGTTGCGCAGGTGGCGAACGAGCTGACGCAGATCTTCGGCTCTGAGCTGCGCGAGGGCGACGCGGAGGGCGAGGGCGGCGCGGGGGCGGCGGCGACGACGGCGGCGCCGGCGCCCGCGCCCAGCAGCCCGGCGGGCGGCGCCGCCCCGCCCAGCGCCGTGCCCGCCCCGGCGGCCGGCAGCCCCGCCCCGCCCACGGCGTCGCCCGGCCACGGCCACGCGCACGGCGCGCGCAACGGCAGCCGCGAGCTCACCCCCGACGAGCAGCGCGCCTCCAGCGGCCACGACTCGGTGCGCGCGCCCAGGGCAGCCAGCGCGGCGCGCGCGTCGGCAGTTGCGGGCGGGAACGAAACGGTGGAGCGAGCGATGTAGCCGCGCAGATACGCTCAATAAAGGCGTCGATAGATCGGAAGCAGCACTGTTTCGTTCTTTTCTTGCAACCCGACGATCTCCCCTCGGGCGCGGGTGAGACTTTGGTGCCATCCAAGTGTGGTACAGCACGCTTTCTTCATGATCAAAGTTTTGGAGCTGTTCGCTCAAAATTCATTACGAAATGTATCATAAAATGTCGAGAAGGGGTGGAGAACGTTGTTAATTTCCATGAGTTTTCTTAGCTGTCAATTGAAACTAAAGTCGCGATTTTCATTTATTGGTCGTTTCGTTAATCATTCGGTATTTTCGTTTATCAGCCATGGTCGTTTTCGTCAATGTTGAGCTATAATAGTTGCATGGGATAAAAGTATATTAGTACAAATCTCAGGAAGATGCTTGGATGGCACTGCAAGGCGAAATCTCGCGCTTCATCCTGCTTTTCAGAGCCGTGTGCGCAAACAAAAGCACGTGTACCTTTCCAAATAAAAGAAACTTGGTCAAAAGGAATCAATTGGCAATGATTCATAAAGCATTTACATCAGACAAGAAATGCGCACACAACTCTATGCCCCTGCAAACATTCCCGTGCTTTCCTTAAAAATACAAATCTTGGTATTTTGGCAACAAATAGTCATTTCCACGGGAATTTTTAAACACAATATTGGGAGAGATGATATAAAAATATAATGAAAATAATATATTGATTAAATGATAAAAATTTATCCCTCAGAATTGGTTATATCATGCCACAGAATTCTAATAGATATTACAAATAATTATTGAAATAACAGTTGGAATAGAGAATGAACTTTAAGAGGAGACAGTAGTAATTAGTATGTAATCTCGATATTTAAATTCGAAATGAGTCACATCAACAAAAAAGTCTGGAATTATACAAAACTGATCTTTTATATTAAAATAATATAATCGTTTTATTTGTATATGGACAGATTTTTTCTAATTTCATTTTTCAATTACAAATCGTTTGATCAAAATCAAATATAATCGTTTAGAGAAGTTTCCACACAAAATGATAATTGTTTAATTCTAATTAATAATCTTCGTCTCCTCAACTTTAAGATTAGGTCCATGACCTATTCGGGTAATTAATAATTTACACTTTTATTCGCTAATAAGGTGTTTTTAAAAATTAAAATAATGGAAAAGATGTATGAAGACTCTTTTGAAACACAATCCGCCAAAATGAAAAACCGTTGCCACACACGCTCAATACCTTAATTGGACTATAGCGTGATCCACATCACAAGGAGTTCTTTATTAAAGTGCTTCGCGAGAAGATGAAGAAAACGACTACGTTCTTCGATTGCATGGCTTTCTGCCTCGTTTGAGAACTTTAGCAAAACACAGGAAGTACATTTCTGGCACAGTAACTGGAATGATAGGTACAAACAAAACACTACGTCACACATTCGACAATTTGTAAAGAGTGCATTTTTTGCATTATTTTTTACCAGTTCACTTCCAACCATTTCTAATGAACCGGACGGAATTTTTCAAAACACTTCACTGAGATTTAGGTGAAGCGTTCAAATGTTTATCTAGTGCAAAGTATATGTAATTAAGTACAGGACACATTAGAGAACTGTATATTGAAAATAGTATCTGAATGTTCAGAACCTATTGGAATAAAACATGATTTTCTTAATGTAGAAGTTAACGCCTTAAAGAATCAAATTATGAATTTTTCTTCTTTCAAGTCGACGACAGCTAAATTTTGTGAAAAGAAAATTATGAATGAAATGCATTAAACAATACTTTAAAATTTATTCGTTGATGTAAATTTTACATTCGACGAGATTCTCTTGCATTACAATATTGTTTTTTATTATTTCTTAGATATCAAATTGATGCATTTTCTAGTTTTCTTATTAAAAAGGATGAAATTTCTATAGTTAAATGAGAGTATACTACTATTAGAACTTTGGGTGAATGAGAAATTGTAGGAAAATAATTGTAAGACCCACAAATATTGCTCAGTTGTAGGAATATTACTAAGAGCAATCCTCCACAAGAAAAGGCCGTTGTCCACCCACAGATTCTCAGGTTTATTATTAAATGAGAATACGCCAGAACATTTGAATTTGAAGGTAAGCATTGTCATTTAACATTTTAAAATATTTTATATCTGTAAACTAAATTATAGCTGCTAAATATTTATTCTCCCAATGAAGTGGGATGTTAATGACACGATTGTTCAAATAGAAAACCCTTTTGTTTCCATGAACTGATAATCGTAATATGTTTATTCAAAAACGTGATGAAAGTATTCCTGTTGAAAGTTTCACTTTATTGTGAGAATATGATATTTTAAATCACTGGATTTAATGAGAATCATTTACTGAAATTAAAGACGGTTTCATACGTACATTTTACCCTTGACAAGTACAGAAGTAAGACATCAGAAGAAATATTACTTTGATATGTTTGCAAAGCAGTTAGAAAAGTCTGAGTTTTATAAGAATTCTGAGTTTTAAACGATTTTATATACATATTACGTGCTGAAAATATAGAATCTGAAACAAAAAGTTCTTCCTATATGAAGAATTATATCACAGAACCTCATGCGCAAACGTTAGAGCGGTTTTATTACGGGCACTAGTATTTCAACATTCAATCAATTTATTTGTTGTATAATACACATTATTTCATTAGTTATGATAGTTTTGTAATATATAACCAATCATAACTTATGAACTTATCACTGTTAGATATTACAGTCACTGTTAGATAAGTGTAAAACGATTTAATAATTTGTATTGTTTTCATTCCCATTTTAAAAAGTCATTTTAGAGCTGAATTAGTTCTCTTAAACCATAAAATCAAGAATTCGAAGCAGTGCTTGTCATTAATCTTGTTCAATTTACTACTGAAGGTAGTTATAATATATCTTAAACAAGAAATAAACCTATTTTTAATGTTTTGCTGAAAAACAAATGTTAAGTAATAACATCGTATTAGTTATTCGATGGACATGTCTATTCTTCTTCATTACAAATGTTTTTATTATATAATAATTAACACGAGCAAAAAATCTAGTGATTAATTTATCTTATTTCTAAACGAGTTTACTTCTAAGACCTCAAAACCTGACTTGATTAAAAGGAAAATTCGTTTATTCGTGAGTTTCTTTTAAGATGTATATTTAAAAACTCAAACGAAATCTTTTGTTTTAAAACATAAACTGAATGGTTTATGTAATTAGTTATATGTTGGGTGAATAATAACATAATTATCAATATATAATTTGAAGTAATGAGTGAACAAAGGAGCGCTCTCTCCACTTGTAGATTTTCTTAAGGTTAGTTCCGGCCCTGGGTAGAATCTTTCGGGAGGATCGGGACTGAGATGGTCTGTTAGAGGCTGAATTGTGAACAGTAATGAAATTAATAAAAATTAAAAAATAAAAAATATATAATATCAAATATTGAAAGATACTGAAAAATAATAGAATAAATTGTTTGGTTTTACTGTACTTTTAATGCAAAAGAAAAAGAATAACAGTTAAATCAATTTATTTAAACTAAAAAATAATAATTACAATTTTTAATATTTAAAATAGAATTAGTGTATATGCACATAATCAAGACTTGGATTATGATGGTATAAAACCTAAAACGTAATTTTCAGATATCATAGACATTGTTACGTTTGCACAAATCCAAATGTCAGAAGAATTGCTGTGAGTTCTTGTTTGTGAACAAATTCATGTGTGAGAAGAATAGATGTGAGTTTTCTTTGTGAACAAATCCAACAGTCAGAAGATGTTCTTTGAGATTCTTTTTACATTTTCATATAAACATTTATTTTTTAGCCATTATTTTTTCATGACAAATTATTATAATGTTATGCTTTATTGCATAAGTACAAATTCTGGTTTTGAAAACAACCGTCGTAAAATGCGTGTTTTCAAATTTGCATGAATGCAATAAAGCAACATTTATTTATCATATGGGAGCATTTGTGGGGTCTATTCGCTCTTAGGCAGTTGTCGACCCCGCTTCCTTGGAAGCCTCCTCCCGAAAGGGTCTGGGGCCCTTCATCGAGCAGGCGCACCTCGCGCGCGAGGGGTTTGACTCTCGCATTCTCCGCGAGAGGTCGCTCTCAACTGACTACATCCGAGCTGTTTGGTTGGGAGAAAGCGAGATCTCGTGAGGGGATGCTGTCGAGGGATTTAATTTTGCCGGGCATCCCGCCAGGGTTCTCTTACAAATGTTACATGGCTACTGTGGATTTTCCGCCCTTCGAAACTGCAGGCAATTCCGGGATCGCACCCGCGCATTGGGAGTTCAGAGGCCAGTCATCTCACCCCCCGCCCACCGGGGCCTCTTAATAAACCATCATTATCAACGATCAATGTTTTTTTGTTATTCCAGCATTAAAAATTTGTAAGAGAATCAAAGTTAGTTTTTGGAAACAACTTCGTTATGACGTCATGAGTCATCTGTGCTAGAAAACGCTGGTGGGCTGTGCGGTTTATTGCCAACACCACACAATTCCCTCGCTCCGATTGGCTGAATGTGTGATGACGCTATAAATAGCCATAATACACGAATATATCGTAATCTGCCAGAAATGCTAGTTTATGAACGATTTCTTGCAACGAAAAAGGTTGTTTATAATTCTGGGACAAAAAACGTATTTTCTCTATGATCTTTATCACTCATCTAATGTAAAGTGTAAACTAATTGATGATTTTGAGTTGTATAACAACCTGCTTGAGTGTTCAATTTTACGCAATGACCATGTCCAGAGCGTGCGTAGTATCGCACCTCGATCACTTGTCGGTATACCAACGCGAGGACTCGCGCCTTGTACACTAGCGCTGCCCGGCCATCTCAGTCAACGAAGATCCTGTAGGCTATTTTGATAATCCACAATTTTATTGATATTAAGCCGTTGTGAATATCTTATGAACATTGATTTAGTTTTGCGAAAGAACAGTAAAAAGCTCTAAGCTCCCGACTGATCTCGTGGTATTTGTATTAGTGTAGTGCGTCTAGTTGTGTGTAATTACGCGGTGACGATATGACAAGGAAGAGGGAGGAAAGATCGCGCGTGATCCTTGATCCGTTGTCCGTTTGTTAGGGTACTACTCCGGCAGTCGCCTGGTGTTGATCGGAGAAACCACAGACAACTATCGATTAGATCAGCCTTCCGTTACATTGCTCCTCCAGACAGCGTCTGAATTCCACCTAGCTCTCTAGTTACTGTCGGAAATTATGCCACCGTCGGGACTCGAACTTAAAACCTCCCGGTCAGAGACACTGCTGTGACATTTGACATTAGTTTGATGCCTTGAGACACCTCTCCTGGTGGGTAATTGCTAATTTTATACAATATATTTTAAAGACAGCCTCTGTATTTGAGGACAACATGATGCTTTGTGCTCTTATCGGCTGACGTACTATCTCACAGCTTTCAAATAATCGACCCCTTGAAGATGATGGGCTCTCGCTCTATCTTTTGCAGCTGGGAATGACCGTTCTGGGAGAAATTCCACATTTACTCTTCCTCGTTGAGCACTGCCTCGTGAAAGTCCCGCTTTAAACTCGGACAATTATTTCGGAAAAATGTTAAATCGTTCCGAAAATTAAAATTATCCGAAGTGATAAGTCAAAAACTTGTAGGGCGTCACAGTATACTCGTAGAATTGTTGTCACTCGCATCTTATAATTAAAGTTTGAGAATTACAATGCACTAAATGCGTTTTCACCATTTTGCACAATGAAAACAATTCTGTATCACATATAATACTTTAAAAACGCGTAAAATATTCACTGAAGGAGACGTCTGATAGGTTTATTGGTAAAATGTCTATTTAACAACTGCTATTAACTTTATTTCCCTGTTGAAAATAATTTTTATTGTACCCTTTCTCCTCTAGAATCTTCGAATTCAGATTCGAATTTTAGGCAAAAAAATATTATTTCAGGGCCTTGGTAACGAAAAAGTGGTTGCCTAGTTGCTAAATTTAGAACAAAATCATCTTACCACGCGTGGTAGTAAGAATTCTTGTCTTGTGGTTCCATGATATCGAAAATCGATTGACGGCAAAACGTCTTTCCATTCGTCCGTCTGTGAACAACGCTAGCGGCAAAACCGTTCAGCCGAATTCCTTCAAAATTCATATTCCCCCATCTATTTGAAACCTTGACTTCGAAACCGATATTTTTATTTTGTGGGGTAGGTTACAAGAATCCCCTTAGATATTTTCAAAATTTTCAAAAGAATTGCTCCATTGTTTTTGATTAAATTTTGTTGTTGGATAGTGTAAAAGACGTTTAAGAGAATGGTGCAGGTCACATTCGTATTAAAAACTCTGATATTTCGAAAATTTAAAATTTCAAACTTTTTTCGGCGTCTTCTTACAATTACAATTTTAAAGACAGAGATTTCCCCATAATGAAAAAATTACCTTAAATATAAATATTGAAATAAGGTAATGTATAATTGGTCCAAAATTTGAGAACTTTTCGCGTAATTTTGAGTGAATGTACGGGCGAGAAAGTACATATTGGTTGAGTAGATTGTCTTTTCTCCTGCAGAATCAACGGGATTTTCCACTTTTTTCATATTGTTAGGTCACGTGATCTAAGTGAGCAGCATGGTGCGTGTGTGGCAAGAACATACTTGTAAGACCAGTACGTCTATGAACTGGCTCGAGGCTTGACCCTTCCTACGCCCCTAGGATGCGGCCGCGTCAATTAGAATTCCCCATGAAATCCACTGACTTAGGTGGCTCAGACGGTCACAGACGTTTCGACACTAGCTACATAGCTAAGTCGAGTACAGCCGCAGTCTGGAGGAGATTTCTATGCAACCGTCTGCTCGGTAGTTTTCTGTGGTTTCCCCAATACACACCAAGCAAATGCTAGAGAGGTACCCGAAAACGGGCCACTGACTGCGCGTACACTTACCTACGCACAGTTACACTTACATGCAGTACTCTACCACTCACGCCGCGAGGCCATCGCGAGTTCGAGCTAGTCCCGGCTGGGACGTTGCCCTGCTGGTAGGAGATACCTGGTTGGGGGAAAACCCGTCTATCCGTCGTGTAAATCAGCGCCTGGTCTCACTATCCATGGGGGAAGATAATCAGCACAAAGCATGCACTACACTAACAGAACTAATAGCCTCAACAGTTGACGGCCCAGAAACACGAAATAATCAATCCACCCGTTAAATACTGAGCGTGATGTGACCCCACGTGGCTTATCGTCAAAAATTAAGGGTCAGTGGAAGAATTAGGATACTTTTCAATGGATTAAAATATCTTTCCTGTTGTATGAAAGGATTCCTATTTAGAATTCTTCTGACGTGGCGCTGGTCCGACGATTCCAAGGGAACTGACATAGCGGCGACCTCTGCCCAGGCATGCTTCAGCTGAAAACCTCTGAGTACCGACTTCTACACTCTTCTAGCTCAGATAAAGCAATTTAATAAGTGACAGGTGGAACATGTTTTATCTCTTTTAAGTAATAAATTTATCTCAACGTCTGTTATTACGTCTATTGATTCCGATAACTCAGTTCTTCAAGAAAATTCACAAAAATCATTAGGCGACGCATGTGAAGATCTCGCCGGCCAAAGATGAAGACTAACCACTGTACGGTTAAGGTCCTTTTGAGAAAAGTCATTTAACTACTCTCCTTGCTTCAAGTGAAGCATTGCATTCGTAGGAGTATATCCATCCCAATACCTTTTAGTCCCTTTTTGACTACATTTGAGGAAAGGGAAATATTAGTAATCACCATTAAGAAGTAATTGGAACGATTCAGAGACGTAAGTCTCTTACAGAATCGGCCCTCGCCGCCGGGGCAGGGGAAAACAAGGGGCCTCGCTATTGACGGCTTGTTCGCAAGGGAGACAAGTCTCCGAACTTCGTTAAATTTTTGACTATATAACACTCAATATTTACGTTTAAAGCAAATGATCTCTAAAGTTGAAGTGAACATAATCCTTGTTTAAGTTAACCGTGGTAAGGAACTTCTGCTGTTTACATCAAACCAGCGGCTTTTCTATCCTCGAAACTAGTGAGAAGTAAATACGAAAGAAACCAATAACGTTTTAAAAGTACTACATTGAAAATATACGCCCCAACTAGTCCTTAACTCAAGAGTTTTAATATAATTCCTTATAAGTACATTATCCCGAATCAGTTTTTTTTTTCAGCTGTATCCCTCAGTACAAGGTTGTTACGGCTTGAAGTGTAAATTATGAGATGATAGGATGATGATGAGGGGTGAAGGGACATTCACAAATACGACCAAGTCGACACAGAACTCGAACCTGCAGCCTCGTCGGCGCAGCCGACGGTTCTGCAACCGTCTGCACCACGGGGCCGACATTATTATTGTTGTTATTATTATTATTGTTGTTGTTTAATTTTCTTCTTCACATAATATTTTTACAACGTTGTCCGTTTCTTTCAAAAATAATTGATTCACCGCTTCCTACTGCACATCGAGGCATGCGTGGGGTATGATCCACAAAGCGGTATCTGATATAAACAGAGAGCATCTCTCCCATCAGCCTCGGCACACACGTGTCTTTGTCCCCTTTGCACCCGCGCGAGCGCCGCTGGCAGCGTTTGGAAGAGCCGCTTGCCGCCTGCCCGCAGGTGGAGCAGCCGCTGGCGCTGAGCCGCGCGCAGGCGCCGCTGGACATCCAGAAGAAGTCGGTGGACTGGTCGGAGTACTTCGGGCTGGACCGCCGCCGCAAGAAGGCCGGGCCGGGCGGCGACGAGCGCTGGCTGATGGACCGCTACCGCAACCTGGCGCTGGCCTCCGCGGCGCGCAAGCGCGGGCCGGCGCTCGCCGGCGGCGCCCACGCCCAGGCCCAGGCCCAGGCCCAGGCCCAGGCCCAGGCCGAGGGCGACTCGGAGGGCGAGGGCGAGGGCCAGGGTCCGCCGCTGGAGGCGCCCCCGCTCGACACGCGCCACTTCGCCCTCGGCGACATCTTCTCGCGCGCCAGCCGCCAGCGCCAAGGTGCGTGATGCGCTGCTGCAACGATCGGGTAACTCTTCAGCTCGTTAGTCGCGCACGAGCGATGCATCTTTTTCATCCCGGGAGGGGGCAGTAATCTTCCTCCGCTGGGTGGCGAGATTAGGCGCCCATCCACCCGTCGGCTGCCGGGTTTCCGCAACCACGTATCTCCTACCACCGGGCGCGCTCTAAGCTTCCGAAGTGTCAGCGCGGGCAAGAGGTGAGGGCAGGGCAGAAGTAGTAGAAGGAAAGATCCCGCGCGAACCGCGGCCAATTTGTTAGGATACTGCTACGGCATTCGGTGGTGTTGTTCGGAGAATCTACGGAAAACTTCCGATAACAGCCGCAAGAAGTCTCCTCCAGACAGCGGCTGAATGCGACCTAGCTGTGTAGCTAGTGGCGATGGCCCTACCCTGTCCTGGGGACTCAAACCCTACACCTCCCGTCAGAGGTACTGCAGTGACAGCAATTTAGCCCCAAGGCACCTAGGTGGGTGGCTTCAAGCGACCCTGTCCGAGACGTCCTGGGTTCAAATTCCGGTGGTGGCGGATTTTCCACACTAGCTACCACCTGGGTCGAATTCATTCGCTTCCTGAGAATTCTAGCGGCTCTGAACGGTTTTTTTTCGTTTCTCTGATCAGTGTCAGGGGAGTACCAGGGCAAACCCTAACAAATGAGTTCCGGTTTTTATTTTCTCTTCCTTGTCCTATCCTCTCTCATTTTTATACGCACATTTATTTGTCCTACACTATCAGATATGTCAGAAGACGATAGCTTTGACCTTGATCCGGCTTGGACTATACTCTACGGGGGCACATATATGGAGGTATACATTCACATCTCTATTCCTTGCTTTAGAAACCTAGAAGATTATACGGCGAATGCGAACCGATGACCTTCCTGCCCGTTTTTCAAAATATGTCTGAATATATTATGAGCATTATCAACCTGATAGTTTGGCTCTATTTCATGAGATAAGTGGATTATAAAAGAGCATTCCCACTTCAAGTGTTGGTTCTGCAGCCTCTGTTGTATTTTTAAGTAACGTTTGAACGTGCATTAGTATAGAGTTCGGTTAGGATACTACGGTCTGTCTAATCCGTAGCACCAGTATCCTGGGAGTGGGAAGACGATGTCAAGAGATAGATGGGTTTCTGTTATGCAGGCTCGTTTTGAGTCGCGAGAATGAAGGAAGTAGACGAATGTTGGCCTGTTTTGTTTGACCAGAGTTAAGAGACTTTGTTTAGGGTTGGCAGCCTCTTTGGTAGTTATTAAACATTAGCGGTAGAGATTAATTATTTGGTGTATGAAATTGGCTAGGAGTTGTTCTATGATATTTTGAATCTGCATTAGAATTGGAGATAAGTGGCATTGAAAGTTAGGAGTTAGAGTGGCGGAGAAAGATGGCTTTCAATGTATGTTTTTCCAATACTGAAAGTGAATTCTTGTTTGATGTAAAGTTTAAATACACGAGTCGGTTGTTGGTTCACGTTTATGCGAAGGTTGGTTGAAAGAGTGGGAGTAGTACATGTGGGGGGTTTTAATGGAAATACCTGTGATAGTAGAGAATGCGAGATTGTTGGGAGTGGCCATGGTTGAGGTTGTTGAGTTCGCACTGAAGTGAAAGGTTTGGAATTAGTTCTGCGATAAGGAGAATTGAGCCGAAGACGCCAGATGATAAGTGACCGATAGTACAGTCACTCACGCGGTTCTGTGAACTATATCAATGTTGTCTGCGGCGCAGATGATACAGATGGGCGGAGCATTCTTGGGGCAAAGTTACTTTGAATAGTGTGTGCTTCCGGTTATCTGACACAGAGTGACTCACAGTGACAGTAACTCTTCGTGTTATTGAATTACTGACCGTTCTGGCATTGCACTGACTCTGACCATTTTATTTCTACGCTGACGCTCTAATGTACGATATTTTATAGGGTCATTATCAAACTGCCTTTATCAATGGCTTCTATCCATTCTACTAGGCTGGTTGGAGATCTGGATCTGTATATTCTGTGGACTTTCTTTACATGATATTCTATAGGTTGTAGGCACTGAGGATTTGTTCTTCTGTACGCGTGGAAAGGACATTGCGGATATTAACCGAGAGGAGTTTTTTGCTAGGCAATGTGTTCGTGTGGCATTTTAAGGATTGGATGTCAAGGTAAGAAGTTCATCCGCGGAAGTCGTTGCTGCCAGAGGTTGGACTCTTTGTTAATTGGACTCGTTGTTAATCTTCTGTAGTAAATCCTGTATTGTTTCGGTATTTGCTTTAGGTGATCAATGAAGATTTCATGGTTTATCATGGTATTTCATGGTTCAGGAATATCAGAGGGATTGATTCGGATTGCTTAGTTGTTAGTAGGTTATAACTGTCTTCGAATGCCTCAAGGACACAATTGGAGTGGGATGTCAGTGACGTACGAAGGTGGGGAGTTTAACGCACGTTTGGTATTCTCATTTGGAGGTGAATCTGCAGATTGCTTGTTTGACAATGGCAGAAATATCCGTTGAAAAGTTAGCGGCGTTACCTTAGTCTGATAGTTGAGATTGAAAATCGTGCTGCATGATGTTTGCTTGTTGTTGCTCTTGCTGCAGTAGTTGTTGATGTTACAATAGATGCCGAATATGCAGTTGTTGCAGAAGTTATTCCAGTAGTGAATGTTGTTCCTGGTGAACACATTCTTGAGTTTGTTGTTATTGAAGTTGCTAGTATAGGTGGTCTACTCGTATTTGACGTTAGAGTTACAGTTTATGATAAGTAAGATTGTATTATATTCTACATTAAGTAATGCACCTATCTACACACCCGTATCGATTAGCCCCAAAACGGGACCTAATATATTGTTCCATTGTGCTTTATCGGTCACTATTGTGGATGCCGCGGCACCGCACTCACAATCAGAATAGTTAATGTTATTTAGGCAAACACAGCATTTACTGTGATCGAAACACAAAAATGTTAGGTTTAGTGTCACAATACACGGTTGCTGTTCATCGACACAAGACACTTTCTGAACACATTTCGCGAGTAGTGAGGGCTGCACAGTGCGGAGATCCGGTTTGCTATGTTCACTATGGCTGTTAGGAGAAGAATGGTGCCTTTTCCAAAACTCAGATTTCTGTAGTACCTTCAGGCCAAGAGCAGTAAATTGCCACTTGCGAGATTGTGTGTGTTGCTTTGGCATAATATACTCGTAATATTTTATTCGTTTCTTGAAAAACCCTTCCATAAATATTTGCAATCTCACGTCATATTTATGGTAACTTGCATTTACTATTTATTATTTATTTTATCATCACTATGCATTTAAAATTATCTGATCATTTCCGAAGAATTGTTATATTTTCTCCTTTACAATATAGTGAGTATAATCAGGCGAGAGGGGAACAATATTTTATAAAATCTTTTCTAAACCAATTCGCGAAAGTTAGGAGAGATCTATAAAATATTAGTTGAAACTAATTTTTCAGCTATACGTCTGAAAATTATAACACATTTTCACAAAACATATTCACTCATTCACTTGAATGGTCACACAACCATCTCCACGAGTGCTTACGCTTCCCGCATTCATTCTCAAGAACCTTCACTACTACATCCTCGCGACGAACTTCCTCTTTACCTTACTTCCTTCTGACGCTGCTGCTGTTTCGAGAGCTGAGAGAATGTAGACGAAGAAAATCCAATTAGTAACTCATCACTTTCCAAACTTCCCCTACTTAGAAAGCACCAACTTTGTACGTAACAAACTGTCGTTAGAGATACTTGCCATTGAAAACGATATTTCATAACTACGATCCTCGGGTGAAAAATAAAATTGAAGAAATGAAATAATAATTTTGATGTAATAGTACACAATTATTTGAATTAAAATAATATAACGAAGGATTTGTTAATTTCATTTAACATTTTAAATCGAGTATTAAAAGTTACAGAGAAAGAATTAATAGTAGCATAGTTGATCACAAAGTATTGATCAAACGCGCGGTGATTTCTAATGAAACGCGAACGAAATGTGAACTAATTAATTGAAAATAAAACAATTTTAACGAGGAACATCTATGTTGGAGTTTTAAGGCGGCTTAAGTTACGTAAATTACCTAATTACCTCTTCCTCTCCGCTTGTTTTTTTCTGGCGGCCACCATATTGTTAAAAAACAGATTGAGGTAATTAATAAAAATCCAACATCTCCATTTGCTATGATGATGTGACTTCGTAAGATATGAATGTAATCATTTATGAAATTGTATTTTCATTTACTATATTCCATCGTGTGAGCTGCACCCCGATATTTTTGTCGGGTGTCGAAGGCACTTATCATAAACAAATTGTGTTGCAAAATTCATTACCCCGAAAAGATAGCGATATCGCAAATGACATTTTCTATTAACAAAATTGCGAGCTATGAAGCAAGCAGAGGGTAATCTAATTGTTGCGTTCTTGGATATGACAGATCCCAGTGGCGGGAATATGTTTTAAAGTCAACACTTACGTATACATTATTTACTATATATATTTTGTCAACGACATAATGTGAAAATATGGATGTTAGTATCTTTTTAAGTAGAATTGATCATAACAACACTATCACTACTAAATCATAAATTGTGTTGTATTCCTTTTATATGTAATTCATAAATAGAACCATACAGTTTTAGGAAATATTTCAGTATCAATTATTAATAAAGGTTACAAAAAAAGGGGGGCTCAGAGTGAATTGAAGGCGTTAACATTTCGTCTATTTACACAGATTTTTTATGTCGTGTTACTTTTTAGTGTACGTATTCCTAATATGTTTCTAAACAAGTGCACGCTATATACGTACATGTCGAAATGCGCAAAATATGTAGATAAATCGTGAATAGCTATGCGGGGCATCACATGAAAAAACAACAAAATGATGCCTTTTCCCGGCGTCTTCCTCGAGCAGGCGCGGCGGGCGGCAGCCGCCTGGACGGCGTCGACTCGAAGCTGCAGGGCATGGAGGACCTGATCGTGAACGAGGCGGTCAAGTACACGGGCGCGCACGAGGGCGCCACGGACCCGCGCGAGGTGCAGGAGGTGAAGGACAAGATCCTGGCGCGCCTCGCCGCCGCCTACAGCCTGGAGAAGATGCGGCTGGCGCTGCGCGAGTTCAAGTCCAGCCTGCAGGCGCAGAAAATGTCCAGGTGCGAGAGCGGCCACACTTGTACTTCCTTCATTTATTGCCTATTTTCCATTTGGTACAGACTATGGATGTCGCTAAATTCTTATAAAATATTAATTTTTATCACTCTTATCAACTAATTATCATTTTTAAAACATTGATATTAAAATACTAAACAATAATAATACAATGATCAATATATGAAGAGGCAAACAATATTTATCTATCGTACACCTTAAGTTACCTTATCTAGTGTACGTATTTGCGAATTCGTGTTCATATACGCGAGTTTTTGTACGTGTTTGTACGCATTGGCGAGTCAGAAAAGGACGCTTCGTAGATCTAGGGGGGTAGCTGGGGGGCTACATTTAAGCAAGGTTAGAGGTGGATTTTCGACACGAACTAAAGGAGTAGAGTGTCTCCTCTGCCTGGAAAATTCTAGACGCTACCGACTGCTCTGATCGATTGTTTCGTGGTTTCCCCAATCGATTTTAGGCAAGCGCCAAAGCAGCACGTTAAATAACGATTCGTACACCGCTCGAATCTTCCTTTCCAATCGTGTGTTAGGGACGAGTGGCCTGACAAAAAAATCGTCCCAATGGCTCATCTCACACGATCTACAACAGCTCCTATACTCTGAGCATGCGGGTGGCAGGCCAAAGTTTGAATGGATGTTGCACCATAGGAAGGACAATGCATCTGATATCATGCAATGACCCAAAGAGTAGTGTGACGTAACGAGAAACGAGATAACACAGTCACGATACTCCTTGAGGAAAAATTGAGAAGCAAAATTGATAGACTCTATCATTTTTTATTACAGAACAATATCTTCTTCAATCCTGAATGTATTCAAAGTGGTAGGTAGAAGTAATTACGTTGTATTATTCTTCTGATAGGGAGACAACGGAAAATCCAAGTGAGGACTCTAAACTTGAACCTTTTTAATAATGTCCAATCAACCAATACATTTTAATAATTTTCAAGGTAATTCTACATTATTACAATAGGCTAATTTTATCAGTGGATGAACTGTTTGGCAAATATCCACCTTCAGACTAACAGATTGATTTTCATACTAATTAAGTTAAGGAAATACAGTCCACACTCACGTAAGTTACAATTGCCAATATTATCATGTGTACTGTACTTAAATGATGTATATTTTAGTGGCTATTCTAGTATTAACAATATTAATGAGAATTTGAAAATGTTTATTTCTTCGTTTTTGAGAAACTACCACAATTACAATTAGATGAAATCT
The DNA here is from genome assembly GCA_038098605.1 of Gryllus longicercus. NCBI lineage: Eukaryota > Metazoa > Arthropoda > Insecta > Orthoptera > Gryllidae > Gryllus > Gryllus longicercus. The sequence goes on from JAZDUA010000696.1 coordinate 427,495, forward strand.
GATGAAAATGTGTACAGTAGTAGGTGTATCATTAGGAAACTTTCTAATTTTAAATATCAAATGTCAATTCAGTGTTCATGATCCCCTTTGACATATAAACAGAAACAATCAAGTGTTAAATCTTGAATATTAGAAACTCACTTTAGAAGGTGTTGCATCAGATAGATCTCAACATGTAATTATCGTTAGATATGATTTAAACTGTTACCATATGATGTAATTTACAGCATGATGTAAATGATCGTATGGCAACGCACCTTTTACATTGCACTCTTTACTTCCCCAGGTACAACCCTGAGAACCAACAGAAAGGCAACGAGGAAGACAAGAAGAAGCGAGTGGCGGTGAAGAAGGAAAAGGCGGAGGAGAAGGAGCACGAGAAGGAGGAGCAGGAGGCGAGCGCCGAGGAGGAGGAGGAGGAGGAGACGAAGCGCGCGGCGGCGAAGAAGGCGGAGGACGAGGCGACCGAGTTCTTGGACGAGCCGCGCGGCATCGAACCGCTCTCAGAGGGCTACATGGGCCAGGCGCACCCCAACGCCATCGAAGGTGAGGTTGCCCTCTCAGTCCGTTCGAAGGGGCTGGCGAAAACCGACAATGAGAAATAACTTAAATCCAATTGATCGGCAACTGGTGTCTCTGCAGGGCCTCTGATCTAGAGATCCGACAATTCGCGTCCCGATGTTGGCAGATTTTCGATACTAGGTAGATAGCGCGTTTGAATTTAGCCCCTATCTGCAGGAGAATTCTCGTTGCCAGCTGCTCTGGTCGACAGTTTGTCATTCAATACTACGCGGAGCAGCACTTTAACAAGCGAGCCGCGGAACGCGCACGATCTTTCTCTCCTCATCCTTATCCCCTCTTCTCCCTTTACGGCCACACACTCGCTTACGTGCATTGCAATACCACACATATAGGAAAGTAACTCGGCAGCTCGCCTGGGGAGCGCCGCGCTGGCGAAGATGCGTGGAGGAGAAACCTCGCCAGCCGACGTGTGTGTCGGTGTCGGATTTCTTGTTCGAGCGGAGGAAGAACACCCCCACGTCCAGGAACATAGCATGCACTGCTTTTACGGGAATACGTATCATATTTGTTGACGTTGTGTTCAAAATAAATAATCGATCAATCTAAGGAACCGTTCGTTCTTCAAAATATTAACAAAATACACTCTACAGAGCATACCTGCATTTTACATTCACAAAAAGAGAAATGCCGGTCCGGATGGCCGCTAAGCTAAGTTATTTATTTTATTTATTTAATAGGTAATTATTACAAACAATTTGGCTTACTTGATCCTATGTGGCTAGGCCGAAGGCCTTTAAGCCATTGCAATACCTACATCCTTTCGCGTTCTAATCTTTCGAATTCTGGTATTCATCCCAAATGGTCTCTCCATCGCATCAAAGCCGCGGAAAAGAGACCATACGGTACGGCTCAGGAAAAAGTTAGCTAAGTTACTGCTAAGGCAGTTGTGCCGTAGCGATCCCACAGCGAAGCATCTCGGGATCGAGTTCCACCTCGGCCATGGTTGTATTATGTTCGTCCTTTCACACCCTATCATCATCATATCGTGTCATCCCCACAGTTACCATACCGTTACACGCAAAAGGGGTCGCTAATGACCTAGAAGTTGATGCGACCTTAAATAACATAAAAAAGAAATAATGAACTCGTGAAATGTACATGTGAACATTTGATCTCTTCTGCATTTTTTCAATACTAGTGAGGGGCGTAAGGGAGACAGCAAGGAGCGAGGAAGAGGTAGAAAGGAAAATGTTTTGAATGAACACTTCATGAGACACCAAGGCAGACTTGAGAACGTATATATTGGGTGCACGTAAGGGCGCTGGATTCTGGACAACGTGTGGTAGAATCACGGGAACAAGTGGTTAAGTTTGGAAAGAACCACTTGCAACTGTAATATGGCCGAGAGAATGTACGAATGCCAGATTTTGAGAAAAATTCGTCGAAAGCTGAATCGTACGAAAAATAGTCATTTAAACCCCAAGATTTTGCAGCAGTACAAATTACGAACATTTGTGTAGTACTATGTACGGATATGTGAGCCCAAGACTTCCTTCTTTTTTTGACGGGGAGGAAGCGTAAAGATCGACGGGCTTTATGACTTCTTGTGTTTTAATCCATACAATGTGAACTTGTATAATTTTCATATAATTTTATGTAATTGAACATATGCCCTAGTGGTCTGCCCCTGGATGTGGACTGCGTCACTGACACTGTGTTGCGGAGACGGTCCTCTTCGACCGCCCAGCCAGGTTGCTCCATTGACAAACACTGAACCTCAGGGTCAAAGGGCAGTTACGGTCACAAATTCTATTAGGAGTTACGATTGCGTTATCCGTTTCTACCTGCGTGCATCCAAACAAAACGGACGTAATACAAACATCCTATAAACCTATTAAAACCATAAGTTTGTATTATTAAACCACAATATCAATTTCAGTATAAAACACAAATAAGTGATGGGTTGCCTACCAATCACATACAACAGCCACATACGTAACTTCATTATTTGTAATTTCGCACCCATTTTCATAGGCAAAAAAGTCATCATCTTCAACTCCCTCTATAAGTTGTTTTTTGTTGTTTTTTAAGATCGCTTTTCAACTGCGCGGTCTTTTAGCGGCCATTGTAATTTTTAATTTTGGGGTAACGGTGGTGGAATACATACTAAGAACATATACAAACATCCAAGCCCGTGGGGCAGGATTCGAACCCGCGATCCTTTAAGCCAAGGCAGCTGCGGCCCTTCAGTCTTCATGATGTCCGCAATCTCGCCCTCTACAACTTCGTCGCATTCGTCACACACCGAGCCAGCAGCAGAATTTCTTAGGATTGCCCTGAGGCTGCGTTCGGTGTTCGCAGACGAGTGCCCGGTGCTGGTGGGCGTGGAGCGCAAGTGCCGGGCGGTGGGCGCCGCCGCCGGCGACCGCGCGCACGTCTTCCTGCCGCTCTGCACGCTGCACCAGATCTGCTACCTCTGCGTGAGTACCCCGCCTCAACACACACTCATCGCTCAGCCACCAAGTCAGCCACCAAGGATGTTTAATAATTACGGCGCAAATGTACACTACACCCAATTTACACTTTCTAGGATACATATTTATTAAAAATACAAAGTAATAGATTGGCAAATTTAAATACACGGTTATGCTATGCTTTTATGTAATAGAAATGGAATTACATTAGAAAAAGCTCAATTTTTTACATTTATAGAAATCCTTACATTTATAAACGAGACATTTCCGGTTAAACTCAGCTTCTTTCTTGTCGATGTGAACCTAGACGTCTACTGACTTCAGTCACATTCATAGTAATGTGGTCTTCCGAAGTTAATCTGATATCCTTTTGGATTCCTTGGTAGCGGACTGATACGGTTGTAGACCATCATTTAGTAGATAATTCGTTATGAAAGTGGGAAGAGTGGGAAACCGAGAATGAAAACTATTTCGGATTTATTTTTTTAGCTTCCACTTTCTACACCATTTTTTAAGATTCGTGAGGCGGCGCGTGTATTAAGTATTCAGTAATGATACATTGATCAGTTGCAAAGATGACAGTTTCTGATTAAATTGCAAAGGAAGTATGTTTAGAAGGATATGTAGAAATATCTATGATCTAAAAATTGAAATGAACTGGTTACAAAGTGGATCCTTGGGGAACCCCTGCTTAAATTATTACACTGTGCTGCCACAGTCGGGGCCCAATTCTATTTCCAGCCCCGACCAAGTGACACGCGCAGAACACAAGTCACGGATTGTATTGGAGTGGCGTGGAGCTGAAGAGTGAGTGGGCGCGCTCTGGCGTTGCAGGGCCCGGCGGTGGGAGCGTCGTCGGCGGCGGCGTGCGACGCGCTGTTCGCGCGCGAGGCGGCGCTGGGCTGCGGCGAGGACGCGGCGTGCGCGCTGGCGGCGCGGCGCAGCGTGGCCCTGCTGCGTCGCCGCGCGCCCCCGCCCCCGCCCCCGCCCGCCCCCGCGCCCGCGCCCGAGCGCTGCTGGCCCGGCTCGTGCCTGGTGCAGCGCTTCCTGGCGGCGCCGCTGGGCGCACGCGCGCGATAGGCGCGCCCCGCACGCACTCACCCGTCACCCCCCACCCCTGACCTCTGACCCCTGACCCGGCCACGCGCCTGCTGGAGCCCCCACCCCTCACACACTCACCGACCGCTCGGCGCGGCGCGGCGCGGCGCGAAGCGGTGCCCAGCGGGGCGGAGCGGAGAGGAGACCTCCGGTTTGGATGCTTCCGAAACCACTTGTTTTTCACTGCTCAATGATCTGCTCTGATAACACCTTTGTTTTTCTGCATTGCCCAGGGAGAGGCCGTAGAGTGAGACCAAATTTTCAAAACTGATGTTGCTGCATCGTGCATGAAATGCTTATACCTCACCAAAAATTCACAACTCTGACATCCAATGTTTGTTAAGATTACGATGTTTGTGAAGATAATGCATTCCTTTATTGGCGCATTGGCAAAGATCAGCATTCCTAAATAACAGTCGGCTGCAAACTGAAATTCCAGATTAAGGTTTCCATTGAAAGTTGAGGAGTAATTAAGGAGGAATTAAGTTTTAGGATATCTGATATCAGAACGTTGTCCACAGAAATGAAGAAAGTACGAAAGTTGTTCTCGCTGGAGGTAACTATTTTTTCTCACAATTACGCAAGAAATGAACAATTTATCAGTATGATGTGAACAACCATGTGATATACGCACTTTTACACAAGTAAATACACAATAATAGTTATAATAAAATCATGTGCTGTCACAGCCTCTTTTCCGAAATTAGTGGTTATTTTTCGTGTAATTAATTCGGAAGTTCAGAATTTTCCTTTGAAACCGGGTCCTATATCATATTATCTTAATCCAATAAAATAGTAAGGCAGGTATAATTTCATTGTGATGTCTTTGTGAATTCGTATTTACAAGCACAAATTGGTACATTTATATTATTAATACTTATGAATTTGTTATGAAGTGCCCCCAAAAAGTAAATGTTGAGTCTAATGTTCTTTTCATTTAACAAAGAAAGTTACTCCTGCTGGAGCCATTTCTTATAATTATCGCATCATGTCACAGATATGTATTAAATATCTGAGTAACCATTAATTACTCTATTATCCCAAGATAATAACCAGCAAGTGTTTCAATCATTTTTACTAAAATAGAATTTTTCGATGGTCATTTTCAACGGTTTCAAGACATAAATTACTCTCAAATGCAAGAAAATTAGTACTACGAGTAAGAACTATTATCGTGTTAGAAAAAGTTATATGAGAATACGAGTGATTAACGTGAACCCGAGATGTCTGCAATGCTATCATTATAATTTCACTCTTTATGGTCGATCTACCCATCCATTGATTCATCGTGTAACCGATTAATAGCATCCTGCAATAACTAACATTTTCAAAATGATTTAACACTCCTGAAATGGCGAGGTTCTTTACCAGAAATAATCATGAAATTCTAATAGGTAATATCAAATTCAGTGACATGACCATAAATATTGTACGCACAATGAAATACAGAAAATATATTCTTGTATTTCTCTTAGATTCTAGAATTTGGTCGGTGTTTGAAATATCGAGTCTTAAACATTTAAACTACCAAGAAGTATATTCATTAAACCTTAAAATTTATTCCTTGTGTATGCAGGATATTCTTTATTGTTTTCATTTTGACCTGGAAAACTTGACAAACCAATCATTTACGTCATGGGCGTACCCAAAGAGTATGTAATATAATTTAAGTTTCAGTGGAGTGATAATATCACACGAACGTTCTAATAATATTCATAATAAGAAAAACGGAAGGCAATAAACATCGTCCTGTGATTAAGAAAAAATCCAGTAAATTGTGACGAATTGCTGTGTATATACACAATACTTAATCAGCAAGATTCACATATTTATATCAGGTGAAAGTCTGCAGATTTACATATTGCCACTAATTACTTCATAATTGAGAGAAAATATAAAACTAAGAAATGTGAGCTTACGATTCAGAACGAATACGATACTACATCGGTACCTGGAAGCATGTTGGAATTTTGGATGGCACCGGCATGGATCATTAGAAACAATAACGCCTCAACAATAAACACATAGTGTCAAGTAAATACGCATAGTTTGCATTAAAATGTAATAAAATGAAACGCCTTAGAAGTTAGACTTCCTGAAAAATGTCGAACGTGTTGCATGACGGTCGCGCCGTCACTACGAACGCCAAGGGGAACTGTGCTGACATTGTTTTCCACAACAGTAAGGAAAACTTTATTCGTAGAAAAAATATACTAACAAACGTTGCAAAAATAATGAATTCCTAATTGAAGAATCTAAAAATATTAATAAAACCCATTCTACACATTTTTACACGCGACGTGCACTCACGAACAGAGACAATAATTTATCACAAATTAAAGACCACTAATCAACTCTGATATTCATCTCCAACGAATCAAGATACACTATACAATAAACGTATTAGGAAAAATGGTGAAATAAGCCTAGACGCTGTTGACAGAATCTTTGAACTCGCAATGCCATTTGCACAACTAAATGCACTTTCTAAACAAAAAGCAAAAAATGTTTATTTATATTACAAGAAAATATTTACTTGAAAACCAAGTTATTTTTTTCAAAGAATTTTAAGATTAAATATTAAATACAATTATGACAATAAAAATGTTGATAACGAAAATAAATTCGTTAGCTCACATAAATCTCTTGTAATATTTTTTTAATTTAATAAATTTCAAAGAGCTGGTAACCTACAGTAACATACTTTTCAATTGAATTTCATTATTTCAGTGAAAATGTTTTCATTGCACGTAGGTCCATCAATAAACACTCTATGGTGTGATACTAGGCAAAATCGCATAGTATAAAGGGACGATCAAGAAAAGTTCTTTTCACGTTGATGGATTTTACGGTACTCGTCACTTACGAGTATACGTCCTACTCAAATGATTCTGCATTCTATTTGTGAATTAGAAATCTCATCTCGACAAATCGAAGATACGCGGACCAAATTGTCTAATTCTTAGGTTTTTCTAACTTAACATACATTTTTGTGACTTTTGAAATCTAGTGATAATGCATAATGTATATACATGATAAAGCGGTAAAAATAATGGGACACGTTGGTGTAAAAGGGGGGCGGATATACATAATATTTAGAAAATGTGAGTGCAAACTTCAATTTTTATTAGCTGCGGGAATAATCTCATTTGCGCAATTTATACATAGAAAATAACGTAATTATATTAAATCACAAACACGACTCGACTAATTACATCTTAATGAAAGGCAAGTCATGAAACGTCGTGGTAAAAAATTGAACTAATTTAATCTCGAGTGACTTTTTCACAAATTCAGTGCTATAAAATATTGCTCCACAATCTAGTAAATTAACAAATCCTCTAATATTGCAACTGTTTACGACTATAGACAATGAAATCGCCTTGGAATCCTGATGAATCAACTACACAACGACAGAAATATGTAAGACAAGTAATTCATTTTCTGATATTCAGCTACCTAACTTTGATATTGTCACATTGACAAACCACAATTGATGAATTAATATTTCAAATAAGAATCTGAATTACAAAATGGTATCTTTTGTAATTAAAACAATACATTTTAAAACTCAACAGGTCAGAATAGGCTTTGTTGGTATTATCTTCATCATCAAATTCATCTTGTAAACGATGAATTTCACCAACCGATACGTCTTATAACAACCATCAGTTACAACGCCTGTTGCATCTTATAATGGAAAAAATACAGTTTCATAATGTTTAAGAGAAATATAAACACTTTTCTACCAATGCAACGATGCAGACACTTTCATAAAAATTAATTTAAAGGCGCTGTTGAAATTTGGAAAAATTGGCACCTTCCGCTTCGAAAAAGCGAAATCTGACTATGGAATAAAATCGATAGCAGTCAATTGTCGCCCTTCGCTCTCATACTCGCTCCCGCTCCGCCCCTGCCCCCGCCCCCGCCACCGCCACCACCCCCGCCCGCGCCGTGGTGCGGACGCCCCAACGCAGCCCCAGAGTAGAACAAGCTTCGCCCTATGGCATCCCTTAGCACCGCGACCAGCGGCACCAGAGCCAGGCACCGATGCCTTCTCCACGATTCAACTGGATGTCGCGAATGTTGGCGTTAACAGGGCTAGATCAAGACCTTTTGTACCTCCGGGATACTAGGGCACTGAGGCTCCCAGAAATATCGAAAATTAAAATAAAACGAAAAAAGGTTGCGTCTGTCGCCTCCCGATAACACACACAAAGTAAAATTAGATCATATAAAAAATTTCATTGTGTTCAAATCTACACTTTAATGAATTACGTATTTAAAAAATCAGCACGTCTCCCCATACTTGGCTAGTAGCACAAGAAGTTGCGTAATCTGAAGTCTTGCGACTACTGGTGATACGTGGGTATGTGTTTTAATATGTTCTCCCGGTAGCCTACGCCTTCATCCGGCCCTGCATGTCGTCATGTCGCGAGGATCCCGCTGCATTTGTGCATGACGGAAGTGAACATGCTCTCGTGTTCGTTCTTAAATCATTTCTTGTTTCCTTACTTTCAGTAAAAAATGTAACAGTTGACAGAATTGCGAGCGAGCGTTTCTGTGGCATCTGCTCAATAAAATGCAAAGCAATGCCTTTGTGAAGATGAAATCGTGCATTAAAGGACATCGCGCGTTTTTCTTACTTCACTTTTTAAAATTTCTATCCTCTTTCTTTATGAACGTATTAGAATTATCTCATCGTTATAGATATACTGCAAGTAAGTATGCCAAACAACACAGTCTTGATGATTTTACCTGCACACCGCAAAACGATAAAGAAAATAGATCGATGTGTGCCCATCCTAAATTTTCATTACTTGTTAATCTGTCGTAAATATTTCTTTAGTGGTATTTGTTGAATCAGCATGTATGTGTATTTTGTTTTTAATTAATTTATTATAAAACGACACCAATCTAACTTTGGCAGCATTAGTAGTATGTTGCACATTGTTTCTAAGGCTTGTTCTACTCTCTGCGCTATAATAAAGAAATATGGGAATGACTTAGTAAGTTAATGCTCTCTTATTACTGGATGTTTCATCAGAGAAAAGGCATGTTTATCCAGTCCATACTGCTTCTTTATATGATAACTTACATAACCGTCTAGTCATATTAGTATATCTATTTTGTTGTTCAGTGTGTAAGGTGTTATCTTGTAACGCTTTATTATGTTAATTACCTTCACACGAATAGCCATGTGCTTATAAAATAGACCACCTTATGATTTTGTATTGTGTATTTCTGCTATATATAGGAAGTGTTAATATGTTAATGGTATCTCTGAAGGTGTTGAGTGTATTTAAAGATACAAATTCAAGGTTCGCTTTGAACATTGTTGTAAAGTGAATTATTTCAAAGTGTTAAATTAATTGTAAGTAAACAAAGCATAAATTATATGTTCTGATGTTTTATGCCCTTTCTTACAAAGCAAACATAAATATGACTTGATTAAATGTAGTTCAATTTATATTTTTCTTATGATCTGTTTAAAAAATTAGGCCCAAATATTTAGAGGACAGAAACTTGTAAAACTCAGGGCCACGCAGAAATTTGAGAGAATTTATATTGTAAAAATCATTAAATAACAATTGAAAGGGTACATGTAAGTCCAAAGCCTGATAAATTGATTCAATCTCATCTTGCAGCATAAATAAAATGTACAGTATTTTTAAAAATTTACACTATTTCTCTTTCAATAAATGTTCTAACATGCAGCTAAATGAAGACAGGCGCGACGAATACTTTAACAAGTGAAGAATGAAATGAAAAATATTTCAAATGTCTTCATGAACTGAGTTTTCTTGCTACTATTGTTAATAATTTCTTTTAATGCAGTTCTAATTCACCCACGACATAAAGATGTCATAATATGAATGCTAGCTGCACTATTTATCTGTGATTTTTGGAATAAAAATGTCCTCTTTAAAAGTATTTCTATGACAATAATTCACTAGTATTTTGTCTGTAAAAGAAAATTTATTTTCACATATATTTCCATAGATATATATCACTTGTACGTGCCTCTTTCATACTATTCAAATGTTCTTTAGAAAGTTCTTTAATGAACTTCATAATACATTGCAGAATCAAGTAAACTGCAAGCAATTTAATTTTGAGCAACGAGGCAATATACGATATTGGTAAAGTGAAGTAACTTAGGACCAGCATCCAAATTTCCTCTTTGTACATAAAACGGTTCTGCATAGTGCATGATGTTTCTTTAAATAATACCTTGTATTCTGAAATCATCCAGTGCATGCACCATTCCAGCAGACAACCTCAGCCCTCTGCAAGTACTGAGCAAGCAAACAACATTTGACAGGCGACCATCAGTATCAGAACTAAAACGCACCATCCCAATAGTAGTCATTAACAAGTTCAATGGTCTATATCGCTGTCGGGTTTTCAGCCTAAATGTGTGTAAAATGTACACAAATAAATCTATTATGTTAACAAGTATGTTTTTCAATAACTTGATTATTTTCAGCCCAATGAAAGTATTTAATCCCAACACTGTAATTTTTCGTATATTGTGCATTGAAAAACTTTTGTATTATTTCCATTTAGATTTTTCTGAGGATTTTGAAGCAAATGTATGGGGAGAATAAAAAGATAAGGTGATTGTATTACTAAAATATGTTTGATCATAATAAGAGTTGGTATGAAATAAATTAAAATGGCCTACATTACAAATTAAGCTATTTTATTGTGCGTTTGCCAAGTCTGCGATTGTTCACAAAACTACAAATAAACCAAGTTAATTCACATCACTAATACACTACACCTATGATTTTACAAAATTTTTCTGAACATTGCTATAAATTAAAGGCAAAATAATGGCACAAAATGGGCCGTATATTTCCGAAATATACATCGCAATATTTATTTGATGTTTTACTAATTATGCAACTAATTATGATTTAATGAGTGAAAAGTGAAATAAATGCTGCTGAAATGAATCAGAATACATGATAACAATTTCATAACCACATATTGTTCGTCAACTAAAAATTCTAACATGGTGCAGAAACGAATTTAAGAAAAACGCTGCTGATAGCAAATTGCAAATATAAAATTTCTATCAATATTCATTGTCGATTGTTGAAGGAACGATAGATAATTTTAATACGCTTAACATTTACGTAGTTATGATATGTAGATTTAATTTGAAAGATGTTATTACATTAAAATTCATCGTGAAATTTATATTGGCATAAAGGAAACTGTTAGGCATATTACTAAGATAATATCTATTTGCAGTCTTTAAATGTTGTTAAAATGTTAAAACTAGTACAAGTCCTTGTTAGACTTCAAAAATGAATATCGAACATAATTTTGTAGTCTTCAATGCAGGCAATCCACTATTTGGTAAGCTATTGATTAATTTTTTAGCATCTCCATGAAAATTATATGGCTTGCTCATTATTTACAAATAGTGATTGTAAAAAGTACAGTAAATGGAATTTTATTTTCCATCCTCTCGCTTAATGTAATGCGCAAAGAATATATGACGGTTTTTGATTTACAAAAAATCAACACAGAATTTGTGTGCTACTCTCGAATAGGGAATATCTCCCCAATATCCTTCATATTTGAGACACAAACTTGTTTTCAGATTATGATATAGAACATACATAACTGCCACACACTGAAATCACTACATTAAATTACTATATTAAATGATGCTTCCAACCCTTAAACAATGTTTTGTCCTTGAAGGAATATGAGTTTGTGAGGTCATGATTTTTGTAGAAACGAGAGGGAGGCAGGTAGGGAACGCGTGTTTTCAAAAACTCAAACGATTTCTGTGAAAAAGAGCTCCAAATTTCACATTTACAATAACGCATAAACGCAATTTTCTTAAAAACATCTCCAAAGTTTTCAACGAATATTTGCTTATAGAACGAGGTTTTACTCTTCTATAAAACCGAAAGTTAGATAAGTTTTTTAATGTTATTTGGGGGCGATAAATGCCACTTGGCAAGAGTATGTGACAAATCCGAAAAACTAGCCCAGACCAAAGAAAGTAGAAAAATCGCACGAGAAAGTCCATGCCATTCTGTGACATTACTAGTTCCTTAATTGTTTCTTGCAACGAATCGATGGTTGTTTATTTACATTGCTAAGGATGTTAAAACCCATTGCAAAGGATATATAATTTCCTTACATATAGGGTAGGTACAAGTGCATCTACTAACAAGGAGTTCCATGTTACGGGGGTTGCATGTTAATATGGGTTGAAGATGCATGTGATCGATGAGTGTTAATACCGATAGCATCAAAGTTTTGTTACAGCAACATTACCCACCTATTATCAACAATATGATTTAACTAAATACATACGTACATCGAGATTTTAGCATTTTCTTTTGCTCACAATATTTCCCTCAACACTAATTAATAAACCCAAAGTGATGAAAATGTGTATGTTTTGCATTTACTATTTAAATATTCAATCTAAATATTCAAAACGCTTCACATTTTCCTACCATTATTTCACTTGCAGAAGTGTCCATATTCATCCCTATTACAGTTTCGAGGCACAGACAACAAGGGGATACTACAAATTCTCCTGCTTTGAATAGAGTATCTGAAGGCGCAAATGTTTTCCTAAGAATTTCAAAAGACCATCACATATGTCAGGTTGGAAATCTCTCCACTCATACCAATAATACCAATTTCATTTCCATACTCTGCACCTTACGATATCCATGATATTCCGGTAAGATAGTATGCCTCTGGCCCAGTTATTGCCATTCGCCCATGAAACATTCTCGGTATAAGTACGAATAAAGAAGTTTTTAACATTACTAGAAAAACAAAAATATCATACAAAATTGTTTTAGCTATTCACAATTTCTCGGTTTGTAACACGCGTAGAAAAGAGATGGTATTGTAGCGCAGCGCCTGAAATCAGTAATATTTGACAGAAACACTCACGTTCTCGGACAGTGGCGACCAAAAAGTGAATAAATCTTGTTCATTAATGAGATAAATTACTTCCTCTGATACGCTGTGTAGACTGGATCCACGTTTTGTGGTTCCTTGATACCTAAAAATCGAATGACGACGGAAATTTGGTCTATTGGTAACGTCCATAAAACATTTGAATCTAGACGTTTCTCGCGCAAAAAAAAGATCTCAGCAAATATGTGTGTATTACTCACAACTCCAGACACCACTTTACAAAACCCTGCATCTCACCTGTTTACGCATTGATTCTGCCCGCAAGGTCACAGACGTTGCAGATAAGTAAACAACGCACTTTCGTATGACGTGAGATACGCTGATAAGCGAAGCTCCCAGACGTGATATCCCAGAAGCAAGAAGAGATAAGCTGGTTGTTTCATTAGAAGCGTTTCAGCTGACCAACCAGTTCTATGTTCCTTTGAAGGTAATAGTATCACAATAGCGCTTGCTCACATGATTCGTAAAGTTTTCAATTTCCGAAAATTCAGAAATTTCAACGAAAATGAGACCTACACTAGTCTTTTAAGCGTCCTTTGCTCTCTCCGAGGGAGGAAAGTAAGAAAAAATGCTATGCTATGCCAAGATTCACAGTCGGTGCCCTCAATACCCTGGAGATCACGTCTCGAGACGATCTACTGACTATCTCGTTAATTGCTCTCAGAAGCTCTTTTAAAAACTATACACAATTTGTAAATTACGATGGAGCAATTTAGCATTGCTGGTAGTAAATGCAGGAAAGGAACTTCATTGCTCCCGTGGGGAAGTCTAGGGAAGCAAGTGGATCCTAAAATGCCTAGGAATTACTTAGTTACCACGACTTTAAGTGGGAAGTGTATGCTATTTAATGTAGCATATAGAAAATTGTGTGGTTTAAAATTGAGGTTTGGCGGGTCCTTGTTAGCAAATTGGTTTACTGCAACGCTTGTCCGTCTGTTACCAACAGAAGCGGCTAAACCGTAGCAAAAATGTTCACAAAAATTGATATTCCTTGATCACTAGCTGATTCCATGATCACTAGCTGATCACTATTTTGATTCTTTCACAAAGCCTTAACATTTTGAAAATTTCCTCAGAAATGGTGGCAATTTTCTGGATTAAACTTTTTATCGGATAGAACAAAGTACGGCTATGAAAATGGCCCAAGTCCGATTTTCTTTAAATTCTCTAAAGTTTCAAAAATTGCAAAGTTTCAAAATTGTTCAAAATTTTTTCGGAGTCTTCTTACAGCTACAATATTAAAGATGGAGGTTGTTTTCTCAATAAAATATGTTTCAAGTACATATCTTTAAGTACGGTCATGATCAATTTTTCGAAAAGACTGCCACTTTACTCTTACATAAAAAGCGAATTGAAAGCGATCATCTGGGATGCGTTCATTCAATCGGAAGTTTCTTTACAACTTAATTGTATGATATTCAAGTTATCAATCGGAAGCTTCCTAACAGATCAAAAGTCAATTCACCCTACATTTAAATCGGCATACAGCAACTGCACCCACGCGCACAAATGTGTCAATTTCTCAGTCTTGCTGCGTCTTCTGCTCAATGAACACGAGTGTCAAGGAGATATTCCATACCGATAATTCAACAACCTGAATTATTCTTGTAAGAATTGAACTGGAAGAAATTAAAATTAAAAAATAGACATTCGATACCGACATAGGCGAGACCACAGCGGGACGGTGTGGGGCAGTGGGCCTAAGTCCCATAAATATTTTGAAAGGTTCTTAGAGACTTTAAATAATAAAGCATTTTATTTCTTTCAATACAGTACATCTTTGATTTTCCCCTTTTTTAATCAGGTACTTTTATCCAAATATTGTTATACGACTTTTGGGATAAAGGCTCTCCAAGCTACTCTGACAATCGGGTAAATGATTTCACGTAACATGAATTCTATTTATTAATTGAATCAATATATACATTTATTCTCCTCCTATGTTTTATTCATTTAGTAGTATAATATTCCATAAGTAATCAAAAAATGTTCAATGGGAAAGGGGGCTTCCTAAAAGAAATGTGGTTACCTCCTCTTGGTTTACGTTGCGCACATCAGTGGACACAAGAATTTCTCGACGATACATTTCACAATTGATTTGTTGTAATTTACGCTTTCGACGTCTTTTTACTAGTATTGCTAATGCAAATGCAATTAGAGGCTTCATGTTTCAATCTATAACACCAACACACATGTCTACGTTGTGAAGTTTCGCAGCAGACTAAGGAAAGTGTTACGACGTTTGGCCGGGATAAGCCACAGCTGCTAGGAGAGGCCACAACTAGTCGCTGATGCCAGCGAGTGAGGTCTAGCCACTTCCCCATGGCTGAGTGTGTGGCTGCCCTTAAACGCTCCAAACTGCTGATTCCTTAAAAATAAAGCCTCCGTACACACACGCGTTGACACAAACAACACGTTAATACAAAATATTTTGAATAAATACGATTACATAAAAACGTGGGAGGTACAACGTAATAATAAAAAACAACATTGAACTATTTTTTTTCGATCGTCCTCTAAATAGAGCTCCTTAAACCAGATGGTGCAAAATCTCGATTTTCTACCCGTCTCGGCTACACTGCATCGTAGTTGCTCCGGATTCCAGACCACTGAAGATGGCGCCTACAACTCCATTCTATGCGGTCATTACAACTGGAATTCAAACTCCTCTTTCAAAGATCCTTCATTTCAGTGACACATGCTAGAACATTGCTCATTATGTAATAGACAAACCTACTTTCTCCATGTAATATTACTTTATTAATAGTTCTACTCAAAAACGAACTGACTTTTCTGAGCCCTGGCGTCTCCCTTTTTCTTCTCCCTTTAAAGGTTTTTGTTTGGTATTTTTGCCTGTCAAGGTTTCGATCCGCTCTTTATCAATTAATACATAGAGTTTTTGAGGTTTTTACAGGAAGAGGTATCTGCATGTTTTTCCAACCGTCCAGAAAATGCTTGAATTGTTATGGCTACTCTCAATAAAGAAGAAGGTTATATTAATAACTAATTAATTTTTTAATGTTTACGAGAAAGTGATTCAGGAGTGAGTAACAAGTCCTTAGAAAGACGTAAGCGGATTCGTGGAGAAGAATAAGCTCAAGTTCTGATATTAAAATGACTTGTGCTGAGCAGGATTCAAGAGTAGCGTGAATACGGATTGATAAACTTCGTGTGAATATTTACAGTGATTCTATTATTACTTGTTTTTTTCATTTGATATATACAAGTGAGCATTTATTTCGCTGCGGAAAAAAATATTTTTAACATAAGTTTCGAGTTTGTGAAGTTTGTTTAGGTGCACCCCATCCCACACAGAGCAAAACGAAGTCAACATCGCGCTAGCGTTTCCTACCAACAACTGACACTTCTGACACAACTGACAAGGTCTTCGTGCCGCCGACGCCTTCTACGCTCCTTTTATTATTTGATTACTAAATTTATCAATAATGAATAAAATTATTAATAAATAATAATTAATTCGTAGCTATATTTTTATAAATATGTTTGTGTCTTCTTAAATAATTATTTCTTTTTAACAAAGATATTTCTTGTGGCAGTGAAGATTCCAAAGAGTACATACAATCCTATCTATTATTTGGATACTTGCATTATGTTATCCCGGATTGCTTCAAATATTTGTGCTCAGTAACTGTGTTATCTGATGTACGTCACATGACAATGTCACTAAAAGAATGCTCGATACCGCTTGATAGCTTTTTTTTATCGCTTGATAAGATATGATATTCGGCACGAACACCACCTTTCTATATGATCAGTACCCCAGAAGAAGTGATTATGTGTAGTGTTCACTTTGCATAAAATGTTTTTAAAGGCAATAATTTATATTTTGAGTTAACACATTCAATTAGTTTGTATTTTTTTATTTCCAAAAAATAAAGTGAAAGTAGTGCAAAATGTTTACGGTGGAAAATCATATGAATGATTTGAGTCGCAACAACAACAGCAGCAACAACAATAACAACAATAATCAGCCTGCGAACGCCAGCGGAAGCAGCAATGGAAGTTCTCCAGATATGCAGTACGAGGGAAGAATTTCCTTACAGGATGAAGCATCACTTCATATGGGTTAGTAATCTTGAAATCCAAATATTGAATCAAAAACTAAAAACTTGGAACGCAACAAATATACTCTTTCAGTTTGTATTGCGTCATTAAAATGCTTCTACAAATGATTTTCTTAAAAAGATTATCTGGGTTTTCAAGTGATACATATTTCGAGTTTCAATTCTCTACATTCTTTTATAGGTTTGCACACACTCATGGTACTCAGAACCAGACAGTATTTTTTTGTTATCCTTGTATAATGTAATCGTATTTTTACTGTCAGGGAGATAGAACTGTAAGCGGAGATATTAAAAAGAAAACATATTTTCTGTGCTTTTCGGCAAACCATGCTCTACGAAGAATACAGAACTTGACAACAGAGTCTCTCAATTTCACAAATCAATTTTGCGAGTAAATTAACATAAAATATTTTTTTAAATATTGTACTTTACTTCAATCAGTGAAAAAAGTAATACAAAAATCACTCAATATAACTTGGTTGTTAACATGTTGGGCATCTTTTCCGCAAAAGATCTCCCTAAATGTCTACACTGCTGGGTGTTGTGTATCCATATGGATAAAGAAAATCCTTAGATTCGTTGCGATTCCTGAACAATACACAGACTCTGATAACGAAATAAATTTAATATTTTTCGGAATAATTACTAACTTCTTGAACAATTTTCTACTCTGTCATAATCAAGGTTCTATGTTCGTTAAAAAATTTCACTTTTGTAATTCTATTACACCCACCACTCCGTGATGGAATAGAGTGGCAACTTTTCCTTCAAATGTTTCGCCTTGCATGTTTCCTTTTATAACAAAACCAACCCTATATAGTCTAAAAGATGTATACCACGTTTTCTGTTAAAGTACTCCTCGAAAAATGCAGCTTTAAAAAAATCGAAGCCATCATGTTTTGTATAAATTAGAACTTTGGGTTTAAATCAGTTATTTATTTAAGCCAGATGTTTTTGTTTGGTTCTCACACTTATAATTAATCTGTAGTATAAAGTGCGACTGACCTGGGAAACTTACAGACACTTCATATTTAAAATTTCTTGCTATTTGGCAGCAGTGAGTGAAGGGAAGTAGTATTTTCAATCGCTCGTGGGAGAAGTACGTGACTGCTCTAACAGAATGTCCCCTGTTCTTTCTTCCAAATTGCACAAATGACATAATAGTAATATACGACAGAATTTTTGAACATATATTTTGTATATTTCGTTGAGTAAAGCTACACAAATTATACAAATTCATAACATGTTCTACAAATTACTCACTATAGTTCTAAAGTATGAAGAATTTAATACTTTTGGAGAGAGTTCATATGCCTATTTTCTCTATGGTTGCCGTTGCATGTTGTTCTCCTCGCCCTGTGGAAGCTGCTCGGCGGCCTTGCCTCGTCCTTCGCGTCAATCTCGTCCTTCCTCCCCGATCGAGCCGAGAACTGCCTATGGTGAAGCGACCGATGTGCTATTGCAATGAATCCGATTTCAGCAAATGAGACTGGGAGAGATGGCTCACGGTATCAACTGATGTCACTACAGCCTCTGACCGGAAAGGTCTAGGCTCGAGAGCCAGCGGTGGCAGGATTTTCCAGTTGTCACCCAGGTCGAATTCAGTCGCTGACTGGAGGAGACCTCTAGCGACCGACTGCTCTGATCGGTAGATTTCTCTGGTTTCTCCGATCAGCACCAAGTGAATGCTGCAGCTGTTAACAAACGGGCCACGGACCGGGCGCAATCTTTTCTACCTCTTCCTTGTCCTATCTTCACCCCTTACTCACATGCACACTATCACGCACTACACAAACACACATACCGCGAGACCCGCTGGAGGGAGCACCTGGTTGGGAAAACCAAGCTAGCCGACGTTAGATCGGCGTTGGATCTCACCATACAGCGGGGACAGACCCCCGCCGCCTCCCAAGCAAAGACCTGGAAAAACATTCGTACAAATTTGAAAACTCGCTCCTAAAGTCGCTCGTTTTCAAAACATGTACTCATGCAATAAAGCTTAACATTATAAACTAATTGCATAAAATACTCTTATTGCCTTTCCGATTGTTGAATGTTTACATGTTTGAAATGCCTTTTACGAAAGGAACGTTTGTTTACATTCGCACTTTCTTGTGTTGTCTTTACGTCTATATATTGGAATCTCTTTTCCTGATCACTGTCATTTTCAAGAAGTGCATACCTCCTATTAATCGGCTCTCCGTGCATTGAGTACTCTGCTCGACCGACTTTTTTCTGCTGAGGCGGAGGAACATTTGTCATTCGTGTTCTCGCTTTCTACTATTCTCCGCTTTATCTCTGTTGCTGTAAGTAACGGGGGGGGGGGTATTCAGTTGCTGCACCTTGAGTCAAGCCATTAACCGTATCGGCGGTTCTCACCTTGTTGGAGTTTTGGCTGGATATTTTGGTGGTTGAGGTACCATGCTGCGGATAAAAGCTTCTGGTCCCGGTGAGTTGATGCAAGGTATTACCTGCACCTTGCTGGATATTTCGAAACTTCCCCTCCAGTATGTTTATGGAGGGGAGTTGAGAAATTCATTTGTTTTTGGGCGCCAAATTCATGCTGAAGTGGAGATTGATTCATTGGGCTGGCGGCAATAGTTTCCATAACATTATTGCTGTTACATTGAAGCGAAATGGCTCCTGAAATGCTGTGCCACAACAAACTGAGGGGAACTCGCCGTTGCTTACAATTGTTAAAGCGCCTGAATTTACTGCGCTAGTAGCTGTTTATACACTAATTTCCCGTTCACAATTCCACTTGCATATACAATGTGGACATTCGGAAAGTAACTGACTAGACTAGCGGAGCGAGCGATCTTGACGCCACGACTTTTCGTATCTTCATTAAAAAAACAATTTTTTAGAAAGGCAAAATATTCACATTCAGCCTTATACCTTGAGGACAGTGCTGGAATGCGGGGTCTGGCCCCCGAGTGACCGAATTGGAGGTTGCGATTACAGCGCTGCTGCGGTTATCTCCGAGCCAATCGGAGGCCCGGTTGCACTCGTCCACGCGGCGGGGGCCAATCAGAATGTGCATGCGCATCTATTGCCTTCGGTCTGAGCTCCATGCGTGACGCGGGGAAAATAAAATGCCAAACAATGTTAGGGGTGACGCACAGAATTTGTTTGCTTCCCTTTTCCAATGTACATAGTTTACTAAAATGTTGTAAT
This sequence comes from Gryllus longicercus, assembly GCA_038098605.1. NCBI lineage: Eukaryota > Metazoa > Arthropoda > Insecta > Orthoptera > Gryllidae > Gryllus > Gryllus longicercus. The sequence goes on from JAZDUA010000696.1 coordinate 447,821, forward strand.
AACAACAATAATAATGATAATAATAATTTTAATATGAGTTTATTTATCATACATCGGAAGTGTTGATCAGAAATTCCTGCCCATTTTATGAGCCCGATCCATTATGAACCTACCACCATCTAGCTCAGGGAAATACACGAGATACGAAAATATGAGATATTTGAATTTCGCTGTCAAGAACCAACCGGAGTTCACTCGGAGGCTCCTATTGAAAAGTCAGGAAACCTGTGACACAGTTTCCAGCACTATTCAAGACAAACACACACTATCAGCACTCGTACTTCGAAACCGGCATTCACCTTCACTGTCATTTGGCCAGAAAGTGTTACTTTGCTGTCCCTGTATGGCTAATTGGACTTTGCTATACCCGTATCGGAGAGAAACCATCTCCATAAAAAGTAAACATGAATCAACATGGCTTCCCCCTCGCATACATAGTAAGATCCCAAAATTATCAACTATTAAGTTTCCATGAATTTCTATGCGTGCTCATGTCAAAGTGCAAAATGCATGTCATATTTGTATTTTGTATTTAGTCATTGCAGGTTCCGTAAAGGGCAGTTGGCCTCGGCGACGTCAGATCCCGGGGTTCCTAGTCGGTCACGCAACCAGGAACCCGCCATGTCTTGCCGCGCGGTCGTGTCTTTTCAGTAGAAGAGGTTCAAGCATTCGCCTGGATGACAGGCAAACACCCCGGTCAGGATGGCCGGCACGGGGACTGAACTCAGTATCGTCTCCTATATTATTTCAGTAGTATACATACTTTTTGCGGCGCTCACACGCAACCGATCTTTATACATGAGATATCCAAAGAAATAGAATATTATGGAGACGTGACGAATTGCACTTTGACTTTAAAAATGTGAAGGATTTGTTTAAAAAACGCATCTAAATATTCATGGCAAATGCAGCCCGCAACACTCAGTCAGCTATATCGTTAATTAACTCCTAAACGAAGCGTTCTGGGGCCTTAAGGCTGGACCCTACGTAAATGAATTTAAAAAAGCAACCAAATTTTAAATTATAGACTAGTGCAAGTCACTCAACAACTGCCAACGTTCACAATTCCGACGCACGATTTAAATGTTGGCGGTATCTGGAAGTATGTGCATTAATGCCCAGCTGTAAACACTTATTGTAAATAATTCATCGTTTGATATTAAACTTGTGTCGGTTCGCTAAAATATTGAATTCGTAAACATCGTTTGGCAACATTCCCATGTAGCGAAGTGAAGTCTAAACCTACTGAAGTGTTTCTAATGGTCACAAATGGTAATTATACTCAAAGGCGAAAATATTAGTTTTATTATTTGGAATGGCTCAAAATTGCTTTTCTTGTGGTACCTAAGAACGCAGAAAATAATCCAATACTTTTTAGTATACAAGTAGGTCGTTTTTCAATTTCCCAGCAAGCTGGCGTCGTGGCCCCCGCAAAATCCCCTCTATTCCTCCTCACAAATCCAGGAGAGTGTAATAATATTTCAAAGGGAAGGGTTGTACTTGCCCGATGCTGTATTTTCTCATGGAAAACCTTATTTGGCTTTCTAAAGAGTAAAAAACCTTTTCTAATATTTTTGTGACTATCAAGGAAAGCGAAAACAAAATGTCAATGAAGATTGAATAATTACTTCAAATGTTGTTTTCCAGTAAGTGTGAATTGTTCGAAGAACATATCTCGACAATGCTGAATAAACCATTATTGAAACTTTGTTTCCATCATCAATTGCATTGTTTTTATTTTTGTTTGATATTCTGTACGAAGTTACATTTATACATTATTAACAAATAAACACGTTACATTGTCAAATTTCGTTCTTAATGGAAAGGACAGGCAAATGGATAGGGAAAGCGTGGGGATTATAAAGCGAGAGTTGTCGCACTAGTTCTTCATAAAGGGAAAAGTAAAACTTAAAATTGGAGCAGAATACCTGACCAATCCATGGCTCCGCTTGAATTGAATCTTACGGCCCAGGTGATTCGTACAGCGTGCACCCCATTACACGACCGCTCGCGTCTTCGCTCAACCGAACTCTGCACCTGTCGTTTCCGCATGCGGAGCACGCCCCGGGGCGACCGCAGCACTCCCTCTGCGTTGCCTTCTTCCCTAATGGGCCTCACGCCCGCAGCCCAGGGGCCGCGCGCGACGGTCGCTCACCGCAGGAGTTGGCGCCCTTCGCTCGCGTACTTCGTCGAACAGACGCCTCAGGGCAGCAGCGCACACCTCTGCCCTCGCGCCGGGCGCCGGTTCTGGACAGTGGCTACACTGCCCTACACTCCCCCTTCCGAAATGTGTAACGTCCTACCCGGACTCGCACTTTTGGTCGTCCACTGTCCACCGTTGTTTTCCGTAGTTTCTCCGATTAATACGAAGTGAATGAATGAGCAGAACCCTAACAAACGGACCGCGAGATTTCCTTCCTCTTCCTCGTTCTATTCTCACCCCTTACACACACACACACACACACACACACACTTATATGTGCCTCACTACGACACATTCGGGAGACCAGTCGCGAGCTTAAATATCGTCTTGTCTAGGACGGTGCCCCTCTGGTGGGAGATACCTGTATGAGAAAACCCCGCAAGCCGGCGTATAGGTCAGCGCCGAATCTCGACATCCGGCGAGGGAAGAACACCTTCACATCTCCAGATAAAAAGTCATGCGCGACACTTACGGACCTAATGACCACAGCAGCGATATAATTAATCAATCAATCCATAATGCCTTCCTGATATTAATCATTCTTAATGTTAATAAATTATTTTAACGTTCTTGCTATCAAACACATGAATTAACTACACAATTACATTAAATGTACGTAGCGATGGCGTGCAAGTTGGCCTAGCAGCGCCCTCTTTTGTGTGACAGGTCAGGCCAGTGCTACACCACATTCTGTCGGTGAAGAGGCGTCAAACAACGTGGAAACCTGCAAGCAAGTGCTGGAACGCTGAATCGACACAAAAGGACGCAATATCAGCATCTGAGTGTGTTTGATCGGTCTGAGCAAAATGATCGGTCTACGAGAAGCGGCTTTTTTGTAGCGTAGCATTGGGTTCTAACGGGTGGCGCTGCTCCGACAGTGATGCGCGTGTCGATCCAGTGAATAGAGGAGAGTCGAACAGCGACGAGCGGATACTGGGCTACACGATGTGACCACCGCCGTCTTGTCCGCATGGCAATAACCGACAGAACGGCGTCGTCAACAGTGTTGGCTCCACTTTTGAGCAATTCAACGGATGTGGTCATGTCTGCGTCGACGGTTCAACGTGGTCTCCTGAGGGACGGGCTGGTGGCTCGCATACCACAGCGTATTCCTTTGTCCCGAAACCACCAACGCCTCACGCAGCAATGGGCTCGTGAACGTGTTCACTGGTGTGCTGAATGTGTTTCGGACGAGTCCCGCGTCAATTTGTGCTACAGCGATGGCCGCGTATGTGTTCGACGCTGCAGTGGTGATCGCAATCGTCCCGGCTGCATTGTTCCGTGCCATAGCGGACACACACGTGCGGTGGTTTGGGGTGCCATTGGCTACAATGTGCGATCTCGCTTGGCGCCTTCACACCGTACTAAATACTCAAGGTCCTAAAGCAGTCACAGTTCTGTAATTGTAATAATTTATATATTGCGATATTCTTATTCAAAAGAATAAATTTCATTGTAATAGTACGTCGCCATCAGATGTAATTGTTGTTGAATGTCATAGAATTCTTCAGTTAGTTCTGCCCTGCCTTCTTCAGGAGCATATATACCGATTATAGTAAGGTACTCCCTTTCTATTTTTAATCTTTCTATCAATAATATATCATTAATAAAAGTATAACAGCTTTCGATTTTGTTTTTCCATTTTTTATATGTAAGGATTGTGACTCCACTAACTACTCTTTGTTCCACCCTGTATATATCATTTCATCCAGGTCTATTGTTCCTTCAAGTTTCTTTCTTTTTTGCCACGCAGTGTGTCATTAAGATTAATTTAAATGCTCTTCTAGCAAGAGCTCTTGACAATATTTTTTCTGAACATTCCCTTCACTTTGGAGCCTATTGTGGAACTATTTTCAAATAATCAGATGTTAAATTACAGAATAATATCTCATAGGAATGAATTATTGTATTCAGATCAGTGTATTTGCGCGTAAGGAACACAAACATTGGTCTGTTTCGGAGTTCAACGCTGCTTTCCATTTTAACCACTTCTTTCCTAAGTTATTAATTCTCTGTATCTACCTCTTCTTTCCACTCGTCTTAATGAAACAGAAAAAAAGAGGTGAATTCCTGCTATAACATCGCATAAAAGGATGAACTATAGAAAAGTTTTAATCGAAAAGTCCAATTATTCACTATATGGAAAATCGAAAACCCCTGTTATCATTTCATACTGTTCTTATTCTGTTCAAATCTGATGAAATGAGGAGGGTTTACAAATTCTAGAACAATACAATCACTATTCTTTGTGAGCGCAGAGTTTTTTTCTGAAAATGTAATTTAAATATTTACCTAGAACATTTATTTTGTCCTGCTATCCCCGCTAGCTTAAAATCATTATGCACCACTTATTATAATCTCCGGAAAGTTTTTGTGAAGGAACACATGTATTACGCAATTGCTGGCCATTGCGTTTATTTACATATATCCACTAACCTTCAAATTCCTATCTAAACGAAAGCTCTTAGCGTTTTAAAGATAGGGTTTTTGTGTTTTTTTATTATTAAATATTCCTTTTCTAGCAACATATCCCAGAAGTGTTGTAAAATTTGTGTATTTTATATTTCATTGTGGCACCAATACTCATCATTTTTTTCTTTTTTTTTAGGGGAAGGGCTAGATCTACCAGTTTTTACCGAAAGATCTATCATCACTATCCAACCAGGTGGACAAGGTAAAAATCTAAGATTTTCTCACTTGTTTCCACGCACACTTTTAAATGGCGAAGCCCTTTAAAAACTCTCTAGGAAATTGAAAAACATTTTAATGGTAGAAATGCTTGAAATTGAACTCTGTTAATCAAAATCTTACGTAAAATTGGCTATTTGTTGCATAGATGTGTAAGTTGCATGTGTTGCTTCCATGTACTTCGCAACACTAATCTATTTATCTAAACTATCTTATTAACATTCAACACCATTCGTTACCAAAAGAACTACGAAAGGAAGATTTTTAGCTTTAAAAATATTCATTCTACAATGAGCAATTTCTCAAAATGAAATAACTGTACAAAAAATAGTGAAGTACATAATTATGGATCATCTTATTTAATAATATTTAGTTTTCCTTCGTTTGATATTTATTTCAAATTTTTATGATTTTTCAAAAAACACTTGCATATTTTTTTACATTTGCTCAATATTGAGGTCCCCTAATTCTTAAATTGAAATACGACTTTCAGAATATCATGGAAGAGCGAATCCTCTTTTCTTACCAGCTTCATTTCATGTGATGTGGTTTACAGCTCCCCCACCGTCATAATGGATTTTGATAAAATTTTGTGACGAATCCAAAACTGTTTCAATTTTTGTGTGAAGTTGTAGCATTATGGGTGAAATCGTCTTTGAGAGCGGTTTGCTTAGCCCCCTGCAGCGACGTGATACAGTACGGCTATAATATTTTCGCAACTTTGGGATACAATATTTGCTTCTCCGTTGTTGTTAAACAGAAGAAACTGAGTTTTCCACTCTATTGAATGAAACTAATATCAATTTTACATATATGAACACGCAATAGTTATATTGTACCAACATTTTAATGACATTCATATGATTACCTTTTTCTTTTTCAGATGAATCGCGTACGCCAATGCCGGTCTCCACAGGTAAGCAATTCCTTGAGTTTATATTTAACTGTAGTAGCACCGCTGCAATGGGGTAACTTGCGTAAAAATTAGAATATACAATATACAGAATTCTTGGGTCGTTATAGTAGAGTATTGGGCTTAAACAACAATTTGTTCTTCTCCTTTTCCTCTGGCATTCATATTCTTCTTCTTCTTTTTCTTCACTTTCTTCACCATATTCTCTTTCTTCTTCTTCTTTATCGAAGTCTTTTTCTTTTAGTTTTCCTTGTTATTCTCGTCCTCCTTTTCTGTCTCTACCTTCTTTTTTTCTTTTCGGCGACCCGGGTAATATAAATATTCATGTGTAGATCGCTACCCTCAGCTGGCAAACGCGAGGAACCGGTCTACAAGTTGTTAGACTGGTTGTAGGACTGTCGTGCCGTACGGACCGTTGCGGAGCGTTGACGTTGCGGAGCGTGACGGAGCGTTGTGAACAGTGATAACCTTGCGACGTAGGAAATCATGTGATCTATGAAAACAGTGCCACTAGCGAGTGCTATGCATTATTTCCAGTGGTTAATAACCGACAACCGGGTAGCTCATCAATAATTCCCTAACGACACTGAATAGTGATTATCCTACCCCAGATTTAAAGAGTCTATGTTGTTCGAAAAAGCAATTGAAACCGTTATCAACGAAAATACAGCAATGGAAACTCAACTAAGCCATCAGATCTCGATGAGACAGCAAAACATGGACACGCTACAAGGTAACGCTTCAGACCAACAGGTCATATGGAAAAATCTGATGCGTTCTTCTGATGATAATACCGCGGCTAGCGACACAAACACGTCTAACTTACAACAATGAAGAGACCCCAAAAATCCAAATACATTGAGTTACATTAATAAAACCTCACCAAATTTGTCAGAATCAGTTAAAATACCGCGAATATTTGTAACAAATATAACGAATATAAGGAATATCAGCAAAGAAATTAATTACAAAGTAACACTCATTATCACACATACACAAAGTTAAAATACAAGCAACAACCAACTTTGGATACTAACTAAATCTTATCAACTAAGGAAAACAATTTCGTTTACACAAAGACATAGCACATAAGAAATTCTGAGTCGTATTTAAAAACACACGTCAGTCAAAGAAGAGCAATATACTGAACTGAACTGAACGAAGAACATCCGGCACTCATTAAAGTTAGTAGACTCCAAAAATAACAATCTAATTACAGTAATAGCATCTAATTTCAACGGAGAAGAAAACCTAGAAAATATTTGAGAAATAGGAAAAATTTGTAGCCTCATTGTAAAAGCTGAAAGTGCAAGAAAACCTAAAGACCCCATTAAATGTATGAGTTGCTTTGACTACACAAAAGCAATTGTAGGCATCTAACCATAAAATAGCATGCATATAGTGTTCCAAAAACCATTATTCTCCAAGCTGCCGCCATAAAAATGAAAGGTGAAATGGAAACTGAAGGAAACCACAGGGCAGGCCTGAGAACATATGAACGCCCTATATGCCATACAAAACATCTACCTTAATAAACTCAGAATATTTATAATAATTTCCTAAACTGACAAACACTCAAAACATCTCAAACTTTACACATATAAAAGACACAAACACAGAACAAAATATTAATCATCATAACAATCCTCTAAATCTAAACTCTCATGAACACTCTCACGGGAGTAATAACGTTCGAAACTTCCTGATCAACACAATAGTTACTAATATAATCAACATTAGCAATTCAATTATCCCATCCATAATAAAAAACATTAAGTCATCTATCTCAGCGTACATTAATAACAATTATGCAACAAACACAAATTAAAAAGTTACTATTTTTTGCTCAATTGAAATGCAAATGGAATAATCAACAAACCCAATGAACAAAAATATTTCATCTGAGATATGCAAATTCATATTTCTTGATTAACCGAAACACATCTAATAACACGATTGACGAAAACACATATTTTCCTTTTTCCCGACCTCCATAGTGATGGACGCGCACAGACCCGCAGATCTGTCTTCGAGCAAGTCTTACAGACAAATGCCAGAACAGTGAACGTCCTGATTCCCAATAGAGGGCTCTTCTATGCACACATGTACACGTACTGTGCTCCTTGCACACAATGTCTCGTTTGCATCCGGCTGACCCGCATACAAATTATGATATGAGTGAAACATCGCAAACGAGCTATGGAGGAGAAAATTTCACTTCAAAACGAAAATACCAATTCCTTACGTGTGTTTGGAAATCACAAAAAAACTAAAAAGGTTTTGTCGCGGACGTTGTTTGCAGCGTTCAAGGTGTAATTAATGTTTTAATTCATTATTCTTTTAAGGCATTATTCAAATACTTCATTCAATATGTTTCTGATTTCAGTTGGATGGCAAACCACAAACGCAAGTCACTTTGTACCACTGTCGGGCTTGGATTTTCTGAACGGAGCTGAAAATCTAATTATTCAACAAACAGTGGAATTAAGTGACCGTAAGTAAAGAAAATATTAATTTGAGTGCATTAATTAGAATTGTTAACAAAAAACTTTTTTCCCTAACAAGAACAAAACACGCTGTTTCTGCAAGATAATTTCCTTCTCAATCTAGATTTAAATTTCAGAACTTCTGTATCCGTCTCAGTTTTCATGTGATAGTCGTTTTTTGCAAATGCGTATGACTCCTTATGTATTATATTATCTGGCAAAATGTCATGCTCTAATAACTACAGATTCAAACATATACATTAACTACAAAATAAGTGTTAAGAAAAGAGAAGAAACATACATAAAATATTCTTTCCTATTTCTTGGAATATTTTGCCTCATTATACCTTTGCATATTCTAAAGTTTCAACAGTAAACAGACAACATTGCGCCACTCAAAGAGATGAATTCTCTGAATTCAATGTCATGTATAGGAATTCCTTGTTCACTTTTCGATTGTTCCTGAACAACTGGATCTGTAGAATAATTAAATTAAGCTATAGCAAAATAACCAATATGCAGCGTTTTAAGCATTTCCGTACATAGGGAGCAGCGTGTAAAAAGAAAACTGAGCTCGAAAGGCAAAAACTGATTTCATATTCGAATTCAGAGTCCAAGTCTTAGCTAAGAACACCAATAAGATTCTTTGTTACAAAAAAGTTGAGCAGTGTCAAGGCCTCTCGACTGGCTCATGTCAGCGTGCAAACTTTCCGTGGTGCGATTCCGTTCAGCGATAGTTTTCTAATACGATCGTCTCGATTTCTACAGCTATGTATCGAAAAACCGCTCCGGCAGCCCGAGAAAGCTAGATGCGGTGGCGGGAAAACGTCACGCTGCCACATGTCTCCCTTAACCCCCAGGCGTAGATGATTAATAAAAATAGCACCTGGGGCTAGGAATACTGGGAACTCTGCTCACTGAGAAATGTGCGATTAATCCTTAACTAAAATGCCCAATGTGTACTTATATTATTTATTTAAAATATGATTACTGCAATGTAAACACTAAGTGTATAATATAAATTATTTTTATGCTATAATGCTACAAAAATAATTTATCTCCAGTTCCTCGAATAGACTTACATTAGAAAAAGAAAATAAAAACTGGAAAATTAGAATCCAAACCACAATTTATTTAAGAAATTACAGAACTTAAGAAATACTTCTTAAACCAAAAAAGTTATTTCATTGTCAATTACATTTATTTTTTTCAGTTCTTGCAACAGTAGAGTCCGAAAACAGGTACCTAGTCAAAGTTCCTCGTGGAGAAACCTTATACCTGGCGACAGAAACTTCTTCAGACTGTCAACGTGCATGTTGTGGATCATCGCGAGGGTTTGAAATTAAAATGTTTGACCACACACGACAACTAGCGATTGTTTTGCGTCGAGAATTAGCTTGCAACGTTTGTTGGTTTGGATGTTGCTTACAAGTAAGTACGCAAATACAGGCGACACCGGTTATAGTGAACTTCTGGGGAATAACATTTTTAGTTCACTCTATCCGATGATATCAAAATAAAACGAATTTCCCCATAACGATCGACTTTATTAATCTAGAAATACAGCAAAATACATTAACAGCATGACCTGAACAATATCTTTATTTGTCCTAAAAAGTCAATTACTTTCACAAGTGTGTTTTGTACTTTTTTATTGGTACTTTGTCTAGATCTTTCTCCAGAGTTCATATTCTCTCCATACTTGATTCTGCATTGACTGTGTCCAAGAATCGTAATGCAGTTTCAACACCTTTCAATGTCCCTTGCACTCTCCGAAGGCCCTCTTACTCGCCTAATAACGTACGAGATGCTTTCGGTAGCGCAGACGATTTATGGCGCTGATCGCATTTCCGTGGGGCGCGGCGGATGTTGCCACGCTGTTGGAGTCGCGCGCTTCGTGTCGTCTACGTAGAACTCAACACGCTTCGTCCCACGAAATATCCAGTAACATCAAGATTGAAACCCAAGCAATCAATCGCGTGCCGCCAGGTGCAGCCGTGCAGGAGATGGTCTGATTGGCATAAAGTCATCAGTAAGGTCCCCATTCCGGGTCTGCTACCTTCACCTCAGGGGATTATGACTTTTGGCAGACGATATTTTTTGCAAGTAGCCTAGTGCAGGAATTTGTGTCACTGAGGCGACATATTATTTTTCAGGCAGGAATTTATTTCCAGGACGTATTTCCTACGTCACTATAATCGAGCTTCAGGTTCACTACAAACGAATCTTCTTATGCTTATTTGTAATGCAAGTGAAACGGGTCCACTGACTTAAGTTCACTATAACCGAGGGTTCGCTATATCCGAGTTCATTATACCTAGAGTCGACTGTAATACTCTTCAATTTAAAAACACTAAAGGCGTGGTATAGTATTTCAATTGCATAAATCTAAATTGTACTGCGTATGCCTCATTCAATCGATCACATAGCTCATCGTGTGTTTCCTTTTATGCGCATGATACGGAAAGAGGGGTTCCACATGCTGAAGTTCTTAAACGAGTACGCTAGTTTCCCGTATTTCGATTAATACAATCTGGAGAAGGAGAAAAAGAAAATATCTTATGAGTGAAGGCAAATTCAAATCAATGAAATTGCGTACAACTACATTTTCATGGTAGAATAGCTGAAAAATCAAAACACACAAAGGAAAAATATACACTCACAAGTGTTCAATATAAGGATTAATTTTCAATTCATAAAGTAGATACAAAATTACTCATTTCATGGGAATAAAATAAAATGTTATAGCTATATATTCATGAAACTGTTAAATTCAGTATTTACTAGGCTGTCCGGGTGACGCCGCGTCCATGGCGAAGGTGCCGACGTTTCGGTCGCCATTCTGCGACCTTCCTCAGGGCGTATTGCGAATTGGCAATACGCCCTGAGGAAGGTCGCAGAATGGCGACCGAAACGTCGTCACCTTCGCCATGGACGCGGCGTCACCCGGACAGCCTAGTAAATACTGACTCCGGCCGCGGAAGCCTACGCTCTCTGTTAAATTCAATCAATTTACTGTATTTTTTTACATTCTGAAACTCTGAAAACGTACTCCACTTCAAATCATTATTTTTTTCTCATTTCAGGAATTAAAAGTATATGCTGCACAAGGACAACTAATTGGAAGAATTTTACAACAATGGACACTCCTAATCCCAACATTTTTAGTCATCAATGGTGCTGGAAATGCACAATTTAAAATTGAAGGACCTGCTTATCTTCTATGTAACATCAAAAAAGGGAGTGAATTTAAGGTGAGATGTCGTTAGTACTTTTTATAAAATAATAAAATAACCTTTTAAATATCCGTAAGAATGTTATTCTTTTCGACTCGTATTGCTTAAACACTTTTGATTTGATTAAGTTGAAATGATTTCAGACTGCCTATGATAAATGAATAAGGTGCCATACTCGCTATTACCAAAAGGCAGGATATGTTGGCAGGCAAAATTTCTTGTGCTGGCTATTTGACTTGTAAAGAGGTGCTTAGTACTACATTTCAGAAAAACGACGACCATATCCAAGCGATTCTTAAAAATAATTCTCTTATACTGGCGGGATGACGATATATCTTATAATACTTTTATGCAAAAACAACAACGTCATGAATATTCATACTTCGAAACAGTATTTTGATTTACTGAAAATTAAATTCATAAAAATTGAAATTGAAACGAATTGTTCAGGAAAATATGCAAAGTTTTTTTAAGTGAATACAGAAATAGAAATGTGGGCAAAATTGGCAATGACAGCACGAGTAGGCCACACTTTATTTCATGTCATAAAATATAATGTGACCAAAAAAGGAGGAGATCAAAAATTTCGAAAAGGTGGAAGCAAAATTCAACTAGGAAAAAAACAGTCACTACTAAAATACAGGTTTAAATTATTTTAAAACAAGCATGAGAAGTAAAAAACGGCATTTCATTTTCCGTTTATAAATGGATACTGCTGGAAATACGTTTCTGGTGAACGACATTAAACCTAGATGGGAGTTAGAAAAAAATGTCTTAAGTAACATATTAAAACTGATACATGCTTATAACAAGGTGTATTCTGACTTCTATATTAAAAATTTAAACAGTAATATCGAAAGATTAAAAATTATTCTTAACCATAAAAATTGTTCGGTGTTTTTGATATTTATCAGGTGAACCTTACAAGATGTAGAGACAAGAGACAATGCCCAAAATGGCTTATCACACGAAGTAAAGCGCAGGATCAAAATGAACTCATCACTGACTGAGGAACAACTTCGGTCTGCGATTTAGCCAATTTTAAAACAACTCGTGATATAAAAATATAAAACTTGTTTTTAAGAATGCATAAATATTTTATTTCAAATTTAAGTGTGTTTTTCTTTTTAGATACTTAGTAGAGATGGAATGATTCAAGAAGGAACAATTAAACATGTGTGGGATCCGGATCTGTGTTCCTACAATGTGTTAGTTGATTTTCCTCGAGGCGAAATCGATTCGGAAACAAAAGCATTACTTTTAGGAGCTGGATTCTTATTGGTAAATTACTATTATTTCACTTTCAAATTACTTATCAGCAAACAATGAATTTCTATTAATATTTTATTATTTATTTTAGGAGTACATGTTTTTCGAAACAAGCAAGAGGAGAACTTGTGGATGCTGTACATAAAACTTATCACCACGTTATCAATACAATCGAATAATAAATTTTCTTTTAAACAAAAAAGGAATGTATATAATGGAATTATATTATCAAATGTCAATATCTTACAAATCAGTGTATAAAAAAAGAATATTCTTAACATAATGAGGAAATAGTTTTATAAACATACAAAGGAATTGCTTAAGGACATTATTGCTCAAATAAATTATTTTAATCATAAGACATATGTTCTGTCTGATGTGAAAATTTTGTAACTGATATATTTCCAAATACATTGTCAATACGACATCATAAAAATAGCAAAAATCTAACTAAAAATGTGTCGCTTGATTTCATTTACACCAATGCACTTATTTGCAGTCTATTCTCGTATATTTGTACGGAAAATATCCCCAAACATCGCACTGCGTGAACATCTTTTATCTCTTATCATCTTTTCATAATCACATTATTACTCACATTCTTTATCATACGAATGATGTAAATTTTTTATGTACCAAAACATATTTAAACTAGTAATGCTACAAAGTACTTTCTCACCTCAGTAACGGTTTCGTAAAATTATAATTCCGCGGATTTCTGTTCATATCAGTATCTTTCAGCCAACATTTTCTTTAATTTGTTGCGTCAACTTGGACGCAACGCGTCTCCAAACCCATTGGGGGGGCGTTGAGCACCTCACGCTTTTGGGTATCTTCCAATAATTGCTGTGCGGGAGTATTTCTCCATTAATTCACGTCTCGTTTCAGTCAGTTGTCAAGATAGCATCTCCGAGTACGCGCCTCTCTCTTACGCGCTCCTGCCTCTCTGCCCAGCGGCCAGAATTGGAAAGGAATAAGGATAGGGGCGCTTCACGCTTCAGTTAGACTAGCGTGAGTTAGAAACGCTTGAGTTAGCATGCAAATTCGTTTTGTCATAACAAATTTCACACAAAAATTAAAGAACACAATTTGAGCCTATTTTATAAATTAATTATTTAAATATTGTCTGTTTCACACAAGAATTACTCACATTTTCGAAAACCTCTACATGATCTTACATCAAGATCTGTTTTTGACCAACCGATATAATTTTAGGAAACAAAAAATATCTTCAATATTTTAGTTGTAGGAAGACACAGAAATCATCCTAAACTTTTGCAATTTTCAAAAATTAAGGGAGTTTAACGAAATTGAGAACTACGTCATTTCTTTAAGTGTCTACTTCTCTATCATAGGAAAAATATTTAAAAAATTGGAGCCAATTCAGAGAAAATTTAAGAAAATGTTAAGGCATCTTGTAAAATAACCTCCAAAAATCACAATATCCGTTTCAAATTCATGGAGCCGCAAACATCAGTAAGATCGAGTGGGGAATATCAATTCTGGTGAAAATCATGTTTACGATTTAGCCGCTAGCGTTCTTCACAGACATTCTCTTTTTGTATCAAAGCCTCATCAAACGTGAGTCCTGATTACACGTCTTACAGAAAATAATTTATTACATAAAGGAAGAAGATTTATCAAGTTTTTCATTTCCAGCGTCAGCAAAAAGAGTTTTATGAAGAAAAATCGCACTTTTTGTGAAGCATTGCAATCTTTTTTCTATACTGCGTAAACTGAATGTAAGTAACTAATGAGCTACAGAACAGCACAGTCATTCTCGTTCCAATTAGGTACCTAATCTCTTTATTCTGGGATACCTTTTCATTTATGGCCAATCCTCTTCCTGTATACCATCTTCTGCCACGTGAAGGTCATATTTGAGCATTTTCTCAATTTTTTGGTATCCTTATCATAGAACTAAAATATGACCAGGAATATGATAGAAGTGTAAAATCTGGTCCTATAGGGAATTTTCATTGATAAATTTGTTGCCCTTTTGGGGAAAATCACGTTTGAACGTTTCTGAGAAATGTGCAATATGAATATTATTTTCCCAGCAAAGTTTTGTTTTCATGAAACATTATGACATTGTTTGAAATCCCTGTGCTCATAAACGGAATGATGAATACAAAACGCCGGCATATTACCGACATGAACGAGATATAAGAAAAGTAAATTTGTGTGATTTTTGAACAAACAAATGATTACACCCAAATTTATATCATCTAATGCAGTGAATTTAGTACTATCCGAAGAAAAGTTTAAAGAAAATTGGAGCCTTTTTGAGAAAATCTTGTTGTTAATATTGCCCACATTTAACTCAAAAGTGCTCGAAAACTACAAAAATTTTCAAAACAATACCAACAACCATTCATTAAAAAACTATTTGTAAAGAACTAATTTCACTTGGAAAAAAATGTATCACTTGAAGAAAAAAATGTAAAAATGTTCAATATATTATTATTGTTGGAAAAGACGGGGGGAAATGCAAACTTTTGTAATTTTCTATAATTTAGAGTTAACAGTGAAAATCTGACCTATGCCATCTTTATAAGTATTTATCACTCCATTCTTTTAAGAAATTGAAAGAAAAAATATCGGGGAATTTTTGAGAAGATTTTGAAATTTTCTCATGGGTTTCATGTAAAGTGCCCTCAAAATTAAAAGAATGTTTTTCAAAATCGCATAACTTCTAGTCGGGCCAGATTCACCGGGCAAAAAATAGTTCAGACTCTAGAAAGCTTCACAGAAGTACAGATGGAAGGACAGACAGTTATGTTTTCCGCAGCATGACATAACGTTCTTCATTCTTCATACATTACTACGTATATTAATCCGTGTATACGTATTTGTAGTAACGTCATCAGTTGGCAGCAATGCGTCCGAGGCGCCAGCGGGCGTGGGAATACGTGCGCCCATAGGGGAGTGAAGGGCGGCGCAACCAAATGGCCCGCTGGGGGTGGAGCTCGTAGGGGGACCTCCCAAGCCGCCGTCGAAGATGACCGCCTTCGCAGGGAGACTGGGGGCGATCTCCTGCCCGCCAAAAATATGCGAGCACCTGATGCCTAGGCGAGCGTCACTTCGGTTTGTGGTCACCTCGCGTGTGTTGGCAACTGCTTGCCCCAGAGGCGGATGTCCGCTCCTCGGGACACGGCGATTGCGTTGCACTGGGTTTCAAAGCGTCAGGGTGGAGGATCTGCGCTAGCCAGGGTACGGGAAGCAATGAGTGAGAAGTAACGGGAGGTAAAATAGCGAAAATAATCCCAGAGCGGAACACATTTGTAATACATTGTTAATAAACTGTGCATGAGCTTGTGTCTGTGTCATCATTTAGCTATCACGACACCACAGACGGGGCCATTTTAATGGCGGCAGCGGTAAACGAACCCAGGCAGGAGGTATATAAAAATTATTTAAAACTTTTAATAGTGCAGCGACAAAAGTACCCCGGCGGGGGAGGAAGTACGCGTTTTTTAAATTAGCACAAGCATCGGCGGAGCAGAGGCTGGATGGAAGAAACCCCAGGCATGAAGTAAGGACGACCTCAGAGCCAACCGCCGCCCATATGAGGATATTCAGGACACCTTACGTAAGTATATAGCCTTCAGCACTCGTTGCAATCCGAGTCAGGCGTAATGGAATTTTTTGGATGTACCAAAATGACTTCCTTGTGCTGGTCGCCAGAGAATGAGGAGAGTAAGTACTGAGAATACAATGGTCAGTCTCGTAGAAATAATTGTAGATAGCCCGCATTATCAAGCAGAATTTGTTAATGTATTACAGAATAATTGGCAAGATAGTTTCGACAGGAAAAGAGAAAAGGAATGAGAAGAGAGGGAAAGGGATAAGGACAGATAGCGCGCGGGGCTGAAAGAATAGTTAGATCGTGAGTTTGAGCTGGAGAAGTTGAAGTTAACAAGGCAGTTAGCACTGAGGAGGATGCAGAAGCGCATATTAAATTATACCAAGTAATGGATACATTTAGAGGCAAAAACATTATCACATCTTATTTAAGCGTATTCGAAGCACAGGCCAATTACGTGGGCGTGCCGTAAGAAGTTTGGGTAAGCAATCTTACGGGGCTGTTGCCGAACGAAATCAACACGTGCCTTAGGATTGAAGGGCGGGGGAATGCGACCGGATATGCCTAGATGAAAGCAAAATTATTAGAAAAGTATAAGTTTAACGTGGAACATTTAGACAATTAACTACAAAATACATGAACCCAGCCGCTACCATTTTAAACGTGTACGCAAGAGACCTGCAGAATTATCGTAGACAGTGTCGTATCAACTTTTGAAGCTCTTCTAGATCTAATGGTTATCGTTTAAATGAAGCAGCAAATTCCGACAGAAATCTGGGAACATTTTAAATCACAGTGGGGTACATTGTTAGTTGCGTTAGAGATCGCGTAGAAAATAGATAACTACGAAAACAGTTGAGCAAACAGAAATATTTCTCTTGTGGCTCGACTTAATATCTTGAGCGGGACTGTTCAGATACGCGAAGCGGGATAAGGTTGGTCAAGTGACTGACTAAGAGGGGCTTGAACTATTTCGCCCGCACACGGTTTCCGGATTTATTAATAGGTTACCAAATGAAATTCAGAGAAACAGGGGAGCTAGTTTTGCTATCGTGAATAACGGCTGGTAAAAGGTAAGCACATGACAGGCAGAACTTTGTTCTTTCGCAGAACTTTGTTTTCGGTCCAAAAGCTCCAAGCTCTGAGGATGATCGCTACGCGATCGAAACGATCATTAGCAAAATAAATGTTTGATACCAAATAACACCTTTACTTTACCATATTTAATTATTAGAAGGTTTCTGCCTCACCAGCGATCTAATTAACAGTTATTTCTTGTTTCCTACTTTCTTCCCTTCGTACATATGCTCGCGGGATTTGGGAGGAATAAAAACCTACCTCTGGCGCGGTACACTTGAAAAGTACATCCTTTGCTGTTAATTAATCCAACAGTCTCTATTTGAGATTAGGCGCAAATCTGAGTTATTTTGGGGGCCTAAGTGTGAACAGTGGGGGCGCTAGTGAGCGCGTCTGCGTGCCGCAGGCAACGCTTTCACGATTAGAAACACTGAAACATCTTCTCAAAACATTATTTTCGTGACATACGCCATCTCCATTTGAATAAAATGAAAATTATAAACTAAATCCTATCGTGGTATTCTCCAAACGAAACTGGTTGCTCAGTTTGCTAATATCTTCGGCAGCAAATTACAGGTTAAATTTATAATAGTCAAATAATGTTTCAACTACAGAAGATTCAAAATGGTTACATACATTTCAACATGATACACATAATTTATGAAGTGATATGCATTTTTATGAATTTTCAGGTTGAAAAATATTTTCCAACTTCATGGCCACTTATCAAGATTCAAATCCACAATTGTAGTACATTCATACCTTGCTACTAAGGGTTTACCAATAAAACAGCAATTTCTGAAAACTTAAAAAAAACTGCGAAGAAAGTTTTTTTGTCGCTGTATTTCATTCATGAAGACTGAAAGAAGGAGAGGTAAGGTAGTAGTAAATCTAGTGGAAAGGTTACGTACAAGTATGAAAAGCCTTGGCAGCTAATCGAAGTATGGGTCATGGATAAGAAACGGTACTCACATAAACGAGTGAAGCTTTATTTGTACCTCTCATTATTAAGGTAGGAATTCTATCATTGCCTTGCCTTTCGATTTTTGAATCAGTGGTTTTTGTCAAAAATAACTTTTTTAAGTGGAACGGGAATATATTTCCAACCAACACCGATGCTAAATTTATCCAATCATATTCATCAGATATATGTACAGAAGATACAAATATGTACTAAATGACGTTTTGCAATAAGCCGTCGATATACCTATGTCAGAGTTACAATGTTTCATAAGTTAGAATCGTAGCTGGGGGAACAGCACAAGATCTCGACAGGGGATGCCGTCAGCGGTGTGCCAGCGTTCTAGGTGCGGGTACATCTGTACTATTGCAGATGATCTTGACTGAGCCAAACATGAATTTCCGCGACATCTTGCAGTCACTGAGAGAACCGTTCAACACATTTACGGCTAATTGCAACCAAGCTCATGCGTCAAGTCAACGCCGTCTACACACACTTAAGTGTAGTGTTGGTGAAGTCAGTGCATGCCAAGGTTACTATAATGTGTGCATAATGACCTTAGTATATGCGCGTCGTTATTGGCCGAAAAAAGCTGAGATAAGTGCCTTAATCACCGCATGATGTCGCTTAAGATAATTTGTCCGATTAGCTGCCGACGTTTTTCATACATAACCTCACCATGTCTCCAACACTGATGTTTAGTCTCCTTCTTACAGTCTTCATGATTTCATTCACTTCCATATCTATGTTCTTTGGTTTGCATGTTGTATGCAAACAAATACGTTCCTATGTCTTTGATTGTACAGACTATCTGGTTACTAATAAGCTATTTTATATAAAATCTCTTTGCACTTAAATGTATCAACCTCTCTATAATAAATCATTTTTTTCAAACATAATATTGCATAGAATCTTTGAAAGAAAGAATCTTTCATCATGTTAATAATGAACCATTATCATGAAAACCCAAATATTTTTAGATCTACTCAATCTTCAAACACTTCGAGTTGTATTCCTCGGGCATCTCCTCACTATATTTACCGAGGGAAAAGAGATCAATATGGCTTGCGTGAAAAAGAAGGATATAATGAGATAAAGACTGATGATGTGAGTAAAGTGCAAACATATTTGATCAGTTTATATTTAACATTATTATTATTAATATTATTTTTGAAACTTGTATAGTTTTGCGAAATATATGAAGGTAATTTTATCTATGACAATCAACATGGAAATGGGGTGTATAGATGGACATCAGACAAAGGCAAAACAGTATATGAAGGACATATATACTGCAATACTTTGCACGGTTATGGTAGATTTTCGTATCCTGATGGTTCTGTATTTGAGGTGAGATAATTTTTACCTTTATATTAGTATTCTCTGAGTCTTACAAGCATTTGATATTATTATTAAGAAATAAAAAATTATATTAACTATAATTGTTTCATAGTACTTAAAGTTAATTAATACTTCTCCTTGATGTAATGCATATTCAGATACTGAAAGATACTAACACAAATTTACTGCTGAAATTACCCATTTTCCAGCTTTATGATTCTATCCAATTTCAATCATTACAATTATTTAAACTTACGATCAAATGTTGCTTGAATACTTATACAAGAACATTTATTTCTCATAACATACTCACGATTAATACACTGTTAAGGAAAACACACAGTTTCAACGTTGTTTAGAAAATAGGAAACTCTCCTGTTTTTTCTATATGATTTTGCCTTTTAAATCTTTTCATCTTTATCAGGGTCTTTACAAAGATAATCGCAGATATGGTCCAGGCGTCCTTACAGAGTCCGATGGAAAACAAAGTGTAGGGATTTGGAGAAATAAGAAGCTCATAAAACTCGCAGTGAAGGTTGAATCTGGTGTACCAATATTGGGCACTACACCTAGTGGAAAAGCAAGAGTAAACTGGTTTAAAAACGTAGTACCTATAAACAAGGTAATCTCACATTTTTGTCAAAATACAACCGATGATATTCTCTAGAAATGTAGATTTCCTACTAGTTTTATTTAATAACAGAACCATATTCCCTAATATAGCGAGACATTAAATGAACTGGGTAGTAAGAAAGTATAATAAACAGATTTTGCTTTTTAACATACCATCAACCACATCACCTCACATTTGTTTGTCCTAAATTACAAATATAATAAAATGTATTATAAGAGTTCGCACATTAGCTTCAATTTCAAATTTAAAAGCATACTTCCTTGTGCTTATATACTCACACTGGTAATTTAGTTCGTAAAATACTTTTGACACCTCTCTTTACTCCAGTTTGAAAGGTTTCTTTCTCTTTAATCCACCCATTAGGTCCGTGTTGTTCAGAGGAAGAACTGTTTCGGGATTGTCGTATTGGTGCAGATTCTTATTTCTTATAAACCAAGGTGCTTTGACGATATTTTTTTGTTCTGAAACCTGGGTAATATCGGTGTTTGTCTGGGACATCCCCAGAGCCCTTAGTGTTGCGCCTCGCCGGCGCCGCTTCAACCTATCGCTCAAAGTGTATATCTCTATTCATTGTATATCTCGATATACCTCGATATATTGGATATATTAGAGAGTTTGGTAAGGGTTCAAGTTAGGTTTTGTTCGGCAATATACGTAAAAAATGTGGTCCTGTCACATAATTTTCACATCGAACAAAAAATCATTCGTATAGTCTTGAATTTTAAGTATTCTACGATCGTCAGGGATCAATTTACATTGAAACAGTCATTTTTTCTAATTTCATGATTTCTGGTAAGACGTCAATTGTCCCTCAAATATTCTAAATAATTCCTCATCAAATTCCAGAGGGGAGAAATGATTAGAAACGCGTTTGACCTACAAGAACACTTCAATTCTAAATTATTTTACAAACATACCTTCAGTACAATCAAACATTCCCTTAGAAAGAAAACATAATAAGCAGCAGGGTTAACTCGTAAAAAATGACGAGAAAAAATTAAACCTCCATATTAATGATTCATTGTAGTGAATGGTAGAACACAATTTAATTTCTTTATTAGCAGCTTTGTATTTCTTCCATTTTAAAATGCCCTTATTACCAGTGACTAGCTAAAGAACCCTGGCATTGCTCGACAGTTCATTTATCACAATCATGTATTAGATAACTGGTATACATGCCGTAAAGGTCCTTCACAATGACACCAAATACTGCATTTCCTTCGTGTGGTTTGGGAAAAAACACAAAATATAATCAAATTTACAATTGTCATTAATAATTATTTTAATATGTTAATATCAAACAAGTGCCTTTGTTACTCATGTACTCATTTGTCAAAGCTATTAGACAGTAATTCTGTCAATTCACGCACTTCTATTGTTGAACACTCCTGCCCCAATCAGCCTCCCTTCCTAGCCGAGCCTTGTCCCCAATCCCAAACTTCATGTCTAGTTCACTTACTTCCTAACTAAAATAATAAAGAAAACTATTCCAAAAGAAAAATAAGGTTTTATTATCCATATCAATGCCGTTTGTGGAATTTTCTGCATCGTAACAATACAATAAAGAACATGTCCTTACAATAATCATCCAATCTGTCACAGTTTTAGCATCAACATACGTATTACCATACTTTCAAGTTTGGATATTTTGGCCATCAATTTTATGAATTGAAAATGTTTAACAGATGAACACACACGATGTCATCATACAGTCAACAGTAACTTGACATTTATTTGAGTCTTTAAAAGATTTTGTACCCATTCTATCGACTAGAGTGGAGAAGAGTCAAACAATATGACAGCATTAATTCGAGACGAAGCAAACACAAAAAGAATAACTAAATATAGCCCTCAGATTCCTTTGATAACTGAGACAAAACAAGTAGTAGGTATTTTCTGAATTTACATATATGTTCACAGACCATCAAAGACAAAGCTAAAGAAATCTTCATTGAAATGAAGGCCCCACTATACCTTCTAGAGTTTTCTGAAAACTTGTACAATATTCTAGTAAAAGATAATCGAAGTGAAGCATTCATTTGGCGACCATATGAAGAAATATATCGTCGTAAGAGTCCAGAGAAGCTTGCCCAGGGTATGATACAAACTGTAATTAAAACAGAAGCAAAGTTTAAAGCAGGAAGATTCAGAAAAAAAGGAAGAGTGGTAAATTAACAATATAGATAATGATAAAGACACGAAGTTTTCTTTCTTTAATATAAAATATACATATTATATTACATATATACATATTATACATATTAAAATATACATAATATACATATTATATACATAATATACATACATTTACCTCGTTCTAAACAATTATTTTTCCTACTTTAAAGGCTAATAAATGGAAAGAATTGATAGCAGAATTGGAAAGAAAAAAAGCAGCCAATGAAGTTCTTGTCCTAAATGCAACTCATTTGGTGGCGTGGAATAATTCGGCTGTAATGAAAGATATGCTCGTGTTTTCCTTTAAACACACTGATCAAGAGGTAAGACTAACTTCGTAAGAAAAGTATTAAATTACGCGTATATACTTAAGTTTCTGTTAATTTTTTATTCCAGGAGATTGTCAATTTTGACGTAACAGACATATTAAAATGTAATCGTGATCGTTTTCGAGCTTCTGGAACACATGAAACATTATGTATTCGCTTTTTAAAAAACTGTGAAATGGGGGATCAACTAAGGGTCCATGATTATCTGGCTTTTAAAGGTATTGACCCAAATTTGGCCGATGCTGAAGGTAATACTGCTCTCATTATAGCAGCTGTAAGTATTGAACTTCTTCTCTTAATATCTCATAATAATTCCATCTGTAAACTAGAGTACCCCCGTGTTAATCCCCGCCCTTTCCCGATCCATTTCCCTATCCTTTCCATTAATAATAATAATAATAATAATAATAATAATAATAATAATAATAATAATAATTTTATTTCTTTACAAGTGGACTGTTCTCCGGTGGCAAGTTACAATTCAATGATCTTAAAAGGAATTAAGAAGGAAAGTTGTCAATGAAACGTGTTTATTTGTTAAAAAATGTGTAAATGTAACTTCATACTTACAGAATATCAAACAAAAGTAAAAACAATGAAATTGAGGATGGAAACAAATTTTCAATAAAATTTCAGTTTCTTCTAACAAATCACACTTCCCTAAAAGCAACACTTGAAGTAATTATTCACTCTTCTTTGACAGTTAGCTTTTCAATTTCCTCGATAGTCACAAAAATAATAGAAAAAGCTTTTACTATTGAGAAAGCGTCCTCAATTGATATTTGCGTATTGAATACCTTAGCGGACCGACACCGTAAGTTCAATATTAAACGGTGTATTAATATATGATTTTACAGCGGGGCATTGATGCACAGATTTCCAGATACCGCCAACATTTAAATCCTGCGTCTGAATTGTGATCTTTGGCAGTTGTCGAGTGACTTGCGATATCCTTTCTACAATTTTAAATTTGGTTGCTTTTTTAAATTCAATCACGTAGTGTCGTAGGCTAGCGCGTTTTCATTTTTTGTTGTTAATTTGTTTCAACTATTTTATTTTCGTTAATTTAAAAAGGTTGTTCTTTGTGTTGTGCAATAGCACACAAGTTTTCCCCTACTAGCTCCGCATACCCATGCGAGAACTCTCGCGTGTTAAACCCCACCCCCTTCTATATCCTATTTCATTCTAAGAGGGAAAGTTGTTATCGAAACGTATTTATTTGTTTAAAAATATATAAAGGTATCTTCCAATGTACTAACACAATATCAAATAAAAATAAAAAACAATGCAATTGATGTTCAAAATAAACTTTCAATAAAGATTTATTCAGTATTATCGAGAGATTTCTTGGAACAATTCACAACACTTCCTTCAAAAATTTGAAGAAATTATTTAATATTGTTTGAAGTTGAAACAGTATGAAATGAATGTTTTCACTGCACGCATAAGAAACGATCTCGATCGGAATCAAGCGACTGTTAATAGCACTTCTAGCTGTTGCTTGAGAGAGTATCTTGAATTAATATTTATGCAAATAAACCTCGTCAGTCTGTCTGTGCAAACCACGGTGTAGACATAAAGCGTAAATAGTATAAGATAGAGGAATCTCAGCATTCTGACCGTGACGTCCCAAAGATGGCCACCATCAACAAGGGTTGAAATAAAGGTGGCATTGGTAATATAAGTGCTGAACCAGCAAAAATTTGATAGAATGTCCAAGAATATCTCATCCTATAGATTCCGGTGTGAGGAACGTTTCTTTGAGGCCGTGGCCTTAAACATATGGTTTTTAAGGCCCCAAAACACTTCGTTTAGGAGTTATTTAACAATATACCTCACTGAGTGCTGTGGATTGCGTTTAATATGAATATTTGGATGCTGCTTATTAAACACATTCGTCTTATTTTTAAAGTCAAAGTGTAATTCGTCACGTCTACGTGAAATTCTCTTTCTTTAGAGACGTCATTTATAAATATCGGTTGCATGTGAGAGCCGTAAAAGATATGTACTAAAACTATATAGAAGATAATATAAAACACGAACTCATTCAATTAAAAAAACAACAGAAAAATAAAACCATGTGTACCGTTTAGGGTGTTTGAATGTGGATTGTATTGTATAGTGCACAACTCTTAAATATGTTTCGTTTGAAGTTTCAGTTTAAATCATAAACTAAAGATACCTAAAGAAAGTGAACACACTCCACTGTTTTGAAGATTATATTTAAGAGCTATCTACTTTTTTAACCATTTACGTAATAACTTATTTTTCAAAAAAATGCAACTCACGAAAGGATTATTTCTATTAGGCTTATGGATCGAAGTACCTGTTCATAAATGTTGGGCGTCCGAGTAATAAGACCTGCATTGCTCTAAAGCGAGTGTGAACGTCAAAAAAGAAGCAGAAGTTACGTAAGCGTATGCCGGAATGCCGCGAGGCCGAAGACCAAGGGACTCGATCCCAAAATGGCCTCAGCCCGCGTAGATGGCGCCTCGCAATGAAGTACACATCAGGATCGACTCGGCCCTTGCCGTACTTCCTAGGGCACAGGTCGGCATCACGGGCGTCCACGCTCGACCAATCACTCGCCGTAAATTTTAGGCAAAGCGGCATTGTGGTTATTAGAATTATCTCCTCTGGACGGGAGCACACGAAAACTCACCGCCCTCTCCATAATTCCCTTGTAAGTGGCAGAGTCCAGCCCAAAAGGTTAAAAATTGAATACGAATGTACTAATACGTTTATACGAAGACGTAATGTAGCTTGCGAATGAAGGCGGCATATATCTCTCCTGATAGCTATGTATTAGCATTTTCTAGCTTGATTACATAAAAAATAAATGTAGAAACAGATTAACATGAGAACATCTGTCCTTGTATTCGGACTTAGTGAGCGAATAGGAGCCCGATGTCTGTACGCAGTCTACTTCATTAAGTAATGGCGAAAAGGATTTCAAAACTATACATTTAGCGACCATAATTGTTTCTTACAGTGCAAGAGAGTAGTTCTCACTGCATGTGAGTAATGTACTATGATCTAATTATGTTATTATATAAAATACTCAAAAGAATTAATTAATGTTTTTTAATTCAAAATTATCGTTTATAATTGCATAAATTTACAATTGATGCATTATTAAATTAGCGCCTCATATTTGGCACTATATCTTCTACAACTAACCATTTTGTGGAGATGCTAAAAAACATTCACAGGTTACCGACCTATGTTCTAGAGAGTTACTACGTGTAAATGCGCATATGTACATTCACAATTATTATTTAATTTATTTTTGATCAAAAGACGACGAGAAACAAAAATGAAATAATAATTTAAAAGATAATAATAATAATAATAATAATAATAATAATAATAATAATAATAATAATAATAATAATACTTTTAAGCAAATAATCATTTTATTTCTTTATATTTTTATTTTTATAAATATTACATTATAACACGCAATTTTTTTACATAACCTACTATGAAATAAAATGTGTTCTAAGAGCTGTCTCATAGCGTCGTCTTAGTTTCAAATTGTATTTTAAAACCCCACTTTCTGGTGTTTGTAGATGAACTGAAATTTACACTGTCATTTTAGTTCTTAAAACACGTTGTCACCTCACTTTTCACTAGTTCGAAAGGTTTCTTTCTCTTCAATCTTCTCAGTAGGTCTGTGTTGTCCAGGAGAAGAATTGCTTCAGGATTGTCGTGCTGGTGCAGCCTGTCTTCGTGTTTTCTCGCGAACCTTTGTACTTCTTCATCCACTGCTTCAACTTTCAGGTTCTTGAGTATATCTTTACATCTTATACACCAAGGTGCTTCGACGATATGTATTAGCTCTTTGTTCTGAATGTATCGTTGGATAATATCGATGTTGCTCTGTCCCCAGTGTCGGGCACCATACGTCCATATTGGATTCAATATTTGTTTGAAGAGTAATATTTTGCTGTTCATTGAAAGGCAAGAACATCCTCCAATTATCCAGTACATTTTTCTGTATTTGATATTTAATTCTTCTGTTTGTTTTTTCTTTGTATGTTCTTTCCTTCGAAGCTTACAATACAGCGTCATGCCCAGATATTTAGCTGTATTTGCATATGGTACCAGGTGATTGTTTATATCAATTGGAATGTGTTCAGTACGCCTGTTTGTGAACGTCATATGAACGCTTTTACTTTATTTTAATTTGATATTCCAATCATTGGTTCATTTTTGTACATGTTATTGCTGATTGTAGCTTATGGGTTCCTTCATTGCTTTTTCCTATTGCTAAAGTCTCTGTGTCATCAGCAAACGTTCCTACGACACTATTTTCTGGTTCGGGAGGTCATTGGTGTACAGTAGGTATAGTATTGGTCCCAGCACACTTCGTTTCGGTACCCCTCTCTTAATTTCTTTGAGAATCGTATAAGCATCGTCTTGTTGAACTCTAGTACCTAACAGTTAAGTAAGATTCTAGAAGATTTGCATATTGTCTACGAAGAATAGTCTTGAACATATAGTTTAAACCCGTGTGCCAGATTTTGTCAAAGGCCTGCTCTACGTGCAAGAAGATTGCAGAAAAAATATTTTTCTCGTCCAATGATTTTTCGAAGACGCTGCATAATCTGTGCACCTTATCTATCGTGGAGTGTTTTGTTCTGAATCCGAACTGATGCTCCAGTAAAGCAATAATGTGAAAAAATCGATGCTAATGCAAATATAACCGATGTGAGAGGCAAGTCAAAAAATTACATTATTGTAAAAACAGAAAAATAGAACAACATGGCATTGATGTCATATCATAGAGTACATTTAGAAAACTCCATATCAAAAGTTGGAGCCGTATTTAAGAAAATATTGTTTTTGTTATTGTTAAAGCACCCTATTGCACGTAATATTGCGCGAAAACTACTAAATTTTTCTTCATGAATGAACTAATATTGGACAACAAATTTCATTTGAAGGGAAAATCTGTATCTTCAATTTTGTAGATTTAGGAAGTCGACGAAAAACTTCTAACTTTTGTAATTATCGAAAATCCAGAGTTAACAGCAAAAATCGGACCAATTCACCTTTATAAGTATATTTTACTTTATTCATACAAGAAATTTTTAAAAAATTGAAGCCTTTTTGAAACAATTTTTAAATTTCCCCTGGGGCTTCATGTAAAATACCCCCCAAAATGAATGAATGTTTTTTCAAATCGCAGAGCTTCGACGCAGGCCAGATCGGAAGGAGTTTCTTCAATTTGGGAAAAAGCTGCGCATGATTATTCCCCTACATTTGGCAACTGTACTAACTACTTTTTCGTTATCAGGTCCCTGTAATAAGAGATTTTCTGCCGGATATTCACCGTTTTTTGCTCAGCATTAGGTAACTTTCCCTCTACTGCGTACTCGGTAGAGAGAAAGTAAAAGTAATAATTTGTTATTAAAATCGTTGAATTCAAAGCTGCAAAAGACAAAGGATTAGGGTATTAAATTTTCTATACAGATGTTAACAGATTAAATTTAAATAAAAACACATAATATCGATTAACAAATTAAACATTCGCTTACATGCTAACATGGACTGAAGAAAGTCGACAGAATTGCACAAAATATGTCTCATGCTTCTTCCACTTATTACTTTTATCAGATTTCTTTCTCTTTTCTTCTTCTTCTTCTTTTTTGGATATTTTCTTCCCCTTCTCGAGCACTTAGATATTACTACCAGGGGCGGATCTAGCCGATAGTTTTGTAGGGGACCATCGTAGATTTTGTGTTAAATAATAAACATTTTCTATTATATTTTAAATTATTTTTGTAGTATATATATATATATATATATATATATATATATATATATATATATATATATGAAACTTTACAATATTATTTTAAATAATTGCATAATTCTAATATAAATAATTATTTAAATAATTTTCCCAAAATAAAAGAAGATAACAAACAAAAACTCTAGGATTTTTTGGAGGGGGCATGCCGCCCTGAATCTGCTTCTGATTACCGCGCTTTTTCCAGGCGCATGCAAGCGATCCAAGTCAATTCTTCTTTTGGACACTCTGTAATTGCGCGAAATGTCACAGCGGTCCACGATCACTCTCTTGGCACCTAGCGAGAAACCTTACTCCGTCAACACTGTTTTTCGGTTGCGTCGGACACAGATCCTACACGTGGAAGTCGCCGTAGCAGGGCTTGTCATGCAGAGTAAGAACTAAGACGACGTGAGCTGTCACACGCGTCTGGAGAACAGTCGAGATTTTCCATACGTACTTCTGGGCTAAAATATAGCAATAATCAGGATTACCATTTGTAACTAAAAGGCTAAGTACAGAACGTGCGGTTACATCTCGATACATTTTACACGTTTCTTCAATCGTTTCTTGTGTTTCTCATTTTTATTCTTCCTGCACTGTTATCATTTTTTAATGCCTTTTTTGGAAGGGCATGCCCCCCTTTCGATCTTTCACTGCGAATACATGAGTAACATGCTTGAATTCCGCATTTCAATTCGTTTTGTTAAAAAGTTTTACGGCATTTTTCTTTTCTTTTAGGGCATTTTAAAAACATTTTAAACGTTTTTTATTGATAATTTTAGTGATGTTTTAGGTCATCAAAATTCCCCTACTTATATTTCCCTATCGTACGGATACTCTATAAATGCCCTATTTTGAGTCGCGTGTGATCGATAAATTAAGATAGATTTTTATTCAAAATGTTTTGGTCGAATGTGTCATATTACAGATTATGTAGAATGACGCAGGCTAAACTCAGCTCTGCGATTCGATTTTATTCGTTTTAATGATTATCCGAAAATATTTTTGCTTGAAACTTTCGCGCAAGTTAAAATTAATAGTTGCTATTTTTTGTCCCTCATCCCCCCCTTGAATCCGCCCTGTTTCAATAAATACTTCGCCTTCACTCTACACATGATAATCGTGTGTACGAGTACGGTACACGAATAAATCATAATATTAATGCAGTTCAGAAGGCATTGCCGGGTTCAAGCTTTCGCTTGCACACAGATTTCTACAAAAGTTTTATTTACGCCCAGGAAACTTTCTAAGTGATCACTTCTGTTCCATCAGAATATTACAACTTTCATAAACAGTAGCTAAATGGTGTAAAATATTGAAGATATGACTGTGTATGTAATAAAATTTGTTAACTAACATTTAAAATTAAATTGCAATAAGTAAATGATATTATCGGAAAATAAAAACAGTACATCGATCTCTTTAAATGATAATCATGAACGTCTAATAGGCAAACGATCAGCTTGCTGTCATTGATGTACTTTTGGATCGAGGAGCGGACATCAACATGTGCAATGATGAAGGATTTACGCCTTTAGGTCTATGTGTAACTCGATACCTGGCGTTGAAAAATGATGTGAAAGATTGGGAGAAGACCTTTCTACGAAACCCCGGAGAACTTGCGTATCCCGGTAAGTAAGCATGACAAAATACGTGAGAAAAGCAAATATTTCATTGGAACTAATTCTAATTTATTCTTTCTAAGAAAATACATTGAAATGGAGGCATCAAGGAGAAGATTTGGAGGAATATGTGAGTAAGTACAAAACAGTAAATCTATCAAAGGTTTGTTTCTTTCTTACCTTCAAATGTTCGCAATTTAACTCGCAGGTTAATAGATAGATCCCCGCACCTTTTATATTAATATGACTATGATAACCATATAAGTATACATACATAAACAGTGACTAATAATTACAGTCATTTAATCATCTTACCGTTAACAGGTTGATGGTGTAAGCCGCATCATTCACATATCCGAAAGTTTATAAATTACAAACACATTTCTTGGAACAACATAATGTTTCAGTTCGAGTAGTGCAGTAGAGTCATAAAGCAGTTTGAGATGCACTCAAATACAAAATCAACATAGGAAGAACATCTTTATAGATTACAAGTTTGCACTACAACTAGACAGGTATTTGTGGAATAACTTTCAATAGACCAAGTCTGTCTATTGACACAGTCGTAAAATTAACTGAGAATTAATAAATCTACATATAAATTGTCTTCTTTGCGGAGTATTTCAGAATTCATTTTATAGTCTACGCTATATCAATCAGTATGTAAAATCACTATTCCTGTAAAGTAGATGAATATTTTGAATACAATAAAATTACTGCAAACAAGGATACAAAGTAGTCATTGATAAATTTGGAAAACTTATCAAGAAGTGAAATATAGAAAGGGTACAAATTGTAACGGGGGTCCATAACCTACTCAATGCATGCGTAAGTGAACTCGCGTCTTGCACAAGTGTGTGGCAAGTCACCATCGGACGCAAAGAGGTTTCGGGCACCCGCCAAACAATTGCATAACTAGCTGCCAACATATTAAGAAAAATGGCACAAGTGTGACTTCGATATTTGGAATTTCCGACATGTTCATCAAATGTTCTTCTCTCCTTCTTTTCTTTTTTTCTTGTGTAAAACTCAACTTAATGTGTTAATTAAAATGTTAATATTGTGTATTTCTCCCATAAATGGAATAAAAATCATGTCATCAACATACCCCCAATAAAAAACGGGGGTAAAAAATAAATAGTTTTAAGAACTGCTCCCTCTTAATTAACTTGGCTACAATGGCTGACAAGAAGGAACATCTCTCTAGAGAAATACCAATTTCAACTAAGTACACGCTTAAGATAAAAAAGACTTTCACACATGTGTAGTTGTTCCATCGCTTATTAAGTTTGTTCAATAATTATTAAAAATAACATTTAAACGTTCATTAATTTTTACTAATCATATTTTAGGATCATCCGACAGTGAAGACAAAATAAAAATGGATGAAGCAAGACCAGAAACGAAACAAAAGCCTGAAGAACTTTCTGAAGAAACCTTAATCAAGTAAGATTCATCATCATCAAGTAACCTTAATCAAGTAAGATTTCGCCCAATAGGGAGACGCAACCGGTGAATATATCACGGTTCACTTCTGTAATGCTAATCTATGTATTTCACTCTCAAATTATTTTTCGGGGCGTGGGATCTTTATGGGTGTGAGAAGGGGAAGCATCCATAGCACACACAAATCAAGTAACCGGTGCTCGTGCATTCAAGCAGAAGCACAAAAAATACGACTTACGGAAGTGCGAATTCACACGAGTCCACACCAGCGGACGACTGCCTCGTAAACTAAAATTCACTTCTGTGATTAATCTCCTCTTATCAACTAGAACCCTCTTGTTTATTTACGCGCCGTGCACCATTATTGCTACTCTAGTACTTCACATTAATTTTCCATTTGCCATAATCTCAACTTCAACTCAAACACAAAACAAATTATCACCATTACACATAAAACATTAATGAAATTTTTGAAGCGAAACAGGCATTACACAACTGATTTAAAATTCCAGCTCTTTACTCTACTTTTAACTTCCCTAAACTGATCGTATTTACAAGTTTCTTAACCCTTCCCTCGAATTAATGTATAATATAGTGTTTCTGAATCATTTAACTTCTTACGCCTTCTTGTCGAACCCAAACATTTCACGGTCGTCGACCTCCAGATTTGCTGCCCGTTGCCTTGGCTGGTGCTCGGTGCGCCGCGGCAGCTGGCTTCCCCGCGCCCCTTCCTTCCCCGAGCCCTTCCACGCGCAGCGCCTCCGCCTCCTCCTCGTCTTCTCCTTCGCCCGTTCAACACTGGCTTACACGCGCTGCTCCTGTCCAACTTCCGCTAACAATTCTACAGAGTTTACTCAGTTCTGTATTCTGTCTACATCAACCCAAAGTCGCTAACAGGACTTCAGTTCCTTTGTACTTCTATAATGCTAATCTATTCCACTTTTATATTTCGGAAGCTCAACCCACTCGAACAAAGTTCTAACTTCTCACTCTATGTCGTGATTTTCATTCTTCTCTAGCTAACGGTTTCGTGACGATTCTGATGCACTTTCGCAAAATGACTAACGGCTCCGGACTAACGTTCCCGAACTAGCAGAAAGACTAGCTCACTTCACAGCTTCTCGTCAAAGAAGAACACGCATCACGGCGTCTCGTAAAAGGGAGGCTCCGCTTCGATCTCCAAGCTACTTATATGACGGACCCCTCCATAGTTAAGGGAAACGTTCCTACCCCCGAACGTTGTGGTCACGCGCATTGCGAACTCCGAATTTTCGTGACGTTGACTACGTGGGCGACTGGGGCGTTTAGAGTACTGGACCGGTTCGTTTATACGTGTGTGTGTGTGTGTATATATATATATATATATATATATATATATATATATATATATATATATTGTAATAATCATAAGACTGCTCGGGGGAGGGCGCCAGGTTAAGCTCCTGAAATATTTTGGATGGAAGAGTTGGGAGGTCAATGAATCAGCACAGAGTCATTTGTGAAAAATAACAATTTATTCCTGGCACCAAAAGCTGCCAGGGAACTTATATGTCGCAATGGGCGACGCAATTTTCAATTAAATTTACTTTGTGGACTGATTGTCCTAATTACTAGTTACTAATTCTTTTACAGTTAACACATCATGCATACTTTTTGATGAAGCGTGCTATTCATCACTTGAAGTTTGCAGGGCCTAAGCGCGGCCACTTATAATTTCTCGTCGTTTGGCGAGACGGATTCGTCTCATAGTTCTTTCACCAGTGGTTGAGCCGTGTCCACGGGCGGGTCGGGGTGGCGGCCACGGGCGGAGGCGTAGGCCGTCCCAAGTGCGGGCCGGGGTGGTGGCCTCGGGCGGAGGCGTCGGCTGTACCAGGTCGCTGAACTTCAGCGGCGCGTCTCTCTGCAGGTCGCCGGATCGAACAGGCTCAGCGGGTTGAATGGCCACGGGCGTTGATGTAACGCGGTGAGCAGTCACTGGACTCGGCGCGTGAGGCGGCAAAGGCTACTGGGCCGATGCGGAAACAGCGCGGGATCAAGTAGTCTTCCGCCCGAATTTTCTCCGCGACAAGTCCGCAGTCTTGTCCTAATTATTCCGATTCTGGGAAGGTCTTTCCCAAACTCGCGTCCCGATCGTAAATAACTGAAGTAGTTGAAGTGACTGACGTGACCGAAGTCTCTCAGAAGTAAGTGAAGTAAGCTTGAGAAGTCCTCTCAAGTGCTCTAGTGCTCAAGTCCCCCCGTGCTCTCGTCTCCCAGTCTAGTCTCTCAAAAATACTTAAGTGCCTTAGTTCTAAAAATCTTTAAGTGTCTGTTTGTCCTGATTTCTACCGTGCATCACGTTTTATGAGAAATTCCCTTTCCCCTTCCCCAAAATGTTCCTAGCTCTGGGTTATCCCTTCCCCCCTGGTGAAGCTTTCCATTGGCTAAGGGTGGCTGCGTCGCAGAATTTTGATTAGCCAATCATGTGGCAACTTTCCCGTATTTTTCCGTCGATGTTCTCAGTCTAATACTGGATTCTTTCTCTCGCTCGCTCCTCCCTTTGTTAGTTGTTCCAGAAGCTGCTCGCAGCTGTCCGGACACGTGAGCTTGTAAAAGCGCATTTCACGGACCATCTCGTCCGGCATGTGCTAAACGACAGCCTACTGTATTTATTTGTACGCAGCCCTTTCGAGGATTCTGGTGTCTTCCCGGGCGCGTGTCACTTTCGTCAGGCTTTGTTCGGAAGGGGATGGCTGAGGCCGAGAAAGGGGTTTCGATTATGACGCGTCGTAAATGTGTCTTCCTCGCCTAATGGACACCCGGCCCAACCCATCGGGGCCCGGCGTTCCCTGGTCGCGCGGCGGGAGAACGGACGCGGGGGCGTTCTTTTGTCCCAGGAGAAGGCCGGCGAAGGGGCAGCAAGTATTTTTATGGGGGGCTAATAAACATTCCGCCTCTGAAGACAGGGGGGGGCTGGGTGCGTTCGGGGCTGGCCCGATGCGCGGTCGGGGGGTGGGCGGCATGACGAAAGAACCTTCGCTGCAAGAGCCTCCCCTCTTGGCCTACTTCTGTGCCGCAGCGCGAGCTATTCCCAGCTGCAGGAATTATTGATTTGTTATTGGCGACGTCATAATAAAATTATATTTAATTAATCGGTGACGCCACATTAGCATCCCCCTCCCACTAGATTGATAATTCGAGTTTCTTTGTTAATTTCTAATAAAGGGCGAGAATTCTCAATCGTCGAAAAAAAATAACAGTGGTGTCACCTAAGATAAAGAACTGCTTAATTTAATTTTTAATTGGAGGCTTAAGATACTGCGCCTCTCTGTCTACATTACTAATTTTCTATGATTAAAACCCTTATTTTTACGATGCTTACTTCTAATCGTGACAACTAGTGTCGTATGGGTCGCAGGTTCTGGCGAATTGTGGACAGAGTTCTTTGAAACGTGACATTTTACTTTATTCTTTGAAACAAAAATCGTAAATTATAAAAATCTTCAACCTGTCATAACCCCGTTCCCGTCATAATCCCGTCATAATCCCCGAAAAAATCTTCAACCCGTCATAATTAAATTCAATCAATTCTCTGTCGTCCGGATGGGTGATTATCTGCCTGTACAAGTGAAAAAAAAATCTAGTGCCGTAAATATTTTTGTTGTATTATTAATTCAATTAAGTTTCCTATAATCTCATCTACATTTTTCGGCGCCTCGTTTACAGGTACTGTAGCTTTGTTAATGTGCCTCTCTTCTAGGCAAATTCTGACTCCCGTCTTTCTTTTACAACAATAGGATTTAATTACACCGCAACACTTCTCTCTCTTATTCCCTCATTAATCTTTCCCCCCAGTAGTTTCATTAACTCGTTCCCTCATTAATTATTCCCCCAGAAGTCTCATTGACTTGTCCCCTAAGTGATAACTGTGCAGGATAATTATGGTCGGCAAGGGGTATCGTCAGTGACGTTAATCCGAAACAAAATTCTATAACAGAATGAGTTGGACGCGCGAACACATTCGAAAATTAAAAAAATACCTGCTCTAGCTAGGAGCGCTCGTGGTCATTAATTAAGTCATTTTCTTTGCTCTCATTTGGCTTATGACCCCACTCGCGTCATCCCCCTGACTCTAGGACGCACACAGTGTATTTTGGTTCTATTCCGCCGTCAACTTCATCCGTAAGTGTAATTTCCTTACCCCCACCAAAACTCATAATATCTCTGGAAAAGTCAATCACCCCATCATTCTCCTTTAAGAAATTAACCCCCCAAAATTATATCGTGTTTTAAATCCTCTATAACTACTAGACAAGGGACGTCAAATAAATGATCTTGTACCTGAAACGAGATAAGGGCCTGCTCATTAATAGGCTTACTTCGTTTATTTCCTACTCCGATAACTTAACACTTAGCGGTGGGCAGTGTTGGCGCGGGCACTTGTTCACTTATAAGGCGAGAAAATAATTCTAACGAAACGGCACTGATTTCACTGCCTGTGTCGACCAATGCACGGACAGAAATTCTATTTAATTTAAATTCTAAAACAGGGCATTTCCGGACACTCTTTGACTTGATTAGCCTCCCCATTGCCAAAATCGTGGAAGGCGTAACCTACAGATATCGTTTCATCGCATGGTATCTCTGCCACAATTCGTTCGGGACCCAGATGACCCAAACGTTTCTAGTTTGACGAATTTGTTCTTACATTGTAATTGACACTAGTACCGGAACCGTTTCCCTCTGTCGAATTTTCCGGTCTCCCCACGGGCGGTTCAGAAGGCGGTCGCCTCTCATTGTAAACTTGCCATGCTTGTCCCATCTACCTTTCAAAATTTTCTTTTCGAATTCGTAGCGGGCTTGGTCCCCCCAAAATTTATCCACGAATCTGTGTCGGAACTCCTCATAACTGCTCATGAACGGATTGGTTGCTGTCAACCAGTGGGCGGCGTTACCGCGTCGCAACTCCTGCATGAACCTGGGTTTGAGCGAGGAGGGAACCGATTTAGTTAGGGCCATATAATTTTCGGCTCGATCTAATAAAAATTTGGGGTTCTCGTCCGGAGATCCCGAAAAGCAATGATTTTGTGGGGGCGCCCACGAAAATCGCAAGCCTGCCTCAGCCGTGGGAAAGCTTCCTACGATTTTTTCTCTGTCCCTCTCTAAAGCCTCTTGCACTAAAATTTTGACATTCCGGTCTATTTCTTCCCTAATTTTAGATTTGTTTCCCCTCACGTATTCCTCTTGCGCATTTCCCATAGAATTTACTTTTTCCTGTGTTTGACTAACTTCCGAGCTTAATTCCTTATCAATCTCATTAACGTTTTCATTAAGCTCTTTTTTTGTTTCCTGAGTCCTCCTTTCTAATTCTTTAAAACGCGCCTCCCAAAGTTCCCTATTTTCTTCCCGTTGCGCCTCCCGAATTTCCCTATTTTCCTGTAGCTCCCCCTGAGTTTCCCCATCTTCTTGTAGCTCCCTAAGAACTTTCCTACTTTCCTCCAGTCGCGTCTCCTGAATTTTCTTAGCATTTTCCGTGGTTAGGCTAACAATGGTTTCAGTAAGTTCATTTTTAGTTTCCTGAATACTCTCTTTTAATTCCCTAAATTGTTCTTCCTGTCGCGCCGCCTGTTGCGCCGCCTGAATTTGCATCATTTTTAGAATTTTCGCTAAAATAGTTTTACTGTCGCCTTGCGCCGGTGGGTCACTCGAACTGTCTGAGCCTGCTAGATCGACACCTGATTCGTCGAGCATTTTTACTGAGTTCTCTTGTTCACTTAGTTTACTATTATACCGCACACGCAAACACCGACACACGCAACACAGTACAAAAACAATAAACACAAAAACACAAAATAACAAATACATCAAACAGAGTACACAAATTATTGACCCTCCTACAACTTTCTTCCATCCATTTATTGCGGTAACTAGTGATTTAAGCTGTCGCAATATAATTTTGTGAAGGAGCTGAACCAAAAGAGTTAATAACAAAATATTTCATGAGCAATCTGACTTCCTAATCTCGGGGTCGCTTACTGGGGTATTTAACAATACTAATCGAGCCCCACGTTGGGCGCCAAATGTAATAATCATAAGGTTGCACTCAACTAGCCCCACGTTGGGCGCCAAATGTAATAATCATAAGACTGCTCGGGGGAGGGCGCCAGGTTAAGCTCCTGAAATATTTTGGATGGAAGAGTTGGGAGGTCAATGAATCAGCACAGAGTCATTTGTGAAAAATAACAATTTATTCCTGGCACCAAAAGCTGCCAGGGAACTTATATGTCGCAATGGGCGACGCAATTTTCAATTAAATTTACTTTGTGGACTGATTGTCCTAATTACTAGTTACTAATTCTTTTACAGTTAACACATCATGCATACTTTTTGATGAAGCGTGCTATTCATCACTTGAAGTTTGCAGGGCCTAAGCGCGGCCACTTATAATTTCTCGTCGTTTGGCGAGACGGATTCGTCTCATAGTTCTTTCACCAGTGGTTGAGCCGTGTCCACGGGCGGGTCGGGGTGGCGGCCACGGGCGGAGGCGTAGGCCGTCCCAAGTGCGGGCCGGGGTGGTGGCCTCGGGCGGAGGCGTCGGCTGTACCAGGTCGCTGAACTTCAGCGGCGCGTCTCTCTGCAGGTCGCCGGATCGAACAGGCTCAGCGGGTTGAATGGCCACGGGCGTTGATGTAACGCGGTGAGCAGTCACTGGACTCGGCGCGTGAGGCGGCAAAGGCTACTGGGCCGATGCGGAAACAGCGCGGGATCAAGTAGTCTTCCGCCCGAATTTTCTCCGCGACAAGTCCGCAGTCTTGTCCTAATTATTCCGATTCTGGGAAAGTCTTTCCCAAACTCGCGTCCCGATCGTAAATAACTGAAGTAGTTGAAGTGACTGACGTGACCGAAGTCTCTCAGAAGTAAGTGAAGTAAGCTTGAGAAGTCCTCTCAAGTGCTCTAGTGCTCAAGTCCCCCCGTGCTCTCGTCTCCCAGTCTAGTCTCTCAAAAATACTTAAGTGCCTTAGTTCTAAAAATCTTTAAGTGTCTGTTTGTCCTGATTTCTACCGTGCATCACGTTTTATGAGAAATTCCCTTTCCCCTTCCCCAAAATGTTCCTAGCTCTGGGTTATCCCTTCCCCCCTGGTGAAGCTTCCCATTGGCTAAGGGTGGCTGCGTCGCAGAATTTTGATTAGCCAATCATGTGGCAACTTTCCCGTATTTTTCCGTCGATGTTCTCAGTCTAATACTGGATTCTTTCTCTCGCTCGCTCCTCCCTTTGTTAGTTGTTCCAGAAGCTGCTCGCAGCTGTCCGGACACGTGAGCTTGTAAAAGCGCATTTCACGGACCATCTCGTCCGGCATGTGCTAAACGACAGCCTACTGTATTTATTTGTACGCAGCCCTTTCGAGGATTCTGGTGTCTTCCCGGGCGCGTGTCACTTTCGTCAGGCTTTGTTCGGAAGGGGATGGCTGAGGCCGAGAAAGGGGTTTCGATTATGACGCGTCGTAAATGTGTCTTCCTCGCCTAATGGACACCCGGCCCAACCCATCGGGGCCCGGCGTTCCCTGGTCGCGCGGCGGGAGAACGGACGCGGGGGCGTTCTTTTGTCCCAGGAGAAGGCCGGCGAAGGGGCAGCAAGTATTTTTATGGGGGGCTAATAAACATTCCGCCTCTGAAGACAGGGGGGGCTGGGTGCGTTCGGGGCTGGCCCGATGCGCGGTCGGGGGGTGGGCGGCATGACGAAAGAATCTTCGCTGCAAGAGCCTCCCCTCTTGGCCTACTTCTGTGCCGCAGCGCGAGCTATTCCCAGCTGCAGGAATTATTGATTTGTTATTGGCGACGTCATAATAAAATTATATTTAATTAATCGGTGACGCCACAATATATATATATATATATATATATATATATATATATATATATATATATACATACATATTGTCACCAACCTGTTGGTACCAGACAATACTCTAAATTTTTACACGCCTAATAATTGTTAAAACCAGTCTTTCACGTTACGGGTTTTGTAAGGAACGTACTAAATTCGTAACGCCAATACTGCGTGTAAAAATTCAACGTGTTCCTTAGCCTTCACCTCGAAGTTCGCGCGTTCACTAGTTCACAGCGATGGAGAATTTTCGTATTTACGTAATCAGAAAGTTCACAACTGTTTCTGCTATTTAAACTTGTACTCGAAATTTAGAACAATTCAAACTGTCTCTGCGGTCATAGTCTTGCACACGAAACCTGGAATCACATTAAATTCGGTCTGCACTAGAGTAGTGTAACGTTCTCTCCGGCGCGGCGTCTCAAATAAGGTTTTTTTCTCTCCCAGGATTTCCCGGTCTTCTTTGCCGGCAAATTTATTTGGACCAATATGAGATGTGGCCTTTTTTCACTCTAATGAGCCCTTTCGGGGTTGGTCCGTTCTCCTGGCGTGACAGCTGATAATAGTTTGCCTTCTGCGTCATTGCGCGAAACGTTGAGACACGGAACTCCCCTCTTTCCCTTTACAAGTACGGAAAGAGCGGCCTCTTCAAACCCGCTCCCACCGCCTTCACATCTTGCTGGCGGTGCTTGTCAGTGGCCGAGCGTTATTGCTGGCCTGGGATAGCCAACAAAGGAGACCTGTCTAAATACCCCTGACTATTCATTTTTTCAGCAAAAAAAACTTGCTTGTAAAATTAACACGGTTCCAATTTATACAAATGGTATGTTCGATCACTTGGCCATTGTTGTCAATCAGTTCTGCGACATGAAGGTCAAGAACTCGGTGAACAATGTAAAGTCCTTCATAAAGGTGAAAGAATTTCGAAAAAAATTTCGTCTTAGATGTGACACTCTTGGGGTACGTACTTGGGGTTAGTTGATGATCGACTTGAAAGGAGTAGGATTTCGATTTGTCCTTCCAATTTCCTTTGTCCTTTCATCAGATGATAGAACTAGCCTACTAGCAATTTCCCCTTGTGAATGAATCTGGGCTCCTCGAATAATGTCTGTGTCAAATGTCTCAATGATGTATTCTGCCACCAAGTACTCAAACTTAATTGCAGAATTATTAATAAATCTAATCTAATGTATTCTATTAGATGGGGTGGCTTCCGGCCGGGCTAATCACCCGTGCGCTTCATACGAGCTAATCCCTATGGTGTCATGGTTACGCCATTTGTTAATAAAGGGAATTAACTCGCCCCTATCTTCATGTTGTTCACTGCAATATATCCTAAACAATCGTGACAATTCATTCACCCCGCGTTGGCTAGGATTTGATTGCGTGTGTCTTAAGAGATGCGTACACAGGCGTGATGATTCTCTCGTCTACCGACCTCCTTCATAACTTACTCGTGAATTGCGTGCCATGATTGGAAAGGACTCTTTTGTACCTTCCTGCAATTTGACAATATCCATCTACTTAACTGAGGCAGTTACATGCGTTAGTTTTATTCAGTGGATATACTTGCATGGTTTTAGAAAAAAGTCAATTACGACCATGATATATTGATTACATCTCGACTTGGAAAGTGGACCTTATCCACTTCCAAGATGTGAATTTTTCCATCAGAAATTATTAGAACCCTCGCTCTCGCATACATCCTACCGGGAAACTTGGTATTCATGAAAGTTTTACAGTTCTTAATGACTTGTTTAATTGTAAAAGTGTATGTGTCACTCTTTCACAGGTACAGGTCCTTAAAGTGAATAAATGTTACTTCTTCTAATTGTATTTATGTGAGTTAATATTGTACGAAGAATTCCACGACACACATCCCATTCAAATAATCCTAATGTGCTATCTTAGGGTTCTGCGAGTGAATAATCCCACTTTATTATACAGTTTACTTTCAATTCATTCATAAGTTAATTCAGACAATAATAATCCAACAACACTTCTTTTGTTACGATCGAGGAATCTGTAAAATTTACGTATGTCCACAAAATGTTCATTGTTCAGAAATCATACGGAGTTTAACTTATATGGTTATATACGGGTGCAGAAAGTTATTAGAAAGGATTCAGTTGTATTTTTATCTCATTTCAGAAAAATGTTGACTTACAAGTTTATTCACTGAGTCACATAGATTTTTTAGAACCAACCTACCATACTCAATCCTAAAGTCAAAAAAAACCTCTAGTGCAGTGAACGAACTGTCATAAAAATTATCAATTTAAAAAGGCGTCTTTAACGTTAATAACAGCTAGTCTCCGTGATTCGAAAAGGCCCTTGTTAAATATTTGTTATTTGGTTCGCTATGCTATAAAATGAAATCAAATTTGAAGTTCGTTTGCCGATGTAAATAAGCTTCGTATTACTCGAGAATGAAAATTCTTAGTTTTCAAACGTTGCTACACACTTTGCAGCAACCTTTATTCCTCATTCTACTATAAAGACGGGGCTAGAATTCTGGAGCTCAAGACCAATTGTCCAGGATGTAATTCTACCCTGCGTTGTCACGTACAGGACTTACTGTTTTGACGATCGATCAATTAACCCAGAAGAACGCACAAGAGCTGTCAACTATTACGAGTGTCAATTTTTGGAATCTTTAATTCCTAGAGTAAATTGTAATTACATGTAGAATAAACCATATTACGATGTTTGAGGCAATAGAAACGTGTT
Source organism: Gryllus longicercus (assembly GCA_038098605.1). Lineage (NCBI taxonomy): Eukaryota > Metazoa > Arthropoda > Insecta > Orthoptera > Gryllidae > Gryllus > Gryllus longicercus. Next base: position 490,181 of record JAZDUA010000696.1, read on the forward strand.
CTTACGCACTTGACAAATTCGAACGGCTTTGAACTCCGAAATTTTCATTTGTTCTGAAATAACTCGTAAGTAAAATAAATCTGAAATATTTCCTTGGTTAAATGAGTTGTATTATTTTTGGATGTGCATCTTCTAAAACTGTATTAATTCAGGTAATTAATTCAAAAAACTGTATTAATTAATCATTTAATTTCTTTCTTTTAATTTTAATAGGCTTGCCGTTATAAAGGAAACCATTCTAAAACTGATAGACAGAGGGGCAGAACCTCACAAGTGCGTTGTCCCAATGCCCGTTTTTCGTATGGCTGTAAATAGTGGAGATGTGGAAATTGTGACATGTTTATTGGAAGCAAGATTTAAACAAGAGGGTAGAATGCAGGTACATGATTGTGAAATGATAAGCTGAAAAAATACTCATTTAAATATTTCATTTGAAATAATTCATCAAACGAAATATGCACTGTAATGGGTCCTCTCACAAGAGCAGTTAGCCAACAAAAAATTGTAGAAAGATGTTTCTAATGATATTTTTCATTAAACCTATTCCAGAGAATAGTCAAAATGATCTTCCTGAGTTTGTTCAATAGGAACGTTAATGAGTAATGAAATATATTTTTTCAGTCAGTTGGGCCCTTTAAGTTACTTTAAATTTTCTCAACCTATTTTATTCTTGTCTCGGTATTCTCCCATTTTAACTAAAATACTCGGGTTTCTTACACAAGAAAATTTGTCAATGTCCAAGACGGTTCTCCAAAATAAATTTATCCGCTCCAAATTCATCTCCTAGATTGATCTGTAAATGTCAATATAATGTACTTCACATTCATCGTGTATGTGGTTTCGATATTACTCTTGTTCCCAGACGGACGGGTGGATAGATGCATGGGAAACTAGTGGTACTGCAACCGCACATATTTTCTCGCAATATAACAATGTTATCGTTAGGTACGACGGGACGTCCTTTGCACTATTCAACAACAAAATTTATTCAAAGAATTTGGAGCCATTTTTTAAAACATTTTGAAAATATTAGAGGGCTTGATGTAAAGTACCCCCAAAATTAAAATATCTGTTTCAAATTCCAGAGGCCGCGACATCAGAACGATTGGAGAATATCAATTTTGCAAAAAATCAGTTTAACGGTTTACCCGCTAGCGTTCACAGATGGACGGACGGACGGACGGACAGACAGACGTTTTGACGGTCAATCTATTTTTCGGTATGAAGAACACACAAAACATAGATTTTGGCTACACCATGTATTGGAGAAATTTTCTTTCTATATTTAGCAACTGAATGTATCCACTTTTTAGTTACCAGGGCCCGGCAATAAGCATTTTTGTGTCGAATATTCGCAGTTTCTGGCGCACGATTACATCACTTTCTTTCCTTACGTTAGTAAGTGCGAGAAAGTAAAAAAATGTCGGTATCAAGGATCCACGAAATATGCATTTTGTCTACTCTAAGTATACAAGAACGTAATTTATTTTAAGCAGTAACACGGAAATTTAATTTTTTCCGTATCAGGGACCCATAAAGCGTGTTTTTCTGTCAGAAAATCGACACATACACAAAATAAACATAAAAATAAACATACCATCTAAATCTCGCCTATCTCACACGTAAGATTCTGGTGCCAAGGTTGAGCACTGCATGGAACATTTCTTTGCCCCATTAATGCCACCAAGTCTCTCTGGCAGCTACAATTTTGACATCACCGCTTCAGCAAATAAAATATCACATCTGAACATAGAACTCTAGGCAGAGAGAGTCGAGGTAATTCCCCATTAAAAATGTAGAGAGTTTAAAACATTTGAACTACGAATATGCTTCAAAATTCGCTATTCGCAAATTTACTTTAATCCTACAGTCAATTAACTACTTTTTTACAATAAAATATTTGAAATGTTGCCTGCATTTTAAATTCAAATGATTTATAATAGAAAATTAGTACTATTAGAAAGAATGATACAATAGAACTTATTTTTTTTTAATTTGTTAATACATTAAAATATAAAATATATTTATATAGTTATTAGTTAGAAGTTAACATCTTTAAAAATATTTTCATTTTATTTTTAATTAGCCCCCTTCAAATGTTTTTTTAGACAGGCACTAGCAAAAGAGATTACTTTTCGGGCAGGCACAGCGTCCCAAAAGATCAATTTTCAGCGCTAATGCTAAAAGTGAGATGACGCTCAAAAGTTCAGATAAAACTGAATGCAACAAAGCGAACAAAACACCTTCGTCTGACAACAACTTTTACTGACCTTCACGAAACATAGTACATAATTAGGTAATTTCTATACGTGAATTAAAATAAAATAAAAATAAATCATGCTGCCTAAAAGTAGTGTATGCCACACGGGGTGAAAATATTATTATTTTTCTCGTAGGGTTGTGCCACTCAGTCAAACCGCCTCGTGAAGCAAACTTTTCTGCTCGCAAAATTAAATGCCACTTTTATCACTCTTATCACAAATATTTGGGAGCCGTTCGTATTCGATTGATGACAAAAGAATGTGGTTTAATTTCTTTGTTAGGATGCTGAAGACCTCCATGAATCTCTTTTTGCCGTTGTGCAAATGCCTCCAGATGAAAAAATGGTCGCTTTATGCACTACACTTATAAAATATGGGGCTGATGCTAATGCCAAGATTCTGGTAACCTCAAATTGATTATTGATTTTATAATAGAAAAAAAGTTCACTGCTTATTCGGCAACTTTAACAAAATTACTGGTCTACGTTTTTAGGGCACCCATGAGGATGAAAACACATTCAAACTCTGCGAATTAATGGAAGGGGAAAAGGGAATGAAAACCCCCCTTCATACTGTGGTAACAAGACATGACGGAATTATTTATAACGAGGTAATATTACATGATTTCACTCAGAATAATAAACAGAATTACATGGTTAGAAATACCCTGATAACCCTGGTTCTTTATTTCAGTATTTGTGCTCTGTGGTTAAACTATTATTAAACAATAATGCAGATCCAGATGCATTATTCTTTGGCCATACTCCACTCTCTGCTGCCATTGTCAAAGGCAATGCTGGCATGGTGAAATGCCTGATGGACACCTCACAAATAGACCCAAACCAAAAATTAGGAAAGAATTTAGGGGTGCCCCTTACTGTTTTATTTTCTCAAGAATGTGCCCGAAAGCTGCCTCCTGAAAATGCTATGTGCATTGTTGAGTATCATGTTTTTATAATTAATTACGGTACAGAAAAGAAAAATAGTCATGAGACAAGTATCTGCATTGTCACGAAAATCAAACTAGCTAGTTATTACAACTACTACTAATGCCACTCATTACAATTTCTCAATTACAACATTAATATATAAATGAATAGTTTCATTATGAAATTATTACGGTATGTATTATTATTATTATTATTATTATTATTATCGTATATTATATTTGGTTGTTTTGGAAGGAAAGAATCTGCATTTACTGACCAGAGCAAATCATGAGAGAAAATCACGATGTAGGTGTGTGATTAATCGCGAATCTTTTAGAATCAGAGAGCCATTATCATTTCATTTGCCGATTTGACATCAATTAACATATACATTAGACATTTAAGTATGTCTAAAAATAATAACTTAAGTTATTATTCATCATGAAAAACTGTTACAAACTGTTTACGACATACGGAGCAGAACAGTTCTCGCCTTGTGCATAATTGTAAATGCCTATTCATCTCATTTATTATACTAACACGGGTCAGAGGTGAATTGTCAAAACAGGCCTCGAATATTTTTTTATTTGAATGAACATGTGAAGGAAATGCAAAAACAACATTGCTGCTCATTTGCACTGGATTTTTTTTTTCGTTTTAGATGTCGAATTTGATTTATGGTAAAGCACCTGGAAGATTGTACAGCCAAGCTCTCACCTTGCTCTCCTGATCGCTTAAACGAAGTGAAGCATGGAGTTGGAAGGCTGCAGTCGCTACACTTTCGTGGTACGGTTCGGAAATCTTGTGTATCTTATTTCATCATCTTTTTATTAAATTATTATTGAGATGAATGTCTCCGTTGATAATGGGGAACAAAAGTTTGCCCCTTTTTCAGTTTACTGTTTCTATTGCTTTTATTAGTTTTCCACAATTATTTTAGTTATTTTCACTATAATTAGTTATTCATCTTTGTAGATCATTGAATCAGGCCTGCTCAACACAGAAGCAGGGGCGGATCCAGCCGATCATTTTGGAGAGGGCCATCCTAGTTTTTTGTTAAATAATGAACATATTTGTTATTATATTATATCTTATTTATGTACTGTATATTTGATACTATGCAATATTATTGTTAAAATAATTTCATGATTCTACCATAATTGAATTTTTCCAAATAAAGGAAGGTAAACGAAAACTCTAGGCCTGTGAAGGGAATGTTCCGCCAGTGACAGTGGCTGGTGGAGCAGCCAGGAGCCTGCTCGCTCCTCATGAGCCTGGAAATTCACCCGCAGAGAGGGGAGGGGAAAGGATTGTGGGAAGGGATTGCAGGGCGGTCGAACGCTTCGGCTTCGGGGGCACGCCACACGCCCTACGCGAATTGAATATCCCTTTCCGGCCTTCGCAAACAAGCAAGTCGGCGCGAATAGAATTGAAAATCAATGCAATAAATTTGGTGATTTTTAAGACCATGGATAGTGATATTGAACATTTTGAAAATCTTTGTCCTGTGGTCATAACAGTTGCATAAATGCAAGTTGAATATTTCCAGATACGCATAAAACATGCAAAAAATTTGGTTGATACTTGAAGAAATTTTGAAAACATTTATTTAAAGAAAATAATTAGAACCAACAAAATTTACTGTTCATTAAAATCATAGTTCAAACGTTTTACTTTAATTCGCTTTTTTATTATCTAAGACGGCTAGAGTCTTTTCATATAACGAATTACTATTACAATGCAAAACTTGTACTTTTTTGTTAACATGTAAATTGGAACAGTAAAACCTTTCTAAGACTGAAACTCTGTAAGACGGAAACCTGCCATCCCGGACAAAGAATCTCAGAACAAAACGAGTTTATACTAAAAAGGATACTACGTACTCTACAAGCCATAAACCTGCCTAACGCGGAAACGGAATGTTTTTAGAGAATGTAAATAGATCATTTTAGCTGGCTAAGACAGAAATTTATTTTTTAATTTCCGGCACAATCTTTGGAATGGCATAGTGCGAAGGGTCACATGCTGAGAAAATAGAGGGAACGACGAGTTATTCACCTTAAGCCTGCTGTCGAAAAATCTTTAGGGAGCACGGCAACTGTTCGCTGGGATTTTCAAGGTCTCAACAGGCGCGACTTCACCGCTGTCGTCCCCCCCTCCCCCCGCTCAATTCTCAAAAGCGTCACCACGTTTCCATCAGTCGAGAATGGAATTCCGCAAAGGCTTCTTTTGTCATCGTAGCGTTGCAGTCATAGGGTTGATGACATGTAGAGCACACAATTTAGTGACCTCTCGTAGAAAAGAGTAAGAAAGACGAGTGGTAGTGTGTCAAAACGACATTGAAGCGTACGTGCACGAAAACCTCTTCTGCTACAGAAGAAAATGGAAGTGATTGATGAACACTAGAAGAAAAAAACGTTCTTCAAAAGACCTAGTTGTGAAATTCAAAGTGAGTAAATTTATGACATTTTAGAACATAAGGACAACATTCAAAACGAATGGTTAAAAGGACAACATTACATCGCAAATACTATATTTAAGTTACATGGTGAATTTTTGGCAACCCTCCATAAGACAGAAATCTTCTAAGACGGACATTTTTTTGAAAGAACAGTCAGGTTTCGTCTTAGGCAGGTTTTTCTGTATTAGAAAATTGTGAATTTTACTGTAAAAAAATTGTGAATGAAATACCAACGCTTTTGTTGAGTGCAATTGGGAGGTATCTCTCAATGAGAACTTGTCAACGGGTCCGCGATGCACGAGGCGTGCACCAAGCCATTTTGATGTTCACTTAACTGCAATCTCTCAGATTCTTTTCCCTCCGCCACGACGGCCCCTCAGCTCGGAGCCCAGGCGCAAGTCCCCACGAGCAGCCGCGCTGTTCTGGGCCCAGTTGGGCAGGCCTGATCAACATTATAAAATATGGAATCGTAAAAATTTCTTGTACACCTACCTATCACCTCGCGCTGTAATATAAATTTGTTTATAGTTTTTTAAGAAACTAACGCCCAACAGACGTTATCAGAAACACAGCCGTTCTTACAAGCCCCTAAGGAGTATGGTTGTACAAACTCACAATCCAAAACGTTTCGTGCAGCAATAAGCGATTATGTCGAGAACTTTTAAAAACTTTTTCCAGTGCATATGATCAGCTGAAATTTGGTAGGTGCACTTTCTGTCACGTGTAAGTTGAATGATGAATAAAGGTAAGAACGATCGTTTTTTACATACTTTGATGCAATAAATATTCGTTCCCATGCAATAGAAACTACTTGCTTCAGAAATGAGGTATAGATTCTGGCTTCTATCCCTTACTTTACCGTGCTCCATGTGAAGAAATCATCTCAATTTCGCGAGAACATGGAGAACTGTTATTTGATGATATTGCTGATGAAATAAATAAAATATGCATTTATATACCCCACACAGCTAAAAGAAATGTGCATTTATGATCCCACCTTTGGATCCTCGCCTGGATAGTTGAAAATCCAAGTATATTTTATTATTTACCTTTCTTTTCCTGAGTAGTGTAATATTCAAATAATAGAGAAAATATAGTACATCTCCTTTCTCGTATATACGACCAAGATTAAAAAATCGGTCTTTTAATTTGCGCTATTTTAAATTCAAAATTGTTATCAGGACGTGAACTTTCAATATTGTTAATCTTAGTTTCATTTTAAATAGGTTTATATTTAGTGTTTACCATAGTTTCGATGAATACCACATTGAAAGGGATGTAGACATTCAAGAGATTAGCCCGGAGAAACCAACAGACAGACAAAACTTGTGAAAAGAAGGGATTTGTTTGTTTCTCTCACTTAAAAAAGCATAGTAGATTATAAAAATTTAGTTATTTTGAAATGATATGCACTTTAATTTTCTGTATAAATATTACTCACAGACCTCAACTACAGTTGCAATGATTTGATTTTTCATTAACATGAATTTCCTACTGTAACATTTTAATCTATACTTTCTAGGTTGACATTCTGGTAAATAGTGGAGCTCAATTACTTTCAGATTTACAAGTGGAAAACTTCACAGGCAATGTAATAGAATTCGCTCACGATGAGTTAGATGAATTCAAGTAAGTATATCTTTATTTCCTCTGGCACTTAGTCATTGCAAATAAATTTCTCAACACGTGTTTTCTTCTTAGGCGGCAAAGTAAAAAAGACAAAAATAAACGAGGCAATATACATGGATATCAATCTCTCGTGGATTACGTAACAAAACTTGCACAACAATGTCTCATTAACAAAGTCAAAGAGATACTTTGGAGAAGGTGAGATAATAAAAGAGAAAAGTGGTGCTTCTTATGAAAATTACATCTATGGGAGTATGAGGATAATATAAGCAAGAAACTACCAGTAATCAACAAAAATGTTGAAAAATTATTACATTTCTTCTGTGGCTCAATCAAAAAGAGGGGCTCATTGTGCCTCAATCCCCCTGAAGACGAAAACACATATTCCTCAAAATTGATTTTACTGATTTTCTAGAGTAATGACATTCATTCAATATTTCAATTGAATAAGTTATAAATCTCTATAAATCAAAAAAAATTAAAATTCTAAATTCAGTGTAAATGAACTATTATTTGTAAGAAAACATGAAGTCGGTTGGTTGGTGGCGGTCCCCGCTCTCATCCCAAGGAAAAATTTTTGTTGCGCCTCTGCATTTACTGCATCAGATCCTATGTAGTTTAATCAGTGTGTGAAATAAGGTAATTGTTTATTTCGTCAAATTTATTAATATTTCACTTGTCGAACTATTAGAAGTGTAACTTTTAAATTTCAATTAATGCAACCTGTATGCATTTCAGCCCAATCCCTCTGTAATTCCTTAAAACTAAAAAAAACAACATTTCTGTATATATCCAATTTTACGTTGAATTGTTTGTTGCGGAGACATTGTTTCTAAAGCAATGAAGGGCATAAAGCTCACTCGAGTGTCATTCATTTCTGTTGCAACAGAGTCTATAACATGATTTAAATCAGTGGCGTTTTCTTTGAGACTGCAAATCGTGTGCCAACACTCAAGGATATACATTTTCCCCTTAGAATGAACTTAGATTTTTCATCCCGTGCAATGAGCGCCATAGGCGACGCAGGCAGTGGGCGAGGGCGCTGCATCTCGATTCACGGCCTGCTGCTAGCGAGCGAGCTCCGTTGCGCGTCGCAGCCTCACTCATGAAAGCAGTGTTCCTTTGGATAAGGGTAGTGAAAATGAGGAACAATAGTTTTAAATAATTGATTTCCTTTCCTTTGAAGAAAAGAAACAAGTAATTGATAATGGGTGACGATATCCTAACCTGATAATATTTCAGAATTTCATTTTTAAAACGAGAACCGAAGAATGGGAAAAGCGTGTACCATGTCTTTTTAAATACTTTAAAATTTATTATTCCAATCTTTGCAATAGAAAATACGTCCTCACTGTTGTTATTTTGCGACTATCTTTCTCTTATTCTTCCAATATAATAATTTAAAATAAATCGATATTTTGTTTACACAGGATTTCCGGGAAAGAAATATCGAAACTTCGCAAATAAGATCTTAAGACAATTTTAAGCAGATTTTGTCTAATAAACTACAGGGATAATCCGAAAGGTTAAGCCGCAATAAGAACTCAAAAGTTGGTGTGAAAAAATGCTTTCTAGGCGAGAAATAAAAAAGCAATCGAATTGTGTAAATGGGGTGCTTTTTTATTTGTGTTATTTCTTTCTAAACAAATATCTTAATTTTGGTTGTAAACAATAAAAAATTTACATGCTTCTGCAATGCACATTTCTGGAATGTTTCTCCAATGAAAATTTTTGCTTAGAAAACTAGCCCAGGAGGGCAGTACCTCGGGCTCTAAAACATCCTTGATGCAGTGCTTGCTAACCAGATTGCTCTCAATGCGCATGAGGCGAGAACGCTTATTGTAGCAAATCGCGCTCCAAACCACCACACTCGGCGCTTGTCTATTATTACATGGAACAATGGGGGAAGATTGTAATGAACCCGGAAACGTCGATACTCACGTGAGCACACCCGTTGCAGTGCTCCAAAGTTGAGCCAACATTCTGGACGTGGCCGTTTTGCCGATCACGGCCATGCGAACGAGATGACGTCATCTCGCCCTCCTCCTCCACTCACTGGTTGCACAGATGCGTCACTGTCGTAGCAACGCCCCCGTTCGAGCTGCAATGCTCGAGCTGCTACGACAAATCCTCCTTTTGGAGACTAATCCCTTTCGCGGCGACGAGGCATGCCGGCACTTCCTTGCCTTTTTCCACGACATTACGTGCACGCCATCTCTATTTAAATTTAATCGCTTCTTATGGCTACACTCTTCTATACATCCACCTATTTTTAAGTGATTCCGACCATTCCTTCTGGGTCTTGCAATTTTCACAAACACCAGTGTACATACAGATTTTATAAAAAAAATGTATTCAGATAGGCGGAACTTCCTTTTTCATTGAAGTCTCGCGCATTTTATCAATAATCATAACGGAGGAAATGTATTTATTTTGATAAAGAAGTGCAACGCAGATTTGCTACATATTTACCCCCTTCAAGAAAAGCTTGATAAGCACTCTTCTGCGCAGGAATGTCCTTTATTGGTGTGTATGTCACGGCTTAAGACTGAAAATGGCAAATGTTAGGTTGCGCAGTTAAATCGCCCATTACACAAACGATGTGGATTAAAATTAAATGACGCTGAACGGATAATTTCGGTCTTCATCCGGCTAATCTTGGTATTACCTCATAGGGTGCTGGGGAAATTAAGTTCATATTCCGAGATTAAGGGTTCTCGAGTGTTGGCAAGAAGTAATTTGGCATAAAAATTATGCGACTCATACACTCAAGATTTTTTTGGGATGAAAATCGCAACTCAGGTATACGTAGTAAAACGACTGAATACCTGCGGCATAAAACGATGTAACCCTCAATATGCAAATTTACGACACACGACTTTCCTCCTCTATTTTTAGAACGTTTCTGCACCCGTGCGAAATTAAAACAAGAAATCTAGTGGTGCACCAGAATAGTACAGACTTTCTCGAATTCGTTTTCTATCTCCTTTGGTCCCGGCTAGCTATATGAACTTGCCACATACTGTTGCCAGCTGCCATCTATCGCCGCCAAAAGTACATTTTTTATCATTTTCTTAATTTTTCGATTTCCTAATAGTAGAACGGAAATATTATTTTATGAATATTAAAGTACTCTAAAATCTCGTCCTAAATGGCAATTTTCTTTGAAAAATTTGGAGCAATTTTTGTGAAAATGGCGCTTAAACGCTACTGTAAAATCGAAATTTGAATTTTTTCACACAACATTTTTGAGTTTTCGAACAACTTTATTTAAAGACATTTGAAGCACTTAAACTCACAAATAAAATAAGTTTTACAAATTGCTGAAAATGTGCATATTAACGGCGTGAGAGATCTTCCAAAAATTACATTTGTGATATTTTTGAAAAAAAATACCCCGAAACGAACTTAATGTCATGTTAAAGAGTGCAAATAAAACTACCCTTTCGAAAAGTTTTGAGAAAAAATTGGAGCCGTTTTTGAGAAAATAGACTTTGAGCTTTTCCGAAAATTGAGCTAGTTTACACACAAAACTGTTGAATGTTCGAGAATTTACATGTAATTATTAAAAGCACATGCACTCATAAACACAAGAATGTAAACAAATTGCCGCCAATGTAAATTTTAACAATGTGAGAGACAAGTCAAAAAAATTAAATTTTTGTAATTGAAAAAACAAATGATAGAGCAATATGGCGTTTATGCCATCCTATAGAGTGCATTTAGCACAATCCCTACCACAAGTTTAAAGAAAAAGTTTGGATCGTTTTCGAGAATATCTTGTTTTTTTCATTTTTTAAAATTGCTCATATTCCTCGCAATATTGCGTGAAAACTACTAAGATTTTCAAAATACTGTACATGACCTTAATGAAAGAACTTTGGAGAACAAATTCTATTTCAAGGAAAAATCTCTACCTTTAATTTTGTAGTTGTAGGAAGACCTCGAAAAGAATGCAAATTTTGATATTTTCGAAAATTCAGAGTTAACTGTGAAAATCGAACCTATGCCACTTTTATAAATGTAGTATATTACTATATTCTTAGAAGAAATTTAAAGAAAAAAGTTGGAGCCATTTTTGAGAAAATGTTGAAAATGTCCAGGGGGCTTTATTTAAAGTACTCCCAAAAAATAATGAATAATTTTCAGAATCGCAGAGCTTCGACACAGGCCAAATGCAGAGGGGTTTCTTTAATTTGAAAAAAATCCTACGCATGGTTTAGGCGCTAGTGTTGTTCACATGTTCTAGACAGACGGACTGACAGACAAGACGGACGGGCGGACGTTTTGAAAGAAACTACTTTTTCGGTATCAGTGTACACCAAAACGTGTATTTTCTTTGATATCTCGAAATCGATTTTCCGCAGCACTTCAAAACTTTCCCTATACTACGTATGTTGCTCCGTCTTTACGTATGTATACGGGAAGGTAAAGAGGCATTCATGTTTGCCAACTTAGTTTCCTACATGTCTCAATTTGACCACATATAACCTTTATGTGAGGAAAACCAGCAAAAGTGATAGTTACATTTTTGCCGGCAGGTATTCAACTGAAAAGTAGTCAGGTTGGATTGAATCGTATCGTTTAAAAAGAAATTTACAACCGACAAAGTGGAACTCGAAACCACACACCTTGTGTCTCACTACCGTAAGAGATCGGGAGAAGTAGCTCAGTGCAACTGATGTCTCAGCAGTTCCTCTGACTGGAAGGTCCCTGGTTCGGGCCCCGACAGTGAAAATATTTTAGACAGTAGCTTGTCAGCTAGATCAAATTGAATGAACTAAAAACCAATTCCCTAGAAAATCAGATAAACTGGTGAGACTTAATTAGTGAGCAGACCTTCATCGCCATTACGTTTTACTTATGAAAGTATTCCTCCAATACTTTGATAGCAAAAGTAACAAAAGGTTTCCAAACCACTACTGGTGGACAACGAAGCTTTTGTGTCCCTTAACATTTTCCTGGAAGTTGCTCTTTTAGAATCAAACTTTTTACAACAGTTCGGGGCTTCTTAGACATCTCAAAATGTATAATATAATTATAATTAGTCTTTATTAGTTATGAATCGGAATTCACTGTGGTAATACCAGTTTTATGTATCAAGTTCACAGCCATTCGCATCTTATGGAATAAAAATGTCTCAAATAAGGGGCACCTCGAGAAGGGTAGACAAAGCGAGTTTAAAGAATGCATTGACATCTTCAAAAATGAAAGAAAGAACGAGTTCAAAGGATGCATTGACATCTTCCAAAATTATGGAGACAATGAGTTCAAAGGATGTATTAACATCTTCCAAACTGAAAGAAAGGACGAGTTCAAATGATGCTCTAACATCGTCAAAAATAAAAGAAATAATGAGTTTAAAGGATGAATTAACATCTTCAAAAATAAAAGATAGGTCGAGTTCAAAGGATGCATCTCCGTCTACAAAAATGAAAGAAAGAGTGGACAAAATTAGTACAAAGGATGCAAGACCATCACTAAAAACCAAAGAAAGAGTTGATAGATACAATTCGAAAGATTCATTACCATCTTCAAAAATGAAGGAAAGAGGTGACATACTCGGTTCAAAAGAAGTAATGCCTTTCGCAAAAAAAACAAAATCAGACATATTAAAGTCACCACCAGAAGGACTACCTACATGGCTCACAGCCGAAGACATTGTGGAAATTATAAAGCTAATTCAGGAAAAAGAACTAACAAGAATATCTAGAGAACAGGCATCAGTTGTTCTAGGAACAATTATGGTAAGTAACTTTTACTTTCCCGTACAGTAATATACAGAAACTATTCTTATGTTCAAAAACTCCATGTTAAAATTTGAAAAATTATTTTGAAAATAATTCTTTAAATTCTGGAGCTCCTTATGTGAAGCCCCTGGAACATTTTGAAAATTTTCTTAAAAGCTCTTTCTTTAAAACGTCTTCAATTTTTTCTTTCAACTTTTTCTAAGGATAATGCTAAATGCTATTGAATAACATGACATAAATATTACTTTCGATTTTTCAATAATTACACAAATTATTTTTTTTAAGTATTAAAGACAAAGTCAACATTTCATATAATTATTTTTGTGCAACATTTTTCAAATAGTTTCCTATGAAGTTTCTCCAAAACTAAATTTTCTCCAACACTAACAAAATTTTGGTTAAAAATGAGCTTCTAATTACGCATTTTCAGATACGCTCGACATTTTCATAAAATCTTCAAAAAATTTCAATGGAAATAAACATATAGAACCAAGTTTTACCATTATATAATATCATTTAAAGTCATACTTCAATTCTATAATTAGGCATTCAGAGGAAAATTGAGAAAATGTGAAAAATGTCTTTTTTGCGCCAAAAGATGCCAACACAGCCCAAAAATGTATTTTAAACAACTGAGAAGAGGATGGGGAAAAATCGAAAAGACCAAAGAGATTAGAAAACTGAATAGTATGATAACATTGGTCAACACACATTTTGGTGTCTCAGATATTAAACTTTTTCCTGGGTATTTCGATGTCACTGAGAGAAACAATGCACATTACTACAAAGGCGCGAGGAATTTAAATTTGTCGGTTTATAATGAAATAGACTATACATATTAATTTAATATGAACTGTGATTCCGAAGGTGACGAAACTCGTCAGTGTACGCGTGTAGAAACGGAGGAATACAATTAGTGTAGAGGAAGTTATGAAATGCTGCGGAAAATCGATTCATGATCTTAATGAAAATACACTCAGTAAGGTTTCATAATAATTATTCCCCAAAACTACAATTATCCCTAAGTCTGTTTGTCCGTCCGTCTGCCCGTCTGTGAACAACATTAGCGCCTAAACTATTCGTAGGATTATTGTCAAAATGAATATTCCCCGTCAAAGTGCCCTGACTTAAAGCCCTGTGTTTTGTACTTTTTTTTTAATTTTGGGGGTACTTCACATGAATTCCCTACGATATTTTCAAAATTGTCTCAAGAGCAATTTTTTCTTTTTTTTTAATTCCCTGCAAGAAAAGAGTGAAATGTACTACTAATAAAGATGTCATAGTTCCCAATTTCACTGTCTGAATTTTCGTAATTACTTACGTTGGAACATTTTTCGTCCTCTTCCTACAACAATAATTTGGAAGGTAGATATTTTTCCTTCAAATGTAATTTGTTCTCCACATTTAGTTCTTTAATTATTGTCATGTATATATTTTGAAATACCAGTAATATTAGCGCAATTTTGAGTGAAATGTGGGCAAAATTTTTTCAACACACGTTTTTCTCAAAAACGGCGCCAATTATTTTTTTAAACCTTTTTTGCAAATAGTGCTAAATGCACTGAATGTTAAGAAAAGTGCGACTTTCACGACAATTTTTCCAAACCCAAAGAGGGAGAACTTGAAAGGCAGTTAAGAATTAGTTTCAGCGCGAACAAATCGAGCATTTATTGAACAACTAAATATGTAAGACGAATACAGTCGAACACTGGCAGATGCATTTGCAAGCAGTTATGAAAACAGCCTTATAAATGTATAAAATAAAAGTAAATATCGCAGGGCATGGAGTCGCGAGGTTATAGGCACAGTGCAGAATCTAGTAAAATGATTTCATTTGCGAGGCCCACCTCCAAGTTATAAATTAACATGAGAACTCACACATAACACTAAGGATTAGTACTCGCTTAACTAGGTGAAGAACAAGCATGATTTTAAACTAAATGCAATTTACAACAGATTTACACTAAATGCGTAGGTTTATTTGCTTTGCATTGACAGATTTTCATTATTAGCATATCAAAATACAGAAATACACTGGTTGACAGGTGAATTTTGAACGCAAATCTGCAGGCCTCTTCTTGAACACGCACATGCCACTCAGTTCACTCCACTACAACGCACTCTCGCCCAGAATTCGACCTCTCCGAATTCTTGTGAAGATCTGATCGGCTAGTAGAATTTTTCTTTTGCGCATTTTATATGTTTCTTACATATTTTAGAAAAAAAATAATCCATTTTTTTTATTTCTATAAGTTCCGTTCTCTAATTAACCACCAGGACTTAATTAATCTTGTGCCTTTGATTTCAGTCTCGAGATAGCAAAGATGTCGATCAAGAGAAACTGGGGAAATTATTGTCACTTGTTGGAGTACTTGAAGGATCTGAGGACGATTCTAAGGTAATCAGCTTGCATACATCGTCTGTGTCAAGAATAGTGACACCACTCCAAAATACCTTGTTTTACAGAACAGCTAAATGAAATTTACAATATTTTTATAGTAAAACGGACTAAGACCGGCCCGGATGGCCGAGGTGGCTGAGAGTGCGTACCGACACAGCCCTTCGGACCGAAAAATTCAGCCTACGCCTTCCTTCGGAGGGGAAGTAAAGCCGGCTGCCCCATGTAGTAGATTTACTTGCATGTAAAAGAGCCTCAACCCTAAATGAAGCCTCTGAGCTAAATTCAAATCAACTGTTTCGTCGTCCAAGAAATACCTTCTTTCTCCGCTAGTTTGGTGAAAGGAGCATAGCGAAATTTGTGTGGTCAGACGGAAGAGCGGGTCTGATAGCCCGAGTCTCGCCACGTAAAATAAGGGATCAATTCAATTCATTGTTGTTTGTCCCTTGTCTCCCATGGATGTGTTGTCGTGGAGGGCTTCGCGTTCTGCTGACAGATCAGGGGAGACCGCAAAGTGCGTTGATGTCTAGTGGATGGTCGAATATGCATCCAATCGGAACGTAAATGGTAACCGGCTGCCGGTTGAAAAAAAACTAAGAAGAAGAAGAAAAAACGGACTAAAAATTTAAAAACCTCTAAATTTTTCAAATAATAAGAACAATAATATCCATATTTTAAACTCTTAATGCACATCACATTCAGAAATTTACAAGTGTGAGGCTCAGTGTAAACATTAATTTAAGGACAAACCTAAGAAAGAAAACAATATTTGTCTGGTACGGATGAATGGCCGAATTGTTTATTAAAAATTTGTGCACCTTCCTTTACACACCCGTTAATTCATATTGTCAATGCTTCTTTATGCACAGGAATATTTCTGGATATTTTCAAACAGAAAAAATTAAGCCACATTTCAAAAAAGGAAACAAAAATGAAATTCAAAATTACCGATCAATTTATCTTTTGTCAGGTTTCTCTAAAATATTAGAGGGGCTTTTCTATATGCGAATGGAAACTTTTCTCAGGAAAAACGAAGCGTTTTCAGTCTCACAACACGGATTTAGAAAATCAAAATCTACGGAAACTGCCATTTGTTTTACTTTCTTAAAGATGTTGCTTCATCAATGTATCAAAATGAAGCACCTAATGGAATATTTTTAGATTTTCCGAACGCTTTTGACGTCATTGACTATAACAACTTTAAAAATTCTCTCAAAATTACGTTCGCATCGAATTCGTGGTTTTACCCTAGATTGGATAACCTCGTACCTTAAATATCAATCCCAAAGAGTGAAAATAGCATACTGACACAAAAGAACATTATTTACTTATATTTCCAATTCTTTGTCTATTGAGTATGGGGGTCCCGCAAAGTTCGATCTTAGACCCTATCCCCTTTCTGTTATACGTAAACGATATAGCCTCGTCCATTAAAAACGGAAGAACAGTGCTATTCGCTGATAACTTCACAAAAAAGAAACAATAAATAGTACGATTTCTGAAGTTTTAAATTGGTTTCATAATAAAAAACTAATAGTTAATGAAGGAAAAATATTTTGAATGCATTTTTTCCTTTCAAAGCGGCAATCCGAAGCTCCCAAGTACAGCTATACTACTGAGACCTTTAGACAGCAGAAAAAAATTCGAATCAAAAATGAATGCCATCCACGTGATTCCTGCAAGCCTCTCATCATGGAGCTTTGAATCTTACCACTGTCTCGCTTAAATATTTACGAATTTGTAGTTTTTGACAAAACTGGCTTAACAGTGGGATCATATTTTCATTCAATACTGATACTTATAATAACAAAACACGTCGTAGATATCACATTCATCAGGTGTCAGTATCAACAGCTCACTATAGGAAATCCTCTTATAGTACATGTAGGTTACTTTGCATCACACTGCCAGATGACATTAAACAATTTAGATTTAGATTTATTCAGTCAAAAAAACAGAAAAAACTGTATGTGACGTAGGGGGGAAAAGATTATCTGCGCAAGTTTTCTTGAGTTTCAGAATCCCTTCCCGTAATTTTAACTATAAATAGTCGAAAGGGGAGTAAAGGTTTAACATAAATAAATAAAATTAATGTTAAAAATCGTAAGATTAGCAATACTTAAAAAATAGTCATTTTCGTTTCTGAGTTTGCATCGGTACACGAATTGCAAGTATGATTTTTCTCCATTGCTAACAAAATAGCAATTCGCCCTTACCTCTACTCTTACCATTACAAGCAAAAGGACAGTTCAAAAAAACGTGCGCATGGTGAAGCTACATTTACGTCCAGAAGCAAAACAAGGGGCCATCTCAGCATTTGCTCAATGGAGCAGGGAAACTGGATAAAAACCTGATCGAGATGAGGGTCATTGACCTGGAAGCTCAGTACATTACTTGTTACAAACATATTAAGTCTTTTAAAAAAGTTATACAATGCAAATGTAAACTAATGTCATCTGGCAGTGCATTGTAAAGTAACGTACATGTATTGTATGTGGATTTCTGGTAGTGAGCTGTTGATACTGACACTTGATGAACGTGATTTTTACGACGTGTGTTGTAATTATAAATATCAGTATTGCATGAAAATATGTTCCCACCGTTAAGTCACTTTTGATAAATATTACAGATTCGTAAATACATAGGCAAGGCAGTGGTAAGATTCAAAGCTCAATGGAGAGGCTTGCAAGGGTAACGCGGATGGCATTTTTTCATTATTCGAATAATTTTATTTTGTATTCTAAAGGTCTGAGTACTACATGATGAGTTTCCCCAGAATTTTATACCATATCTCAGGCGGGAATGTACATTTGCAAAATACACGCAACGAACTGCATGAAGGCTGACAGAATTTGATAGAAATCTAAATGCCTACCATAATGAACATAAGTTAGAGTTTAATTTTGTTATATGAACATTCCATTTGAGGTTTGACAGAATTGACTGACCTAGAAATTTGGTTACCTGATCATCACCTAATTGCATATTATTCATTTTCAATGGAGCATGCGATTGCTGATTTGAAAGGCAAAATGCATTGAAACTGTTTTATCTTCATTAATTATTAATTTGTTATCACAAAACCAATTTGAAAATTCTAAAATAGTACTATTTATTGTTTCTTTTTTGCAAAGATCATTCGTGTCTTATGCAAACAGAACCGTTCTCCCGTTTTTAATGGACGACGGCATATCCTTTACGTATAAGAGAAAGAGGATAGGACCTAAGATCGAGCCTTGCGGAACCCCATATTCAATTGGTAAAGAATTGGAAACTTAAGTAAATAATGTTCTTTCGTACCAGTACAGCATTTCTACTCTTTGAGATCGATGTTTAAGGTACGAGGTTATCCAATCTAGGACGATACCACGAATTCCATAAGAAGGTAATTTTGATAGCAAGATGTTATGGTCAATAAAAAGATTTCGAAAGATCTAAAAATATTTCAATAGTGCTTCATTTTGGTCCATTGATGAAGCAATATCTTTAAGAAAAGAAAAATGGCAGTTTCCGTAGATTTTGATTTTCTAAACCCGTGTTGTGAAACTGAAAACGCTTCGTTTTTCCTGAGAAAAGTTTCCATTCGCGTATAGAAAAAAAGCCTCTCTAATATTTTAGAGAAACCTGACAAAAGAGAAATTGGTCGGTAAATCTGAATTTCATTTTTGCTCCTTTTTTTAAAATATGGCTTAATTTTTTATGTTTTGAAATTATCTGGAAATATTCCTGTGCATAAAGAAGCATTGAAAATGTGAGTTAACCGGTGTATAAAGGCAGGTACACAAGTTTTCAATAAACAATCCGGAAATTCATCTGAACCAGATGAATATTTATTTATTAGTTTACTGACTATTCGTAAGATTTCGTTAGAAGAAGTTTCGGAAATATAAATCGTACCGAAAATGTTTTCGAGAAATTAAAATCGGTACTAACATTTAACTTTAAAGTAAAATATTTTCAGTTGCATAACTGTTTCTTTACAAGTAGAGACTATACTGATCATCAAAAAGTAAAATGCGTATTATGATTTATAATGTAATAGTTGACATTTGCATCGTAATTTTTTAAAAGGCATAATTTGCCTGCAACAATTAATGCGCTTCTTCCGGGTCAATGATCCCATCTCAATCAGATTTTTGTCCAGTTACCCGAACCCATTGATCAAATGCTGTGATGGCCCCTCGTTTTGCTTCTGAACGTAAATGTATCTTCACTGTGCGCACGTTTTATTGAGCTCCCCTTTTGCTTGTAGTAGTAGCAGTAGAGCCGTGGGTTTGTAGCTATTTTGTTAGCAATGCAAAAAAATCATGTTTGCTGTTCGTTTACTGATGAAAATAAGTTTTCTGTAACTAGGAAACGAAAATTTCTAGTGTTTTAAATGTTCCTAATCTCGTACTTTTTTAATTTTATTATTATTATTATTTATATTGTTTTTTATTTTAAACTTGTATTCATCTTTCAATTATTTATAGTTAAATGTTGGGAAGCGATTCTAGAGATCAAGGATACGTGCGCAAATGATACTTCCCCCCATACGTCACAGTTTTTACTGTTATTTGACCAAATAAATCAAATCAAAAATAAACAAACACACTAAGCTAAAAGAAAAAATGCATAGGAAAGAATACCTGCACAATAAAACTATATTACGCAAAGTATAAAAGGAGTCACACAAGTAAGGAATAATTAATTTAAAAAATCACAGGAAATGGACGCTCCCTGGTTCATTACCAATGAACCATCAAATAGGGACAAAAAAGTCCCAAAATTAGAAGAAACTATAGCTTAATTCATAAATGTTTTTTACAACAATATACACATTAGGCCAAGTATCATTTTATTTAAATTTGAAAAAATACAGCCTATATACCTATAAAATCAAGATTGCTTACAGTTAATTTCAAAGCCTCTTAAACCATAATACCTTCCGCTCAATATAAGCATTTTTTTCCTTTCCCTCTCTAAACTAAATTTAATTTAATTAACAAACAATTTATAGTTGCAAACTATTCATGCCTTATTGATGGAATATCGAAAAAAGACATTGACTTCTCAAATACAATAAAATCACTTGAAATACTGCATTGTCGAACAAGAAGAATTTTGTTTAATGAATACCACCAACACAGCTCGAAACATTGAAAAGCTCATTATTTGAGACATGAATGGCAAACACTGAAACAAACAAAATTTTAAATCCAAAGCCTCTTTAAATTAATCTTAAAATACTCTTTTCTTAGTTGTTTTTATAGACTCCTCTGTAGTGATAAAAAAACCTTGTGACGCCTTCATACACACACTGAACTTTTACAAAAATGTATATTCTCTGATCGAAGTAGCGGCTGCGACGAATTAGAGAAATAAGTACTTTAGTGGAGTACTTTTAATGAAATCACCAACGACATTTTCGAAAGATTCTAAAAAATGTCACCATTTCTTTTTACTTTCTTGCATATGTAGGACGTGAAGTTAGGGAATGCTGCAACGCAATCGGCGATTATTCGGCAGAAACTTTTGTATTGCAGGTTTCTGATACCGAAAAAGTGAATAATTCTAGATTGAATATGTAGTAAATTTCTTCCTCTAACATGTGTAATCAGAATCCACATTTTATGGGCCCTTGGTATCAAAAAAGTGGTTTCGGTCTGTCCGTCTCTCTGTGAACAACGCTTGTAGGTAAAACGTAAACAGATTTTCACCGAAATTGATCTTCCCCAAACCGACTGACGGCTTCTTGAATATTTTTTTGGGGGTACTGTACATGAAACCTCAAAAAATGTTTCAAAGTTTTCTAAAAATGGCTTCAAACATTTTGTTTAAATTTTTTCTCACGTAGAAAAACGTACTACATAAAAATTGCTCATGTCTCATTTTGCTGGCTTCTTTGAATTTTCAAAGTTGCAAAAGTTCAAAATTTATTCGGTGTCGTACTGTAACTACATTACTGAAGATAGGTATTTTGTAAGTATTTGCTGTTTTCGCGCAATTTGGAGCAAAATATGGTCAATATTAAAATGATTTTCTCAAATTGTTCCAAATTATTTATTTAATCATTTAGTATGGATAGTACTAAATCGCGGAGGTATTATTCGCGTATAGCCGAACAAACGAAATCATGTATGTGGGGCTCGTAAGCCTTTGAAAAAAATTTGTTCTACAACAGAACAATTGCGAATTCACTTGTGAGCTTTTATTTAAACACTTTATACAATAATATTATTTACTTCACATTATATTTTATTATTGATGCAATTTTCACTTTACATTGTAATAACGACAACAATCTATTTTCTCGCTTTCTAGAGGAAAAAGTCAGAAAAAATCAAAGAAAAAGAACACAAAATGCACGAAAACAAATCAGGGAAAATGTCAGGAAAGAAGTCAAAAGATAGAAAATCATGGAATATATTAACTGCTCTCAGAAGACCGAGAGCTACAACAGGAGCCAAAGCAAGTGATTTTCAAACCATCACGAATGGCGAAACTGACAAGGATGTAAGTGGTCTCACACTTCCATAGGTGCATTCTATCACTCATGAAGCAAACATTTATTTTGCTTAACATTACAGCCCAAGAGTTCTGACGTTTGTTTTGGTTGCGGAAGAAATTTCACACAAGATCTCTTAAGACTTTGTCCAGTGTGCAAACAAGTGAAATTTTGTTCTGCAGAATGTTTCTGGAAATCACGAAATAATAATTCTCATACGTGTACTGGAGGTACGTTTGTGTTTCAAAGGGACTTCAAAACTCGTTTATTTCTGACCATGTATTAAATTTCCTTTTTTTCCAGATATATTTCCAGATTGGAAAGATGAACCTGTCTATTCTGAATATGATAGAAAAGAAGCAGATTCGCCAAAAAAGAATAAGAAAGTAGTCAAGAAAATTTCCTTGGATACATTGAAAAAAAATAATGATGCATTAGAAGATAATTTATACAAATCGGAATTCAAGAACAAATTGGAGAAAGACTGGAAAAGTACTAAAAATGTTATGTCAGGAAGGAAATCTTCCAGGCTATTAAAATAAAATACAAATTATACGAAACGAAAGAAATCATATAGGTCTATAGGATGCATTGTATTGCAATTCAGAAATTATTGTACTCTTTAAGAGATCTTAAGAAATGCTATTAAACTCTGTAGAATGATATTGTAGAATTGAAAATTTCGGCAAAGTATGTCCTATGAATTGGTCGCAGCTAATAATTACAAGTTCACAAACTACAATTTTAAACTATTTGCAATTTATATTAACTCACATCAAATACTAACTAAATTATGTTTAAAATAACCCATACGAACCTAAAACTATTTTAATAATTAATTAAAAGCTAGAGAAAGTAACATGCATTTGAAAAATCAACACCACAATATCAGCATTTCAGATAATCCCATTCTCCCACGCTTTGCTTTTAGAAACAAGGTCCATTATCAGTGGTACCAAATTTGTGTTCGATGTTTGAGTCACGTGATGGCGCCGACAGTTCCCTTGAGGCACCAAACAGCAGTAGCTTTTCATGACGTAATCTACCCTTGTCGACACCAACTCGGAAGGCACAAATGAAGGGAATAGAGCGTAGGTTCCAGCAGAGCGTTTATGACGTTCAACATCAAAATTTAACTTTAATAAAAGTATCCTACAGATTAGGCATCGGGCTGAAAAAATCAAACAAAAAATGACGTTCTGAAATCTTGTATTCGCTTTATACTTGAGTTTTTGTAACGTGGCGCGTCAGTCTGCTTTCTATGTCGTGCCGCTAGATGTCGCATAATCGCGACCGTATCAAGCAGTGTGATGAGTCATAACAAAATCTGAAATCAACTTGTCACCACCTCTCGTGGATGCGCTGTTAGGACGTCCTTCCCCGTTTGGAAACTGCTTCATTGTACTTTCTCGCTGCCGCGCTAGAGAGAAAGTTATGTAATGCTGCGCCAGAAGGCGGCAAAAGTAAAACCACTCTTGTTACAGGGCCCTGACAAGAAAATGTGGATAAATCCAGTTGCTAAATTTAGGGGGAAATCCTCTAACACGTGGTGTAGCCAGAATCCAGGTCCTTAATACCGAATCCAAGAAGGTCCTTAATACCGAAAAGTCTATTGATGGAAAAAAAAAGTCTGTCTGTCTGTCTGTCTGTATACAACGCTAGCAGCAGTTCGGCCGATTTTCTCCAAAACTGATATTACCCGAACGACCTGGCTGATGTCAGGGCCCCTTGAATTTCAAATCGATATTTTAATTTTGAGGGTTACTTTACTTGAAGTCACTGAGGCATTTTCAAAAACATTGGGTCCATTGTTTTTCATTGGAATGTATGGTTGGATAGTGTAAAGAACGTTTAAGAGAATGGTGCAGGTCTCATTTTCGTTGAAAACTGATTTTTGGAAAATTACATTTTTTTTGTTTTTTGTTTTTGCTTCTTCCTACAACTAAAATAGAGACTTTCCTTAAAATCTGCTCCTTAAAGAGAGATTTTGAAGTAAGGTCATGTACAATTTTTCGAAAATTTGAGTATTTTTCGCGTAATTTTCTGTGAAATGTGGGCAATTTTAAATTTTATTGCAGGATAGTTTGAAAGATTGTGAAGAAAATTGTGCAGGTCTCATGTTGGTTAAAAACCATGATTTTTCCAAAATTGAAAATATTCAAATTTTTTTCGACGTCTTCCTACAACTTTTTCTTTAATGAAATGTATTCATCAAAAACAGATCGTCAAATAAGGTCATGTTGAATTTTTCGAAAATATTACTATTTTGGAGTCGCTCACTCCGGAAATCCTGCGCTTTGTTATCGTGATTTTAGAAGCGTTTTGAGCCAGTTGAATGCTCCATAAGTTGGAATGTGTATTTTATTTCATATTTCTTTGTTCTTACTTGCATTGGAACTTGTTTTTAAACGTTTACAAATTAATCTTCTAGAAATGATATAAAACCTATTTGAAATAAATATTAAATAAAGATTGCTAATCTTTAGTCATCCGCTCCCAATTTTCGCAATTGGATGCTTCGTAAATTAGAATTTGTATACTATTTCATATTATTATCATTATTTATTATATTTATGTTATTTCATTTTAAATTGCGTCCTTTAATTGTGTTAAATGTGAAAACGAATTGACGAATTTTCATTGTTGGTTGTTGTAACGCCGTACTGATAGACCAGAAGGCGATAATGACGGCTGTCTTTCGTTCGCAGTAATATAAACTAATACTTTTATATATTTGTAGAATATTACAATAGCATAGGGTTCATAATTACTATTATATATTTTTCAATCTATTTGCATTTGTTTGTCAATGCCATCAGAATGGTATTATTTATTAACTTTTAATAATTTTACTTTCTTGCATACTATTTACAAAGAATATTGTAAGGCTAAAAAACTGATTCGATATGTTCGTGAATACACTACATACCTTATACAATGAATTCAATGCCAAAATACATTTTCATTTAAAGTTTTGAATAAAAAATCTATTGCTGGAAACTATTTAATGTTTGCACCAAATGTTCTACGGTTTCAAATAAATTTTACAAAAAATGATGATTGAGACGTGTAAATTCGAAGAGAAATGGTGGTATAAACAGTATCTCATAACCATTACTAAGGAGAGAAAATACGAGCTGTTTTAATCCCACTATTTTGGAATGTGATCAATGTGGCACGGACTGAGATCAGGGGATTACGGCGGGTTTTCCAACATCTCCAACCCCCACCGCCGCACAAGGTTTTGGTCACAGGCTCGAGTATACTAGCTTGTTACATCATCACGGAGGAGTATTGCGTTTTTAAGACGCAAAGCCCTAGACGTTACCTCCGCTGTGTACGACGCAGAGTGTCTAGTAGGAATGATCTTTATAGGACGTGGCAGAGACGGTTCGGTACACACGAACAGGAAATACAAGAAAAAACCGTAACTGTCAAAAGCCAAAATAACCATGACCTTTTTGGGTGATGAATTCTGTCGAAACTTGTGTTTTCGTGGTGAACCACGACGCCGCCACTGGTTCTTACGCTTATGACTACGTTTTCGCAATTGCGATAATGCGATACATCTCATTTCCTTCATGTTGGAATCCCTCTAGATTGATACGAAACGTCTCGTATAGAGTCCATTTTTGCACCTCAGTTAAATCATGTGACACCCACTGTGCAGAGACATTGCGCATCTTCAGTTATTCCGTAAAATGTAGAACACCGTCGATGCAGACATACCTGTATTTGCGGCTTTTATCGCCACAGCCCAACGCCTTTTATCTGCTGAACAGCGTTCTACATTTGATTTTTCCTTACATTTTTTTCATACTTCCATATTTTTCTCTCCTAATTTTTGAAGAGATTAAAACTCCACAAACGCAGTTTAATTTGTGTTCACTTCTACTTCTGCAATTGCTAAATCATTTAGTATGCGGATCTTCATAAACATTAAACGGCGACTGCTTTATATGTTTATGTGAGTAAGGTGTTAGTTAAGTTTAAAAAGAAGTTGTGGGTCACATTCATTTCAAACTCGGTATTTGAACACGTAAGAACGTAAAAATGAGAAGTGGAACGAAAGAACGTTCATTCACTACCATTACTCACAGTTTTGTTTTCGCCGTATTCACTAGAAATTCTTCGAATTTAAGAAGTTCCAAGGCAATACTTGGATTTGAAGGTTTTTGCAAATTTACATTTAAAAATACAATACGAATGAAAATTAAAATGAAATCTGCAGTGCGATTCTCTTGGTAACTCAATTGTTCACTTAATTAGATTGCAACATCAGTGTTGCCAACGTCGTGAAAGAATATCATAGCGTATGGATCTATTTAGGTGGCGTTGTTTTACTTCCCGGCATACCCACTAAAATCGAAACGCCAAACCACGAGAAATAGGTTTTTGGAAATTTCTTTGAATCTTATGACCGGTTATGAAAACAAATTATCAGTTCGCCGTCAGGGGACTGAAACCCGTCGAATGACACCCGATTGGTGTACGGTACCGTGATTGACGGACCCGCTCCTCAGAGTAGGGACAGTTACCACGACTCCTGAAATGACCATTTTTAGAGTAATGCATTTGCTAATAGAAGCTTACAAGCTTATTTTTTGCTTTCAATCATGGTGTTACAAGTGCCCAACAACGTGAGCGACACACTTGAAACAGTGGTTTTTGAGCTTTAGACAGCTGTATGATAAAGACGTATATGTCAAAGTTACATAAACATTTTCGACGTTTGAACGTTATATTTGCATATCTTACTTTGAACGAGTCAGAAGTTCAATGCGTCTTCCATTCTACGCATTCCGACCTTTCAAAATACGAAGTAAAATTATTAGGTATTAGAATTAGGTTCGTAAATTTCCCCCCAACACTCCCCGCCAGCCCACGCTTCAATTAGCAACGGGAAAGCACGTCCTTACCATACCATTGTGGCGCCTGGGTGGTAACACTGACTAGCCCTGCACAACATTTTGTGAACAGCGGCATCCAGGCGATACATCTAATAGCAAACCGTCAACGCCTGGGTGCACATGGTTCCCGCGGCCACCGTTAGATCGCAGCACTAAAAAATTTAAAACTATTTTGGAAATTTCTTAGAATCATCTCAACGTATATGAAAACACACCCTCACTTTCCAAACAGGAAACCGAGACGCGTCGAATGACATCATTTTGTCTCGACTCTAAGACGGGAAGGGGATCAAACCTCCGACTGACGGACGGAGTATTGTAGCTCAGCCTCTGGGTTAATGACCTCCATCTCGATCAGGTTTTTCGCCCAGTTTCCCTATCATTTAACTGGCACCTTTTCTCACTTCCGGATATAAATATAACTTCACTGCCTGTGCACATCTTCTAGAGTTCAGTGGGGAATACAGATCCTTAAATATTATCATTCTCCATGTTTTGTTGTGGCAGTAAGTCTATTTCTTCACGAAGGACATTAGGCATAGGGCCCAAATCTCTTGCTGATTGGTAAGAAGCTAATATTTTCTTACCGATTCTAGCCCAAAACGCTCATTTCTTTCTGTATTCAAATTCAACTTGTATATGGCAGGGTACATCCCAGAATTAAGAAAAGGTGCACAGTATTCACTTATCGTAACACATTGCAGTTTTTAACTGTTTTCGACGCAAAAAACATTTTTTAAATAAAAAAAAACGGATAAACGCAAGTTATTGGAATACTATTCATACTATTCAAGTATTAAAACATCTCCATTATATTATGTAGGGCTTGTGTATGTGTATGTGCGTGTGTGCGTGCGTGTGTGCGCGCGTGCGTGCATGTAATATAATATAATTTATTTTTTTGCCAATGAAATATGCAAAAAGAATTTCAATATTTATTATATTCAATATTGACAACACATATTGAAAAATATTTTTTATTCACAATATGAATCAAGACAAACCCTCACAATAACATGGTAATATTTTAAAGAAACAGTTTGTATTCCTTTATTAAGATTTTTTCTCATTTCAAATAACTTAAGTAACCAAAACGCTCTGGAAATTTTGTACATGTTTGATGATGATGATGATGATGATGATGATGATGATGATAATAATAATAATAATAATCATCTTGGAAAATAAGTAGCAAAAATATTAATACTCGTAACAAAATCACCAGAATACAAGCGAATGGTCAACAGTAATAAGAAAGCTGTTCAAAGAACAAATTAAGTACTAGAAATAGCACCACTAGAATGAAAAAATGAATTACAACAAATTAAACCAAAAACTAAAAAAAAAATAATTATCTCACATCTAAATGGAAATAACATTCATTGAGAAATTCACTTCAAACTTAAATATCAGCCCTTAAATAACTAGCAGCTCTTCTATATTTCATGCTTTGTTCTACACTATTTTTTCATTACATGAAATTTTCTTTCTCATATGATTTTTAACCATAACATAACCATTAAAAAAGTTTATTCTCGTACTTCATGATTTGTGTAAGTTTTTAATTCAAAAAACTGTAGAGCTGCTATTTGAAATAAATTATTCTGCCCCCTTTTATGAAATTAAATTTGGAAATAAATATAATTACACTTTTCCAATTATCAACATTATCACACAAAACAGTTCAATAATTACTGACATGGTAATTTCAAATGCTGATTATAAATACTGACAATTTTGTACATTTGCTGAACATTAATAATATCAATGGATAATATGTAATAAAAATATGAATACTTCAAAAGAATTTATCAGTATATAAAATAAGTTTATAGAATCCCCTCATAATGGCTTAAATACATCAAGTCATAAATAGGTACCTATGAAGAGAGATTCTGAAGCAACACAGTACAAGCTACACGCTATTTTACAAAGATTAACAAAAAATTAGAAAAATAATCATATAATATATTGAATAATAACTATTGAATAAACAATTGCTTCAAAAAGTGTATTGTAATTCATACATTACATTCAACACATAAATTAAATTTAAAAGGTATGCAACTCTCAGAACCATGTGAATAAAAAAGATAACAACAATATTGCAGCAATAGTTTATGAAGCATTTTAAATGTTATTTCCATAAAATAAATTATGTATTCGAACAATAAATGGAAAATAATAAAACCTTTACTATTCAGCAATTTGCCTAACTGAATGTAAGCATAATTGTGTTTAGGCAATTTTTTCTTTCCCCTTTTATAAATGTATTATTTATAGTTTTTATGTCATTGCTCACTTAAAAGGGCAAGTTTATGGTCTTTACCTTGCCAAACAACACAGGAAGACTGTATAGGAGGTCTCTGCAGTTTCATCAGAAAATACATTAACAGATTAATGAAAACAAGCATACAGACTAATTAAAATACAGAAACACAACTATCCTGTACAGCGTGTTCTGCAACAATTGGTACTCCCAATACCAAATTCATGAATTTTGTAAAATAAATGTTTAAAACAAGTTCAGGGCTGTATAATCAATTCATAATCAAAAATAGTTATCAAGTTGAAGCAATGTTTTTATCAGCCCCTCATTACCTTATTTCTGAAGCCATGGCACATTTGGGACAGATTAGATATTTGAAAAGGCATATGGCTATTAATGATGATGATCTATGAATAATATGAAATTCAAATAAATGACAAACATGACCCCAAATTGATCACACACCCATTGGTGGCTTGATAAGTTCTCCATTTTCAGAGGTGGTATGCATCAACTGGAAACCAATGTATTACAGAACAATAAAATGGTCATTTAAAAGTGATATGTTGATGACATCTTGATCACTGTCCACAAAAATTATGTTGATGACATGCTAAGTTTAATTTTCATCATTCTCGTCTCCAATGTACTCATGAAGCGAAGAAAGGCAAGAGTCTAATTATCTTCATTATACTGCAATGCAAAATAACAGTAAAATTTTTTCCAATTGGTATATTAAAGACTTGGCAAAGAGCCAAACTTTGAACTTTCTACCAGAACACCCAGTTCAACAAGAGATAATTGAAAATTGAAAAGGTAAGGAGATTATCTGATAAGTGTTTTCATGAGGTACATGTTGTAAAAGTTGAAATTATGCAATATAAAAGGATTTCCTGAAACACTTATTACAAATATATCAAATGTTGTATTCACTAATTATGTGGAGGTGCAAAACATAAATGCCTACTGTAGCAATGATCTGAGCAATGTCAGAATGCAGTATATTACAATTCCTTATATTTCAACAATTGTTAACAATACAAAAAACTCTTTATCAGTAAATGGTATTACCAACACTGCTAGAAACACATTAACACTGAAAATATAAAAATACAAAAGACAAACTCTAGGCACACAATATTGAGAATGTTGTCCATAAAATTGCATTTTTATATTGTGACAGTTGTATTCGACAGACTTTCCAAAAAGTGATGGGTAGAATCAGGGAACAGAAAAATGTTAGAGATCTATCTCAAACGTTATCTTAAATACGTCATGAAATTAATTTTAATAGGAGATGTCTATGGACATTTCCAATGTAGAAATTCACGGAATTTGAAATGTCACCTTCACAAAATAGAATTTGGTATAAGCCAAAAAATGACATTAACTTTTATAATCAGACTACCCTTAATGAAAGTAAATATCTTCAGGAAAGTATTAATTATATTCTCCACTTATCACCCCCTAACATTTACTTTCCAAATAAACATGGCTGATACATTTACGACTAAGTAAATCCAAATACACAAAAAAATTGGATTTTGTATATAAAAAAAACTATTTGGTACTATAGAGAGCATTATTCATTCCTCAGTTCACTACTTTTACCTAATACTGGATATGCATCAAACAATATAAAGCAATATAGGTATGGATCGATCACAACCTTAAATATAAAAAGTAGATTCTTAGGCTTGCTGATGAGTAGTTCTAATACATTTATACACTCAGACTTGCATAATAAGTCACACAAACTAGTAGGTATCATTAATACACACTGTAACTTCAAAATACATGTTTTGGAATTATTAAGAAAAACAAATATGAATACTGAAAAAGCTTTCCAATATCTTTAGAAAGAACTACAATAATTATCCCTGAGATAAAGAGACACAGCAGTATCAAAAAGTGATTTAATATAATATACATCAGGCACATGTGTGGAACATACCAAACAAATCCCTGTTACAGTTTAACATATTTAAACTTCATCCTTTTCATGAATACATCATCATAAGAAAGCAAAAGTTATTCCCAACCTTTTTTAACATTACACGATAGTTCCATTTCCATTAAACACAAAATACGTTTTGAGATTCTGATAAACACAATTTTTCTATCCATTGTTTCCAAAGGACATACATAACTGTGCAACAACTATTTGATTGAGATAGAAAGGAGAAAATGTTTATACATAATTTATTTGAATAATGTGTGAAAGGATTCAGCTCATCAAGGCATTTAGCAGCAGTTTGAAAGTCGTGATTAGATGACTCCACTGAAATGCTACTTTATCATGTGATTTGCAAACATCTATTAACATCTCGTATGTCAAAGAATCATGTTTTGATTGATAAATTTCTAATTTTTGGATTTGGATTTGTGTACTTTTCCACCCCACCTCGACACAAAGGCCGACACATCAAACTTTCTTTTGCATCCTTGATAGTTCATAAAACGTATCTTGCCAAATATTGCACGCTCAGCCCAACCTTGATCATGAATTCCACAAATCGACCACATACATCCTACAAATTAAAGATCAACACTTCATTAACAATTAAAATAATAAACTTTCACACTAAAAACAATTTGCCATAACTTACCAACAAATCCATTAGGATCTCGTCCATCCAATGAATATCTATCATTCAAATATATTGCAACTGCCAAGGCTTCCTCCGGGGAGCTTGTCCATTCAAGAATTTTCTTTGCCCAATACATTCTAAGAAATCCATGCATTTTACCTTCATTAACAAGCTGTATCTGGGCAGAATTCCACAAATCATCATGTGTTAAAGCCTTATCCAGCTCTTCACGTGTGTAAACATAGTCCCGTTTGTCTTTTCTATAAAACATTCAACACAGTATAATCATAAATATAACAATAAAACAAACATTCCAAGATGGCCTGAATCAATTATCATACATGCATACCGATGATCATCAAGAGTTTTCTTTGCCCAAGCATTTGTGCCCTCAATACTATCATATTTCTCATTGTAATAACAAAAATTATCAGCCAATTCTCGGCGTACTATAGCTTCTTCACAAAATGCATCCACAGAGCTCGGGTATTTGGATTTGTATTCTTTAACTTTCAGAATGCACCTCTGCACAGATATTTGTCCTAAATAAAAATGGTAACATCTTCAATTAAAATTATTTACATAATTAAATTTTAACAAAAATAAAATTAAAAGTGATATTTACCAAAATGAAACCATGGTGATAAATTTGAAAGAGCATCCTGAGTTGGATCATTTCTCTTCTCAGAGAACTTTTTCAATCTCTTCTCACAAAATGATACAAGTGTTTTAAATCCAGCAGTTGTACCAGGAGTTGCCCATTTTACAGGAAGAACAGTCTTATCTATTTCCAAGGTTTTGTTGGCAGCAACCCAATCTATAAGCTGTGTCATTTACATCACATTTGTAACTATGAAATTAATTAAAAAATATTAACCACCACATAAACCAATGCAAAACTGCAAGTGACTGATATTGCCGTAAATAAATAAATAATAACACCATTGGTACTACAAGGCACAGACTCTCCTATTCAACTTGTAACAGTTAAGTAAAATGATAATGAATGTTTTTATAAATTGTATGTAGGTGTCTCAGAAAATGCTACAATGAAATGTACTATTGGCAAAATTACAATAACAAACTGTTTTCAAAAATCATTTTATTTATTTAAACAACCAGAAAAAATTTATATGATTTTTACATAGCATGTTAGGGCTTATAGAGAATTCTAAGACGATCAGAATATGTGGTAGAACATTTCATACAATAAATTTACAAATAATATTTGCCCTCTGATTGGTAGCCAACATATCATGCATTGTTTGCCAAGGCATTGTGCAGTGGTTTTGGGTGATCTAATTCTGACAGTCGGAGAAACTTTGTAGAATACATAAGGGTAAAAATTTTTCGGGGGGGGATACTTTTTTTGGATTCTACAGACCAAATACAAGAAATAATGTTATAATGGAACCTACTATTGTTGTAACTATAATAAACAGAATATAAAATTAACATGATGTTTATATATTATACCATTATTTCTTAACAAAAAATTTTTTCATGGAGGAGGGGTGATTGCCCATCCTAGATGGGTTGCCTATAATAAGGCAAATAGTGCGTGTGTGAGTGCATGTGTGTGTATGAGTGCATGTGTGTGTGTGTATGAGTGCATGTGTGTGTGTGTGTGAGTGCATGTGTGTGTGTGAGTGCATGTGTGTGTGTGAGTGCATGTGTGTGTGTGTGAGTGCATGTGTGTGTGTGTGAGTGCATGTGTGTGTGTGAGTGCATGTGTGTGTGTGAGTGCATGTGTGTGTGTGAGTGCATGTGTGTGTGTGAGTGCATGTGTGTGTGTGTCAGTGCCTGTGTGTGTGTGTCAGTGCCTGTGTGTGTGTGTCAGTGCCTGTGTGTGTGTGTCAGTGCCTGTGTGTGTGTGTCAGTGCCTGTGTGTGTGTGTCAGTGCCTGTGTGTGTGTGTCAGTGCCTGTGTGTGTGTGTCAGTGCCTGTGTGTGTGTGTCAGTGCCTGTGTGTGTGTGTCAGTGCCTGTGTGTGTGTGTCAGTGCCTGTGTGTGTGTGTCAGTGCCTGTGTGTGTGTGTCAGTGCCTGTGTGTGTGTGTCAGTGCCTGTGTGTGTGTGTCAGTGCCTGTGTGTGTGTGTCAGTGCCTGTGTGTGTGTGTCAGTGCCTGTGTGTGTGTGTCAGTGCCTGTGTGTCAGTGCCTGTGTGTGTGAGTGCGTGTGTGTGAGTGCGTGTGTGAGTGCATGTGTGTGAGTGCGTGTGTGTGAGTGAGTGAGTGAGTGAGTGAGTGAGTGAGTGAGTGAGTGCGTGCGTGAGTGCGTGCGTGCGCGCGCGTGCGTGTGTGTGTGTCTGTCTTTTATATTGCAACCCATATTTGGGGGCAAATGCTCTACTTGTGGTGATTAGGTGAACTGTAAATCTTTGCTCCAGGGACCAGGGCCGGCTATTACTGTTTAATCCAACTGGGTGTTGATGGTCCTCCCTCCCCCTTCCATCTCTCACCGAAAACTTATATGAAGGGAAAAATACAACACACTAATTTTTCAACTTGTCATGTTTGTCACTAAATTGACATCAAATTGTTATCACATATTTTATGTAACTTCAGCACTTCATTTTTGCAGTACAAAAACAATCGATTGTCATCATGGTGCTATAAACATGTAAAATTGCAATATTGTTGGGCTGATCTTGCAACATAGTTCATTGTATACATGTTTTAAGTTGACGCAATATGGAGAAACTCTTTGGAATTTGACCTTTATGGAATATTTCACTCACCCCAAATTCCAAGTGAGTATTTGACCCACTGGAATTTTTCATTTGGATGTAGGTACCCTCCATACCCACAATATCTGCCGGACCTGCTAGAGACGTTCCATTTTAAGTGGTGCACAATTAAATAAATTCATCAACTTACCATCTCAGAAAAATCATACTTTGTAGATAAATAATATTCCGTTATATTTAGTTGGTTTAAATCCGTTAAAAAAAGAAATTATTGTATGTGGCTCAGAAATGGTGGCCAATTTTGTTTTAAGCATCAAGCTATAGCTTTTTAAACAAAAATGCACTGAATTCAGTAAACTCTGGCCTGGCTTTTTTTTCTTTTCTTTTACCATCTATTTTTCCTGTTCTTTTATACCTCACAGTGTAATTACTTAATGTAAAATATCAATGATAAGCAGCAAGCTACTTAAAAATGCCACGCTCCAAAAAATTGGAATTTTGGATTCTTTCCAAAATTTCAACAGTAATATCCTGTTGAGAAACCAGATTAAATTTTGAAATTTGCACACTATAAGACTGTAATGACATCAAACTGCAGTATAAATTTCAACTTTAAGATTCAACTAAAGTACGATTTAAAAAATTGTAAATTTACGCGAAAACTCCCTCATTTTCACAATGAGGATAAGTGGTTATAAGTAGTATCATTTTATTTTCCATCCAATTTCAACACAAATCTACTTTACTTTAAAATAATTATTACTTTATTATAAATAAATATAAAAGCTGTCTAATATATAATTTTAAATATTACTTCAATGCCATTAAAACTTATTTGTAAATGAAAATAAGGCTATCTTGACATCCAAACCGATAATTCAGTGTTAGGAGTTAAATTTAAATACAGTGTTTTACAAAACAACAAAACAATGCCTCTGTTGAACGCCGCGCTGCCAACCGCACAGCCAAAAAGCCTTGGTCAAAAGGCCACTGTACCATCAAAGAAAACTAAATAAGCATAAGTCAGCATGCAAGTGCACTAGGAAACATTTCCTCATGCGTGTTTTTTTTTTCCCTTCCTTTTTTCCTTTTTTCTCTCTCTCTCTCTCTCCTTTCTTTTTTCTTTTTTTCTTTTTTCTTTTTTCAATCCAGTAAATCAATGTTTTTCGAATCCTACTTCTTTTTGTCATCTCTCATGGTATGTCTTCCTGGCAAAGTCACCTCCCAAAAACTTCAGAGTAGCAGGACAAAATGTATAAAAACAGGCGGGGGGGAGAGTTAGGCAGTTGGATTGTTCAGGCCTGATACCCCTTGGCGCAGATGTTACAATATGCGAGAGAAAGAGGGGGTCAAGATAATGACTTTTTGCAAATGAACATGTGTGAAATTTAATGTAATCAAATTACATGTTTAATTTGCCCTGGAATTAAAACTAAAGTATTGTGTTAATTGAGATCTGAACATGTTTCATTCTAGTTATGCAGGATACACATCCTTCCTTTCATCCATCCATGCCAATTTTTGCGCACAAACGTTGATGATTCTCCTTGTCATTTATACTAATCTCAGCCATCTTTGGAACAGTACTAATAGACCTTATTTCTGACATGTGTGCAAAGTTACAGCTCAAAAGAAACAAATCCGAGATCACAATGTTGAGGTGATTACAATACTTCTCCTCGCTTTACTATAGTATAGAAAAGAACAAAACAGGCATATATACACAGCAACGCAGAAGAACAATGTTCATGTTCTGTAAAGTTTGTATTAGTATGATTATGAATTGGAAAGATATTGCTAATGGAATTCCCAAATTTGGTAAACACTATTTTAGAAAAGTACAAAAAAATAACATTGCAAAAGTACAATATTGTTGATAGATGTTTCGTAACAGTTCCGTAAAATTATAATAGCGCCATTTCTGTTCGTATTGAAATAGCAATAACTTCTAAAACTGAAAATCAATTATAGTGCATTAGAAGTTATAAATTAATTCATTTAAACATAATATATCAATACAAATTCGACTACACAAAATTGTTCCTTACACCCAGAAACACAATGAGTTTATACCAAGGCCCCACAATCATATGGTAATGGTACACTATTCCAAAGTCTTTGGCTTATACACCCAGCCCAACAAAGTTCATTCTAACAACTTCAAACTACTGTGTCGCGATGTTCCATTGTTGCACTGCAATGTGACAAACTTCTGAAAGATTTTAGCAACAGCAACAGCAACAGCAACAGCAACAGCAACAGCAACAGCAACAGCAACAGCAACAGCAACAGCAACAGCAACAGCAACAGCAACAGCAACAACAACAACAAAGAAGAAATAAAGAACAACATACAGCCCCGCGTTTTCATAATCTTTTTGCTAGAAGAATTTAGAGAAAAATTTATTTTTCTTCAAACAGAGAAAAGGACTGTTAAAAAATGCACAGGTATCATTCTTATTGAACTCTTAAATCTCCAACTTGGACTCTACTCTCTGAACTTGGATTTTGACACTACATATTTGAGAAAGTAATTTATTTCATACGAAAGCAAGTAAAACTCAGGTGTTCAGTATCACTGATCTAGAAAATCCAAATTTTCAAAGTATCTACTTATTCCCCGTCTCCCAAATTTTAATTTAACATCAATCAAATTAAGCTAAAATATAATACACAGTACTTGCTGAGTAGGAATATTTGATATAATTTTAGGATGTTTCCTATACAATAATGTATTTATATTTCTCAATTCTGTAGGGCCATTTGGCTGATCAGATTAAAATAAATTTAAAAAATATCATTATCAAACTATGGATTATCAGTTTTCATACTCTAAGTTATCTCAGACCCAATGACCGACGATACTCTGAAGTATGTACAAAATAAGATTTGATAAGATGTAAAATGTTCATGTTTTTGCAAAAATATGCAAAATATATTTAAAATCATTTTATAAGTGAGATATTGAAGGGCCTTGCTGCAAACAAAAACAAGAACTTCTTAAGTCTGTAACTGTAAAAGTGTTAATTTTACAATAAATCTTATAAGAACTAATTTGTAGTAAATTTTGTCTACTTTAATTTTACAATAACATAATTTTTGACACGATTTATAGTTATGGATATGCAAAAACCAAAGAAAAAACATTTTTAAACCCTATCCCCAGCTCACTCTCCACACTTCAGGATTTTAGTATAATGTGTGATAGGTACCAACACTTACACTAATTGTGTTTTGGTTAGTGAATAATTTGCAACAAGAGAGCATTTTGGCCCGGATTTCCAACACTCAAAAGTGCCGTCATTAACGTCATTTGTGAACAGCGAGTCTTATCGCACGGGTGCTATTGCAGGAACGTGCGCGTCACAGTGCTGTTGTACTTCACGCATCAATTCTAACAAATAACAAATTTGCAATTTTTGTTTCGTTTGTCTTCGGGAACTGAAAACTATTTTCGAGCGATTGCTGTTTTCGGCCACCTCCACTATGGTACCGTAAGCGTAGTGAAGGTTGTATCCCTTGAGGTAGTGATGTTATCCCCACCCCGCATATTGGCGAGATCTGGCGCCGACTTGGGGATTTCGCTCCACAGGTCTGTCCCCCCACAGGGTCACAGCATCAGTCGGGATATGCATTATGCTCCCGATGTGCACGGTAGAGTACTAAGTGCAGCAGACTTGGGCAGTATCGAAAATACTTGTATTTAAAATACGCATTTTCAATACCTTTATAATTTGTATTCTGTATCGAAAATCTATATTTGAACATGTATTTTCTATTGAAAATACTTTCTTTGTATTTTTAAACCACAAAAATATTTTATTGATCCACTGTTAAAAATTTGAGTTTTAACATACAAACATCGAAAACAATCATCGATAACACGAATATTTCTTTTTTATTCGAAGCAATTTTTCATTCGCTGTAGCAGTATTTTAAAGGACGTTTTTGATAACTCAAAATTTCGGTTAATCGAAGAAAATTTATTTCCGGAGACACTTCCGAGATATCGATTAACAGATTTTGGAGACCACTTAAAAGACGTTTTATTAGAGTGTCACATTATGCATTTCCGCCTGTCTGGATGGTGGTTGCGAGTATTGTTTAAAAGCTTGTACTTGTGCCGTGTAAAGAGCTAATCTCACGTTATGAAACGTGCTATTCTAGATGGCACATATTTCGCTGTTATTGAAGAGTTCGGTGCTAAAGTGAAAGCGTCATATGAAACTTCTAAGCCTGCCAAACACACAATAATAAATGGTTCCTACAATATAACCACAAATTTTGAGACACACGTAAAGCAAAAAAATAAGCAGTAATTTTGTAAATTTTAAAATGCTCATAATGATGTACAATAGACTATGAATTTCACTCATTCTTTTTACTACAGAAATGATAATTTTTATTAATTTAATTTAATTTTTGCACATTTTAGAGGATTCCTCTTGGTGTGATGAGTGAATTTGAAAACTTAAAATTTCTTTGGTCTTAGTTACGGGCCTTTTCGATCTTGTCACATATTCTTGCAGGCTGTCATCTACCGCCACCCAAAAGTTTTTTTTTTTTTTTTCCCTTCAATTTTCTCAATTTTTCGGTTTTCAAATGGTAGAATTGAAATATTTCTTCTGGAGTATTAAAGAAGAGTAAAATCTCGTCTCATGTGGAAATTTGGTTGAAAACTTTGGAGCCAGTTAAAAAAAATTGTTTAAACTTTTTTGTAAATGCGAAATAAGTTTTTTTACACAAATCTTTAGTTTTCGAAAAACTTTGTTAGAAGTAATTTTAAGCACATCCATTCACAAATGCAATAATGCACACAAATCGCTGTAAATGTGCATATTAAAGGCGTGAGAGAAGGACGGACACACGTTTGGCCGTCAATCGATTTTTCGGTATCCAGGACTCACACATGAATTCTGGCTACTCCACAAGTCAGAGGATTTATTTTTAATTTGGCAACTGCATTTATCCACTTTTTCATTTCTACGCACGGCAATACGGGTCTTTCTGCCGAAAATTCGCCCTTATTTTTCGCGCAGTATGACATAGCTTTCTCTCTACTTCGTAAGCAGTAGCGAGAAAGTAAAAGGAAACATTCAAACATTTGATCTTGTTAAAAAAATCGATATTAATGGATTATCAATTACAATAAGAAACATTACTAATACATGTTTGAAAAACTATTAACTTTAAAGGGAAATGTGCCCAATTGTACATACCACAACCAAGGTTGGACAAAATACTTGTGAAACGTCGGCAATGCTCTGAGCTAAATCAGCCTGTCCCAGAAAATTAATTTCGGCAATGGCTAACTATCTTGAGAACTTCGACTCTTACGATGCTTATTGCACAACCTTGAACCAACACCAACCTACATCCAACCTATGTAAAACGGAATGCCTAACTAGAACTATTGGGAACGGGTATATCAATATCCATTTAACAGATTCATGAAATATGTCTGTTCTGTAATACATCAGTGCACGCATATATATATAACATGTAATGCAGACACATATTAATAAAATGACTATGATAAAATATATCACTAGAGCAAACACTGGCAATCTTGGAATGAATACACAAGCATATTATATTCAAGCCCAGATAGTCAAGAGCAACAGAAAACACAAGCTTGTTCTCGAATTTCTCTTTTCTTATTATAAAGGTAAAAATCATTTAATTATGTAGATGGAACCAAACCAGTTTTCATCATTCCACCAGTATTCACAATGAAATTGCAGGGACAATAAGGAAATACAATGTCATTTAAGGTGTTGAAAATGTGGTTAATAAAAAAAGAAATGTTTATTGTCAAATAGTTGAAATTTTGAGAAATGAACTTACCTACTGGCTTGAAACAGTAACAGCTTCTGAACTCTAGAGACATTTAAACATTTGGAATAAAAGGTACTTATGCAAGAGCTTTCTGTAGGAATTACAGCTGCTAAAGAATCAGATCTAAGTTCTGCAGATTCGTTGGTAATGTAAACAACATCATAGCTCTGATTTTTAGGGCTACATGTTTCATTTTCTAGCTCAGGTAATCATTTAATTGCCTTTCAAAATGTTTTTTAAACAAATTAAAATAATCTAATTGCAAATCTTGATACCTGAATTTGGATTTCAGAATATGAACTTTGCCTATCTACATAACCTTGTTTGAAAGATCTACTGAAAAATATTACATATCTACACTCTAGAGCATCACTTAATTAAAAAATCTTTAGGTCTCCCACAAGAAAATATCCCATGGTTCCCTTATCTTATTTTGATTTTGAGAATATTGTAAGAGAGGAAGAAAAATCTTGA
The DNA here is from genome assembly GCA_038098605.1 of Gryllus longicercus. Taxonomy (NCBI): domain Eukaryota; kingdom Metazoa; phylum Arthropoda; class Insecta; order Orthoptera; family Gryllidae; genus Gryllus; species Gryllus longicercus. The sequence continues at coordinate 530,863 of JAZDUA010000696.1, forward strand.
AAATTACTTTCTTTTCTGCAAACATTTTAAAACAGTGAAATCACCCTCCATAACTCAGCAATTTTTTATATTTTGGAAAAATTTAATATATCCAATCCTCTTCCAGCTATTAAAGGGACTAAATGTGTCACCAAGACACATGAAATTCACTTTAATGAATTTTTATCAAGGAGCAGTGAACTGAATAATGGTCAAAAAGATTGCTGGGATTGGAAGATATCGATTGCTAAGCACTTTCAAGCAAAAAGAGTAACTTTTTTTATTATTTCTTATGTTTCCACAATCTCAAGTTAATGTGTAGAATAAAATACTTTATTGCCTAGAAGGTGCTATTGTATTTCTAAAACTTTGTTCCATAGTGGAATTAGGCACATATATATTTACAAAACAGCAGGGAAACATAAAATTTAAACACCAAAGAATAGCCAACATGAATACTATGAACAGAACTGAGATGCTATACTTTTTAATATTGTAACTGTGAAATAAGTTCTGGATTACATAACATCAAATAATTGTATTATAGATTGAAGAAATCTGAGCTTTAGGGTCAATATTATATTAAAATGATCACATTTGGGCATTATGATTGGGGGAGGGGCGGGCGCTTGATTTTTCTTCTACATTACATACTGTTTTACACACATAATTAAATAATAACTCTATACTATTTACACAGAAAAATGGTTTTCTATATATTTAAAGTGACTTACTGGAGCTTTTGTACTGGCATCATGAGGATGTTTAATAACAGGAGGGAAGCCCGTCAAAAATTCTGGTAACTTCGTATTGATTTTGTTTCGGATTGTTCGAGCCCCGTATTCCAACTTGTCCGATGCAATCCAGCATGGAACAATGTTGTGAGCATCCACCTTGATGGAAACCACCAATGTTAAATCATCAATACTCAACTTAAGTATTTCTTAAAACAACCACCTCTTCATATACCTGGCAGAATGGTACATTCTCCGGTAATTTACTTTTAACTTCATTCACCCATTGCAAAGGAACACGAAGTGGAGCAAAATCTGTCACTACTGCACCAATATTTGTTTTGGAAACAAACTCAGGCAAAACTTTTACAGCATAACCCAAAAACAAATGAAATTGTATATTTAAAGAATGGCATTCTTCAGCAACCTCTTCTAAACCTGTTAAAACCAGAATATTTATTATTTTGTAAGACAATAAATTTACTGCAACTCATTTATACATTTCAACATATTGCTAAACTTGTGTGTCAAATACTATTACTAGTTTAACATATTTTATTTATTGTGAAATATTTTCTAAGACATGAACAATAACTAGGATAACTATACCTTTTAGAAGAAAATCATAGTGTCTTATTGTTGCATCAAGAAACTTTGGAACTAAACAAAAACAAACATGTAATCCCACCTTATTCTTCAATGCCAGTTTTTGGGCATACAGCAATGCCCAATTATCTGAAATTTAAAAATAATATCATGAATACTTGTCAAATTTCGAATATTTAGATCTCAGTAATATTGTTTAACCTTGTACACGTTGATCTCGAGACATCCAATATAACACTCCCTGAGTAGATTCTGGAACCTCTGTTGCTTTTGACAGAACACGAATCCTTTTCTTATTGAATTTAAAATCTGATACAGACGAAGCCACCTGTAAACTCAATGTTACCTTTACGTTCTAAAAACTAGGTCAATAATGACATAGGTAAGCCGGAAACCTTTTCTTTACCTTCAGACGATGTTCAATTAATTCTCTAAGAATACTGGATGCATCACTTGAATCTTCAGACGTTTTGGAGTTTGACGCAACATCTAGTTTTATCTTCTTGGCTGGTATTTTACTACTCATTTTATATAGTTTAATTTTCTAATGAAGTTGAACAAAATACGCAATGTTCTTGTACAAAAAATTTGCACTTGTGAAGATTCGCAAGAATTGGCGTTCACTAAAATTGACAATTAGTAGAGGGTTTGAAATATGTTTATGCAATTATTATCATTATTACCGGTAAAATAAATAAGGTGTACTCAAATTCACTGGAGTTTAACGATTTTCACGCTGTGAAATGAACATACAGTTTAAATAAATTATACCACTAACCAACACCATATAATCATACAGCCATTTCCCGCATTTGCTTTCGACAACTGACGTCACATGAACACGGAATTATGGGACTGTCGTCTGTTGTACTGATACGCTACATACTAAACGATACTCGGACAGCTAGGCGTTTCCAGTTTCCGTGGTTGCATTACTTTCATAGTTATCCCGGTGACAGTTTGTGAATATTTTGGACAGCATTATAAGTTTGGAACCTTTCAAAGGGTAGGAGAGGTGTATACAAATATTACATTGCATATTTATTAGTGAAAACTGATCTCACAGATACTGGTGATACTTTTAAGTTATAATTGTTTTAGTACAATGTGGACTCAACACAAAAAATCTATGTAGGGTTATTTTATTTTAACATTCTTGTAATCTAGAAGTGTATATATGGACCCCTACGCCCCAGCCAATCACGGCGAAGGAGGTCACGTGGTGTAAGTCTTCGTGGCGTTCTAGGTTTTCAGCTGCTTGACGAGGCAGCTGCAGGTCAGCTGCGCTAATCGGCTAAGCAATGAAGTTTTGAACCTTCCTTTATGTTCTGGCCCTCATAAGGGATTGTTTTGATTCATTCGGGAGCATTAACGACGTTTTTCGAAATGACTATTATAGTTTTTCTCATAGACACCTCTGCTTCTATGAATCAGAGGGTTTATTTGGGTAGACGCCCAACGCTGCTAGACGTTGCGAAAGAAGCTGTTGAAACGTTCGTAAAGGTATGTCAATTTTGACGGTATTGTAACTTCGCGGGAATCTTCTAGTTTTTCAAAAAGTACAATTTCATATTATTTTGTATTTTGTTAATCTTAGGTACGCCAAAGATCCCCGGAAAGTAGAGGCGACAGGTACATGTTACTAACATTCGAAGATCCGCCCGCTCACATAAAGGTAAGCGCTGCTACTAATATGGAAGCAAGGTAGACTTACAGAATAATATTCTACTTAAAATGTTTTATTTTTTATTTATATTAATTTAGGAAAGTCATAGTGCTTTTTAATTTTTTCTCGTAGTCGCTTTTGTCATTCTTCATGCGTTTACCTTCTCCATGCATTACGTGAGACGGGAGGGGGCGGGAGTGGGAATGCGCATATCACATGCGCACTTGTCAATAGCCTTGTGCTGTGCTTGAGCAGCAACGGTGCGCGAGTGGGTGTATTAACAACTAGTTAAGGCATGCTGTCCATGATTTGCTGTTAAACTTCTGTGGCCTTTGTAAATTCGGAAGTTGCGTCTGAAAACAAATAAAGAAAATATTTAGGTCTCCTTCCCAATTTTTTTTTTCTCGCGAACAAACAAAAATTAATTTCAATAATAGTTCTAAAATCCGTTTTTCTGGAAAAGAATAGCCAAAAATGTGCCCTTACTGCAAGCCTTTCCTCTATAATTATATTTGGCCGATTTGTAACAATTTTTTTAAAAGGTTTTTTTCTTCATGAAGTAAAAATTGCTTATATTCTGAGAAGTGCCCAATTCCAGTATTATTCAGAGTATTTAATGTATGGGATAATTTATTTCAGTCTCTTCATATTATTTATTTTAATTCTTCATCATTTAATTATTTAAACATAAGTGTGTAATTAGTTCTGTTTGTATTTAATACTTTTGACAAAAAATGGAGATTAACACTTTGAAATCAGTTTGTTTATTTAAAGTAAAAAAACGTTAAAAACTGTATTGCCTTACCATGGAGAGAGTGCAATCTGCACATTTTCTTTAGCTTGGGATTCCGTACCCTAACTCAAAAATAAATAAATGTACCAAAGGGTTTTTTTTTGGCAAGAATTGATAAGAAAATATTTGCTCCCATGTAATAAAATTATTTGCAAAGGCAAATTGGCTACAGATTTTGAATAATTAATATTCTAATACAATTATTTTATTATTACTTTATTATTATTATAGTATGATATAATTTGCGATTAATTTTATATTTTTCTTTTAGGCTGGTTGGAAAGAAAACCTTGCTACATTTATGAATGAGCTAAAGAATTTGCAGTGTGTAGGTATGACAACAATGGGCGCAGCATTAAAACACACATTTGATGTTTTAAACATCAATCGCATGCAAACTGGAATTGATACTTATGGACAGGGTCGTTGTCCCTTTTACTTGGAACCATCTGTAATTGTTGTTATTACAGATGGTGGAAAATTATCTACCAGCACTGCTGTTCAGGAAGATGTATGTATGAGTTATTGGCTGTTTTGTTTAGGGAATTTAGTGTGAATTAAATGTTTTTGTCTTCACATTTTTGTAATAATGATATTGATTGCAGTTTAACTTGCCAATGCATTCACCAATTCCTGGGTCTGAGTTAACAAGAGAGCCATTCCGTTGGGACCAGCGTTTGTTTTCTCTGGTTCTTCGTTTAGCAGGGACTCCTTCAATTGGTCGTGACATAGGGCATGTACCAAATGATACATCTCCAATTGATGCAATGTGTGAAGTAACCGGAGGTATAATATTCTATAAGTTACTTTATATTTTTCTCTCTTGTTAATCTTGTAATCTAATGTAATTGTTCATATTCTTTTATAATAGTGGTGAAGGTTTGCATATGTTATTTATAAATAATAAGTTCCTAATACATTTTAAAAGTGAACTTTGTTTTCTAGGACGCTCTTACTCGATCACATCTCACAGAATGTTAATGCAATGCATTGATAGTTTGGTTCAAAAAGTGCAAAGTGGTGTGGTGATCAATTTTGAGAAAATTGGGCCAGATCCATTACCTATCAATGTTGAAGGTAAGTTGTTGTAGTTGTTTTGTATTTAGATGTGTTCTAAAATAGTAATTCCAATACCAAGCATTCAAATTTTCATTCTGGATATTAAATATAGGTAAGGATAACACTGATGGATTGATAATAGACGAGAGTGAAAAAAGTGGTGAAAGAGAGTGGGACAAAGAATTTCAGCAAACTGAAGATGATGGTATTAAAAACGGAGTAAGACTTTAAATATTTGCTTTGTCTTAAAACAATAAAGTGTTATGTATTTCTGTTGTTTATTACACTGTTGTTTCTTCATTAGTCTCGTCTTCCTAATGGAACAACTGCTCTGAATAACAATACAGCATGGCATTCCTGTAGAAGATTAATTTACGTTCCAAGATCTGCTCAAAAAGGTTTTGCTGTTGGATTCTGGCCTATTCCAGAATCATTTTGGCCAGATTTAAGTTCATCCTCATTGGTAATTTTATTTTATCTTAAAGGAGTGAATAATTGTATCAGTAGGTTGTTAATAAATTATGTCACTGTTTTGCAGCCTCCAAGAACTGCACACCCTAATGTAAAGTTTACATGTACCAGTCAAGAACCTATGGTTATTGAGAGTTTGCCATTTGACAAATATGAATTAGAACCAAGCCCCATGACTCAGTTCATTTTGTCTCGTAAGCAGCCTACTACATGTTGGCAAGTAAGTACACAAGCAAATGAAAATTCAGCCACAAAATATACAAGAGTACAGTTTTAAATAATGTTTCTTGTTTTTCAGGTGTTTGTTGCTAATAGTTATAAAAATTCAGATGTTGGCCATCCTTTTGGGTATCTCAAAGCAAGTACAAATCTCACCTGTGTAAATTTGTTTGTTATGCCATATAATTATCCTGTGCTGATGCCTTTATTGGATGACTTGACCAAAGTGCATAGGATGAAACCGACCAATGAGTGGCGAGCACAGTTTCAAAATTATCTTCGAACAATGCCATCGTATTATGCAGGAGTATGTTCTGATTCATTTGACTGTTTTTGTTTTTTCTTCAAATATTGCAATGCATGTTTTTTTTATACCTTCCAGCCTTTGCGGAGAGCTTTGACTCGTATGGGTGTGATGGGAACATTGGCTCAGTCATTAGTGCCAGATACACTAGATAATTCACTTAGTTACAGTGTTTTGAACTATTTAAAAAGGCTTAAAAATCAAGCAAAGATGGAATTTGAAAGATTATGTTCGGAAGTTGGAAGTAAGAATGCCAATAATAGTGGAGGAAAACCCAATCAAAATTCTTCTTCAGTGGTTACTGATGGTATTAGAGTGACTGCAAGATCAACATTAAAAAAGGATCTTGTTTCTCACCCGTTATTGCAAGGTAAATAAATAATGATTTCTTTGTTGTTGTTGCGACTTCAATTTGTTGTAAAACATACATTTTATTTCAGATAAATTTACTTCTCTGCGTGAACAATTAAATGAGTTTGGTGGGTTTGTGGTTGGACTTGTGCGTGGTCAGTGTCAAAAAGGACGCCAAAGTTACCGAAACCCATACGACATTCCAAGACACTGTCTTCTTGATCAAGTGGTACGGATGCGAGCTAATTTTTTGCAGCCTTCTTTAGCTCACACTAAACTTGTAGACGAAGGTAAACTTAATGTTATTATTGAAAATAATTTATATTTTATGACATATAGTGCAGAAAAGATTCAGAATGAAATGTGCTTCATTCTGATTTGTGTGAATTGGGTGGTAAGTTGGTTGGTTAATGTTGTGTAAAGATGTTAATAAATTATTTCACTTCTAATTTGGTTTTACTGTGCTTTGATCAGACCATCTGCATAGCATGCCTGTGGGACAAATGGGTAATTATCAAGAGTACTTGAAACGCATGACACCTCAACTTCGAGAAATTGAATCTACACCTGTTCGACAGCATATGTTTGGCAACCCATTCAAGATTGATAAGGTAAAATCAATTGTTAGAAAAATTATACAGAATGATCTGCAATATATGAATTGGAATGGTATTGAAATAGCATATAAATTTATCAATAATTGCAGTAATTTAGTTCCTTGCTCATATGCTGTGGAACTTCCTGTTACTTTTGATTTGTGGTCATTATCATTTAACACGTAATATTATCATGTCATTTCCTTCCCAGCGAATGATGGTGGATGAGGCTGATATTGAGCCGGTAACAGGTTCAAGTGCGGGTCACAGTTCGGGTGGTTCACACCGGGGTTTCAAACGCGGTGCTTCGCACTTGAGTAGTGATCTTGCCTCGGGACGGCCTCCCAACAAAAGAAAACCAGGACCTATTCCTAAAGACACGGTTGTACGTCGACCATCATCTCCATTTCCATTGTTGCCTCTTACATCCCCAAGCTCTCCAGGTGTTCCCCCAGTTACCCCTCCCCCTTGGCCATCAACTGCATTTTCAGCAGATCTTGCCCCTCCTGTGCTATCTCCTGTTGTGTCTGTGCCTGGCCATCAACCCTCACCTCCTGCTAGCCCTGCTGATGCTGGAAGGGAAGAACAAGATAGAGGGGTTGAACCACCTAAATTGGTTTTAGTTAATGGAGATATAGGTAAGCAAATTCAAAATATTATGGTGCCAAACGTATTGTAACATTAAATTTTAAGGTCTTTAATGCAATTGTAGTTCAGTGACATATTAGCTTTGTTACAGTAACTTATTACTAACTTGTTTTATTTATTGTATAGTTTTGTAAAATATTTTGCAAATTTTCAGTGTTTTTTTACAGTGTAATTCATTTTAACTTTTACTCTGTAGGTGATAATAACATTCAGGCACTCAATGGACCTCCTCGATCACGATCACCATCTCCTCCAAATGAAGTCATAGGTCATGTTCTTCCAGAACCAGTGAACAATCACATATCAGACACACATAGTTCGCCACTCTTCTTACGCCCCTCACCTCCCACAAGTCCTGCATTAGTTAATCATTTTGCTTACTCAACGAATGAAAGTGAAGACAGGAAAAGTGGTCTAAATTCAGCAGAAGTGGGCAGTAACCATGTTGGAACCTTGGGTCAAGTGTCTCTTGTACCTGCCAAACAACTTACCAAGAAAGAACTGGGAGAAATTAGAAAACACAATCTTAACATTCGTGCAATGGCTTACAAAGAAATTCGAAGGCCAGGGAAAAGTGAGTTATCAATTTGTTCCTTCGTTGCTAGTACCGGCAGTATTGTGCATTGTTGCTAGTAATAAAAAAATCAGCTTTGAACCTAAGTAGTAAAATTATCTACTGGTTGGAAAAATAGAAATATTTGTAATCTTTCAATTCTTTTATGGAGTATTTATAACTTGTAATTCATTTCTTTCCAGACTTCGGGCCTCTCTTCAATATATTGCAGGATCTTAAAGGCAGTTTAGAGGTACGAGTAGCACTGTTGCGTGATGTTATCAATGAATCGTTGCGGTTTAAACGGCGTTCTTTGGCTCTGTTGTTAGAGGAATTTTTAGAAACAATGATGTCTACAAACAATCATAATTCATTGACATTTATTAATCCACCCACAAGTAATGGACTTTCGAGATTATGATAACATTATGTTCCAAAGTGCTGAATTTGAGTGAATTTGTTAGGTCAAACTACGCTTGTTTAATGAAAATGACGCACAAACTTACACAGTTGAGTTAAAACTTTTGTTAAATATGTTCTGTGTGACCAAACTATTGTGTCAAGTCAGAAATTTATAAATAGTGAAATATTTTGTTGTCATGTTCCTGTCTGCCCTTTGTGTAGCAGATATGTTGATTTGTATATTTTGTCCTGCATGTTTATTGACATGGTACAGGTAACGACTTTACCAATGTTAGGGTCATCTTGAGAAGTAGAAGTTTTGTATTCCATCGAAATGTTAGCGGTACAGTGACTGTTGAAAGTATGCTTGTGCATTGTTTTAAAGAATGTAAAATGATTTATTACTGTTTCTTTGTTTTTGTCCTATCTTCAGTTATTCGAAGAATCTGTTCAGATAATTAGATGCAAACAAATTCTAAGCTTTAAAAAGTTGACAAAAATACATTCCTAGGGTTTCTGCCCTTGGATGCTGTCTACGGGTAATTGTACATAAGTTTGCAAAACACTTAGTCTCAATTGAAAATTGCAATAAATTTCTAAACTTAATGAAACATTATCTGGTGATTCAGCATTATAAACAATCAAAATATTAATGAATAATATTCATTTATAGTTACCAACTGGTACTACTGTAAATTATTCAAGTACATATTTTAATAATGAAATATTGCAAAGAACAGTGAAGGATTTCTTAGAATCATTTTGGGTTCAGGATCAACAACACTGTTGCCCCTTTGTATGTATATAGGAAAATGATCTTGTAAAAAATTACTGTAATTTCTCCATGAAAATGATTTCGAAATATAATTTGTATAATAATGGGTAATGAATTGATCATTAATTCCAGTATATAGTAATGGTTCTGTTTTTAAGTTATTCAAGATACATAAAGACTAAAATGGTGCAATGTTCTCATACATTTCGCTTCAAAAGCCCGAAACAAATTTTAGTTCTAAAGAAAGTATTTTGATATACTTTGTAGTCGTTTAATTCCAATATTGAAACAAAGGAGGAACCTGGAGGAAAATGTATGATTTTGAAAAATTTTAATGCCCTCTTGCTAAATCTTTTTCTTTTTTTATTTTACAATTGATTTTCACTTATGAGTAGCTGTTTGCATTTGAGGCAGTATGTAGGTACATATATTTTAGGTCACATTTCAGTTACACTAAGTTTTTATTTTTATTTTTTACATAATTATTTTGTGTTCATTATGAAATTGTTTTTCATGAACATTAGTCTATGAGAAATTATAACTCTTCATGGAAAAACATAAGGATTGGAATCAATGATAACTTCAGCTTGAATGCAGCATCCCAGTGTTGAAAAGTAAATTTCCTCCATTATTTTATTGGAATCTTCTGGTTGGTGGAAATGCGTTTTTTATAGAGGTTTTTGACAGTTTTTAAATTCTAGAATTATATTGTTCATTTGACAAGAGTGAAATTCTATTTCTTAAAAAATCTTTATCATTTATCAGTCACTTACTTCTTGCAAAAGTACACTTCAGATAAAAAGCAAGACGATAATTTAATCCTTATGATATGCAATTTGATCTCTCAGTGATTAGAAACGCACATCTGTTTCTTATTAATAGCAATGAGTCAGCATCAGGGCAAAATGGTAATGACTGTGACAAATTGATTTCGGAAAGTAAGGTTTTATTTTACACCGTTTGTAGCTGTCTTCCATTAATGTAAGATTGTTATTGAAATTTTGTTACTGATTGTCCTGTATGTAATTAGTTCGTGAAAGTCAGCAAAGCAGAAGATTGGTTTCATATGACCTCTCTTATTTCATATTATGTTAGATCACTTATTATTCTACTGATATTGAGAAGTGTTTTGGAATCCCTATTTGTAAATTGCTTATGAAAATAACGTACAAAAAAGATATGTATTCGTCTAGCCATTCATTATGCCCGTGTGTGTGTGTGTTCAGTGATCTTAAATGTTAGGTAGTTTTGTATTTATACTGTATATATTTGTTTTGTATCATGTAAATTTTTAATTAGTAATAATAGTGAAAAGGAAATACATTTCAGATGATTTTAGAACATTTTGAACCTCTGTATTCCAGATGTTAGAGAGTAGAATGTTTTATTTCTCTAATTCTATTTCAGTACCTAACAAATGTGATGGGAGTGGACCACTCTAAATTGGCATAATAAACAAGCTTCTTTGGTAAGTTTCATCAAAACAGGCTATGAATAATCCATAGTTTGCAGAGGTAGAGGTGAGTAAAGGTTGCAGCCTTGCTACATAAGTTATGGATTATTAAAACAGGGTGAATGAAACACGCTAAAATTAATTAATACCAAGAATTGTTACTACAACACTTGAAGAATGAGGTGAACACAGACATGAAAAGAATGGGATTTTGGAACAAAGGGCCAGATGCAATGCCCCTAGGAAACCTAACTTGCCACAAGAAATTCAATAAGATTCTTCAAGTGTTATTTTTAATAATGGCTCTTTGGCAACCTATGCTTTATTTACAGGTATGAATAAGCCAACTAGCAAAACCAAAGGATTTAACTATTAAACAGTGGTTCCTTTCCATATCATCCTGAAAGATGAAGATGATTGATAGGATGCATGTCATGAGCCACAGGGGGAGATTCTCTCTGGTGAGTAGGGATAGTGTCAATGGTTCCAAACACCGTTCTTGTTAAAATGATTTACAGAAACCTAATTGTTTAATTTTAAAGTTAAATACTATGGCATTGTAAGTTTTTATATAGCCCGTCAGTGTTCAAGAATGTAAATTTTGGTCTGCTGGTGCCTTAGCATTAATAACATTTGATCAGTTTTATTTTTTCAGGTTTAGGAGCACAATAATCTGCTACACTACCTTAACACTACCTACACTATCTTAAAATTGAGGTGTCATTGGCAGCAATTTTATTTTGATATTAATTAAGATACTTTGGCAAGGTTTTAGCGCATTTCACAAGTTAAAAAGAAAGAGGATCATAAATTTAATTTAAGAGGAAAGGGAGGAATGGATAAACTAAAAATACACTACTATCCAGTGAGGACATCAGGGTTTTCTGCATCAATTCAGCAACGTGGATCATCGTAATTATGCAGTTCCGGTGGAGGGGAATTGACAGAGAAAAATTTTCAACTAAGTGCTTTGTAAAGGGAGTTCTTTCTGCAATGGAGCTTAGTACTTTGCAACAATTGCACTAGCAATTAACTGGTGGGATGCTTGCATGAAAATGTGTGAATGGCCAGCCCAGTCTCCCCAAATGCAATAAAGAAACACCTAGAGTGAATGCTGAATGCTTGACAAATGATACTTGATTGGGAGGGACAAGAATCTAGGAATACTTAAAATTTCAGCATTTCCAGCCAATGGGAGGCGCTATGTTTTCAAATCAACAAAGGTATGTAAATATTTTTTTTAAATTAAAATTTTGGAAAAAGATTTTAATTGAAGGGATCCAGAAGTGTAATTGAGAAATCGAAAGTTAAACTTCAGTAATTTTTGGGGAGGGGGGTGTTTGCAAAGTAGCTACTAAGCTAGCGATGTAGCAAAAGCTTGGGGGGGGGGCGGTGTGCGAGACCGGTTGTGAGGATGCAACAATACGCACGTGATACACTGACCATAGGCACTGCTCTGCACGGTACCGCACACCATTGACATGCCAGTGCGGAATAGAGCAATGGCTGAGTACAATTGTGATGCTAGGTGGTGGTTGGTAATTACTTTCGTATTGTAGGGGCATTTTGCAAAGTAAATATTTTGGAAGCAAGTTATCGGGCGAAGGTTTACCAGAAGACTTTTGTATCCGGACAGTCACAGTTCAATGTGAGGTTATGTGATTGAATTTGTTTTGCCCATAAGCAAGCGTCGCAATTGAGGAATACGCCGATCGCAATGGATTCGTGGAGTGATGACGATGACTGGTTCTACGAATCCATAAAACGGTAAATATATTTACAAATCTGTTATGCACGATATTCATGCAAGATTATTTTTTAATTGCACTATTACGTAACGCTTACTTTCACTAGCGCCGAGGTGGGCTTTCCTAAAATCATCGGTTTGGAGCGTATTTCAAATTTCTATGTGTAGCTGAAACTTTCTTCAGTTACGGAAGTCAACACATTTATTTTTCAGGTACGATTTACTACTCATGTTCGATTTTTCGTCTCCCGTCAAATTTATTGAATTCAACGATTTGGATAGCGTTTGTCTGATATTTGAAGAGGAAAACTGTCGGAATGAAATGTCATGTTTTTCGCTTCCAAAGAAGTTGACTGTATTGAGAGAACATGAAGGTCTGGAAAAAGATTCTGATTTTCGTCTTCTTAGTGGCGGATTTTCTCAGAAATCTGTAATCCAAGTTAGTACTATTAAAAAAAACTTTATATTATAAAATTGTCATACATTGTTTTTGCACAAAATTAAATGTCAATGTATTTTTAATTGATTATAAACTTGGATACTTGTTGAATTAACATTCAATGGGGCATAATGGTGTTTAGTTAGGAAATGAATAACAAGCTTTTATTGCCAAGTCAGCACAAATGTTTTTGAACAATACATCAGAATTTACTGTTTAGAATTGACATTTGACAATATTTCCCACTGGGCATTTGTAATTTACTAGTGAATGAGTATTCGTGAGTAACTATTTGGTTGGAAAATTCTTCAGATTTATGATTGGTTATAGGTAAAAATACTTAAAGGCACCAACACAATGCTAGCTTCAGAAAAAGATCTGTGTGGATTGAGTGTTTATAAAATTCCTTCTGAAAATTCAGGTAAGTTTTGAAACATTTAGTGACATTATCATCAAACTCCACTGAACATAATAATTTTGATATTTTCCTTTAGGTATCATTCATCATACAAACACAATTCACAGTGAGCTTTTATCTCCAAAACTGGCTCATAATAAATTGGATTCTTTAGCTATGGTAGACACAAATAAAAAGAATGTTGTTCTTCTTGACACAAAGGAATTTGTTGTCAAAGGAAAAATTAAAACTGAGGAGAATGAGGAAGAGAGCGTAATTATTCCAGAATTTGTTTCACCTCATTCATTAGGACTCTGCAATACAGAAACTGGTTCTGTTAGTATTTATGATACCCGCTCTGCCAGAAAATGCAGCATGTTGCACTCAGGTAAAACCCAACATTATCTGTGGGGAATGGGCCTTATATCAGAGAAACTATTTATTTGCACTTACCTACACACTAGGTTAAATGTAAAATATAAATATAATATTTTTATATATCCTACTGTGCCCTTGATCAGTTACACTCACATTTTTTGTCATCTGATTTGTTGAAGTATTTCAAATACGTAAAAGATTGTTTTATATGTACACAGTACGAACCACAGATAATTTCTATTGCTGCAAATGTAATAAAATACTTAACAGTAAAGTATTAAAGAAGACATTCACTCAATACTGAACTTTTTTATGGTATTAGTTAGAATGATATACATGATGTAAATTAAAACATGTTACTGCTTGTGTATATTTAATTACTACAAACTTGTCTATAAAATACTCTCAAAAGAAAAAAAGATGTATTATGTTTTAGTCTGACAAGAAAGTCCTTTGCTTCATATACAAAAGATTATGGACACAGGTTCATCTTTCCATGTTTGGTTAAACTAGTTAAAAGAAGGTATAAAATATCTAAAGGGTATTTCTTCAAAATAAAGTAAAGGTGGTAGCAATATGAAATATCACATTACTACTGATAATTTGTAGTAACAAACTTTTCTTTTACAGCTCAACCATTTCCGAAAACTCAATGGACACTGTCTTCCAGTTTTCTCAGCACTTCCCATATAGCCGACAGTAATGATGAAACAAAGCTGGGTCTTCTGTCTACAAGTGGCATCATTAGTGTACTTGACACTCGCAATCCTCAACACACCCTAAGCTGTGAAAAAGGGAAAGATATATGCAGTTGTTCAGCTAAAAGAAACCTTCCAAAAATCCAATTCTGTCCTTCAAAGTTTCCCTTGTTATCCATTTCAGGTTTTAATCCAAATATTTACATTTATGATTTTTCCTCAGAGAACATGAAAAATATATTTGTCCATGATGGTCATCACAGAAGTAGCTCCACATGTGAGAACATTACTACTGATCATGTTTGGTACAAAAATTCTGTTATGTCAGCTTGTGACAACTTAAGTGTACATTGCTGGGAGTACACAAGATAGAACTGAAATTGTTTAACTCCAACTGGTTTTTAAAAAGGAAACATTGGATGAAGTAAAGTGAATTATTCACACAGTAAAAAAATTAAATTCAAATGACAATTTCAGTATTTCACAAAGAATAATGTTGCATTCTTTTGAATGAAGCTTGCACGTGTATTGTTAAAATAAAATAATACATAAAAAGGAATTATCAAAATATATTAAAACCTACCTTACTATCCAATCCCCAAAATCGCACATATTTTACCGCCAGATGCGACATGTGTTATCTTTGGAAGCAGTAATTATAACATGACCCGAATAACTGAAGCAGCATGAAAATACATCATCTTTGTGTCCAGAAAGGACTTGACTACAAATCCCAGTTTCCGCATTCCACAAGCGTGCAGTTTGATCTAAAGATGCTGTAAGAAGTTGATTTCCAGCTGGGCTGAAGCACACCTAAAAGCAAGATTGTAGAATTGGCCATTTGTATAGCATTTCACATTTAGAAATGTTGCCACATTTGGATAATTATAATAGAAATGCATTACAAGGATACAATATCAAATAAAATAATTGAAGGGTTGTGTTGGTGATGGTCATAAGCCACAAAATTCTTTACAGGAGAGCATTTTGAAACTGTGTATCCAACGTATTTCTAACCTTCGCAATGACGCAGAGAAAAACATTGGCTTATAACTTCATTTGCCCCTCAGTTAAAATAAAGAATTACGAGACACTGCTACAAACTTTCTAAACCAATAAGAAAAGTAAAAACAGTCAGAGTGTGGCTTATGACTATCTCAGATGCAACTGATCAATTATTTATGATTTTTTTTAAATTATTGTTTTAATTTAGTCATGTAATAAGAGCGATTCTGCACATCGCTCCTTCGTTTAACCGAGCAATACTTGCTTGGGTAAACGAACTTCAGATTTGATATTACTGTAGGTCATTGGTATCGCACTACTCCGCCTGTAAGCAGGGAGGCCAAAATGCCCTATCAAGTCCAAGTCAAGGCGGGGGAAAGGACGAAATGAAGATATTCTTTTTATTACGTTACACGGTTTGTAGAAACTTCTACCACGCCACTTAACCGAAAGCTGCAACCGTGCCCTAACGAGACTCGAAATCGTCACCACTGCACTTCCAGCGATCTCGACCACATGGTTGCTGAATTGAGCACAAGCGTCTGTCAGGAAGTAATGCACCACAATAATAATGGTTGTTGATTTTAACCCTACAAAGCTTCATATTTCCAGCGGTAGTGTACGAAGTTTCAGGTTGCCAATTCCTTCACGAACTGTTAAAATATCAGCTCTAGACGACATGTTACAAACAGCGTGCAGCGACTGACTTCCTCGTGGAAAAGGAAACTGTTCTGAATATCCATAAACACTTGTGTACAATGTGTGGTACCTCTGCTGGGGCCAGGAATACCGTTGTACTTTTCAGTAAAGGAGTCAAGAGCTTCGGAAAGTGAGAAATGCGATGTTCATGATTTGCCGCACTTCGGGCATCCAATCACCCCGAGTCCTGGCATGCTTATCACTGTCTTTTGGAGCATTAATAGTGTCATTCATGTTGATGTTTAGCTCAAAGGCAGTGCCATCAATTCAAATTCTTACATCGACATTCTGAATACCCTAAAGAAGCATTTTCCGCGAGTTCGATCCCAGAAGAATCGTGCACAAAGCTTGCTCTTGCGCGATAACGCACGCCTACACACGTGTCCCTACAAAAGAAGCAGTGACAAAAATGGGTTGGACTGTGCTTCCCCATCCACCATACAGTACGGATTGAGCTCCCTCCGATTTCCATCTTGAGTCACTGTAAAACGCTACTTGCGGAGAAAATTTGCAGACGACGTCAAAGAGTAACATAGAATGGTATATTTGTTTCGTATTTTAATTCTTACGAATCGGCTACTTCAAGTGTATTAGTTGGAATCGTTCTAGAAATGTGAAGTGGGTTGTTTGTGTTGTGCGCCTAGCTGCAGAATGAAGGTCGATATTGTGTATCCCCTCTTGCAAGGTGTATTAGGCGTCCATCATTTGGAGTCAACGAGACTATGTTGCATATGTTAAATCAATTTGTTATTACTGATGTATTTATTATTATTATTGTTGTCATGTTATTTTTTCTCAAGAAATAATAAAAATAGTCTTGAAATTTTGTACTAGATTAAAACAACACTTTTTACACGATACAATGATAACATTTGTATTATTAATAATAATTTTATAAAAAAATGTCAAAAATTTGATACACAATATTTGAATTTTATCTTAGTATAACTTTGAGATATGTACAGCGAAATTGATAAACCTAATACAGAACCTTCACTGTCCATATTTTAACCATCTGACGAAATTCTATTGTCATTGTTTGAGCAGATTATGAGAAAAAGGAACATTCGTCCAAAAAAATGTTTTTCAGAACCAAACTTTTAAGTTCGCCAAAGCAAAAAATTAGAGTTTATTGTCTAGTGATGCCCTCCACATAACTACAGATAATGTCTTCTAAAATGCTTAAAACTATTAAAACATATTCTAACTAATCATGAATAATTTTTTCTGCTTCAGAAATTCCCAATCAGTTTTATTTTAAAAGCACTTTGCGGTGTCTGTTCCGGCTGTGGCTCTGGCTTGCAATTTAACCCATTCTCTGAATTTTTATTCCATAAATCTTCATTACATTCTTCTGATTTCCTTGTGTGCTAATTTCCTTTACTGTTGCGTTTTGCAAACAATCATCTTGTTTCCAGTCATTTCTTTTCACACAAAATTGACACACCGTTTAAGTACGACAAAGAAATATGATTACCTATTCAACACAACGTGTGAAGAAAAACACATCACAACAATCAAATGACGTGCATGCAATCTTTGAAATAAAACGTTCCGAAAACTGTAAACAAAGCCTTCTAGGCGAATTAGTTCCGAAGTTGTACCTAATTAAAAATTTGCATGTCAAACTCGCAAGCCATTTTGGCAGGTGTAGACATTGAAACAAAGCCATTAAAACACGTTCAATAACAGCCAATACTATAATTTATATACCAAACTGTTCAGAAAACTCCAAATAATTAAATTAAACTAAATCCTCCAATTGTCAAAATTTGCAGATTTTTCATGTTTCATCACTACAGAAAGTATTTTCCGTCTTAAATGAAATGATTGAGTTCCATTTCATGATAAGCGAAAATTATCTCAATAATGTAAAATTATATCCCGAAGAACTTCAGATTAAATTTTACAAAAGATATAAAAAATTTTGGATCAAGCTGTATGAAGAACATAACATAGCCTACTTTCTGGCAAACATACATTAACTTATAAACCCTAGTGCTTTTACTTATGAAATTTACAATGCTGCGCGAAAAAACGGCGAATTTTCGGCAGAAAAACTCTTATTGCCTGCCCTGATAATGAAAAAGTGGATAAATCCAGTTGCTAAATTTAGGGAGGGGGGGGGGGAATCTTCCAACACGTCGTGTAGCCAGAATCCATGTTTTGTGGATCCTTGATAGCGAAAATCGATTGACGTCCGACCGTCTGTGAAGTTTTCGTCCTATGATATACAAGAGGGTAAATTTTTAAAGAAAAAAATTGAAGCAGTTTTTGAGAAAAAAGTTTTAAAAATTGCCTTTATTTTACGCAAAATTACGTGAAAACTACTGATTTTTAAAAAAATTGTTCGTGACCTTACTTCAGGATGTTATTAAAGAACAGATTTCATGGAAGAAAAATCTTTAACTTCTTTATTGTTGTAAAGAGACGTCGAAAAAACAAAGTTTGCAATTTCCTATAAACATGTTCATATATACATTTATAGACAGTCAAATTATTGCGGGTAAAAAATTGGGAAAATCAGGTAAAATATTTTCGTTAATACATTTCGAAAACCTGTCTTGTTCCCATCATCAGATACTATGAAAACACACAAAGTCATATATTATTATAAATACAGTTTCATTTATTTGAACATCGTGTCAGATAATGATGGTGCTCGCCTCTATAATACAGAAAGGTGTAGGATTAATTTCTAACACTGAATTCATTGTTGATGTCAATTTAATACACTTTTCGGGTCCCCTGAAAGTGAAAGACTTGTATTTTTTTATCTCTTTTTCTTTTTCACAACAACCGTTCATCTGTGAACATAATAGCGCATCTAAACTATTCGCAGGATTTTTTCCAAAATAAATATTCCGCGGTCAATCTGGCCTAACTCGAAGCACTGCTATTTGAAAACATTCTTTAAATATTGGGGGTATTTTACATCATCACCGCCTGCACATTTTCAATTTTTTTTCCAAAATCATCTTTCTTAAAATTTATTGTTAAAGAATAGAGATTTTCTATAAAGATGCCATAGGTACGATTTTAACTTTATCTGAATTTTCGAAAATTACAAAAGTTTGAATGTTTTTCAGCATCTTACAACAACTACAACATTGGCGATTTTTCTTCAAATGAAATTTGTTCTCTACAATCAGTTCTTTAATTACCGCTTTTCTCTGTGAACCGGCTTTCATTAAATAAAAATTATGTCACGTTGATATTTATAGACGAATGGTCATAACTTCTCTCCACATCTTCAGTATTACAGTTTTGTTTCTTAAGCATACTGGGCAGAACCGCCTAAAGATACTTTATTTCCCCGCTCATGCCTCAGCACCCCCACCCACCGTGCACAGCGCGCAAAGCTTCCGGCGAGTGAGCTGTGTACCTGCCCGCCTAAGCTCTTTAATGGAAATAACACAGAAACAGGAAAGTTGCCGCAGCTAATGACCTGGCGGTCGCCTCCTCCTGTGATGTCTCGACGTACTAGGCGCGGCTGTCAAAGACATGCCAAATTGCCAAAACAAGAACAAGTGCTCTCAGAGATGGGTTGTGAGTTAACCGATGAAGTCCAAGTGTCCTCAATTGAAGACACATGTTTAAATTGTAAAAGTATTATTAATGAAAAATTTTAGCAACGTGGGTAAGTCTTGATTACTTATTTTAATTAGTAAACAACATTTATCAAGATTGGACATATTTGTTGCACCGTTTTTTGTCATTTTTTGTTGAAAAATTATAATTTTTTATCTTTTCGATCGCTTATTTTTATAATTCTCTAAAAGAGTGCTTGTGCGAGTCAGATACTTGTACAGCGAATGAAATACTTTAAGAAAACGAAGATAAAGACATACGTCAAATGAATGTTTCATTATTGTAATTTATTATTGAATGTAGGTGTCTTCAAATGAGAACACTGGGACTTGGTGGAATCATTGTCAACAGCTTCTGGTAAACATCGGGTTGAAAAGTCTTGTTTTTTATGTTACCACTGAGTATATTTCGTTCTGTTGTGAGCTTGTTCAACAATACGGTAAAAAAATGGCGTACAGTCGAGGAAAGGGGCAAGCGCTAAATATTGAAGAAATTTGTCAATTGTTGAATGAACGGTATGAGAAGGAATTAGAAGACGCACTTTTAGCTAATTTACCACCTCCTCGAGTGGATTACCTAACCGATGAAGACGAAGTTAAAGATGATTGGTTCGGTGCTGACATTGTAGAAGATGTATAACTTTGCTTCTCTACTGTGAACGAACAGAATTTGGAAATTCCAAATACATCTTATCACATCAATAGTAGTAGTTACCTCACAGTTTCCACGCCAGTTCCTGGACACCGTTTATCTGACTCGAGACATCGTACTATTTCTTTAGGTACTCTTTAGAAAGATAAATAAAGGAATTTTGCAGTTTGCGAATACACACGAAAAATGTAGTTCGAAACAGGAAAAAGGAGGATTTGGATTCAACAAACTGGGACCTAAAAGTCAAATAACTTTGTCAATCCTTGAAAATATTTAGGATACATTAGAGGAACTTAAACCTGCGCACATATATTCGTAAACTGTGAGTAACGATCTCATCGAATGGTTAGTTCGGGAGTGTGTGACACTTGCAGCAAAAACAAAGCCAATTTTGAGTTTTCAGTAGAACTTAATTTTGGGGAGAGGGGGTTTTGCTTTTATCGGGTACCACGGTTTACAAACCTAAAAGAAACTGTAGTAAAATGTGGGAAGAATTAAAAAATGAGACTGGCTTTGTTCAAAATACAGCATTTCAATCACAGAGAACAAATTGTGATTCGATGTTTTCACATTGCTATAGTCAATTCCTGGCTATACACAAATATTCCAAAGATCTACTGAACCTTCAGGGTTTTCATTGACGACTCACGTATGGGATAAAATTGGGGAATATGTCCCAAAATGATAGAAAGTATCATTTCATTAGCAGAAATGGGAAGCTAAGATGATGTAATATATGAAATACCATGCACGGAACTTTTGCTCAAAATGTAATCACATTATGGGCCATATTTTAAAATAGTACTAAGTATTTTCGAAATTAGCAAAAATAAATATTCCATAAGTACAATATCGAAGACAGATTTTTGTCTTAAATGAAATCTGTTCTAAAATATATCATGAATCAATTCATGTACATTTTTTTGAAAAAAACAAGTAGCTTTTTCTTAATTTCTGATTGGTATTAATTCATTTTGTTTTTAATTTTCTTAAAATCGGCTCCAAATATTCTCCACAGAGTATGTTGGCATATGGGTCGCCAAATTAATTAAAATTTGGCGCCACGCTCCGAACATCTTAGTGTTCGGAAGGCATTTAAGAAGAAAAGATCATAATTTTAAAGTTCCAGCCTCGGAAATAGTATAATCTTGCTCTTTTCCAATCCACCAAATACTTATTTTTGTACAAACTCTTTGAAATCGATTTTCAATTGCTTCGGAAAATCACTAATTTGTTGCACCACCTCCTGGGTGGACACGACGAAAGAGTGTCCCATTGCCAGATTTCCTGGAATTCAATTTTTTCCCCACATCAGATGCGAAGATCTCGCATTGTTTGAAAATCAGAGGCGTGTACCATTTTCGTAGCGATCGTGCTGAGGAGCTAAGCAATACGCATTGAAAGTTTGTGGTACGTTGGCAGCAAGCAATTATCGTGTAGTTTCTTTGAACCAGAGCTCTGAGACGCGGAGCGAAAAATCAGAAAGCATGATGACGTGAAATTCGTAAGGAGAACGTTTATTTTCGTCCAGTGGTAACCATGACAATCTCTTCAATACTCATTGCTTCTTACGGCAAAGTAATAATTTTTTACAATTATGTGTCGCTTTTTTCTCAGAACTCTCTCGTCTGATGCGAACACAGACGGCGATGTACAAAACTTCTCGTTGCAGTTTCTGGTAATGCTCTCCCAATTCATCTAAGCAATATTTCGCAGCCTCAACAGATGAAGTAAAGCATGTTTTAAAAAATCGCGCATATCTCATTTTCATTGAACGCTGAATGTTCGAAAACTGCAAACGTTAGAAATAGTAATAAAAGAAAGAATGGGCTGTAGCATCACTAGTTTTGTGAAGGTCGGACTCAATTCACTTGCGTTTGCGAAAATTGCAACACCCAGGAGTGGTCGGAATCACTTAAAAATCGTTGGGTGTGTAGAAAGAACAGTATATCCATAAGAAGTGATTAAATTTGAATAGAGATGGCGTGAACGTTGGCTTAGCAGCGCCTTGCTTTGTGTGACAGATCAGGTAAGTGTTACGGCACACTCAGTCGATGTAAGAGTCGTCAAACGAGGTGGAATCATGCAAGCAAGTGCCGGTATGCCTCATCGACGCCAAAGTTCGCAATATCACCATCTGAATGAGAATGATCGATCTCTGGGAAGCTGGTTGGTCGAACCGTGACAATGCGGCTCGAACAGGGCGCGTTGCTACGACAGTGATGTATCTGCAGCCAGTGGATAGAGAAGTGTCGTACACAGCGATGGGCGGATACCGGACCACACAATGACCACAATGTAAGATAACCGCCGTCTTGTCCGCATGGCAGTAACCGACAAAAGAGCATCGGTCACAGTGCTGTGTCGACTCTTAAGGCGCTGCAACGGGTGTGGTCAGTCTGCGTCAACGGTTCGACGCCGTCTGCTGAGAGCAATCTCAACAGCAATCGATACATCAGATAGGTTTTAGAACACGGTGTACTGCCCTCTTGCAAGCAAATCCACATGCCTTATTTCAGCAGGACAATACCCAACCGCATGTGGGGGAGGAATGTGCGCGCTTTCTGCGAAGAACGACCGGTACCAATGCTTCGCTGGCCACGTTTTCCTGATATGTCGCCCTCCTACATGTTTGAGATATGATCAGTCGATAACTTATTCCTCCTGCAGCCACTGTCGATGCTTTGTGATCACTCGTACACACAGCGTGGAAGTATGTTCCCCAGCAGCATATCCAGGCTTTCTTTGAATCCATGTCCCGATGTCGAGAGGCTCTGATGGCACCGCGTGGCGGCTTCACACCGTACTAAATACTCACGATCACAATGCATGGACGGTTATGTAATTCTAATCATTTGTTTGCAGTGATATTCCCAATTTGTGTAATAAATTTCATTGTAATACTGGTGTTGCAGTTATCATCAACAGCAGTATATATAAATAATTCAACATCTTTATAGCATTTTGAAGTTTTAATTTTTGTGCATACTATGACATATACTTTAAATATTTTAGTAGACATAAAATCACGTTCTGTTGATGACCAACAGCCACTGTGAATTGCCTGATCCTCATGCCATTGGATATGTGATTGATCTATTTTTTTTCCAAACATTGAAAATCCATTCTAGTATTATTTGTAATTGTTAATCTATGTTAATTGAAAGGAATTTTTGTAACAAACTTTAAAACCCTTTTCTTACGTAAATTTATAGTTAATATGATACAAGTTTAATTTGGTGTTCTTTACAATTTATTTGTTTATTTATATTTGAATTTTATTCAAATGAAACATTTGTATAGAAAAAATAATGATGATGTTTCAGGGATTTTTATATATTTAGTTATGGTTGTCCAAAATTTTAAAAAAGGGATAGAAAATAATTAATTTTTAATTCTTTCAAGTGTTCTTCTCCGAATTTTCCTTGGTTCCATTACAAGGGATATTTGAAAGCCAAACTCAACATTGAATCTTAAGTGAGTCACAAAAAGAAAAGCTAGATTTCTGTTATTAATAACTCTACAAGAAATAGAAGCTCTAAATGTCTCACCTTAGATACTTCCTCAGAATGACCTTGCATAACTGCAACAACATTACAATTTGAATGAACGTCCCATACCATTGCTGTTGCATCTCCGCTTGCTGTAGCTAACCGTTGACCTTTGTAATCAAATGCTATATCCAGAATCTGAAGAACAGTACAGTTGCAATAATTCTCACTAAATGTAATTTTATTCCTTTCAAATTTAAAGGCTCAATAGAACAAGGGACTGTTACACATTGACCCAATACTAAGATATTGAGGGTTTTACTACAGCTTTCAAGGTACAACTCAGAACATTTTAAAACTTTTAAACACAATACACTGGTAATCAAGTCCATACTGGATTTAAATAACACATTACACTAAAAGAATTATATTTGAAGTTATATTTAATGATAATAACTTAATTTCATAAAAATGTGGGATAGTCCTTTGATCTATTGAGCCTTTTAATCCAGGAAGAAAAATCTAATAATACAATCAACTCCTCTCAAATTTCTTCATGCTATTTAAATTTATTCATCAAGAAACGGTTAAGAAACAATTTTATCTTGCATATATGTAACCATACAACAAATAATCTTTGTACACTATATGCACACAAGGTCTCCAAATGTGATGTTAATTCAAAAATTATCACGAGTGGAGAATGTTTGTGCTCTAAGCCATCGATATTTATTTCAGAGAAGGAAATTCAGCACAAACAAAAGGTATGAACCACGTAGTCCAATATAACTACAGTGTAGTCAGATTTTCTGTTTGCAAAGAAAATTAATAGAGTTAACACTTTTATTTCAGAACTTTCAAGAAATAATCAGCAAACACAATTTTACTAGATTTTGCCAAGTTTTTAGTATTTAAACACATTAAAATGCAATTATTTGAAGAGTATACCACATCGGACAAATGTTCTATATTTTCTTGTAGATTCTAAAACAGGAGATTAATCGGCTGGTCAATAAACATAACCGGAGCTACAACTAGAGATTTGGGGGGCCAGATGCAGTAAATGATAATGAGGATTCTCTTTTATCGTTTCTCCTAAATTAACCACTTTTCTACCTATGATTCATCATTTCCTTAATAATCGAAGTGGCTTTATACACTTAAATTGGATGGGGGAAAAAATTAAATGAATGTCCTATTGATATTTGCTGTTATGTTATTTTTTTATTCTTGTCTAATCATGCTCAGTGAAAATATAGTTCTTGTTAGTATAGTTTAATTTGTCAATTTTTAAAATAAAATATTCAATACAAAATTGTTATATTTCTTCTCCTCACCCAGGGGCCCCCTAAGCTTGGGATACTAGTGGTAGTTACAGTTTCTCAAGACTAACAGACCATTTACAGATGAAGACTAACTCTCAAATATGGTAAGCACTAAAGGAACAACATATTCTTTTTGGAGTAAAAAATGATATTAAATATTTTCAAGGATACCTGAACATAAAACAATGTAATCAATTTATACTTCAAGGTGTTAGGTATGTGATATTTTTAACAAACATTAGTAAGTTTATTTCCTGCACACTAGTACAATGTGCTTTTCCCAACAATTTTGATTTACTGTACAAAGATATTAAAGTCATGTACTTAAATTCTCACAAACAGTATAAAAGTAATTACTTCCATGGGAGATCTTACTACAAAACAAAACTAGTAAAATTACAAGCAAGTGAATTCCATACTTTCATTACTTTTACTTCAACAGTGTGTATTACACAAGTCACACAACTATCATAATGCGAATGCGACTGCTTCTGTGAAGTTTCAGTCATCAAACGACCTATAAAATTGAATGTTGATTGAAGTTGACAGTTTATAGTTACATACCAATATTGAATATTTATGCCTACCTCATCTTGATGGCCTGTAATTGTAGTTAGACAAGACATAGTGCGTGGATCCCATATTTTTGCTGTTTTATCCATAGAACTACTTGCAATAAGACTGCAGTCAAAGTTATACAGACAATTACTTATCTCTTCTGAATGTCCAACAAGTAACCCTTCCCTCCTGGAATTGGATAAATAATAATTCATTTTCAGATTTATATGAATGTATTTTATGAATGAAATTTAAAGATTCAAAAAACTTAACTGACTTAGCTGTTCTTGTATCCCAAATGCCAATAGTCCCATCGAAAGATCCAGTGATAATTTGCTGACCACTATTACTGAAGTGTAAAGAAACCACTTCTCTAGTGTGTCCCTCCAAAACAGCAACATCTTGCCCTGTCATTATAAAAGGTTAACATTTATACATATTTTCTGAGTATTTAACATTTACAACGAATGTACCTGCCTGTAACCATATAATAAAGACGAGCTGTATTGTCCATTGAAGCAGTAGCAACTAGATGGCTTTGAGGATTAAACTGTACTGATACAACTTCTGCCGAATGTCCCCACAATGTATGATAGCATTCTCCAGTTTCAGATGACCAGAGACGTGCAGTTTTATCAAAGGAACCGGTTAAAATTTTATCACTGATAAAATAAAATTCATACATCATTTGGTTTACCTGACACCGGTCTACTCTACCCATAAGAAAAATCTTTATCTTACCAAAATGGTTGATTGAATGATACTGCATAAACAACATTCCTATGACCTTCTAAAGTATGCACTTCTTGACCAGAGTCAATATCCCACAGTTTGCATGTTCTGTCATAACTTCCAGTTATACATCTAAAATAACTCAAACTTATCACAAACTACTTATTTTTAATTTTACTTACAATTATAAATTAAAAGGCCAATATCAAATACCTTTGCCCCTGTTTGTCAATTGCCACATTTGTCAAAGGAAGCAAATGAGCTTTGAGGGTTTTGTATTTATAAAATAAATGTTTATTAGAATCATATAATTTTGCTTGTAGCTTCGAAAGACTTTCAACAAGTTGATTGACAACATTTTTAGTTACAAGAGGTTCCTTGTTTGCTATAGCCTCAGCAAGTTCTGCAATATCAGTCCTTCATGTGGAGACAAAACAATAACTAAAGATTCCCACTAGGCTTGTCACAAAACGTTTTGGGATGTGTGTACAATGAAGACTTAAAATTATTTAGGACTCACCTAGGAGTCAAACTCAAGAGGTCTATATGTTTTGTTTTGACTTGCCCTCTTTGAGAATACTCCAAAGCAATACCTGAAAATTTCCTTGTATCAAAACCAATAACAATGATAGTTATTGAAACGGGTATAAAGCACCATACCTGGAGGAAAATATCTAAGCAAAAATTTTTGCAAACGCATTGTTACTTTGAAAGTTTGGGCAGCCTTAGTGTGAAGTTTGACACTGAAACAGAATTACAGGTTCGTGGCAAATTATTAAATAGTACTGTTATATTTTTCATCTGTAGCGACTAACGGAATCGTTTTTCGCAATACACAATAGATTACAGTCAATGCATGCTGCCAATAGAATAAACTATAAAATCAGTGGTAATCAGTGGTCCCGAAGAGATACTTCCAGCTTGTTTACGATCAGAGCAGTTGCGTAGCAACCGCTTCTCATTTGTATGATCATCACCAGCCATCGTTATTGGAAACGTGTTTTCAAGGAAGAGTAACTGATTAAAGATAGTTCATGACCATTCGCTTCCCTATTGGTTGTCATTCTTTCAATCACTTATTCATCCAAATACTTTTTCTGTATTATTTTTCTCCGCGAAGCGAATAAAAGAGAAAAACTTCGAAAAAATGCATGAAAATGCTACGCTAGACCAATTTTCTCAAAACTGTAAATTCTCTCTACATGGCCTCCCTTCTGTGCAAGTAAAAATAAAATTGATCATTTAAAGCTTTTATTTACGAAAGACACGAAGAACTACAATAAAAAACAGGCCCTAAATGCTGCAGAGATAACAACGTACTATCGTAATTGCGCGGTACAGCAAACAAGAAATAGAAAAAGTCCTATACACATCCCATCGCCACGAAATCCCAGATTTCTTACAATCTCTTAAATTTGATCGTTTCGGTTGTTACGTTCCATTCTAGGGTTGTTAAAAAAAAAAATCGTTTTAAATAAGCAATACACTAAAGACAAGAATAATTTTTCAAACACAAACTTTATTACATTTCCAAGAATACAATAAATAAAAACTGAATTAAATCCAATTACTTCAACATTAGTCTTGATTTCAGACAGAAAAAAATCACTTGAATACTGAATGGTTGAAAAATTATGAATCGTACAAAGATAACAAGAAACATAAGACTAGAGCAAACTTTTAAATTAATACAATAGTAATATAATTTCCCCCAGACCAATTTCATAAACAAACTAATCTAGGCGAATTCTTTTACATTTCATGAAAGGTAATTCTCTTGTTTCTTCTTTTCCCTGTCTTTGCTCCTCAATTTGAGTTCCATTCTCATTATCTTCCTCTTCATCTTCATCATCAAACCCGTAATCAACTAATCTCTTGCGACAAAGGTTTCTAGCAACTGTAACTCCTGATCTCCTTAGTCGACCAAATTTCCCAAAAATTGGAGTACGATCTAAAACAATGTTGCGTGATTTGGGGGAATCAACACTCAATATTTTTATGGTATCTGAATCGGTATTTTCAATTTCCATATCAATACCAAAATTTTCAACACTATCACATATCTTTTCAGAGTTAAGTTTGTTTTTACTTTCATCTTCTGAAGTATTGCAACACAAACTATCTTTGCTTTTAAAACAATCTTCAAGATATATGGGAATATTCTTCTCTCTATTTCTTAAACAATTTCGTTCGTATGTATGTCTCAAACTTTTAAATGTCTGTACATATTGCACATTATCTAGTACTTCACCAAAATGTTCCATAACATATGAACATAAAGATTTTAATTCCTCAGTTCTTATGAATTCAAACATATCTAAAATAGCAGAATCTAGCATATTGTAACGTCCCTGATTTTCAAAGAACGCTTCAATAACTGGCCGCAGAAGATCTCCATGTATTATATATTTGTTGTAAAATTCATTTTTTAAAGCAATAATTTTTTTAATAAATCTAAGAGCACTAAGTGCTAAAACTTTATATTGAGATTTCATAAGCTTTAGTACATGTCTTACAAGGTCCTTGTGAAGAATAACATTTCTAATATAATATGAATGGTGTTCCACACAAAATTCTAAAAGTTCCAAAACGACTGCTAAACACTTCTTGTCTAATCCATCTTTAGAAATGTTTAATATTGGTTCAATAATGATGTCAATAGCATTCTTGTAAAAATAATTAAGAAAGTCTGTTTTATCTGTTTTGGTGAGAGAAGACTCCATATTTTCTGGATTTAGGAGCAATTTGAAAAATAAAAGATATATTGAACTATTATGCTCACTATCTGTCTCATTTGTCAGTCCATTAATAAGAATCACAATTAGAGGATTACTGACTGATATCATATTAGCTTGTTCAAGCATATATTTGCGCACGGAAAAGGGAGAATGTTCAACAATAAAATTGATCACTTCTGTTGCACACAATTTTATATCTTCACTATTTATTTGCATAGAAAGTTCTAAGGAATGTATAATTTTCAATTCTATAAGGTTTTGGTAAAATGTTTCTCGAGGTGCTGGCTGCAAATTTTGAGCAAAAGAAAACAATTCTTTAAGAAATAATAGCACATCTTTCCGTTTCACAGCAGATGTGCTTTTGCCAGAAAGTAGCTTGAAAACATTTGAAAGAAAAATTTTGTCTTCTTGTATCAAATTCACAATTGTAACTTTGTTGAGATATATAAATGGTGACAGAAATACACTTTCATCTACAGCATTTATCGACGGTAAGATAACATCTTGAAAATACTGAATTCTATAAGTTTGGTGAATTCTATCCAAGAGGGATGGATTCAAAACTGGCATCACTTCTTTGAACTGTACTTTTTGACTAAGAAATTCTCTGTGACGCTTAACTGTACGGCCACATTTGTCATACTCAAAACACCCCACGACATCAAGTATTCTATCTTTTTTGAACATCTCTTCAAACAATGAACAATTACCCAAAGTGACAATATGCTTAAAAATTTCACATATATACTCAAGACATTCAAAATTAGCATCATTCTCACATTCACAAAATATATCCAGCAATTTTGGGACATAATTTGCCTTTATTATAGCTTCAGATAATTTTTCTTTTTGAGAAGGAGTTTTAAATAAACGAATCATCGCATTTATACTTTTAAGGTTATTTGTATCTACAGAGGGTAAATCTGAAAGGAGAGATGATGAATCATCATCTTGGACATCTGATTCTTCAATAACTGACAATATGTTTCCCATTTCTACAGATTCACCTTCATCTGCTACACTCCTAATTACTTTCCAAATAGCTTCACAGGCTTCTTTCTCTTGAAAACTCAATGCAAATTCATTTTCATTCTTGTCACACCATAAAATTAAAGTCTCCTGTTGCTTTTCAAAAGAAATGTCCGGTAATATATCTGTATCTAGAAGTATACTATCATCTAGTTCTGAATGTACCTTCAAAGAATACAGATTAGCACAGGATGTACAGATTATGCGGCCCGTTCCCTTGTCGATCCACTGTTGATCATTATCTAATAAATAAAGTTTAACACGCTTTGGAACGTTTGCCATATCAGCAAAAAATAAAATATTCTTCACAACACACAATACTGCACGCGAAAGTTCCAAGAGATGACCACATGTGTCTCTATAAATGTCCGGAAAGTCAACATCACATCACGGCAAGTGGAAGTTTTGAAGGCGACAAGTGAGGAAGTCACATTTCACATTACCACAGTCGACGTGTTGGAAATTGCAAAGTGATCACGAAATCACTAATCACGAAAATATTTCAACAATATTCTTCACGATAATTTTCCCTGTCACACACGCTTTCATGTCTGAAACATCTTCGATGTTACCAAACTGTATTGAAGATTTGTTTACTTCCTGTAACAAACGAAATCGTAATTGATGTCCATTCTGATTGGTTTAAAAACTGCAGGTCATGCAACCGTTTCATTCGCTATTTTCAGTCTAGATGTTCTAAAATAGGCAAGGCATATATTGAATAGTTTGAAGTTATATTTAATCAGAACTACAAAGGTTTTGTTTCGGTTGAATGGATTGAGAATTTCAGTTAAATTGCCTTCCTTATTTTTCATTACTAATTGTAAGAAAAATCCTTCGATCGTTCGGGAACAGATTTGCCAAGTCTCTGAGTTGCCCGAATTTCAGTAAAATCTAATTGCCAATTTCTTCAAATCTTATTGGTCTCATTCCACGCTAGTTTCATTCGGGTTTCTTTGCTTTCTTGATAGTTTGCTCTGCATTTCCAATGCTTATGGATATTGCACTTTTTCCTCTCCAAACCATCATTTTAATCTCAAGTGTACCTTCAGGTATAGGTGGGGTTCCATTCTTCATACGTATGTTCAGTATGAATATTGTTTTAGTTTGATTACAATGGTATTTATAATAGTGTCATTGTCCCGCAATGACTTTCAGAAAACAAAAAGTTCGAGAGGATGAGATGAACGAAAGTCGTTGAATCACAACGTGACAGCATGGGCCCTGCAGTGGTCGTGGAGTTACATCTTAAATAACTGCATTTCATTATGTAAACAAGTACTCAATTAAGAGTTAAGTATCTATTTAGAAGATTCAAGGAAGGTATTACGAATCTTCTAAATGTGGTTAGTCAAGTTACATGACAATACGATTAAGAGCTTGTTTTTTATTATTATTATTATTATTATTATTATTATTATTATTATTATTATTATTATTATTATTATTATTATTATTATTATTATTTTCCTATCTAATCCCTGCAAATAATTCTGATAGATCCGGTATTTTATTTTGCGAGTACGAAATATTACGAGTGTAAGCATAAGATGAAAATAAATCTTCTATGTCTACTATAAGTGGCATACACTGCCGTATTTTTACACAGCTTTATTGACATTCGTATTACTATAATTAGGCATACAGATCATTATGTTTCATTAAGGTATAACAGATTCGATCAGACGAAAGTATTTTGTTTCCTTTGTTGTACCTGTATTCACAGTTTTATCAAAACATTTTATCATAGTCTTACTTCTAACACAAATGTTAAATATTCATTTTTTATTTATTATTTTCTCGTATACTTTCGTGAGACTTTGGACAGTATTGTTGAATAATGAGTAATTTCTCAGCTACCTGAATCATAGGAAATAGTTCGGGCAATTTGTTATTTTTGTTGGATTCCTGCACGAACACTCTGCCAAACAAAAGTTTTGTTATCATTGTACCTTTTATGTTTATAGAAGTACTTCAACATTACATTAATTGAAATTCTAGTGTTCTTTCAGTAATATAATCTACTATTACCACTTGTAATATGTTTTTCAATTGAGTTTTATGAATAAAACATTCACGGAATATACATAGTATGGAGAATGTTACATAATTGTGCGGTAAGTCCATTTCGAGATTTTAACAGAAATACACATTTTGGAGCCCACTGACACCGAAAAAGTGTTTTTATTAAAACGTCCATCCGTGTTTCTGTTTTACGTCTATCCGTTTGTGAACATCATTAGCGTCTAAACACTACGCAAGTTTTTTTTTTTTTTTTTTTTCAATGGATATTCCCCGATCGATCTGGTTCGCCTCGAAGCTTGGCAATTTTGTACAATATTCTTTAAAATTTGGGGGTATTTTACACGAAGCCAGAGATATCTTCAAATTTTTTCAACAATGGCTCTAAAGTTTGTCTTTAAATTTTTTGAAAGAAAGGAGTTTTCGGTTTTTTACAGTTATCACTGAATTTTCGAAAATTTCAAAGGGTTGAAATTTTTTCGGCTCATTCCTACTATTACAAAATTGATGAAAGATATTTTTCCTTCTACTAATTTTTTGCATAGTTTGTTCCTCTTATTAAGGCCATGCACATTTTTTTTCTTTCTCGCCTTACGAATACGAGTAAGAAAAGTAAGTTTTGTAATCGTGCGCCAGAACACGGCGAACTTTCACCAGAAAAACTCTTATTGCCGGGCTCTGGGAACGAAAAAGTGAATAAATCCTGATGCTAAATTTAGGAAAAATCCTCTAACACTTGGTGTAGCTAGGATCCACGTTTTGTTGGTTCTTGATACCGAAAAATCGATTGACGGTAAAACGTCAGTCTATCTGTCCATCTGTGGCCAATGCTAGCGCCTAAACCGTTCAGCCGATTTTCTTCAAAATTGATATTCTTCAATCGACCTGAATGAACTCGTGGCTTTAGGGGTTTCAAACGGATATTTTGAGGGTACTTCACATGAAGCCTCAAAAACATGTTCAATATTTTCTCAAAAACCATACCATTTTTTTTATTCACCTTTGTCTTTGGATAGCATAAAGAACGCTTAAGAGAATGGTGGTAGTCTCATGATCGTTGAATTCACAGATTTTTTGAAAATTAAAAAGTGCAGTTTTGGTGTGGCGTTATCCTACAACATTAAAGATAGAGATGTTTTTTCCTTAATGAAATGTGTTCCTTAAAGACAGATCCTTAAATAAGTTCATGTTCTAGTTTTCGAAAACCTCAAAATTTTGTCTTTAAATTGGCTCCTCGTATGTAATAGGAGACTGTAAAAAAGCATGGTGCTAGTTCCATTTCCGTTTTTTCGGAATTGCCAAAACGTTAACATTTGAAAACTACAAAATTGGAGATACCAATTTTTGCTTTAAACAAAATCTGTTGTAAAAAAACAGTTTTTTTTAAAAATACATCACTTTTTTTTTTGTTGAGAAAACGAACTGATTTCTCCTAACTAGTGTCTGAAAGTTATGCAATTTCTAAAAATATTTTCCCAAACTTTCATTAAAGTTTCTCCTCGTATATCAGTGCAAAATAGGGTTTTAGCGTACACAAAATGTGTAAAGTGAAAATTGCCATAGACGTCCTATTTGATGCACCGAACATAATATTGAAAGTATTACTCTCTCATAGCCGCGTCCCCCATTTTATGGGGGCGGAGTGCTCCCTCACGACATTTGCGGTACTTGCTTGTATTTGAAGCAAGTAAAACAATTGTTTTAAAACTTTTTTTGCTTTTAAATGTTCAGAGAGATATTGATTATGAAATTGTACTAAACATTTTCAAATTCAAAATGGCGTTCGTATTTTGAAAATACTGAACTTTTTTGTACATTTCTGTGGTATCTGTAATTGAAATTCGTTAAATATAATAATGATTTTAATAGACTATTTATTTATTTAAATGATTGTATATACTTTTAAATTAACAATATTGTTTGCTACTAAAAATTAATGTTTTGGTCTTGATTTTTATTCTGTTATATACAGGAGTACAAACATAAATGTACGTTCAGAGTAATAATATATTTTACTAAATTATATTTATTTCAAATAATTAATTGGGAGTTTAAATTAAACTGATTTATTTGCAAATAAAATAATAGTAACATTATAATGTTACATGTTTAATACATTTTCTGTGTATTACGCTATTTTACAGATAAACTATATATTTATAAAGTAAAAAATGTATTTATAAATGCAATTATTTTGTTTGAAAAATACATATGATTCTCCGGCATCGTCCACAGCTAACTGAACACTGGAGTCTCGCCCTATTTGCATACACACTCGTTTTATTGCACGTCCCTTTACAATTATAAGATATTATATGTAATAACTCGTCTGGAGTGGGTGGCAAGTCAGTGGGATGTAAGATAAGTGTTCCACTTGAATTTAATCGTGTCTCCAAAGCGTGCACTAAAATTTTTTTAACGTTCGTTTCGGCCAACGTTTTGAAAATTGCTTTTGTATATGATTTATTATCCAATAGTTCACCGAGGCTAAATTGACATTAGTCATTATTTTCAAGAAACTGGCATAATTCCTTGAAATTTTCATTATCATTAAAATAGAATGAATGACAGCGTTTTTATTTTTCGTTGAATTTAGCTCTTTATTAAGAAAAAAAAATTGCATTTATCATGATATTTAGATTCCACAGCAACCAAACCACGTACTCACTCACACACACTTCATCTCACAAAAACTTCATTATCCCTAGAATCTTCTCTGGGCATAGAATGATTGAGTAATTTGAGTAATTGAGACCTATTGAGTAATTCAATATTGTGGATACTTCGTGTATGGCATTCGTAACGTTTCTTTCGTTTTTGTTTCCATTTCTTTACTAGCAATTGCCCCACACAAAAAGAAATGAAAAATCAATTTAAAATCAAAATTATGATGTGAACGCAAAGCAGTGGTATCACTTTTCTCTTCGACATTAGAAACTGAGAGAGTGTTTTTCAAAGATTTTTTGATTGTACTTTCACACTTTTTTTTCTGTCTTTTTCTGCAAGCACTGTGAATAATGAATCCACTTTCAAAAACGATGCAATTCATCAACACGTTGTTTGCTTGCCTTTAAAGCCTTGTTGCAGCTTCGCCAAAAGTTACAATATCAGTGTCTGTTAATGGCAAATTACACATTACACAATTTTAACCGTCCATGATTATTAACTTTCCAGCGGGCGCGCGGTCGTAGATTTTACGACAATATGAGTGTTTTGGATTTGCTGTCAACTCATTGTTGGCACACGTCTGCTTTCTTGGTATTCCTTGTAGATATATTTAGTGATGGATTCCTGCAGCCACTGTTTAGTTTGCACGAGATATTCAGTTTTTGTAATGCTCTTTTCGGGATAAGGATATAGTGTCGTAAACCTTTCATAAATCTGAAAGTATACAAATTTATTAAAAAACAACATTATTTGAATATAAAATAAATGCTACACATACAGAGGAAATATTATAATATTTAACGAATTTCTAGTACAAATTCACACAGAAATATACAAAAAGGTTCTGTATAATACATACGCCATCTTGAATACGCCATTTTGAATTTGAAAAAAATATGCACAATTTCGTAATCTATCTCTTAGAACATTTCCAAGCAAAAAAGTTTTAAAATATTGTTTTTATTCGCTTCAAATACAAGCAAATGTCGCAAATGTCACTCCACCCCCTAATATGGGGCACACGGCCATGAGAGAGTAGGGGACTTCTAGTATGTTGTTCAGAGCATCAAATATGACGTCTTCGTGCCAATATTCAGCTTTGCTCATTTTTGTGCACGGTTCGATCAATTGTTTGCCTAAAGTGATTAGACGATATAACAACGAATGGTAAATATATAAACTAGTGGTGCAATAGATTCATACAGACTTTGTCACCCTAGGTTAGTTTTCTAATCTCTCTAGTCTGAACTAGCTTTTTCGGTAACACCTGGGCCTAGGCCTTACTCTCTATTCGTTTACCTAGACCGTAGCACAGTATACGTATGTGAATATATACAACCATAATCCCGGACAGCCAAGAAGTGATGAACGCGAACCGCGGAAGCGTAAGTGCACAAGTACCGAACCTGGCTGCTGAGGGTGTGCTGTCTAAGCAGGAATACTCATACCATACGTCACATACCGTTTTTACTTTCCTTTAACTAAATAAATCATATAAATATAAAAAACAACAAAAACATTATTGTAACTCTTGTGATCTAAACTTCTATTACGGCAGTGATCTCAGTTTCGTTAAGTTTGACTTATGCCAATCAAAATTGATTAATCTTTATGCAGTAATCGAACAGCCTGAGTTCGTTTGTGTTATCAACGGTTAGATCACTTCTGGTCCACCAATCGAGACAAATGAGGTATCGACGCGTCTCGGTCTCGTGGGGAAAGGGGGAACTGATCCTTTTTTCCTTTTTTTTTCCGGATCCATTCACAAAATTCTAATGACTTCTATAAAACTTTTTTTATTTTACTTTTTAAGCAACTCAAGTGCATGTTGGGTCGTACATATTCTGGAAGAGAAATCAACGATCACTGGATAAATATAATAAATAACAGGCGATGATTCCAGTCATAAGTCAAAAATTGTCAAAAACAACGACAGACGTTTTGATTTCTTTCCAGATTCTCTTCAGTATCTGAAACTGTATTGTTACAATCTATATTACAAACTATAGACACAATTTAATACAATATTTATAAGTTAGATATATGCTGTGGGAATTCTGATGTGGCATTGTTGACGTAATTACAAGAAGAAATAAAAAATGTCATATCCTTCAACTTAACATGTTTATCTAGAGTGCCGACTTTCGACGGCTTTGCCGTCATCATCAGTCTACAAATATAAACAAAATAAAATATAAATAAAATATCAAGTAAATACAAAATGAGACAAAGGGGGAATTAATATAAGTAATAAATAACCTACATTTAAAATAATAATTATTACAGACCAATAGAAACTCAAATGACAGAATATTAAATACAAATAAAGAAAGGCACAATATGAAATTGCAAACGATACATCGAAAGAAGGGTATAGTAATAATAATAATGAAAAGCCAATAGCAAATGATATTACATAAAGAGTATATATCCGACAGGGGGTCTGAGAAGGTCTCCGGAGGAGGAGGGGTCACTTTGTGAGGGAGGAGTGCGTAAGATTACTAGCAGAGGGGAGTCCCTCTCAAATTTCATAATGTGTATTTTTTATTTGTATTTAATATTTTGTAATTTGAATTTCTATCGGTCTGTAATAATTATAATTTTAAATGTATCTATTATTTATATTAATTCCCCCACTTTGCCTTATTTTGTATTTACTTGATGTTTTATTTATATTTTATTTTGTATATATTTGTAGACTGATGACGGCAAAGCCGTCGAAATAAACCTAAATGGCTCTCTAAAGAAACATTTTAAGTTGATGGAGATGATATAGTTTATTTCTACATTAGATTTACATGTTTATAATTCTCAAGTGCAAAAACTAAGTTAACAATAGATATATTAATAGTGGATGCCACCTCTAGCCAATGCAATCGAATCCTGTCGCTGTTTGAAGGAGGATTCTAGCGGCCGGCTACTCAGATCGTCAGTTTTCTGTGGTTTCTCCGATGAACTCCAGGGCAATGCGGAAACAGTACCCTAACAAACGGGCCACGGACCGCGCGCGATCTTTCTTTCCTCTTCGTTGTTCTATCCTCACCCCTTACACATTCTTACACACATGTTTACACTACCACACATGGCGAGAGACCGGTCGAGAGCTTAGAGCTTGTCCCGCGGGGGTGGTGCCGCACTGGTGGGAGATACCTGGTTGGGGAAAAACCCGCAAGCCGTCGTCTGTGTTGCTAGGCGGTCTTAAGCATTCCCCATTAGATAGCGCTGCGAAAACCATCAAAACGTGAAAAAACACCAAATTCAAAAAAAGATTACTTCATTTTTGAAATAGGATTGGAAATGGAAGAAAAAATGAGAAAGTATGAAAATTAAAGAAAAAGGGAAAATATCAAATATTTGTTTTCCATGATACTTATATTTTCAGTAAACACCTGTATGTATAATATATAAAAATATGTATACCAACTATTTATATAATAATGAACATTTATAAACACACATTGTGTACGTTTAACTTAAGGGGTTTCACACTGTGTACGAGTTACGAAACTTTGTCTCACTCATTGTAATGACAGAAAAAGAGATAAAGATATCCCTTTGTAAAAACTTTTCTTCCAACGAAATCGTTGTTTCCATTACTTGTTTATTCATGTGACCCGTTCCTTTTCACCAAATATGTTCCCTCTTCTACCAGTCTTTGGTTGTGGCAAATAGCAGTCCAATTGTAAACGAAGAAATTCATTCAAAGGATCTTACACGCCTATAAGAGATTTTACTACGCTTAGTTATATTTGAATAAATAGACCTCCAATAATCGTAGGATATTAGTTTTAAGTTTTGTGATACACAATAGACTCTGTGTCCACAATATATTTAAAAAGCCTCATCAACCCCCCCCCCCCCAAAATAAATTTGCCCCATAAAATATCCCGTAAAGACAAAAAAAAAAAAAAAAAAAAAAAAAATCGGATCGGCGCCGGATGTCGCCCTTCAGCGAAGGATCCACTTATCACCACCATCTCCGGCGATAAAAGCATGTCCGGCACTTACGGGACTAATGACCTTAGCAGTGGTCGCGCCCGGAATCGCTAATCAATCAGTCCCCGTTGAAGCGGGACGCGTGCGAACACGTGGGCGGGGGCCGCCCTTCCGGGCGCGTGCGGGCGCGTGTGGGCGCGCGTTGGAGGCGTGATGCCTTCCTTGGTCTGCGTGCGCTCACGCCCGTGCGCCCCGGACGCTCGCCCCATTCAGTAGCTTTATAGAAAGTTCAGAAGCAGTTGTAGTAAATGCACACCAACAATAATGTTCTGAATTTTAGTTGGGTTTTGGGCATGGTCAAGGGAAGGAATGTTAGTACAGTTTGTGATTCAATTCACATACTCTTCGAAAATGGTACGTTACCTGCGGAATGACGTCTATAGATATACTACTCTTGGAAGTAAGCCGTAGGCCTATTTGCCTCGAATATCGAGCCGTGTTGGTACTTCCGGCTTAGGGTTAGTTGATTATGGTGAATGTTGATTTTTGTTGCCTTGTTGAGAAATGTTTGTTACTTAGTTTTTCGTATTATACAATATTATACAAGAATCTCTCCCATGTCACTGTTATCGAAAGTCGGTGATACCGAGTTGTTTTTTACTCTTCACAAAATAAGACCTGCTAATTTCCTAAATTAATTTTTGGGAAATTAACTTAAATACTTTTGCCTTTCTCTCAAAATTTGATAATACGATAAGTATCGAACGAAATTTTATTACAATATGAAATTGGTGAATTATCATACGAGCCCGTTAGGCCGTGTTTGATTATCCATCGAGTTTTGTAGGAAGATGTTGTGGTACGAATACTGTACAAAAGTTTTCAGTACGACTTTCTGAAACTTCCAATACTATAACTTTAGTTGTCCTCTAATCTCTTATTGCGACACTGATATCAGATTCGTATGGTTTGATCTCAGACAATAAAAGTAGATAAAAAACATTATTTAATGAAACAAGTTTTAGACATGTTAATCTCGAACTCATGCTTATCTGGAACTAATTGCTTTTAGATAAATACAAAATAAAAATGAAATTTTCTATTTCAACGTACGTGTTTATTATTTACGTAATTCAGCGCAAAACTTCTCTTATACGAAGTAAACTATACATTTCACAAATGCTCACATATGAAAAAGAAGTTCGGGGTATAAAATATTTAAGTTTTTACTGTCCGACACTTTTAATCTCTCCTCCGAGATAGAAAAAATACATGATTCAATCCGTCAGGCATACGATTTCCGTTTCTGATATTGCACTGGTGTCGGTGACCCGGCAAAGAATTGTACACCGTAGGGTGCACGCCCACCCCCCTCCCTGTCGTCGAACCCCGATTGAAATTTCGTCGGAACGCGAGTCACCTGCATGACGGCGCGTGCTGCTGGGGCAGTGGGGAGAGGGCAGCGTGTTACGGGACCTGCGGCGGCGGCGGCGGCGGTGGGAGGAGGAAAAGGGGCTGCCGGGATGGCTCGGTGCCGCCGCCGGCGCCGCCGCGCGCCAGTGCCGTCCGCTCCGCGCTCAGCTGCCCGCCGCCCGCCGCGCGCCGCGCCGCCCGCCTCATCGCCGGCCTCAGCGACGCCCGCGCTCACGCGCTCAGGTGAGACACGGCGCCCCGCCCGCGCGCGCCGCGCACGCCGCTCCGCTCCAGCGGGTTCACTTCAACTGGTTGGAATTCATTTTACCTTAAAAACATTGAGAAACTATGTGATGAAGTCAGACATATAAAGCAAACAATATGCCGAATTCCAAATCTACAAGGAAGGTGAAAGGGGAATGAAGGAAATTGTAGATATCAATAAATTTGCGTTATCGAAGGTCCACTCTAAACGTATATAAAGTTCGAATAATATTGTAAACCCTTTCTTATAAGATAATATTACTATTCACGTCGAAATTTCCCTTTCGTTCACTATCAAATATTTTGAACATTTCTGAAGATGCTTCACGGATAAACAATATTTCAGTGCATAAAGTTACTGGCGCGACGTTTGCCGCCGCAAGTAGACCGCACCTGCTCGAGCACAAAAGCGCCTCTGGCGCTCCGCTGCGTTCAGGCCCCACTGCGCTCCCCAGCGCTTCTTTCGAGCTGTGTTCCGTAATTCGGTGCATGTCTGTCTCGCTGCCGACGCTGCTTCCGTCTGTGATGGGGATTCCTACAGCGTTC
The DNA here is from genome assembly GCA_038098605.1 of Gryllus longicercus. Classification (NCBI taxonomy): domain Eukaryota; kingdom Metazoa; phylum Arthropoda; class Insecta; order Orthoptera; family Gryllidae; genus Gryllus; species Gryllus longicercus. The sequence goes on from JAZDUA010000696.1 coordinate 571,798, forward strand.
ACCGTTGTGTGAGCCCACGATGGCTGCTCGGCACTACATACTAAGCCATTGAATTATGGTTCACTTTTGTACAACAGCTAAAGTTACCTGTGCCTCAACTAACACTAATAAACAAGAAATGATACTCCAGTATCCTTCAACTGTAAAAAAAAAAAAAAAAAAAAATGTTCAGACGAGCGCCAAGAGTACAGAATTTTTTATCGTTTTCATTTGACGATTTCATTTCAATTTTCATCATCACGATACATTGATACGTCTACAACAGCTAAAAGAGTATTTAAGTCGGACAATATTATGCCACTACAATAATTCCGGTAGTTTTCGAGATGTAGAACGTCTGGTGTGCAAAAAACTAGCAAGTGTATTGTTAGTGACTTCTTCGCACATCACTCAAGGACTTGGAAGTACAGTGTCTCCTAAGAGGTTACTTGTTATGAAAAGTTCAACGAATAATTTAAAACAATATAAGTTTATTAAGTAATGGGTATTAAAAACTTTCTTTTACCCTTTTCTAGCTTTAATATGCTTGGTGGATTGAAACATTCATACTCCAACCATACACTTCAATTAGTCATTTCGTTTCAAAAAGCTCAGAATCTCCGAATTTGGCAGAATAAACAGCTGCAATCTTCATCTATTAATTCCTTTGACTTTTCTATTATAAGGTCCATTGCTAGAATGATTCGACTTGTCCATGTCCTATTTTCTATAAATGATACTGGTTGAGAAAGTATGCGCTTGAGTTTGTCATGATGCCAATGTTTTTAAGGTGTTGATGTTTGTGTTTTGAAAACAGGCATCGTATTCACAGACCGTGACCCCATTAAACGAAACATCAACAAGCAAAAAAAAAAAAAAAAAAAAAAAAAAAAAAAAAAAAAAAAAAAAAAAAATTCAAAATGCTTAACTTTAAATTTACAATTATTCTTAAATGTAATAAGCCAAGACCTACATATTTGATTTTGCTATCGACCGGATGTAATATTTGAATATTAACATATGTGACAAGAGTTGTTTAAATTTTCTTCTTTAGAAACAATGAGAGCAACAGTTGAGAAAAAAGTGCACTGTTTGCAGAGCTCGTGGTAGAAACAAAATCTTTTTACTTTGTACTGACGTACGCCATTATTATGGGGCACTGGAACCTAAAAGTGGAAAAATCTTGTTCCTATATTTAGTAAATTTTTCCATGTAGTCAGAATTCAAGTTTTGTTGATCCTTGATAACGAAAAATCAATTGAGGCAAAAACGTCTGTCTGTGGTCAACACTAGCCCCTCAACCGCTCGAACGATTTTCCCCCAAATTGTTATTCCCCAATCTTTCTTAACGAACTCGATGCCTTGCGAGTTTGATAGGATATTTTGAGTTTTTTGTGTACTTTACAAGAAGCCTCAACATTTTTGAAATTTTCTAAAAAATGGCGACAACTTTTTTGATTTAACCTTTTCGCCGGAGAGCGCAAAGGAGCTTAAAAGACGAAAACCTCATTTTCGTTGACATATCTCAATTCAAGAAAATTGTAAAAGGTTTTTCGGCATCTTCATACCACTTCAACATTGAAGATATATACTATTTTTCTTAATAAAATATATTCTTCAAAGACATGAAAGAAATAAGGTCATGGAATTTTTTTCAAAAATATGAGTAATCATGTAAGTTTGCGTGAAATGTAAGCGATTTTAAACTATTATTTTCTAAAAGGGGATCTGAGGCTGGTGTATAGGGTTAATGTGAATGAGATGATGACTCTAACAACCTGAGTTCAAATTCTGAAACGCTGAGAGAAAATTTGTGCTGGATGGAAACACGTTTGCAGATTCATTCAGTATTATAACATTGCGAAGCCGTTACAAATATTGAGAGAAAGTATGTGCTGTGTAGCACCTTTAGTTGTTTTTTCTGACTTTTGCTGGAAGCACCATGTTTCGTTCAGAGTACTCGACAAACGGGAACGCAAAATTCGCAGCTTCACGTGTGTCTGCCATTCCCCAAGTACCCCAGACATAAAACAGAAATACGCGACCGGCGTTCGTCTCGAAATAGAGCCGACGAAATCTCAGTTGCTCTCGATCTTCAACAGAATGTGTGTAACAGCGTGTCGAACGCGGGGCATACGGCCACGTGGAATACGGACGTGTATTCAATGAGTGGTGTGTGTCTATGTAAATGAAATATGAAGGATGCGTGAATAAAAAAAAAGAAAATAAAAGTAACGAAGACCTTACGAATGAAAGAACATTACTTCATATTAAGGGGGAAAACATTCAAGTTACTATACCAAAGTACGTATTTATTAACTGTACAAGTAAATTAAGCTAAAATAAGTTAGATTTAATTTGTTATTAAGGAAAGTCTCCCTCTAGCTGCTTGAGCCGCAAGGCAGTGGCTCAATTTACACGAAAATATAAAATAAATTCGCGCCTCCACAAGGGCACTGTAGAAGGGAAATTAAGGGGAAAATATAAATAAAAAACCCGTGTGTTGGGTGGATGCAGGTAGCAACGATGCGTGTCAGACAACACGGTAATGGCAAGAGCTAAACAGGATAAAGAGCGTGAAAGTGAATGGGGAGCAGGGGCTGCGAAAGAGGGACTCCGGCTGCCGCTTGTCTACTTTCTGCGGTTGCGCCGCAATCCGCCTTTAACGAATCACTGGACGATTTTTAAGTAGACTTATCCGTGAAACTCTCGACTTCAGCGATTACTTTAATTTTTCCAGATGTCTTTCTACTACACCCCCCTGTTCCCACTTTTGGCTAAAATTAAATAATTAAGTGTGGGTACACTGTGGGAGCATTGAATATATTTACCATTATTTCAATACAACAATACATTATTTCAATACTGTTTTCAAATGTGATGCGTGACTTTTCATTATTAACGTGAAGGTTGGCTAAGCTTGAACCGAGGACGAATAGCAGTGGGTCGAGTCGTTGGGCGCTGAGCGGTTCTTGCAAGAGGCGAATACCCGCGCCTGGCGTGAAGTGTGAGCAGAACGGCGGCTGAGACAAAGGTTTATTGAGTTGCCTCCTCCACTACGGCTTCTCCAACGACGCAGAGGTGCAGATCGGGTTTAGTTCTTTGCACACGTTAACATTGGTATTTATAATAATGATGCCTGCGAGTGAGTCGTGAATGAATGGGAGCTACGAAATGAATCGCTTTATCTGAGAGGCTAAAGGGTGCGAAACCCACTGATGTTTAAAGATACCTATGTAACGGAGGCTACTTCGATGCCCTGTATTCCAAGTAGGAGAAGGAATACGGATTTAATAACCGATTACGATGGTGGCGAAGGGTTTCGTATTCGCATCATCCACATTCAAAATTCTCTCTCAGTGCTTTCAGCAGTTGAAGTATGTTATTTTATTTGGAGAGGAAGTGAAGCGGTTGGATCAATAACAGCTGACAGCACCGACGAAAGCAAAGGACGTGAAAGGAACATGTAAAAGCAAAGCTGCTATTTTTGGACAATTATCGACGAAATAAATTCAAACAAATTGAATCATACCTGATTGCTTCATTTACCAACAGTCACACTAGCAGGTAATTATACTGAAAAAATATATCCTTATTATCGAAAAGTTACTTGCATGAAAGGCGTTTCCGGTCGGTGTACGAATCGCGTAACTGCATAGGAAAGAACACTTTTTGCACTCGCAGAGTTACTGCTAAAAATATTTGAAGAACGTGAGCTAGTAATTATGTCTTACTTCAGCTTGAGGCAGTAGCACATATTTCACAATTCAGGAATGCTATTGAACAAATTACTAAAGCTCCACCCTGAATTCGCCCGTAAATAATACGCACTCGTATACTAATGAAACGACCAATAGGTATCCGTCAAGTCTAACAATGACGCGTTTTGAGAGCAGTGTTAGATTTGCTCAAGGCAAAACCTATATGCATGCCAAGTAAATAGAGGAAAAGTCAGGACAGAGCACATGTTGCCAGGGCTACCTAAGCGTAAACAATCAGGTTCTTTTACTCTCAACTTAGTTACATCTACAGTTACGAAAAGCGAGCGGCCTGCTCGGCGGATCGACGCCATCTCAGCGAGCACCGTGCGGGTGTTGCGATATTTCTGTAAGCAGCTTCGAGTGCAGGCGAGGGTAGCAGTGACCCAGCAGAGCGCGTGACTCCCCGAGTGGACGGCGAGCGGCGACGCCAATGGGGCGGAGCGGGGGGCAGAGAGTTTGTAGAAGAAACTGGCGTGAGAGAGGTAACGGGTTTGAACTCTCTCGAAGAAAGAAATGAGGTTTAAACATTGATTAAACGAGTACACACAGTCACATTAGTTTTTGCGCGTTTTCGCAGAGCGCCTAGATTCAAATACATTACGGCAAGGCAAATATCAAAATAGCTTTTCGAAAAATTATGAAAATGGTATTCCTTCTTTCTTAATTTCATACTATTCATAGTGCACCGATTATATATTTACAACAATATATGTCTTTTTATGTAAATTAAACTGTTGGAGGTTGCAGGTTCAGTTTCCTGATTTGATTACATTTGTGAATAAATTAAGGTGCAACAGGCGCAATCTAAATCATGCTTCTAGGGAGAGATTAGTTTTTTAAGATTAGAGGAATTTAGGTTACAAGATTAAGGAATTCATATTTAAGATTACAGGAGTAGGGAATTCAGTCAGATTGTACAAAACTAGGCACATTTCCAGCGTTTATGAGCATTACAAAATAATTAAAACGAACTACTTATTTACCGCGTTTAATGCGACTCACGCGCAAAATAAGTGAAGAATAAGCTGGATTCTTTGAGAAAATAATAAAAGCGACACACATGAATCACAACCGACGAGACATTCATTATCACTTTACACAAGCTTTAAACCGAATTAGTCGGAAAGTGAAAGCATATTTTCGCCTCGCGTCCTCGGTTCGATCCCGGCCTGTTTCCGCCGGCGCGGCGGCGGCGGCGGCGGTGGCGGCGGCGGCGTGGCGCGCGTCCAGTGGCGGCCACCCACGCCACGCGCGCGGCGCCGGCGGCGTTGCCACCGCCTATTTTCGCCGGCGCGCCGCCCACCCCCCGCGCGAATCGGAGCGCACGCGCACGTGGGCGGCGGCGGCGGCGCGGCGCGTGGCCCGGCAAGAGCATCTCGGGGCGGCGCTGGTGCGCCTGCTGACGCTCGCGGCGACCGCCTCTCGGCCTTCCACGGACGCTAAAATAACTTTGGCTTCCTGTTGCATGGCCTTTGAGTAGAGGGGTTTTGAGAGGGTTACCGCAAAAAAGCTTTTTTTTTTTTTTAAATTTGGTTTTAATTTCTCTTTCGCGATTGTGCGGATCGGACAGAGTTTAAAATAACCAATTAGAAGGCCAATGTATATGCTGCCGCTAGCTGTATGACTGGATGAGGTGGGGCACCAAAGGATGTCAGTGCAGTGCCTCTGACCGGGAGGTCCTAGGGATCACGTTCCGACGATGGCGGATTTTCGGCTCTAGGTACTCAATGGCTACATCGGGTTCAGCCGCTAACTCGAGAATCACAGCGTGCGGCTGCTCTGGTCGGAGGTTTCTCCAACCAATACCAGAAAAATGCCGGAACAGTACCTCTTTCTCTCCCTCTCTCCTATCCTCACTCCTTTCTTACACATGCACACCTACACGCACTGCACTACTCGACGTGTCGGGCGACCAGTCGAAGGCTTCGAGGCAGCGTCTTCAGTGGCGACGGTGGCCGTGGCTTAGTGCTTGGCCCCGTTGGGCCGGTGCCCGCTAGTGGAGATAGCTGATTGGGGAAACCCCCACAAACTGGCGTGTAGGTGGACATTAGATCTCGCTATCCAGCGGGGGTAGAACACCGCCCCCTCCCGCGATAAAAGTATACAGTACATTTATGGGGCTAGTGACAATAGTAGTTGACGCGCACAATCAATCAAAATTGCTGTACGTTGAGTAGTTAACTAGTTCTTACATGTAGAGTATGTACGTTTTAATTAATCGATGTGCGATGTAGTAATGTAGTGGTCAGATCGCTCGCCTTCCACGGGAGTTCAAACCCGGTCGATGCACATGCAATTGGTTTTGCACATTTCGGGTTCACGAATATTTTTTCTCGGGATTTCCCAGTTCCTCTGCCTCTCATTCTACCATTGCTCCAATGTCATTAAAATCGTACCTTCATAATCACCACACCAACATCATTTGTCCAGTCCAGGTGGCTAAGGATCTGGCATAACATTAAAGAAATATCTCGAGCTTAATGGCAACCACGGTATCCTTCCAATGATGTTGTTTGTACTGGACCAAGTAGTCTGCCTTTTAAGTGACGAAATAATGGCGATATTACATTTGTTTGTTGTGTAGGGAACATACACGATAAAACAGATATAGGCAACGAACATTTCGTGACAAAGATACTAATCCATAGATCCAATTATTTCACACGATGTTTGTGACAAAATTATAGCCACCAAAACTAAGCAAAGTAAAAAAAGTCGAGGGTTTCATAGCTTTACTAGGCGAAGAATCTATTGATGGAATCTGATGAGAATATCATTAGCCCTAATAGATCCATATCGTTAGCTAAATTTCGTTACTTGAAAACTTTGGTCATCCGCGAAATGTAAGAACACATTCAATGGCGAAAAAGAAGTGATTGATAATTACGTCACATTCAAAAATCTGTATTTCTTCAGATAACGTGTGTGGTCTGCACCATCATATCATTTTTATAGCGTGCTACTGTAGCGTTAATAGCGTTCCTCTCATCGCAAATCATTGTAAGGTGCTAACTATGCTGAGTGTGCATAACGATCTCACAGGTATTTTTCAAGGCCTGCATGTTATTGGCGAATAAGGTACTCTGAAACAATACCTAAACCAATCAATATTCTTGTTCATATGCATTTCGATTTAATACTGACACGAAGACTGTAAGAATAGGAAGTTTCATCAAATTGTTGAATTGTGTAGATGTTCAATGGAACTAGTCAGTAGAAACCAATGAAATCTTCGAAAAAAATGTATTTGCGAAAATGTTTGTTCATAATGATTGAAAACAGGAATATTTCTATCCCACACAGAAACGTTACTTTTCTGGGAACATTTCAGTTAAGTTCAGTAACCACAGTAACATTTCAAAGTATCAAATATTATTAGGACATGAAATACTAGTCAATGTTTGTTGTCTTGCGGGATTTCGTGAAGTGTTTCAAGGTCCATAATAACAAATGTACAACCACAATGCAAATAGTTCCGTCAGCTGCATAATGGATCAGTAACTACCGTCTGAGAGAAGAGCAGGAAACAGCAGCAATAAGAACGCGCTTTGTTTGCCCGAGCATTTTCACGATATCATTGCTCCAAAAGATTTGTCAATGTCATTCTCATATCGTCACGTCATCGTGGTGATAGCGCCTTTAGCAAAATCTGTTCAACAAAAAAAGGAAACCTCAGAAGGCATTAATGGCAAATCGTGAGTAAAGAATCATTAAGTTTTTGACAATGTAATTTGAAGATGACACAAGGAATTTGTAATGCTACATTAAGTCCAAATCATTCAGCTCTCAGAATAACGGTTGATAGAAAACGTTCACAAATCGCAGACGTAGATGATTGGGATACAAGAGCAACATAGCACTATTAAACTTCTCGCACATTACATTTACTACAGCTGCTTCGATTTTTTATAGAGAATTCTACTTCGCGGTAGAAATATTTCTAGATATCTCGAAGAAAACGTAATAGTATGTAAAAAAACGAATTGACTAAAATAAGTGAATTGATGGTAACGTCAGGATACGTTCATAGTACTATTGGGAATAATAGAAGTTTATTTTAAAAAATCGCAATGCTGTCTTTCAACTAAACTCGTAATGCTAGTAATCTTGGACATACCAAACGTTCTTCCCAGCTGTCACGGAAACTAACGGTTTACGTTGATCTCATGGACACAAGCCACCTGGCGAAATTTCTTCTTGGCCTAAAAGATGACGCGTTCCATTTGGCGACTACTTGCGCAAGAATATGATTTGGCAACCCTCACTTCTACATCACAATTGACAAAAATCAACACATCAGCGACCTACATTTTTTGGTGCAGAGAAAGAGAAAGTTCAAAACAGATGACACAAAGTTTTATCCCATCAAACCGAAAGAAGTTCATCTCTTTCCTATGTCAATTGCCCTTACTAACAGTTCGTGCCACGTACGAGTACATTGGTTTCGCTCCTCTAGGTCCACCTGCTACACGTTTGCCACCAGACCACGAAGCGCGAAGGGGTGCAACAATCCACGAAAAGCAGCGGCGTCGGCTACAACGCACACGCGCGAGTCAACTTTACAGGGAGAGGTTGAACATCAACTGATGTCACAGCAGTGCCTCTGATCGGGAGGTCCAAGGCTCGAGTCCCCATGGTGGCCCCGACTTTCCCTCACACTTCGAAACAGTTCCAAATCTTTGAAATCTTTGAACAACAACAACGAACAAACAAAACAACAAAAAGCGATGCGGTTTGAACAGGGCATGAAATTATTTGGGAAGAAAGAAAAAAGAAGACAATAGTTTAAACAATTACAATACTACATCATAATAATAATATAAATACTGATTTTGGTACATTGCTGTGATATAAAACGAGGGGGATAGACAAGCGAGAACACCATCCCTCAATCACGTGACACAGCCATTAGGAAGAAAATAGGTTTTGCCAAAGTTAATTCATCGCCGTAAGAGGGTTCCCTCTTGTTATGATATATTGTCTCTGGGGCGAACCCCACCCCGTCCTGCCTTAGCTGCTCGTCTGATCTTCGTTAATTTTTGCCTGGACTCGGTCCCGTTGCCTCCGGTTTGGGCTGAAAGTGGTTGCGATATGGCGCGAGCATTACCTCAGAGTCCGTGCTCCGCGGCCTCAGAAGTAAACGCGATGGGAACGGTACCCTCGAGAGAGCGCACCTGTTCAGCTCTGCTGCCCGACATTTCCTCTCCCAGATCGACACCTCACCAGATCGTACCAAGATATTCTCACGATATGCAGATTGAAGCTTAATTCTGAGATCTTCCTTGTTATGTTATAACGGTCCAATATACAGTGATATGATACAGTTAGTACATTTTGCAGAACTTCAGCACACAATACTTTTTGAAAAAAATAGTTCTCCCCTTTTTCCCCAAAAATTGGCAACAAAAATGTAGAGGGACTAATACGCTACTATTTCTAAATTAAGATATGTTTTTCAAACACTGTCGTATATTTGTTAAACAATGTTGCAAATGGATAAATACATGTAGTTGCAATTATTTTACGACGTGCTGGCAATGAACATTGCAGGAAGTTAGTAGCTTTTAAATATTATTACTACGAAGTACATAGAGTGGCTTTCAAAAATTTTCATCTAAGAAACTGAGGATAGAAAAGATGCCTACATTCGCGAAAATGAATATATTTTAATTAATTTGTCGCCGTACTTCGTAAGAAGCCTCGTTGCTGGTTCTTGGTCAGCGTGCTCGCTTTCCACTACGTGGACCCGGGTTCGATTGGATAAATTGGGACGAAAAATTGGATAAGTAGCCAGAATTCATGTTTTGTGGGCCCTTGATACCGAAAACTCCAATGACGACGCTTGTGTGTCCCTCTGTCTGTGGTCAACGATAAACGCTTAAGTCGATCTTCACCAAAATTGATACTGTCTGATCGATTTAAAAGATCTTCAGAACTTGCGAGTTTGAAACGGATAATTCGATTCGGAGGAGGGGAAGATACATGACGCCTCAAAAATATTTTTAAAATTTTCTCAAAAATGGCTTCAAATTTTTTGATTAAATTTGTCCTTGGATAGCGTGCAGAACGCATAAGAGAATGGTGCAGGTCTCACTTTCGTTTAAAACCCTGATTTTTGAAAATTGCAAAAGTTGAAACTTTTTTCGCGGTCTTCCTATAACCGCAATATTGACGATAGGTATTTTTTCCTTAATAATGTCAGTTCTTCAAAGAAAGTGTTTGAAATTACGTCGCATACAATTTTTCGAAAATATGAGTCAGATTCGCATAGTTTGGCATGAAATATTAACAATTGTTTAAAGATTAAGATTTAAAAAAAATATTTTCCTTGTATTTAACGAAGAACGGTAAAAAAGTGGTGCTGATACCGTTTTCCCGCAATCCTCTGTATTTTCGAAACTTGCAAAAAGTTTATTTGCAAAACTACAAATTCAGAGATAAGAAATTTTTGTCTTAAATGATATATTTCTAAAAAATCATAACTTTAAAAAAGGCCGTGAGCACGTTTTTTATAAAAAATACGAGTAGTTTCCCGTACTTTCTGCTTGCAATTAATGATAAAAATTATCAAAAACGGCTCCATTTTTTAAATTACTTTTTCACACATAGAAGAACATCAAAAGAACGGCGCAGGCCTCATTTTCGCTTTAACTCTCGCGGGTGTAGGTGACTCGGGGCATCAATTGATGTCACCGCAGAGCCTTTGGCCGGGAGGTCCTAGGGTTCCACTCCCGACGACGGCAGGATTTTCCACCTCGTCAAGATCAGGAAAGTAAGTTTTTGATCGCTCTCACACATACATATTTACATTAACGGCTGTTTGTATTCTATGTAGCACTTTCGAGTTAAAGTGTTTTAACTGATGTCTTGATGATTATCGTAAAGTCAAATCTTTTCTGTGAAATTGAGCTCGAAACTCCTCATTTTAGGATACGCTCAAACGTCATTTTCTCAAAAACGGCTCCATTTTTTCTTTAAACTTTTAGTTAGTTGTGTAGTTAGTGCTAAATGCACTAAATAATAGTATGACTTAATGCCACTGTGAGATACTTTTGTTTTCAATTTTTTTTAAACATCTAACGTTAATATTTACATTATAAACGTTTTCGATACTAATTGCATTTGTGAGTATAAGTGCTTTAAAGGATTTTCGATTGATTTTATCTGATCTCAAATTTTATCATTCACTCAACAATTCTGTGTGAAAATTATCTTCAAATTTCGTATTTTGAGAAAAGGTGAAAAGACATTTCCTCAAATCGGCTCTAAAGATTTCAACGAAAATTTCCATAAAATAAATATCTATCCTACTATAATATTCTTGTCATATTTAAATTATACTACTAGATATCCGAAAAATTGAGAAAGTATGTATGTTTAGGCGCCAGTTGACGACAGGGTAGAAGATGGTGGGGTGAAACAGAAAAGATTGCGCAGACCGAAGAGATAAGAAACTAGGACAAAGTGTACCATTCTGTAACATCTATTTTTTTTTTGCAATTATTTTTTTGCTTTTGGATTTTCGAAACATTTCTTCCAAGCTGAGTTAGAATCAGAGATGTTTGATGAATATGGCATTATGATTCTCTTTCACTGACCACACCCCTTTGCCGGTTGCAAAGGCAAAGGCAAAGGCTAGGCAAGTACGGGCCGTTGGACGTAGGCCGCACCGAGGTCAGGAGCGGGCCGGTGGGCGTGGACCGAAGCCCAAGCGACGTCTGCCAGACCGGTGCACCGGCCGGACCAGTGGCATTCCACGGTCCTCGCGTTTCGGGTGTTCCCTCAGAGTTGTTCGGAGACTCAGAGGTACACGTCGAGGCGATTTTGTAACCGCTCATTTGCCTTACACCTACGCGTTAAAACTAATATTTGTTCACTACGATATCTGTGAGCACTTGATTTAACTAATGCTCGACGGTAGTCACTTTTAATGAATTGGTGAAATAACAACCCTGGGGTGCATAGAAATGCTCACTCCCCCTCCCCAATAAATTTACGTGTATGCCCCCAGGAAAAATGTATCTGGGCCTTGGTGGGAACAACTGCACGTCCGCATGGTCCACAGATGGCCAATTCGCGTCAAGTAATAATAATAATAATAATAATAATAATAATAATAATAATAATGTCTTTATTAATGGCGAGGCAAAGTGGTATATAATTAAGTTTTCAATATTTAAAACAGTATTTAAATTTCCAATACATCTTATATCAATTATTCCCAATTTTTAATATCTACTTTCTTGTACAGTTATTTTTTAAAACATGTACAAATACTGAATGGCTTGAATTTCACGTTCTTACGTGTTTTTAGAAATAATCAGTAATCGTTGGGTAAAAAATTATACGACTATGGCTGAATATACTCATTAATAACTTAACACAAAAACTAAATTTATAGTTACTAAATTGTAATTATTAGCTGTAGTAATATTTAGATAGAGACAGAAACCTATCATTGCCCCGAGTCCCTCAACGGCAACCGTGGGAAGGCCTCGAGCACTGCACGCGGCCAGCCTGAGACGCTTTCTACGTATCGCTGCAGTTGCGGTTTCTAAAACCCTCGATTTTTTTAAATAAAAAAAATCCGATTTAAATCGTCGATGGATCATGATGCTGACTTTTTAAATCTTAATCATTCGTAAAGTATTGAACATCTCTGAACTACCGACCGTTTTGACTTCATTAAGCTTTGTCTCCGCTGTTAATATCCTGTTAACTTCTATGCATGAAAACGGCGTTTCACATATCTGGAGTCAGGAAGAAATTCAATTATTAGGGAAGTGAAATTGAGAATATGTGAAAAAATATATTCTAGGCTCCGATATGTTGCAGTTGGAAAAAGCGTGAGGTAATGGCGGAAAGCTAGCCCAGATTAGAGGTATTAGAAAATTAACTAATGCGAAATAGTATTTGTTATTCTGCAACACAACTAGTTTTAACTGTTTTTCGTTACGGGATGATTGCGTCATACGTGGTTTCGACAATACAATGTGTAGAGCGGCAAGATCTACTCAAAGAAAAAGAACGAGATTCCTTTAACAAAGATCATCTTAGTCATCCTAAAAGAACGAGTAGTCAGCTCTTTTGACAAGAAAGTGCTGAACAAGGTGACTGTACACATTGCGTTTTGTATTATTAGTACGATGTATATTGTAGACGTAAAAAAATGCTATTGATTGCGACGTCTTTGTTAAGGAAGTTGTGCTCGTAAGTAGCACACAGGATTACATGCATTTCCAAAGCCTGCCCAAAAGATGGCAATAAAACCAACATGTTAGTAGGTCACCCACAGTAAATGACACTCGTTTACAACGACCTGGCCCACCTCAATAGCCATGCAGTCGACAAGCATTTGGCTATGAACTTGGAAACGAGATGTAGCTTCACAATAAATGAATTACACTAACTGAGTAAACCACGACAGAAGGGCTGATAGATCGCAGCAAGGTTGGTTCCACTAATGTTATATCAACGAAGAGTGTGAAATACCGCTATGGCTTTCTTAATAGAAACAATGGTCATCTTAGAGAAATTGGAGGTGAAAGACCGCGTACCCCGGAATAGAAAGTCATAGGCTAGTGTCGCGTAGCTTAATGATCCCACGGACACGAGCTCTATGTACAACCAGTTTATTTACAATATATGTATAACCTATTTATAGAATGGCACTTCGGCCGTTTTCTTAGGTCTAGAAAAAATGTTTAACTTATAAATGACGCGTTTTGTTTGAAAATTTTCTTATTTTTGTACTCCAATTCTCGCACTGATTCGCCCGCCTTGGCATCTGCGGCTCACATATTTTTGGCAGTCACGTGATTGCCCACAGCCTACCTGCAAGGGCGGCCATGCGGCCCTCATATGCACGCCCTTGCGTCTTGGGGGCACTCTACGAGCTCCTCCCCAGCTAGCCATTTTTTCGCCGCCCTTCACTGCCCCTACGGTCGCCTTCATTCCGACGCCCGCTGGCACCTTCGGAACTTTTCGATGACTTCACACTATCACGTTGTTCTTGCAAATATCAACATCAAATAGCATTCATAAGTGAGACACCTAACAGGAGCAAAGGAAGAATTTGCGGTTCCCTGCCGCCGCCGCCGCCTCCCATTACAAAATGCTTGAAACTTAAAATTCAATATTTAATTCCGCCAAACTATATAACATGATTTTAACTTCTTAATTTCTAAAATTTCTTAAAACAAGGACGTGCAGAGAGGTGCATTTGCATCTCGGCCAAAAAAGAATAAATACTAATTACAATATTTTGAAATTAACCGAAAAATTTGCCTGCTTTCATTTTTGTTTCCAATAATTTTGTAGGGTTCTGAGGCTTAATAATAATAATACGTCCTGCTCAAACGATTGTGACGTACGAGTATTCTGATATGGAAGCCTTTGTCGAACCGAAAAGCTTATGAATAGAACTCGACGCAGCTACCAGAAAAAAATGTTGCTACTGCTTTCTGCCGCACCAAATGACTTCATTATGACTTATTCACTATAGTTTCTTCATATACCTTTCACATTTTTAATTTTTTCGAGGGGGGGCCAGGTTTCAGCATTGCACCAGGCTCAAAATTGTCTAGCTCTGGCACTGATATCAAGTATTCCTGTCTACAATAAAAGGTTGCAAAAACATCGCAAGAAAGGCTTTTGAACATGTTAGGCTCTATGGAGCACATAAAAAACAATGCAAGTCATGGATAAATATCTCGAAACAGCAGATACTGAATGCCGGGATATTCTGCCTTCAGCAAATTTATAACGTTAAACATTGCGATTGAACACTGCGAAATGCGAAGATTTATTACAACTTCGTTCCAATTATCCTGAGTTTTAGAGAAGGTCATAAATAATTCCTTATCTGGAGTTACTATTCACATGGAGGAACGATTTTCCAATGACAATTAATCCGCATTTTCTTTACTGTTATGGCATTTTACTGTTATGGCATTTTGCTGTTGTTATCCTACGTTGGAAATGTCAGTAGAGGATGTTAGTCAACCATCTCAGCGTTTCTGGGACTTTTGTTTGCTGGAAAACGTTGATAGTAAGACAGAACCATGGTATAGCTATTGGAAGAAAAAAACAGGAAATGATACTAAGAAAACGTTGAGAATGGAAGAACTGGTTAAAGCAAACAATAAAATATGCTCTTCTTATTCTTCTGTCACAACCATAGACTAAGAGTGCCGAATACCTCGCGGAGTGTGAAAATTTGGTTACTTTCAACCACGTTAGAAGAGTGCTTAAACAGCTTTTTAATGTTGAGTGTATACAGGAAAGAAGCACAGAAATTGAAAAAAGTTCTGCGGAAATTTAGCACAAAAGTAAACGTTTTATATGAACTCTCAAGGTCAAAATTAAACATTATCTTACAACCTATTGTTCCATACATACATGCATA
Organism: Gryllus longicercus; assembly: GCA_038098605.1. Classification (NCBI taxonomy): domain Eukaryota; kingdom Metazoa; phylum Arthropoda; class Insecta; order Orthoptera; family Gryllidae; genus Gryllus; species Gryllus longicercus. The sequence goes on from JAZDUA010000696.1 coordinate 586,945, forward strand.
CATACACACGCACACCTGGCTCATATCCTGGATAAGCTCTAGTCTATCCCAACTTACACTACATTGTATTCTGGTATAATGAGTTTCCATAGTTCACACAGTGTTTATACTCTATCGACCTGTTATTCTAGAACTTACGGAATCACTCAGAGGAATTAGCCTCAGCCGGAAGTCAATCAAGTTTGTTACACAACAGTGAATGTTCAAGTACGCTACATAATTAAAGGCAATACTCTTGACTGCTTCATTTAACTTAAACGAAATTCGTAATGAAAAGGGGAAGGAAACTTTATTAAACCAATCCATTCAGACTGCGAATTGCTGCAGCTGGCTGTTTTACTTTTCGAAAAGAACAGAAAGAAACTCAATCATAATGGAATATGGATTACTTGGGTCTGGTGGATTCACATGCTATTATCAGTTTATGTTTAATTATTGAGATGTTTTGTGCAAGTTTGAATGTGCAAGTTTTGAGGAGTACAATTCTCGTTAAGAAACAAAATAAATAGCGATCTTATATTTTTGATGATTTATTGATTGATTACTAGTGATTCGGAACGGGTCAATGTTTAAGGTCACCCGTAAGTGTAACGCATGTTTTGCTCGAGAATGGCGGTGATCTTGTCCCGCCGGATGGCGATATCTGGCGCCGGCAAACCGTCAGCTAGAGCGCTTTTCCGCAGGTGTCTCCCTACAGCGGGGCAGCGCCCCAGCCGGGACAAGCTCTAAGCTCCAGACCGGTCCCCCGGCATCCGTGGTAGTGAAGTGCATGTCATTGTAAGTCCGTGTAAGAGGTAGGATAGGACAAGGAACGGGAGGGAAAGGTTGAGTGCGGTCCGTGGCCCGTTTGGAAGGCTACTGCTTCGGCATTCGCCGATATTGATCGGAGAAACCACGGAGAACCACCTATCAGAATTTTCCTCTAGGCAGCACTAGAACTGCACCCAGCTACGTAGTATCGAAAATCCTGCCACCGTCGGGAGTGGAGCGTCAGGACCTCCCGATCAGAGGCACTGTAGTGACTGCAGTTGGTGCCCTGAGCCACCTCTCCCAGTTTGTATTTTTGAAAGCGAGGGATTAGAGCAGTCGAATGCCTGTAAAAAATAATTTTATTTTTTTATTTTTAACAAGTCCATTTGTAAAGGGGAAGTTTCCAGTTTACCTTGGCACTATTTTATCTACAAACTGGAGAGAAACGAGTTATCTAGGAAATGGTTTGCATTGGCACTTGATGTCCCTCGAGTGAGTTGCAAAGAGCGCGGGAGGGGCCGTTGGCCCGCGCGCCGGCCCGTTACCCGCGGCCGCGCCGCACGCCCAGCCGGAAGGCCCTGCGCTGGGGCCGCGCGGGGGAGGCGGAGGGCTCCAAGTGGCTGCGTCAGCCCGGCCGGAATGCCCCCCGCGCCAATGGCTTGACAACACGCGGGGATTAGGGTGTTAGGTGGAAGGGAATCACTGTTTCACTGTAGGCCGCCATCAAAGATCAGACGTTTCATACTGGGATCCTTTCGCTTTCGATTCGTTGAAATATCGATCAATATAGATTGCGACAGCTCAGCCGCTAAGCTTTCAACAACATAATGTAATCCTATCTACGCTTTTGAATTGATCTTGTCTCACGGGGTATAGTGTAGTTGCGACCGCTCTATTTGTCATGCTCGCTCATAACACAAGCAATTAAAACCTTGTAGGTGTTCTCGCGTTGCAGGAAATGTACAGCGGAAGGGGATGCGAATGAATCACGTCCGTTTCCTTACCCTGCTTTTAGTTCTTGGAATACTATGAGACGTCAAAAATTCGAAGTAGACCCGGTCACTCGAATTGTTGACATTCTTGTCCGTCATAAACAGAATATGTAACATTCTGATATTGGTGATTAATTGGGTACAAAGAGTAGCATATTTTCAACAATAAATGGAGATATATTTTCACTACAATCGATGGAGACACATTTCATAAAGAAATTAAAATTTATTGTTTTTAGTTACAGCTTTCTGACGTAGGATATAGACCCTTCTATTGAATTACCCTATTTTCTTAAAAACTGTTTCAGTCTATTCTCAAATCCAAAAAAACTGTTTCACGAAACTGGATGTGAGTTCACGACAGGAGTACTGCCGTTCCGTAAGGCAAGAGAGATCAGAGTAAGTCGATCCCCGCAAGTAGCCTTGACCTACCTGTGGCTTAATACCGTACGATAAATTACGGAGCAAACAGAAGGCACGAACAGAAGACAGCAGCTGAATCGAAATCCTATCCACAAAAGGAATTCGGCGCAATAACAATAGTGGTCATTAACTGACGCAAGCCCAAAATAATTCCAACTACCTTAGACTACTACCTTAGTAATAGTTAGACTAATACCTTAGTTTCATATTTTTCCTGCTGTCGACTCGGTTATCTTTATCAAGTCAGAACCCGTTTCGTAAAAGAACTTCTCTGCAATTCTCCATCAAAAATAGAACACCAAACATGCAAACCGATAATCAGAGAGAAGTCTTATAATTTTAAAACAATCTTTACAACTTCCAAACCCCATAATTAGGCCAGCCACCCAAACTAGCAGGTAAGAAATATTGTATTGAGAAAAAATGTTGAAGAACACAAAACAATCTACTAATATAAATACTTTCATATATTTCCTCAAAAATTTCTTCTAACTTACTTACGTTGCCTCAAGAGTGAACTTACTACAACCTTATGGAATTATATCGTCTTTTCCTCCCGAATCCAGTTAAGGACAGCCCTCCCGGGAACCCATCGCGAGCGATACGCATCCGCATTCTTTCCTTTAAGGACCGCTTTCCTCGGTGAAATGAATAGATATTCAATGATATAATTCATGAGGGAAAGTTTCTTCCAATAGAAGAAAAAAAAGGATTTCTGAGAGGAGCAGTACACTTCTAGGAACTCACACCATCACAAGAAGCCGGATGTGTATTAAAAGGGCATTCCACATTTCTCACAGCCAACATATCTCTTAAGCTCTGTGTTCTTTCAATGCTCTGATGCTTGTGAATGCAAGGCGGATGAGGTCGAGAGCTCTGAAATGTTAATAACCCGTTTTACCCAATAACGTTTCACGGTTGCTCTCTTCAAATTCATTCAAACTTGAATTCATAACATGTCCCAAACTTTAAATATGTAGCTTCCAAGTATTTGACACTCATAAGGTAGATGCCGGCAAAGTTATCGTTGCTTCAGAGATAGAAAAAGAGGGTGAAATACCAGTAATAATCACCAAATCATTTCTATAACACAATATGCATTAACTCTCTATTGAGCCGAATGACATTTAAAAGAAAATAAGAAATCAAAGGCAAGGCAAATAGAATCGATAATTGTGCTTAAGTTTGCCTATAAATCCTCATATATTGTACTGTTATAATGCATTTATAATAACTTTTCCACTCGTGAAATTAAAACTAATTCTGTTTAATTATACTCATAAAATGCCACAATCAGGGCGGTGTATCTCAATAGGTTTATACCTTTTTTATCCAATTTTTGTTACCACTCCACGTTACTGTGTGTACGTGTTAATCATAAACTGTGACTCATATATCTTAAGAGGCAGTATATATCGATGGCTATGTCGATATCCAATAAACCGTGTACCTCGCTTCGCGAGTCGGGGATATATCGACAATTTCCAAAGAACTCATGGTATTACCTACGATAATTTTAACAGAAAGACTCATGTGTACATAATGCAATGTACATAACGCAATATTCGTTTTAGCTTAATGAATTTAAAATATGTTTTCCTTGTCTTTCCATTATTAAATAGTATTGGAATCGTGTCAACAATATGATCTCCAATTTTCGGTGGTAAAATCCAAGATTAGGGTTACTTCAACTGTAACTTCGCACACGCCTCAGAATTAAGGTCTATCATAGTAGTTCCCAATATATGGTTAAATTTGATACAGATGGCGGGGAGATACACACAGTTGTTTTTTTAACCAAAATTTGGGATGTGGTTATGAATGGTTGGAAGGATGTGACACCCATAACTCTGCCACATTAGAAGCTTTTGAGATCAAACTCGGTAAACACGTTATAAGTAAGACGTAATTGTCCCCTTCCATGGATCAATAAGATATTTTAATTTTATACCTAATATTTTAATTTATAAAAAATGGAACCAAATATTTTTTTTTCTTGCTCAGAGAGAAAACTGCATTTTTAAGTATTAGTTCTGATTTTCATTAAACCCTCTTATATTTTAAAAGTTTCAAAAGTTCAAATATTTTTTGAACCTGAATTACACCTTCAACATTAAAGCCAGAGATTTCTTTCTCAATGTAATTTATCTCTTAATTTTAGATATATCAATGAGATCTTGTACAATTTTTTTCATGTGCGTAGTTGAATAATTTTCAGGGAAATCGTGAATCTTTTCCAGAAACATCATTATATGGGTACAATATGCTACGTGAAGTACTAGCCGTGAAGCAAGTGTTCCGGTGGATGGAGCATGAACTAAACTATTGTTGGTACATTACTTTAGTATGTTGGCATTTTCATTTGTTTGTGAAGCGAGGAAATATGTCTACTTGCCGTTAGACTGAAGAATTGTCATCATCAGCACATTTAATATTCAATAGAATATCCTACTTGTGCCTTTCGCAACACCAAGAGGACGAACAATTCGGTACGCCGCGCATTATTTTGCACACTATTTTAAACTGTACGAAATTTACGAAATGCATCACAATTGAACAAACATTTCAGTTACCGTATTTACGCGAATCTGATGCCATCGAATCTAATGTGCGCCCCAAACTTAAAATTATGAAAAAAGCGTTTGTATCGAATGTAATGCGCATCAATGACAGAATAATAGGTATGACATTTTATTTAAATTTAGGTAATACAAAAGATTTATCGGAGACATAGACCATTAGATTATACAATTGAATTAAATTTTCCTAATGGTAGATGACACATTATTCAAGAAGAAAATTAGTGAACGTGAAATACCACGACTTTGAGAGCTGTATTTGGCACAAAAGGTGCGCATTAGATTCGCAGAGAGCACGTATTCATTTCCGTTTAAATAATAATTTCTTCGGTGTTATCATCTGCGTCACAAGATGCAAAAGAGAAGCGAGTAACCACTTCCGAGGTGCGCTGACTCCATCTGCCCAGAGGAAGCCAGACGACAGCGGCCATCGGAAATGCCTCGCGTGTACAAAGACGAGCTCCTCTCGCTTTCGGGGTGAACTTGCGTGTCGCGGCGCCAGGCAAAGCGGAACAAATCTCTATGCAATTTTACTTTCATCAGTTGGAGCGCAAGACATTTTGAATTGAATGAAGGGGAAAGCGAACAAACCTTACTTACTTTGTATCTCCAGATCTGATTACGACTTGATGATCAAGGAAGAAATTTCGATTTCATGACACAATATGAACATGAGAAAAGTGACTTGTGTAACGTATCTTCGGGATGTCTTCATGCTGAATCTTGATTGCGTTAATAGAGACGACCTGAAGCGTAGAGAACAGCGCACTAGCTCTTCACCTCCGGGTGCAGGATTTGAAATCTCTGTCGGTCCATGTGGAAATTGTGGGGGGAAAAGCGGTGCAGGGTAAGTTTTCTCTCAATTTTCCCCTGTCTCTCATCCCACCTTCTACTGCCTCGTTATTCCCACTTTTCAATGCATCACACCATACATTGTCACCACCACCACCACCACCAAAAAGAGCCACGTAATTTTACATGTCAAACTCCCTGACAGATCTAAACGAAACATTTATTCGAAACATTTATTTGAAACGAATATTTTGAAATTCGCGGACATTCGTTTGTCTCTTTCCTTTGCTACGAACAGAGCAGCGAGACAGCTTCACAAGTCCCATGAAGCGAGTAATGAAGGCGCGGGACTCGCACCTTCTTCGCAGCGGCACCTCAGCATTTTGCAATGCTCATACGTATTGCAGAGACAATGCCATACCCAATGGAGCATGTAATGGAGCTTGCTTCAACTGTAGTAACATACATCCTCCTCCTTGGCTGTCACGGGGCCACGACTCCATAACGGTTCGCCCTCCCACTCTGCAATGTGAATGCCAGCGAATTAGCGCCTTAAAGAGGTGTGAAAGCCTCATTCTTTGGACGAACGTGCCAGGATGACAATGCGTGCTCGGGGACCTTATTAGCACTGGTAGCCTACTTAGGCCCTAAAACTAGCAGCTTTGGCTGTCGGAATTCGGCACGATGGAGCGTGGACTTTTCGACTCTATGTGATGCATCTTCAATAAAACTTGACGTATCGATATTGACGTTTGATGATAGGAAAAACCACTGTCAGCACGCGCACCATGCATTTTCAAAAACACCATCGACATATTGTAATTGCTGTGATTGACTTGGCAAAGATTCGGTGAAGCAGATCGTTTATTGAAGATGTTCCACTATTTATAATTCAAAATGTTGGTGTATTCTAAATAAATACAACGCGCGGATTGATGCAAATTTTACACGAGATTAAGATACAGTATATATCGCAAAATGCTTAGAAAATTCCCAATCGTCATCCTTTTCCGGATGGCACACGTTCAGCAGTAGCATTTCATTTATAACGAAACTTGATGAAACCGTCCCTTGCAATAAGGATCATTTTTAGTGCAATCGATTGTTTTTTTCCTTAAAGTATGTAAACATTATCTCTCTTAAGCGGCCAGCGATCAGGCATACTGGTACATTGAACTGTATTTGACGGCCTCAACTTCCTCTAACGAGTTTGAAATGTAACACAATGAAATGCTGAAGAGCGGTGGAGATTACGATTGATTCAATATTAAGTTGGTTCGCATAGTTAGATTAATTACTCGCACAACATAGTAATCTTAGAACAGTCACGTAAACTACAGTAAGTCCCAATGGGATGCATATTGGTCCGGACACTAGACATCAACACACTTGCTGGCTCCTCTGATTTGGGGTCGGCAGAACGCGAGGTCCTCCGCGACAACACATTAATGAAAGACAAGGGACAAACAACCATGTGCAAGTCGGCAATCGAACGCGCGACCCTTCGGACCGAAGCGATGAATCAGTACACGCTCTTAGTCCCTTCGGCCATCCAGGTCCGCGGTTCCGATTATCAATATCCAAAAAAAGATTCCAGAATTTAGTAGATTAAGTGTAATTAAAAAGGTGTAACACATACAGCAAACTTGATTTCGTTCCAAATAGAAACATTAAACCGATGTCTTCTCCTAACCGCCATTAAGCGGGCAAATTCAATCGAAACCATTCCTGACACCTTGAGACGGGTTCCACAGTATCTGTCTCGGCGAGCGCCCGCGAGCGCCTGGGGGCGCAGGCGGGGGCGTGGCCCACTTGGCGCCTAATGAAGGGCCTCGGAGCGCACACCGTTAGGCCGCGGGCGCAGGCGCGGGCGCGCATTGTAAGCGGAGACGCCGGGCGACGACGACGCCACCCCGCGGCGGCCCACTGACCGCCTCCGCGCGCACCGCACGCGTCCCGGCCTCGCCCGATCCCCGAGTGGATAGAGGGATGTTTCCGGAACGCCATCGGCTATGGTCCGCAGTGCCGTTTGTGAAGTGAATGTTTTCTTCTTAACCCGGAAGGTGACGGTCTTCGGCTGGATGGTGAGCTCACGCACCGACAGAACACGTCAGGTTACGGGGGATTTCCTCCTCTGGGTGTCTCCTCAGCCAGGGAGCACCCAACTAGTCTTTTGACATGTGTCGAAATGTAATACATATGAGTGTGTGTAAGAGGAGGTAGAGTAATGAAGAAAAGCTCCCCAGTGGTCCGTTGCCCGTTTATTTGGGAACTGTCCCTGCATTCGTAATTTGATCGAAAAGGAAACACGGAAAACTATCGATCAGAGCAGCCTGCCATTAGAATGCTCCTCCAGACAGCTGCTGAATCCGACTTGGCTATCTAGCTTGTGTCAAAGAAGTCGCCACCCTCGGGAATCGAACTCCAGGGCCTCCTGGGCAGAATCATTGCAGAGGCAAAGCAGGCTCTGGGCTAATGCAGCCGATGCGCACATCAAATTTCATTTGTTTCATTTTCTAATTTTTCTCATACTAAGGAGTAATATAAGCAATATAGAAAAATTGTGTAATTCTACAGCGAAAAGTTCTGTTGTTTTCGAAAGAAAAAGTCGTTTCTGGGTCTCTGTTATTGCACAAAATAGGTTTTTCTTGCTCGTCTGTGGGGTAAATTAATTCTTCAAATGCGCAGTCCAGTCAGAATCGAGAAGTTGTTTTTCCGTCTGTGAACAGCACTAGCGCCTACGCTATTCTTAGGACGTTTTCCACACTGGACGTTCTTCAATGGGCCTGACACGAAGTCCTGCGAGTTTGAAAAGAATAATTCTTAAAGTTTTATCACGTGAATCTCCTGGGCTTTTTCAAAATTTTCTCAAAAATTGCTACATTTTTTTTGAATGGATAGTGCCAAGAGCACTCCATGACATGATGTATCTGCTGTATTCGTTTGATTTTTTAAAAAATACCCAAATATCTCACGTCGTTAATATTGACATTCCTTATAATTTATTTAATTTGTGGGTTCAAGCGCTTCAAATTATTGTTTCTGTGAAAATGAGCTGAAAAGTTCGCATGATCAAATGACATTTTTCAAAAACGGCACTAAATTGTTCAATGAAAATTTACATATAGGACCAAATTTGATTCTTCTATCAAATTATTAATATATTTCAATTCTACGATAAGGAAACCGAAAATTTGAGACAATGTGAAACAAAAAATCATTTAGTCGTGGGAAGAGGTTGAGACAAAACCGAAAAACTAGCCCAGACTAAAGATATTAATTCGAAAAGGTCTGGGCCATTCATTGGCAGCACTCATTTTGCTCCATCGCATACTCCTTACGTAGTACATAAACAAATCTATATCAGAAAGTATTGAAATGATTCCGCAAATAACCGAGATTATCGACAGAAAATCGTTTGTGGTTCCTTGACCCCGAAAAACTTGATAATTCTTGTTTCTGTATGCAGGAAATAACTTTTTCTATAATGCTGTATATTCAAAATCCACCTTTTTGGATAATTTATTCCGAACAATTTGTTTACGGCAAAACATCTTTCCGCCTGTCTGTGAACAATGCAAGCGGTTAAACCGTGCACAGCATTTTCACTGACATTTATATTCCATGACCGATCTGCGCGAGGTTGTGGCCCCTTGAGTTTCAAATGGATATTTTGTTTAGGGGGGGGGGGAATTTTCATGACACCCCCAAAAACATTTTCAAAGTTTTCTCTAGTGACTCCAAACTTCTTTTTCGAGTAGAGCAAAGAACGCTTATAAAAATGGAACAAATACGATATTCGTTGAATTTTCGAAAATCGCAAAAGTTTAATATTTTGGCGTCTTCCTACAACTAAAACATTGAAGATAAATATTATCTCGTAATAAAATCTAGGATAGTGCAAAGTACGCTTAAAGAAATAACGCAGGTTCTTTTTTCGTTGAATTTTTTAAAATCCCAAAAGTTAGAAAAAGAGTATGCTGTTGCAGCACCTTTAGTTTATGTTTGTTTTTAACTGACGCCGCAACTCAAGGGGGTATTTTATTTAAGAGTGATGTTTGTTTGTACTTTTACTACGTTTATCAATTCAATTACTGAATCAATTGCAGTGATATAACGATGGAAAAAATCTTCACGCTAAGATGGTTATATAATATTTTTACGTTGTTATGCAAACACCTTTGCGATTGGTATTTTATATGTTGTTGTGGAAAGCTCCTTGAGATTTCATTTCCTTTATGTTGCACACAATAATAATATACAACAACCACGCAGTGGGTAAGATTGTATAGAAACGGTTTATTTGAAGCTGTTTTTGTTTTGTCTCAGAAAAGGACGTAAATTGTTTGAGTATACCTTTGCAACTGGCAAATCATAGTGCGGTCCAAGCTGCCTTAAGGTCTAGTTTTTGAAAGGATGTGATTCGCCACGGCAACAATTGGTTAACAATGAGGTAATTGGAAACTTGCTGACTTGAAGTTTGCTAGAAAACTTGGCAAACCACATTCTTTCAAAAGCTAGAACATAGTACTTCAGTGAAAGGGTTTTTAAGATTCGGAAAAGACTCATGGATGTACGTTAGAATCCTGGAGTAAGCAAAAATGTTGATATTAGATATACTCTGTCATTGATTCGTTACAGGGCGAATTTAGTTTAATTTATTTAAAATCAAGCTACGTTTAAATGTGAGCGCGTTAATAGCTTAGAGCAGGTTACAGAAATGCAGCAAAAAATTGGCGTGGGACAACTCTGATTAATAACAGACGCCCATCGGGATTTTTTGCGGGAGTCGCCAGCTTTTAATCAGCCCCTGCTGAGCGCAAGAACTCGTGGGATGTCGAAGTGAAAAAGACAAGAGAAGTGAATTTTGATCTCCGAGACATCTGAGACAAATTTTCTAAGATGTTTTTAAACTAGTGTCTCTCAAACACTGCACAAGAGTTACGAAACCCTGTAGTTTTTGACTCATTTCAATTTTTACTTAAATACTGTAAATGTTTCTGTGGAGAAGCGAATTTCCTTTCGACTCCCCTAAAGATTTTTGAAGTACTATTTTTTTATTTGTTGGCTAGAATTTAAAATAATATTTTTTAATGAATTATTCTTTGGATGTCATGGAAACAGTACTTGGGAGTTTTTGTGAATAAATTAGGAGGCATTACGTAAAAATGTTTACTTTGCGAGTCTTACTATGCCTATGTCAATGCTACTGATACTTATAACAACAAAGTTAACAGCAATTTATACTTTTGTCTTTGAACTTTTTCTTTCTCAATCTTATATAGAGATTGAGATAGAGAAAGTATTATAATGCTGCCGGAAAAACGACTTTTCGGCAGAAAAACTTGCATTGTCGGGCCATGGTAACGAAAACTGGATGAATCTTGTTCTTGTGTGTAGTAAATTACTGTCTCAAATACATCAACAAAATTTTCTCGAAAATGTCTCCTTGGTTTTTCTTTAAAGCTTTTTTCGTCTGATAGAGCATGAGATGCATAAAGAATAGGGTAAGTCCCATTTCGTTGTACTCCCTAAATTATCGTTACATTTTTACTCCCTAAAATTACAATCGTTCAAAATTTGTTCGGAGTTTTACTACAACCACAATATTGAAGATAGATTTTTTCTTAATGAAATCTGTTCATCAAAAATATTTTCAAATAGTCATGTTTAAGTTTTTGAAAATATGACTAGTGTTTGTGTCATTTTACGTGAAACATAGGCTTAACATAACATTTTGAACTCGAAGTTCCTTTGCTGAATCTCCCAGGAGTTATTTAATCATAATGAATTACTAAGTGTTTATTAGAATGAGTTATTTAATTAGTCAAAGAGTTAGTTATTTATCAGGAGTTATTAATATAATCTCCTAGGCGACGTGGCCAAACAGTGGGAACGATGACGTTTGAAATTCTCCGAACAACTTCTCATTGTTGGATGCGGTGTGGATACGAAATATAATATTTATTTCCTTAACGTTAACGTTACAATGTCTGTAGGTTCAATAAAATGGTACATTCAACTATATTAAAGTCGGGGAAAAGTGAGCGAAGATCGTGCAATTCGCTGGTTTCTTCACTTTACGAAATGTTTCGTTTCGTTTGCAGTTGCAAAATTATTGTTTTTCTATATCCCGTAGAAGTGGCTATTTAATTTAGTCAGGGTCAAACAACAACAATTTGATGTTTGAAGTTTTAAGCATAGGACAAGTGACAACTCAAAGGGGAATGAACTTCATCCAAATTGTCCACTTGCATTCTACACGCATATTCAAGGAAACATGAGGGGCAGTGGCGTGACGTTCGGGCCCGCAATGTGCGCGGGCCCAGGTAAACGAAGGTCTATTTTTAGGGGATATTTTTACTATTTAAAGTACTAACACTACTTGTGTTTGCTATACACTTTTATAAAGGGGGCCCGGTTAAATATTTTGCAGGCTGGTCCGCACTCATTTCATTACGTAACTACTCATGAATTTAGTAATCCCAAAGAAGAGGGATGAACTGAATGATGAACTCCCAAGAACACGCACTGTAATATAGAAAAAACACATCTCATGAAATTAAACCCATCTCTCAATAAGCTAATTCCTGTACTGTGTGCCATAACTGTTGATAACACTAGTGAAAGCAAAAGGGCTGTCAGACGACCGACCGACCTGGTGTTACAAATGCCCTCTCTGCCCGCATAAGAAATCCGGGTTGCGTATCTGCACTTTTCACTATGAAGCACAAACAAGACAAGCATTCCAGAATTAAAAGCTCATACACAAAAAATACGCTAATAAGAAAAATACTATAGACTTTAGGACACTGTGGGTGAAATAATGCTCTTATTTACCTCCGTTATAATCAACTATTTACAAACGAAAGGCTAATAGTTTCAAATAAAACAAGTGTTAGCTCGCAAGACCGGAGATGCAGAGCACGTTTGCTCTGGCAATTCCCAGAAGTAGAATTGAGAGTGTTAAAAATAGCCTTAAAATCGATTATTACTTCTTCCTGACACAATGTTGGCTTTTCTTGGAGCTCAAGTTCTGTAAAAGTGAAAGAGCAGTAAACACTAATACCAAAACCGTCGAGCATCCATATCGAGTGTTGCGCACCTACTTCTCGAAGAACTCGTGAGACAACGTGCAAATTGCATATTTTCTCCAGAGGTGGACATTCAAAACTCCAGGGGGAGGACGAATAGAAGAATTCATGACTGAAAGGAAGAATATCTTTGCTTAAGCTACACAATCAGAATCGTTTGTAAGAACGCACTCAGGAAGTTTTTCTTCCTCAATTTCCATCATTTGTTAAGAACATTTCGGTGTAAAAATCATAAATGTTAAATCATTTCTCAAATCATGGATTAATTGTATTCCTAGCAAGAATATATTAAACCGCTTCGAACCAGTTTCCTCTCTAGAGGGGTTTTCCCCCTCGTTCGAAAGAATCTCCGCCACTGATCCTCCTCCCCCTTACTCGACACAAGGCGAACAACTGAAAATGCGTCTCTTTTGAATTATTCTTCATTTAGTAAGTTAAATGTATTATTAGACCATGCCTCGGAATAAAATGTAGACAATTATAGACGCCGTACGTTTCTTACAGCAAATATTACATTTTCCCTGGAAGAGAAAGAAAAAACATTTGCTTAAACACTTGCAGAATAGCGGGCGTAATTCCAAAAGGGGAAAAATGGGCTACAATAACCGATTTCTCTCCATTTTATTTTCTCCAAAATTCACTATAAGTAAGATAATACAAGAACGCGACATTTAATATTTATATAAGACGAAATTTAGAATTGACATAGGTAAACCTACGGAGAAACTCAAAATATAGACCGCTTATCCAAAACTGACTTAGTGAGCATTCAGTTTAGAACCATGTACCTATTCTAAGTTCTGAAACATTATTTTAGTAGCTACCGTAGCTCATTATTTCGCTGGACAAGTAATATAGGTAAGCGGTAGAATGGTGTCCTTGAAATATTAAAAAAATATACGTATGCAAGAGAAGATGATAAGAGATCGGGGATAAAACGGTAAATTCTCGACCGAATTAAATATATTGCCATACGGATCCAAACTTATACTTTACACCTACATCTATTTTTAACAGACAAAAATGTACTAATGATAGTGGCGTCCAGCAACAAAGCAGTTGTGTGCTGTGAAGGCTCTCGGTGACCGGATGACGCCGCGGCGAGGGAGTTGTGCTGACGTTCCGACCAATCACGTCGTGGTCTTCGTCGGTACAACTGCCTTCGACGCGGCGTCTCCCAAACTGCCGAGAGCCTTCACATGATCGGCAGAGGACGCCTACGATTCATGGTTGTGTACTGATCACCACGTTAAAAATGCTAAATAATTATTTAATTACTTTCTTTCCGATTGCGCTGCAGGCCAGCTTACTCCTTGCTCTAACCGCCCTTTCGAGATGGAGGGAAATGGACCACATGGGGACGGAAGTCAACCAACACCAGGCCATAACGGAAGAAGTGAGGACACGTTGCAGAGAAAGAATCGTGCGTGGTCCATGACCCGTTGTTTAAGGAGATGCTCTGGCATTCGCTGGAATAAGCAGGGGGAAACTACAGAAACTATTGATCAAACCTGCCTTTGGAATTTTCATCCACAAGCTGGCAGGTCTCGACCCAATTACTTAGATGGCGTCGAATATCTACCGTCAGGCTTTGAAGCCAAGGCATTCTGGTCTTCAATTGCAAACTTGCAACCGTACGAGTACACTGTTGCACTCGATAATAAAACAATTAGATACACGTTTTATCTACCAGCATAAATTAAACTATCCGAGGTGGACAACACTAAACAGCCTAGGCAAAATGTTATGTGATTTTTAATTCGGAATACGCCACTGAAAAGAAACATTAATTTGCATTTTATAGCATTCTTGAAACCAATAATACAGGACGTACGAAACAGAACGGGGGAGAGTAAATTTTAATGAATGGTCACAAAGGGATGAGGAAGTGTTTAAAAATAGCTTTTCCGATCGCATTGTTTCATTGTCCCTTTCCAAGAATGAAATTGTAAATCTCGTATGTTGAAGTACATTAGAGCTCCAAATTTACTACATCCCTAAATTTTCTAACCACGCCCATTTAAAAAGTCCTACCTAAAACACTCATCATCAAATCATTTGTACTAATCAAGTACAAATATAATGCAACGACATCCATGAAATTATGGATGTGTAAAATACGATTAGGCCCAAAACATGAAATAAAAATTCTTCTTTTTGGGGAGCAAGATGGGTGATGCCCCAAGTTATAAAATTGTCTAGAATAATATAAGTTGGCATCCGACAAACCCTCTAAGGTACTGGTCAAATGGCACGTGTCCCTGATGTACTATTTTGAAAACTAGTAACAATAAAACAATTAAGTTAATATACTTAAATACACAAACTAAGAACAAATATACTCCAAATTTCGGACTAACAAGTAAAGCCCTTTATCCAATAAATATTGATTGGGCTACATTTTTTTGAAAAATACGTCTCGAACTTTAGCACTAGCTGCAGCCAGTTCTATTTTTGCCGAAGGGTGCGAATTGCCAGGGAGATTTCGGTGATCGTCCGTCTCTGGGGAGTCTGGCAGGCAGTCTCCCCAATAATTGATTTCTTCTTGGTATGCAGGGGCGGATTAATATTTTTGCCGCCTGTAGGCACATCAAATTTGCCGCCCCCTGTTTAAAATTAATGTTACATTTCAAATTGTAACGTTTCAATAACAATTCTTCGTTAATTTAAACGTTTTAACTTTAAAAGTAACATTATATTTTGCACATTGTTTTCTTAAATTAAATATTTTTTTTGGATTAGCTAATTTTGGATATAAACTGTATCTTCATAGCAAGTAACGTTCAACATAATTAACGTTTCAACACTGAAACGTTAACATTTTAATGTTAAGGAAACTAAAACATGACAACTAGAATTGCAACATGTTTTCTTTCGTCAACGGGCCTTAGTTTCAGATTCATATACTTCTGAAATCATAAGGTATACTCTAATGAAGTAGACAATTAAATAGCTTATATTAAATATTAATATATTTTTAAAATAAAAATATGATTTAAGCTGTTATAGTTTTTAGAGAACCTAAATTTGTTTTACAAAATATCAAGAAAATTTTGCGCCTTTGCAAATTTGCCACCCTTGAAAATTTGCCGCCGTAGGCACGTGCCTACTGTGCCTATGCGTAAATCCACCTCTGTTGGTATGGATACAATTAATCCACTTTGGGTATCTCGTTTATCATTTCCACACTTTGAAATATTGAAATCATTGATTCCAAATGGAGAAAATCGAACAAGAAAGCACTGTCGAGTGCATTTTTAGAATTAATTCAGACTGTGTTGCATAAGATTACTGGCGGATCCAGGGGGGTCATGGCCCTCATCGAAAAGGCCTAAAGTTTTTCGTTTATCTTCCTTTATTAGGCAAAATTGTTTTAGTATTAATGTTCAAAATATTTAAAAAATAATGTAATAATCATACATATAGTCGATAATTAATATTCAATATAACAAATGTTAAATATTTAACAAAAATCTACATACACCCCCTCCCAAAAAAAAAGAAGCTGGATGGATCCGCCATTGCATAACATATTTCTTGTTTCACTAGTCAGTTTTGCTATTCGACCCCTCTTGGAATTTTAGACGGCTCCCCTCCGGAGAAATCTGCCGATTCACACACTATTTGCATGTTATGGCATAGGGAGCGGGACGAGCTACCGCTTGTTCGGTCACTCTAGCTGGCACTGCATCGAATGTCCGCCAGATGGCAGCACAGGACGGGAGCGCCTCCCCTTTACCCCGCTTTAGCATGACGGGCGCGCCGTCAGACGGGGGCAACGGAACACATCCGCTGAACCGGCTTATGCCTCCTTGGGGCGTGTCTTTTTATACCCATTTCTTTAACGCAAAAATCCTATTGACCGAGTACCAAGTGATTTTCATTTTACAAAGAAAGAATAAATAGATACTGTTATCAATTCGTGAAAAATATTAAAGATCCCTGCTTTTAGCAATAATCGATAGAAAACCGACAAAATTCTATTTAGAATAACCTGAAAATCAACTCCCCCCCCCTTTTTTCACACTTGTTTACTGAAGCCCTCAAAACATAAACGCCTGTGCATTTGTTGTATCATTTATCACAGAAAATATATGCTCATGACAAAATTATTATATACGCCCATGATACGAAAATAACCATGCTAAAATATGACTAGAAATTTCCTGACTATGAAGATTGGAAGTTTTCACCTCGACTGCAAACCAGATAAAATTTACATCTTCATAATTACTCTTAAACACGTATAATTATTATAGTGGAGTAAGTTATTTGAAACATGGGTATTCACATTTATTTTGCTGTCCAGTTGCACGATTATCAATTATTCATCCCTCTGGCATTCGCATTATCGACGCGTGCTGTAACGGATGGGTAACAAACTCCTCCCCACTCTACTCTCTGCTCCTCCCCTCGCTCCTCTCGCCCCGAGCGCAGGTCCTCCTCTCCCGCTGCGCTTTGCTTCTCAGTTCGCCCACCCGGATCGCCCCGCGGGGGCAGGATGTATTGACCCACCTCCTTCGCCTTCTGAGAAGTACTCGGGCAACAAAGAACAATGCATGAGCACGCACCTTCCTTACCACCCCCATGATGATGATAATTCGCAAAATTATACGGGAAGACGGAGCAACCTAACCATTAAAACTTAACAAACGAAATCGGGACTCAAGATAAGAAAACTCTACCCTCGGCTGAAATATAGTGATATTATATCCGCACGTTTTTTTGAGCCCCGTAATATCTACCCCCACTCCTTTCCCTACTTTAGTTGCATTAAAAATAAATGATAGTAATGGGAGTTGTAAACAAAATCTGGTGACGAGGAATGTTCGCTCCCGTGTATTAAAACAATTTTGCATGGAAAAATGAACTACAAATTCGACGTAAAATTCCGTTTGTCAAAATAACCAATCTCCCTACTCCTCTCGCATCTAGTGAAGCGAGGGCTCAAGAAAACGTGTGCGGATAAACAATATCCCAATGAAATGACTCCATTTATGCCCACCCGCCAGAGTTTTAAAACCCGCAGAAGGATTGGAACCGACAATTCTTACACAACTGCTATGTACTACGAAGTACAATAATTACTATAGTATAAATGAAGACCTAACTCTCCATTCTGTTAAAAGGAGAATCGACAATTTCATCGTTCATAGGCGTGGGGGAAAATGTATTTGTTGGCACTTTTATTCATCATTCAACTACATACAGGAAAAGGGTGGGATAGGAAATCTGGAGCTCAAGAAACACGCGCAGATTATATTTCTACGCCACATCCAATTTTAACTGTTTTTGGAAGAACAGATATAAAATATTTACAAGATGGCTAATGTTAAAATTTTTTTGAGATTTTCGATATTTCTATTGAATGTGTACAAACAATAACATTCAACTATTTTTATAATTTCTTCTATGATATAAAGTCATTTTTTATAAATAATACTTTATGAAGAGTTTCTTTTTCTTAAACTCTCAAAAATAATTCCCTATTCGACGATTCTTATGCCTTAAAATATCTGGGAAATACGCTTTTCTGATCTAGAAATTCTGACTTATGCACTTAACTATGCAATTAAAATTAACATTTCATTTCCTGTATAAACCATTCTTGAAAAAATTCAGAAGCATGCTTGGAATGAAAGGTTATACTATTTTTATGCAAACATAATATAACTTAAGCTTACTTTTCAGGAGAAATAATTGAATACTATCTTTTTTTCTGACTGCTTTAAAAATATATCAAGAAATATCCTACGTTTGCACAAGTATTTTATCATCTATAGAAAAGAAAGAAAAAGACCCTCAAACTGTGACAAGCACTTTCTAATCAGTGAACACTCGCAACAAAAAAGATACTATAAAAACATGAAACATTTTAGAGATAAGTCTCTATTTTAACAAAATATGCACCTATAACTATATGATAATGAACCAAGAGGAAAAATTGGCCAAATATGCACAAACACATTAATCTACATAGCATCTGATTCTAACAAAGTCAAGAAATTCCACTTAGCTATGTCCTGAAGCAATGGACAAAAATATGCAAAATCACAGAAATCCGCTCTCTAATGATCATGACCACAATGCAAATCCTAATAAATTCTTGTTGTTTCAGACTGCATTGTCAACACATCTATGGCTAGTTGATTTAATGAACATTCCAATTTAATCATGAAGTTCCCAACTCTTTTGATTTATGCTGCACTTTTGCTGCTCATTCTCCTAACGGTAAGTGAATACGTTCAATATCCACACAACAATTTATTAAATCACATATAGCTCATGCCTCTATTTTCTTACTTGCAGGTGAGTTGTGAATGTAAACAGAAGAAGGGCAAGAAATCAGAGAAACAAGTACAATCAAGAGAAACAAATATCTTCAACTTTCTAAGGATATTGTTCTTGCGACTGGTGTATGGCATTGCAACCTCACTGGGTTTTGGAGAATCAATATCCAACTTTTGGGGAGGTGCTTTTGTTCCTCCAGGAGTGCAAGATGATTATGATGACTATGGCTTTGATGATGATTTCTAATATAAAGGACAATCTGTTACTCTCAACTACCATCAAGTATTATATAAAGCCCAGTGTAAGACTGTGAAGCATGTATATAATTGTTTTATATTTATTGTGAATAGATGTGTATATAAATTAACTCATCACCAAAATATTAATGTAAATACAAAGATTAAGGAGGAAAGGAACTGAAGTATGATCTATTGGGAGAGAAATAAGGATAAAGCCAGAGAAGTAGTATGCAGTTATTTATATACAATATATTCTATAAGTTTATAGAAAAATATCCCATTTTCTACAATTTGCACATATTTTAGTCAACAATGATACATTGTAGGAACATTTAAGAAGTAATACAATGTTGGATTGAAATAAACAATATCCCAGCTCAATTAACACTACTGCTAAATAAATTACATATTTTTTAAAGAATCCAATACATTAATTATTACACAATATGCAAATTTAACATTAGAAATACATTAATACCAACTTATTTCTAGAGCAGATATGTTAGAAATGTACATCAGATGATTTGTGTGTCATTAACTGCTTCATGAGTTAACTGTACACAATTTTGTTTGACCAATTTATGCTCACACAATGACACTATTTAATTATTATTACACTATTAATATCTTTTTTGAGAAATATTACAAAAGAAAATTATTACTAATATTAAGAATGTTCTTATGTCTTAATAGTATACTAATTTCTTCTGAGCAAAATACAGTATTTAATTAATTTACAATAAAAATATTTCCTAAACTTTTTTGTAAAGTTCAAATTGTTATGAAATATCCAGGTTTAAATATGGACCTGTATTATTTTAATACAATTATCAAA
The DNA here is from genome assembly GCA_038098605.1 of Gryllus longicercus. NCBI lineage: Eukaryota > Metazoa > Arthropoda > Insecta > Orthoptera > Gryllidae > Gryllus > Gryllus longicercus. Next base: position 606,940 of record JAZDUA010000696.1, read on the forward strand.
AATTGTATGAGTTTACTACAGTATTATCACAACCAAAAAATGTTATGAATAAATAATCAAGTTGCAAAGAATTTATATAAACCTTTAAAAACAAAATATAACAATATGTAAATACAGCCACTACTAGTTGCAATTCATTCCCGATGAAGGACTGTTTACCAAATATAATTTACTGGCTTAATATTTTCAATAAAATTTAATCTGGCATGAAAAGTATGTTCCCTTGCTAACTTTCGTTAAGCGTAAGTCATGAAATGTCACTAACAATTATACAGCACAGTTAAACAAATCAACCTGTGGAAAAATGATTAAGAAAAGCACTGAACACAGAGAAGAGAAACCCAAAGGTCAGTTATCATGAGAGGAAAATGGATAAGATCTTGTTAAGTTTTCTGTGGAAATTTATAGTACTCATAGTTTCAATTATCACAATGAAGAAAGTTAAATGTATCTTTCTATTAACTTTTAACACAAAATAAATTATTAGATTCTGAAAGTTACTGTCAAATAATTGTAGAAATATAGTAATTATGAAAGAAGGAGGGTTCACCTGAGACAGTATTTATTCAAATACAGTAATAAATTCCTCATATGTTAATAATTTGGAACACATTAACTAAATGAAAAACAAAATGCACATACTGCCAATTTGGTTTAAAGGACAAAATATTGAAGTGTCAGCAAATGAAATTTGAGAACAAATAGCTAAAAACTTAAGTTGTAAAATATAATCCTTTACTTCCAGAAAGCAAAATATACATCATACTTCCACATAGATAATACATTTATAAAAACAATGATACAACAGTATAGTCACTCTCTATCAGTTAACTACAATTTCTGAAGAAGATGCATAAAAAAATCCTTCTTTACAATTTCTTAACAATTATATAACCTGTCATCTTGATAAAGCCATAAACAATTCGAAATGAAGAACATCCACCAAAGATCTGTTCAAGAACATTGCAAGACATGTCATCATATGGAAACCATAACAGAATAAAAATAGAATTACTTAAAAGTTTGGAAGATTTCATATACCACAAAATTACTATCACATGGACTAGCAATTTTTAGTTTTTGGCGTTTTCTTAATAAAATAAAGATAAAACAAAATTCAAAACAAGAAATTTAGTCAATTACAAATCACATCTAAAATTCCAAAAATTACATTACTCTGATTCTTCAGAAGCACTATTGTTTAAGTCCCTGTAACAACCATTTTTCTTACGAACTAAATCACCCCATAAAACATCAATTTTACACGCAGGACACTGTCCGTTCACAGGCACAACTTGATTTTCAGGCACAAACAAGTTAGCTAAGCAGATAACATGCACCATTAGCAAACACTTGGGATTAAGACATGTCATGCGTTGTTGCTCTGTGACAGTTTCTGAGCATAAAGAACAGAGAGACAAGGTTTCATCTAGTGCATCATTATTTTCTTCAGTCGTTTGTGTTGAAGGAATTTTTTTAGTGGCAACAGGTCCATAAACCACAGGCATATGCATTGGAGGACTGCGAGATGCCTAAATAAAAAGTTCAAATGGTAAGATTAGCAGCTTAACATAATAAAACTATGTTGTATAACATATGAAACCTACTGGACATACATACTGGAAATTCACGGGCATATTCCTGTTTCAGCCATCGAATTGTTAATGGTAAACGATGCCATGGTCCTACACACAACATCTCAGATAACACCCTAAGATTAAAATCGTATGTTTTTTCATTGGATTTCTTCTTCTGGACGTGACGTAAGCGTCGGGAGCGGTATGGGTGCTGCCATGCCCATTCGAACTAAATAACAATTTTGATACAAATTAAACATCGTATTTTGATCATGCCAAAAAAGTAAAACAAAGTTACAACCTACCCGGAGGGCTGATATGTCATTGGGAAATCCATGAATAATTAGCACCATTTCCCTTTAATAAAAGAAGGCAACGGACAAAATTAAAATATCTGTACATCGCAGAACAATCGCATGTAAAATAACTCATGAACGATTATACATCCAATACATTCATGCACATGCCGTGAACGCTCTCCATTGCGAGGTTAGGTATTCTTACCAAGGTCCGCGGTTGCTTGTTCTCCAGGCACCACCAGCATGTTTGCCTTTGTTGTGTTGTTTTATTCTACGATTTGGGTCGACAGTGTATCCAATGTACGTTCTTCCTTTGTATTTCGGATTTGTGCAATACAGTAAATACACACCGTAGAATTTTTCTATGACATTTTCTTGAGACATGATCCATAACTGATTTTCGAGATATTAACACATTTCATAAGACACAAAGAGCAAAATGCACTTACAGAGCAAGACACAGCGCATACTCGCACTAACGGACACTAATTAGCACTTATCTTCGCACATCGTAACACATCCCGGTGAAGTTTGTTTACATTGCTCGACACGCTCGACATCTTGGCACACTCCCTGACATTCTAGAAACAAATGAATGATTGTAGACTCTTTGAAACGGCTAATATTGCCTGTCTGTATTGTAATCCCCATTCAAAATGAAACAATTTTAGAATGGAAGAGGATTTCGAATGGAAATGATAGCAATAAAGGGATTCCAAATCCTATTTGACAAAGTAAAATAAACTTATCCAGAGTCATTTTGATTGTATCATATATGAAATATAATAAGCCAAAGAGGAAGCAACGGCCCGACTGATCTTCGAAAATTTGAGTGTGTTGATGTCCCTTAAAAAAAGATATTTTTTCAAAAATAATGTTATAGCCTTTCTATAAATAAGTTACAAAACAACTCTATATCAATTTGCATATTTTAGATATTACAGGAGCTCTTAAGTGTTTATACAATATATGTTACTTAAGGTACCTAAATCGAAAGATTTTTTGGTGTCAGTATATTATTTTGTATAGCGTAGTGTCATTGAAATTTCATAACCAACGCATTTTGATAGCAAGTGGTCCGCGAAGGAGCCAACGTGCAGCTTTCTTAAGCGCCTTACGACCCAACCGGACCCGACCTGGCCGTCCCACTCGCAATCTGATTCGCGTCTCCACTCTCGCTGCGGCGCGCACATTTAAACCTTCCCAGTGGAAGCTCGTGAACAAATGCGTAGGCAAACAGATTGCTGAATAGCGGCGGATTCCGGGATGGGAGCATTGGAGCCTTGCCCCACCTCGATCTACTTTTTAATGTAATTTTATTCCATTTATTGAAAACAATTGCCTCACTGATATCATTATATTATTTCTATTAAGCACGCGCAGACGCGATTTCAAGATATTAAGATTCTAAAAATGTGTTCAGAGTTTGTGTTGCTCTGACAATAATTCAGGAATAGGATTCGAATTTTTTTCAGCCGTTTAAGATTCACTGAATTACACATGTTAGCTTCTGACATTTCATTTTTTGGATAGCTTTTGATAATTTTTTTAATGTCAAAATAACCATCTCTATTCCAAGAACTCTCCTTAATTGAGAACTCCCTAAGCCAAAGCTTAGCTTTAACTTCACTACTTGTTAGAAATATTCAGTCATTCCACGAAGGACTTGTATTTTTCTTCCCAGCACGATACATATTAGTGTTCAACTTAAGAGTAAATCGATCATTGTCCAAAATTTGTCTCTTTTCTACGTCGTTAAGACGAGAAAACGGTGTACGTAGTGTTTCATCCACCGTAATACTATCGTAAAATTAGATTGAATAATTTTAAAAAAGCAACTATTATCCACAGCTTGATATAAAAAAAATACTTCCTAAATAATATTCACTTTCTCTTCTTGTTAACTCGTCAATAAAACAGTAAACCACTAAACTACGCGTCAAATATGTTCACAGCAAAGTTACTGTTCTATGCTCACTACAGGGCCTATTCTCGGAACACGGTGCCAAGCTAGGCAGCGCCTGGCCCTGCCTACCCTGAGAGGTGCAAGTAGGCCAGAGGCGGATCCAGCCGATCATTTGGGGGGAGGGGGCCATCATAGATTTCTGTTAAATAATAAACTTATTTATTATATTGAATATTGTTTTTCTAGTGTATATATGAATGAAGCTATGCAATGTTATTTAAATAATTGCAAGATTTTAACATAAATAAATATTTAAATCGATTTTGCCAAATAAAGGAAGGTGTCAAACGCAACCTTTACGCCTTTTGGCGGGAGGATCCGCCCCCTGGATCCGTCGCTGAAGCGGGCGCATGGCGCAGCGGCTGTTAGAACGCGTTTGAAAAGGAAATGTGACTCATGCCATGATAATGAATTGTTCATTATACATCATACACCAGATGAATAATATAGGCACCATATTAAAATTGCGAGAGCCATTTATTTTTTTGTTATTATGAAATGTTTTAAACTAATATTCACTAGGGTAGGCAGTACCTATCTTGCCTATCCTAAGGAGCCGCCACTGTTGTTTATTATTTTAAAAAATTGCTTTAAACAAATGCAGTTCGAGCTAATAACGTGAATTTTAATTTATCTAGATGAAACATTTCCTTAAATGTGCGGTCAACATTTTCTTCTTTCAAATATTTTATAATATTTTGTGGGCATTTGTCTTAAAATGCTGCAATTATATTACAAACAATCAGTTAATTTCTCTGTTCTCACCCTCACTTTGTAAGAAGCGAAAGTATCATGATCATGCGCCGAAAAACTCAGAATATTCGACAGAAAAATTATTATTAACGATCCCTGGTAACGAACTAGTGATGCTACAACAGCACATATTTTCTTGCATTATTTCTAAATTTGCAGGTTTCGAAAATTCTGAAATTTCATTAAAAATCAGACCTGCACTATTTTTGCACTACTACTTAAATCGCCCGTTGATAACACGAGGAGAACATTAAAAGCAAAACATTGGAGCCGTTTTTGAGAAAAAATGTTTAAAGTGTTTTAAATTAAAATATTTCACGCAAAATTACGTGAAATATACTCATATTATCGCATAATTGTACATGACCTTATTTAAAGGTGTTAAAAAAATCAATTTTGGAGAAAATCGGCTGAACGGTTTTGGTGTTAGCTTTGATCGCAAACGGACAGACACATTTTGCCGTCAATTGAGTTTTAGGTATCAGATCTTGAAAACAAGATTTTTGTCAACACAATGTGTTAGATGAAGTAATATGCTATATTTAGGAACAAGATTTATCCTCCCTTCGTTACCAGGACAATAGGACAATAAGAGTATGTGTGTGGAAAATTCGCTGTTTTTGGTGCACGATTACATTACTATCTCTCCTTACGAAAACAGTGTTCCATTTTCTCCCCATGAACGTCTCTTATTAACAATTTAATGTCATTACACAAAATAATAAACAATATAAAATAAAATAGTTACACGATTTATGCAACAAAATTTACAGGATTGATATAAAATGCTGAGCTATGTATCAAGTCACAAAGTTTAATTGCAACGAAACACTCTTTGACGACCACCTAAAATACATCAGATTGCACAAAGCAAAAGCCACTAGAACCAGGCGCGGATCTACGAGGAGGGAAATGAGATAATTTCCCCGACATTTTATAAAATCTGTATTATGACATATTCGACGAAAACATTTTGAATTTCCCCTCCTATAAGTCGCCTCTTATCCGCCCCGGCTAGTACTGACATTGAACAGTCGAGGTAGCGCACGAAATCATATTATTAATGCGATTTCATTTCTCGAGCACACGGCGATTCCGAATTTCCCAACATATTGTCGGGGCGATTGAAATCATGGAATATGCTCGTACACGATGTTACAACGTCTCGTTTTCACCAAGCTCTCCTTCCTTCAGTGCACTTGCAGGAATGTGAAAATTCTTTCATTATTATTTCGTGCGTTTAAAATAGTTTACGGTTTATTGCCTATTTTTATGTAAGTTCTTCATTGTCAGAGTCAAAGGTCGCAGAGAGGCAGGGGACTGTACTGTGAGAGATGCTGCTCGTGATCAGAGCGCATTGGCATGGCTACCCACAGTGTAGATAGCCATGGAATGCAGGTTTCACGTTCAGTTCGGGTTCTAAAACACAGCACTCTTTTTTAGGCTAATGCTCAGTTTTTTAGGCGATATCAACAGGAGGAAGGATCTCAACCAAACCGCAAGGGGACTAAGTTTGAAATGCCGTGGAATTTTCGAAGAATCGACATAAACAAACGTATACTTCCATTTAAATGTAGAGTCCCTTCAAGATCATGAGTTGAAAGGAGAGGGGACACTGTCCTTCATTTGTTACGACTTAAAATTTTGGTATTTAAGCTACCAATAGGATGACAGTAACCCCCTTCCTTCCAGCTCATTACTGAAGGGACGCTTCGTTTAAATCGGAGTATAAGAAGTTGGAGGAGGTATCTGCCAGGCCTTAGGTGAGCATTCCCGGTAGCTCGTCTTGGACCATGAACGGGCGAGTGTCACTGACGCATGATTGTTCCCCCACTTTTTACAGTTGGGCGTTTTCAAGCGTAATGCTTTGCAATCCGTGCCCGGTGAGTCGCTGCTGTCAACGGTTAGAGTTGAGCCAAGAGGCCGCTCCCATCAAGGTCAGAAACCACTCCAGTCCCTCCGTCTTCTAGGCGGAGGTTTTTCCGAGCACTTTCACTCTTTTATTAATATTAGTTGAATTTTGAATAAACGATACCAACGAGGGTTGTTAACAAAATTTGATAATCATAAATGTTCGCACCCGCATAATAGAATCTACTTTGGATCGAAAAAAACAAGCTAAAGAATTGATTAAACAGTCCAGTCGTCGAAATAACCAAGCCCCCGTTCCTTGCGCATTTAGTGAAATGAGGGTACAAGAAAACGTGATCGAATAATACCTCGAAATGCGCCGCTAACGGCTGACGGTGACCTTTCTGAATGTATTGTTTCCGACCACAGCTAATCTCCAAACAGTTAAATTCGGACTGGGCGTTTTGGATGATTCCTTATTTGCAGGAGGAGTCGCATAAAAAACCCCGAGCGTTCGCCGCTGTGCGAGCTGCGCGGGAGAGGACCGCCCTACTCCGTCAGCGGAAGACGTCGCTCCCGAAGGCGGCGGCGGCGGCGGCGGCGGTGGCGCGCGGCAGCGGCGCGTGGTACTCGGGGGGCAGGTGCCACGCCTTGCGCGGAGGGTTGCCGGCGGCGGCGGCGCCGCGGGCGTCGGGCAGCCGCAGCAGGAAGGGCGGGGGCGGCGACGGCGACGGCGAGCGCCGCTCCTCCTGCTCCGACGCAGTTCCCGCCGCCGCCACGCGCGCGTGCAGCGTGGTGAGCGCCGCCCGCAGCAGCCGCCAGCAGTAGTACAGCAGCTCGACCCCCGTCAGCAGACTCACGCCCAGGAAGAGGCTGGCGATGCCGCCCAGGGACACTGCGCACGCGACAAGGCAATGGGCGTTCCCTTCGCCTTCGTAGTGGAAAGAAATAGGCTCTTTCGCGTCGTATCCCACGTCAGCCAATGAGCTGCAGGCACCAGTTGGCTTCACAATATTAGCGGGAATTTTAAATACCGCCAGATACCGAAATTATCACATAGTTATAAATCATTAAAACAGATACACGACTTGGTGGAAACCAGAACGGTGTAAGTGACATTTTATAAATCCTGAGAAAAACGTGCTTAATTTAGGTTATATTTCAGTGGCAATGTATTTTCGTGGTTTTAATGAACAATTGAAATGCCGCGGTTTTAATGACGAAACAAAGCACCACGACTTTACAGTAATATTGACTTGAATAAACAGATTTATCGGAATTGATAAAATGTCACTTACACCGTTCTGGTTTGCACCAATTCATATGAAGCACTTAAAAACATATCGCATCTTTCATTTCAGTTACATCTTCACCGTGTTATGTTTTGGTTAGTCACCGTTGAAAATTGTCAATTTATGCACTTTCAAAAATTTGTCTCAACGCTTCTCGCTCTCCATGCAACATGTGTGGCGTCATATCAGTCGCCTTGTACAAACGTACCAAATATCAGCCACGTGCATTTCATGCTCATGGACAGCGCTGGCGGAAGAGACGCTGGGCTGAACAATGGCAAACCTGGGAGCGGAAGGGAAGGGGTGCCATGTCGTGGGTGGCCACTTCTGAACCCCGTAGACCACTTGGGGCAAACTTGTGAATCCCGTACACAGGCTGGCAGTGGAAACGCGTCGGCGGAAACAGAGAGATGACGCAGTTCCGTCAGCCGGCCCAGAAGGTAATATAAACGGACCCCGCACCTAAACTCCTTCTTCTGATTCTTGGGCGCGTCGGTAGGAAGTCGTGTGGGTTGTGCGCGGCGCTGCATTTCAATGCATAGGCTACTCAGGCAGGGAACTGAAGCCGGCGTGCTACGTCGAGACGGGAGCAGCGGCATACTCGCTTGTATGCTCACGTAGGCTACTGGTGCATCACGCCGAATATGATATCTAATTATCAGGCCAGCGGTGGTGGTAAACAGAGAACATTCCTTCTAGTAACGGGTCAATATTGTTTATTGTAATTATTGTACATAGTATTCAGGTGTTGGAGCATTTTTTCAAATAAATAACGTACTTAATAGTTTAGAAACCGTTCACGTCTGTGATTTATTGCCCCGGCAAAGACGCCACACATGGAAAGCCACGTCATCCGCCAATATGCCAACATGCGGTTGTCTCCAATGACTTTCTATGTCGTAATGATGGCAATTAGAAGTAAGTTCAATATTCTGAGAAATGTTTTTGATTCCATGAAGATTACTTTCTGTTGCATTTAATTTTAATCTATGACCTTCGTCTGTTTCATAAATGTGATATAAAAGAACCGAACACGCATCATTTAATGTATTTCAATTTTTTTCAATAAATCTTTTAAACTTTCCATTAGAAACTATGTTATTCCAATAAAAAACCTGCGTTGAAAGATCGTTGTAAATTTCAAAGCCACATGAAATAGTTGTACACATTTCAGCTGAGTTTACTTTCAAAAAACACCTTTCGACACAATACAGAAATCTTTCGAAATCGACGGTGGTCAAACGTTCAATTAAAACCTCAAACGTAGGAATGGTATCTTTCCCACACAAGTGGCCATGTCATACTTGAAAGTCCCATAGTAGCCATGTCATGCTTGAGGTATGTAAGGCAATACCCCGTCCTCACATAAACCTCACGTTCTCCTTAGCGGACAAGTCAATCGCGGGATCCTCATCGCCAGCTGAGCACAAGAGCCTCACGGGTGGACGGTAGCGATCGCAGCAGACGGTCGGCATCTGAGCTTCATGGGCTTTGAACCCTTCAAGACTACAGTTCTGGAAACGCCAGAAACGCGACCCACCTGCCTACGCAATCCCGGTGAAGTAGCCTGGGCCGGGCAAGGGCTGCCAGCGCTGTGGCTGGTCGGGCAACACGAGGTTACCAGCTATCCCAGATTTGTAATGTGCCTACTCATTCGTCTGCCCAGAGTCTAAGATTCATTACGCGATCAACCCGAATGGGGCCAACCGGAACAAAGGAGTAAAGGAACCCGTAGGCTTCATACCCCGCTCCCCCGGCTTCTCACTTCTCGACGTGAGTAGCTCCTGGTCCAGGATGACAATGGAGTGTTTCGAGTCCCAATTGGGGTTAAAGGTCCATTCACAATGCAAACATAAACATAAGCATGGCGTTAACATAAACGTTAGGACTACGTCCACAAGCGAACTCGCTCACAAAGCGTTCGCATAAGCATAACACGTAAGACGTTAACTTCAAAGCTTGCTAGCTTCAAGCTTCTGTGCTTATGTTTAAGTAAGATATAAAAAAAGAGCGAAGTCGATAGAAGAACTAACGCCACATGGGCCAAGAACACAGTCGATACCTTGAAATCGATTCTCACATCCAACCAATAGTAATCCAGAATGTCTCACAGCCAAAAGAAACTCTTATTTTGCTTACGTTTATGTTAGACATTGTGAATACTTCAGTCTATCACTTAGGTTAATATTTATGTCTATGCGCTATGCTTATGTTTACGTATGCATTGTGAATGGGCCTTAAGTGGTGAAGGGTTTCCTTGGTATCGAACCTCCCACCCCATTTCCAGTCAGTACAAGTCGCCTCCTCACTGCACCCTCGTGGCGCTGACGACGTGAGGCAGGTACCTGGCGGTGATGTTCGCTAGAGGCCTTGCGACCTCTACCCTCGGTTTTGATTTTGGAACGAGGGAGAATGCTTCCTTCCCCTTTCACCCTTCCCAAAGGAGCCTTCGGTCCGTCGTCCTTCGGATCGAGTCAAGAAACTAGGCTTACTCCAGCAGTCGTTCCCAGCTTCCCGCTTAGGGACTTCAGCCTTTTCCTTAGCCGTTAGCCTTTTCTGTAGAAAATAACTATATTAAACAGATAAGACATATAAGAATGTTGGAATGCAAAATCTTGGAATATGAACGCATTTCTACAAAGAAACAAAATAATATTTGGTCGTAATATTGAAATCATTTACATGTAAAATTAAATTAAAATTAGAATAAAATCAGGCGCACTATTGAAATATGAAAAAATAACAGCAAAAATAATAATATGGGGAAATCGAAAGATATTCTACTATAAAGGAAGAGAATAAAATTGCCAAAACGATTCATTGTGGGCAACATAAAGGTAAACTGATAACGGGATGGTCAACATGTAAATAAATATAAGTTCGCATTCGAAAGAGGGGGATAAAATAAAGGTTAAATAATGAGAACGTTTGGAGTTTCTATAGTTTAAGAGCACTCTTAAATTTAAGATGTATAGCCACAACCGAAGGGGGAAGCGGCTCACCTATGAGGTCGACGGTGTCGACGACGAGCTCGCGCCGGTACTTGATGGCGCCCATCTCCTCGTAGTAGATGTCGACGTAGGCGCTGTAGTCGTCGTCGCCCACGTCCCACGCGGTGTTGGTGGTGGCGGCCACCCTGTAGGAGCGGGCGAAGCAGGCGGGCAGGCACCACAGGCAGTCCAGCGCCGGCGGGTTCTCGAAGCCCTCGGTGTTGGGCGGCGGGCCCGGCACGCGCACCTCCTCTGCCGGCGCCCAACGCAATTCCACTTCCCCCCCCACCCCCACCCGCCGCGCACATACATGAACAAAACTACTTTTTAATACGTTGGAAGAAGTTGGTTTTGTTCATAGTATATGGAACATTTTTGTTTATATGTGCAGTAAATTAGTTCCTCTAAAACGTGTAGTCACAATCCTCGTTTTGTAGATCCATGTGGATCTGCCCAGTTTACCATCCGCCCGTCTGTCCGTCAGTTCGATTGTCCGTCCGTCCGTTCGTTTATCCTTCTGTTGAATCGGGTATTTTAATTTTTGGGGGTATACCAAGACAGGACAGGACATCCTCAACTTGTACTTCGAAAAAGGCTAAGAATGTTTGGAATATTTTTTTTATGAGATAGAGCAAAGTACGCTTATAAAAATTATACAAGTCTTCTCTTGTCTCTACAATTAAATTATCTGAAGTTTCGAAAATAGCAAAAGTTTAATTTTTTCGGCGTCCTGCTACAACTACAATAATGAAGAAAGAGATTTTTCTAAATTAAATATAATATTCAAAATTAGATACAAATTCGTAATTCTAGATACAAATGTTTCTAAATATGAGTAGTTTTCGTGTAATTTTTCCTGAAACAAAGGCAATTTTAAAAACAAGATTTTCTTGAAAACTGATCCAAATGTTTTCTTTAAACTTTTGTACGGAAAGTGCTAGATACACTGAATTACGGGATATATGGGCGTTCACCAGTTCGATGTATTCTTTTGATTTTTCAAAAACTATACGAAGATTTTTGAAATATCTCGCGCGTCTTTAATATCTACATTACGGCCACTTTCTGTACATTGAAGTATTTGTAAGCACAAGTGCTTTAAATGATTTCTGATGAAGTTTCTCGAAAACTCAAAACGTCTCTGTGAAAATAAATTTAAAATTACGCATTTTCGGAAATGCTCAAACGACGTTTTCTGAAGAACGTTTGGTAATGGTGTGGTAGGGTGAGCGAGAATCCACGGATTGTATTCATTCTTGTGGTTAATTGTAAATCTGTTCTTAAAATAATTAATGTGTGCAGTAAAATAAGATTAAATGTGTGGAAGGATATTTTAGTTGAAAACTAATATAATCGGCATCAATCTAACATGTAAACTTTTCCAATTATTAATAAAACCATTGAATGCTACAAATTACAAACGAGGAGAGAGCTTCTTATGGCATCCTTACCGCCTGAAGTCTTGAAAGAAAACCACGGCCGTTATTATTATTATTATTATTATTATTATTATTATTATTATTATTATTATTATTATTATTATTATTATTATTTAGTTTTTATTCAATTTACATTGTGTGATGAATTGGAGATATGAAAATATATATTTTTAAAATCCTATCATTTCTTGTAGTGAATGCGGTTTCCGGTAATTTTTAGTGAAAAAATATCTTCTTGAGTTGCACCCTGTACCCATAGGAGAAGATGCGTCGTTTTATTTTCTATTGATGTTTACTGCACACTTTTGGCAGAGACATTTTGAAGGATATTTGGTGCTGCGAAAAAATAGATACTACATGCAAACCTCGCGAAAACACCAGAAAATAACTACAGCAGTAATTAATAAAGAGGAAATGTACGTATGTAATGAAATGTCTTGCGTGACTCAAGGCCACCTCTTTTGTTAGAGGTGCGAATCTCCTGGCACATCGTCCATCATCTATAAGACCTTCGAGACGGAGGGAGTGTCGTAATGTGCAACGCTTTTGTGCATGTCAGAGTGTCTTTGTATTTGCAGAGTACTATGAAACGTTGCTAAATTTGTGTCGCGCCCGAAAATCCAAACAGAAAAAGGAGCAAAGCGACCGTAATTAGATTCAGCTACATAATTCATCACCGGAACATTATTTTGAAATGTTTGAATTCATGTGTAGTGATCAATGCGCCTTTCACAGCGCGATTTCATCTCTTCCACCTTTGTTAATGATGTTTAGACACCTTGTGTTTCCATTAATTGGTGTCATCTGCCAGGAAATTTGCGGAGAGCGCTGCACTTGCAAACGCTGATTGTCGAGAGACCGAACCCATTCGCATTTTGCATAAGTATGTGTGTTTGATATAAAAACTAAATCAAATATGTAGAAGAAAGCGAGCAAGAAAGTAAGCAAAGAAACAAGAGAGCAGGGAAAAAACAAGAAAGGAAAGAAAGAAAGAAAGAAAGAAAGAAAGAAAGAAAGAAAGAAAGAAAGAAAGAAAGAAAGAAAGAAAGAAAGAAAGAAAGAAAGAAAGAAAGAAAGAAAGAAAGAAAGAAATAAAGAATGAAAGTAAGAAAGAAAGAAAGAAATATCTTGAAGAATTACCTGCATGCTTCATGATGCACATTAGTTCACTCATATTGCAAATAGGTACTTCATCTGAAACAAAAGAAATGAGGTGATGAAATATTTATTATGAAACCATATACTATAAATACATTAATACTACTACATTACATTTATGACGTTTTTAAAGTGTATGTTGGTGGTAAAATTGGCGCAGAAGTTGATCTTCGATTCGTTCCTGTCTGGAAAGAAAATATTTATGCGAGAATCTTTGATTATTAACGAAGCTTACGCGGAGATTTCTTGCACGGAACAAATAGTACTCGAAATATTAAATTTAAAACTTTGAATGTTTATAGATATTTATGCATACAGTTTGGACCACTTTTTCCAGGGTCAATTCGTACCATCTTAGTAGCTGTACTATTGTTCTGGAAGTAATTTAGGGGTCCAATTCCTCAACTATACACATAGTTACCTAAAGTCCCAAGATATAGTGGAATTATTAGGGTATTGTAATACAAGAGGGACTCGAAATGCCATCCCATTCAATGCCTGGGGTGGGCCGCCCCGCAAGCTCAGAGCTACTAGCTTTGCAGGCCAGTGCCGGAGTCAATATCATCGTGTGATGACGTACCACGCACATGCGCCGGGAGACCGAGTCCCTCCTCTTTGCCCAGAGTATTGGGTCACTGCCACGACGAATCCGAGAGCCCAACTGCGGGCCACTCGCACTAAGGTTCGGGCGTCTTGGAGCCCCCACTCCGTCTGCTCACTGCCTACACCGTCAGGCTCACGACGTGAGTAACGCCGAGAACCTAGGCAACCTGACGGTAGGTAATTTCCCGTACTTTTATATGTGGATTCTAGAGCGTTCCGTAGAACCTCCTTCGCCCAATCCTGCACAAACGTCGACACGCCAGGGGCCCAACTGGTGGGTTAACGGGTTGAACCAGCAACTAGGAGCTTGTTCATTGCCTACCCACTGCCTCCACCTTGAAGCTAACGGTGTGAGTTACATCGTAGTACTAAGAGTGGTGGTCGTCCACAACTGTCCACCAAAGACCTGCACAGACATGACCCCCCCCCTTGCGGGTATTAGATTAGCCGCACCGTCGAAGATGCTGAAGAAGTAGGGCAGGCAGCGGCAGAGGCGCAGCAGGCTGTCGAGGCGGCACTCGAGCAGGCAGGAGTTGAGCGTGTACTCGGCGTTGATGCGCAACTCGCGCTCGTCGGGGAAGAGGCAGCCGCGCACGGGCAGCGCCACCGCGCGCACGCCCGCCGCCGTCTCCGTCAGCGACGGCACCACCTTGAGCGCGCCGCTGGCCTTGGAGCCGCGCCGCGTCGGCAGGAACAGCCCGCGCCCCAGCTGCGGGAAGTTGGTCGAGTCGTGCAGCAGCACCTGCGCCCGCAAACACACACACCCACCACTACAAATAATCCAAAACATATTCCGGAGATGTATCACTGACGCCCTATGGTTGGTTTCCAATAACCAGCTTCGTAAGGAATTCAAATTGTATCAATAGATCACAACACAAACCTTGCTACAACATTCTATCAGTAAATACATCAAATCCCAGGAATCACCGAATTCAGACTCACAAAAATCCATTCCACAGCACCAGAATCCAAAGTAAATACCCACCCCATGTATTCCAAATAAAATTTGCAAACAGAGTTCCTGATTACAGGACCCATAGTGGGGCACTTCGCCAATGAGTAGTATGTAAGTTTATAAGAAGTAAATATTGCATATGTAAAGTTCAAATAAATATCTACATATTTACATTCAGAAATAAAGCAGCACCTGCAACAGTGGGCTCCTCCCGTACTTGCATTTTATTTATTTATATTGTTCATTTATTTACTAGTTGATTACTCGGCGTGGCCCGGATATTTATTTCTCACAATCATCTATTAAGCAGCCTCTACGTCCCGCACGGGCTGCCAAGGCCGTCCTAATTACAACTTCCGCCCCGCCCATGCAGCCTCTTCCACTCTATCTGTTCCTCCCACTCGTCCATCTCCTACGCTCTGCTGGGTCCGCAATGGATGTTCTGCCGACAACTCCCGCCCATCATATACATCCTATTCCGACATGTTCCTCTCGCTCATAACGCTACGCCCACCCCTCCCCATTCTCACGCACGCCCTGGCGGGCTGCCGTGTCTGCCCTGCGCACCGCTCCTGCCCCGCCCTCCCGGCCTCTTCTGTTCAATCACGTCTTCCCAGTCAACATGCTTCGTACGTCTCAATCGCACGCGCTGTCATGCTATGGCCACTTGCAAACACCTCTCTCCTCGCCGATTCAACCCCTTCCGCTCTAACATGATTTGTCCGTCACGCCCTATCTGGCATGCCATAGCTGTCCTGGCACCACTTCCCGCCCCAATGAACACACAGTCCTCTTCACCGCACGTTGAGATTACGATAATACACCATTTATAAAACACGTTTAGAAACATTTAGGAACATGAATTTAAGTGATAATTCTCAGATAGTTCTTTGTTATGTGGACCGTGTAGCACCGCCCGTTGGGGGCGTGGGTACCTGGTAGCCGCGGCCCTGGCGGCGGTGCAGCGGCTGCACGGCGTCCGGGTGGCGCAGGAAGACCTCGAGGCCCGAGCTCATGCCCGAGCCGGAGTTGCGGCGCAGGGTGCACTCGGGCCCCGACTGGATGGGCCGGCCCGCGCGCTCCAGCGCCCGCCGCGCCTGCCGAGACACGCTGCCGCAACAGGCTCACTTGGTTAACGAACTTCAATCGCCTCTATCACCCACGCTACCAGCCGTGTGTCGTTTAATACTGACTCGATCTTGATACCACCTTCGTCTTATAAACAATAAATACCATTCCTTGGAATTTCTTGGAACACGCCATTTTGTGCTTCAAAAATTACTTTCATTGTTATGAAATGTCGATAGACTGTTAAACCCTCAACGACCGCCGGCTGTTAGGGTAGCTTTTCGTCCCTCCGGTTGCATCGATATTTAACAATACAGTATTATGAAAAGGAGAAAACAGGTGCGATACAGAGAAAACGAAATAAGGGCACAGAAAGCATAGAACCTACTGGTACGCAACTCGTCGCAAACACTGAATTTTCAGTGAATTACTAGTTATTTATGCATCAAGAGCGTTATACGGGTTCTAATTAACACCCGTTGTGCATACAAGTTCTTTATTTTTTACCTAATTTTATTTATTCAGATTTACTTATTCACTAATTACCTAAATGTTAATTTGACTCGGTTTGTCTTTTCATATTTCCCTGCCATTGTTCCCTTTCATAATCCCCTCTCATAATACCCTCCAAAAGAGATCATTGAAGCATCAACTATTTTTATATTTCCCTCGTAACCACAATTCTCTCGATAGAGATAAGTTATGCAGTGTATGTTTAGTTACCCAAAGCAATAACAGGAAACAACGCACCATTAAAAATTAAAATTATTTTAGAATTTAGAAGCAATCTCGCCTAGCTCGCGACACAGACAATCAAGATCCACAGCCTTCTTTGCGTTCGCGCAATTAAGTAGTAAGAAAGAAGTATTGGAAAGGATTTAGACGATATTGTAAGGAAAAAGAGGAGAAAGTAAATTATGAAAATTAACTCACGTGGTGCTTAGCTCCAAAATAAGAAAGTAGTTGAAGGGTGAAAATAAGAAAGCCGGAAAACTAAATTTGACTATTGTCAAACACCGAAATCGCATTATTCTTACTATCCGACTAAGGGATATTGAAAATCTTTTACTCATGTAACAATGTCGTTTTTGTGCAAATATATCCTCAACATTGACTAACTAATAAAATTTATATGTGACGATTAGTTCAAACAAGCAAGATGGCCTGCGCGTGAACGAAGTTCCCTTGCCGATGAACGAGCGTGACATTACCAGTGACTGGTTTCTTCGGAGGTGAGAGAGTTGAAGGAATAGCAAAACCCTCCATCCAGGCGTTGTAGTTGAAATACTTCGCAGCAATTTTGCTGTCGACCCTGCCAGAAGCACTTGTAGAACGTTTCCTCGCAAGTAGGCATCACCTGAGAGCAGGAAACATTGGAACAGTAAATTAAGGTAATTTAGGATGTAACAAGGACACATTGATATTAAGCAATGGTTATTTTATATCTAATTCACCAAATAGGACAACCCTGAAATATTAGAATAATAAATTAATCAACTTAATATTTTGCGTAGTCCACCCATGCTTTATTAGCAAGGATATTTTACAAAGGGTAATGAATAAGAGAAAAATGAAGAAGTAGAAAACGAGGAAAAATTAATATAGGTGCAATTAGAGCATAAAATACAATTATAAATTCTTATAAGAAGGGCGATTCAAAACCGTGATTCAAAGAACGAACTGTGGTTCAAGAAATGGAAAAAATATCTAAGAAATAAAGTATACTGCGCCACGAAAGTCTCTCCGCTGCGAGCCCAGTCAGGGCCTCCTACTGCAAATCGTATTTGTGTTGGTAGCAACCAGATTAGTGAGAAGCAAGTGAAGGAGACCACACTCCTAGCAGCTGTTATGATTGTTGATGAGTATGCAACTTACGTTTTGTTACAAGTTGCAGCTCGTGCTATCAATATAATTTCTGATGTGGACGGTGCGGCTGCAGAGAGATTTTAATGGCGCACTGTGTAATCCTTGCTTATGAGTAAGTATACAATGTAAATGCCTTTTTTAAACTTCGAGGTCTTTAACTCGCATTTATGCACCCTCTCATTAATGGCGAGAGGCGACGGACCGTGAGCATGAAGTCGGTGACGTTGAGGTGGTCGAGGCGCGGCAGCAGCGGCTTGGCGACCTCCATGTGCGGCTTCATCTCGTGGTAGAAGGGGAACCGGAACTTGGTGAGCGCCTTGAGCGCCGCGCGCACCTGCAGCAGCAGCGTCGCCGACGAGTTGGCCTCCTCCCCCACGAACCTGCGCACGCCCACCCGCGGGAAGGGGCCGTCCGTAAATCACGCGACGCAAAACTTATCCCGGATAAGATGGCAAAACGTTCTCTAAAACCAAGTAACATATGAGTACTTAAACTATCTCTTCAATCTAAAAATAATTTTTACTGTGCCTTGAAAACCCTGAAGCTGGCTCGAAAAACCTCATAACTTCCTCTCAAAACACCAATTATAACTTTTTTTAGATGTTTTCGATTGCTGGACTGTAGTTAAAATTGTATTTTGTTATTGTTATATTATATTATGATAAATTAATATATTTCAATACCCGACAAGATTTATAATTCAGTTACATATTAAATAAATAATTGTGGGAATCTTTGTGTACCTTTTTACGAGAACCCTACAGGTATACAAGTACGTTTTGTGGCCACTATATACGAAATGAGTATAAATGAGTAACAAATAAAAAATGGAAAAAGTTTCAGAGGAAAGGGTACAGATATGAAGTATTTCCAGACAATTGTAAGAGATAATGAAAGAAAACAGGCGCGAGTTTGACAGAAAAAAGAGAGTTTCACTAGTAAAGATTGAGACGAAAGGGAAGGAACTGAAAAGAAAGAAACTGAGGAACAACGTTAGAGAAAAAGAGGGAATGAAGAAAGTCAATTCACGGTTTTTTGCTGGTTTTTAGCTGGTTTGTAGAATGACGTTGTATCGTGAGTTGGTTTACCTGAATTTCAAGCCTTTGTCCGCGTTCCCTACCATTGGACGTGTTTTTGAACTGAGATTCGCACCCACAACTGCGTTTGAAATAGCAACTATGCAATGGATATTTAGTAATAATTCAGCAATCGATATCGAATGATGAATTTTCATTCCTACTGCTCTTGTCCGTCGCATATTGGAGAACGTTTTAGTGGAGACTGCTAGTATTCATAATCGACCCCTAACATGCCTGGAATCATATTTCATTAGTTAATCAATACTATTCTTATTTAAGGCCAACGATACACGTTCGACGCCTACAATGGCTCGTTTGCTTGCACACACATACACACATTTATTTATACTTTACATCAATGCGTTAAGTTATGAGTTTGATTGACATGAGGGAGAGATCAATTCTTATAAGAGAAGTCGATTCTCGAAGAATTTATAGACACTAGATCGCTGCTACTAATTTGGAATGTTTGAAATCACATACGATAATGCATAAAACATTGTGGGGACACCGAACAAATTATCAATTTAAAACGAAACGACTTGCAACCGATAAAGTCATCAAGTTAGTTTGAAAGATCAATATACGCGTTCAACTATTATTAGAGGGCACGAACCAAAAAACAAAAACCCCGATCAGTAGAGTATTTTTGCAGTTCATTTGTAACATGAAAAGTTGTTTTTTTAGCTGTAAACTAAAAATACATATTGTAATGCTACAAATTCAGTGTCTTTACCAAATTCTTGGTGAAAACAATTCAAAACAACTTTCCCATATCCTGAAATATGCACCTAATTTATATTCAAAAAAATAATGTGACGATGTCAAAAGTGAAATCGCAAGAAATTCATGATCCAAAAAATGGCAAAATGTTTTCTAAAAAAAACACAATACATTTTAATTAATGTACAACTTAAATAATGAAAAACAAAAGAGCTGCTACGTAAATGAAAAAAACGAAAATCATTTATAACTGAAATGTAAGCTGTATATTGTATTTCAAGTAATTTGTAAAACTCTACAAAATTAAAAGAAATTCCAAAATTAATACTATTACATCTCAAGCACGAAAATGTGTAGGAAAGTGATATTCGACTAACACTGCAAGTTTGGCCGACTGTTCTCAGAAAAGTGGGAACTATTTTATCGAAGGGTACTTATACTGAAATTTGATCTTTTTCTCACGAAATACGTTGGCGGCGCCACTTCATTTGATAGTGAGTAATGAGTGCGAAACTTTGATATGAAGGACGATCTGTGGGATGTCGCCGAGCGCAATTCTAATCGTCCAATTAACAGTCCTATGCAATTCCCCTCCTAAAATCAATAGGGAAAGGTACACTAAGAGAAAGCCAATGGGAGTAAGTTCTCTTTTTCATTTCTTGAATTGATCGACAAGCTTTGTTCTTCGAAAAGCTTAACTCCACAGAACACAGTTTTTAGCTTTTTGGAAATGGCCATCCATAAGCCATAATTTTTAGTATTCGGAAGAACGTAAACATTGAGCTAAGTTAAATAAAGCGAAGATGAATGTTTTAGTTTTTGAATCGGTGTGAATCGGTCTTTGTGATATTTGGATTTGATAAGTAGATATGCATCATTACAATTAAGGAGCACGTGGAAGAGTGGAGGTTTGATAACAATTGTGAGCTATTCGTGTTAAGATGTCGCTTAATTAATAATACATTTAATTATCTGCGAATCCGAATGTTTGAAATAAACCAGGGGAATTTAAAGGCCCCCTTACAAATGCTTTTAATGGCTCTTATTTTTGGAGATTGCTAAGAAGAGCGCATCCCCAAACTGGACATGCGTAAGTCGTGGTCGGTAGAATTAAAAATTTAAATAATATTAGTCGACACTCAACTTTTAATGAAGGACGAGCATTAAAGGAAGAGTGTTGATAAAATGGATAGTCCATAAATTACGCAACGCTAAAGAAAGGGGAAGGGAGTTGGAAGCAGAGTTACACTGCGTTAGCGGTAGGAGGTGTTAGTTACGTTACGTGTTACGTAAGCTGACCGTATGGCCGAGATTGGTAAATTAGTCGTACAGTAGCGGTCTCAGACCAGAAAATCGCGGGTTCGAGTTCCGCCTCGGGCATGGGTGTGTTTGTGGATGTCTGTGTGTGTGTATGTGTGTGTGTCGTTCATTCACCCCTCGCTAACATCATCATTTCATATTCCATACCCCCAGGTCTAACAACCCTGGAGGATAAAAATCGGATCTAGCTAAATGCTGATCCCATGATAAATTACATGCACCTGCCACCGAGATGATGTTACTGATCCCCAGTAAATGCAGTGTGCATGCACGCGTCGTCAAAGTCGGCCTACTTGCGAGCAAAAAAAAAATAAAAAAAAAAATAATAAGAAGTGTTTTAGCTGATCTATAATTTATTCTAATCTACTTTTACTTCTTGCATTTTCAAGGGGAGGGTGTTGTCGCAGGCGTTACTTAACTATTTACGGGCTGTTCAAAGCGCGTTAAAGAGTCGGTTACAGGGGGGAGAGGGATTCTTCAAAATTCTCTAAATTTGTATTAAGTAATTTATGGCCCTTTGACCGAACATCAGTTGTGACGGTATCATCCATTCACGCGCTTAATCGTCACTATTGTGTGTGCTATCGAAGCTCTCGATTGGATGACACCGTGGCAGTTGATTTACGTGAACAGCCCCTCCGTGTAAATCGCAGCCTAAGTCCTTGACGCACGCGAGGCGATCGGCGGCAGGGGCAGGCACTCACTCGAGCAGCAGCCGCTCCGCCAGCGTGGCCTTGATGTTGGTGGAGGAGCAGATGGTGACGGCGGGGAAGGAGAGCTTCCACAGCGGGTACATGGTGCTGTCGACGGAGGTGAGCGTGGGGCTGAGGCGGTAGTTGTGCCACGCGGAGCCCACGAACACCGCCGCGCACACGCCGCACGTCAGCAGCGCCGCCGCCCAGCACAGCCTGCCACAGTTAAACGAATAATGTTTTAAAAATAAAAATTAAAAATATTTTAATACATAGATAATGCCTTTTTAACATTTTGCGGAACAATACTAAATATGAATAAATATTTAAATTACATTTAAATGAGTGTATTTTCAAGAGCTTCACGATTCTTCACACTGAGTTCCTTTACATTAGTTCCTTTGTACGTTGATCTTAACTTAAATTCCTCCTAGTCGAATCGCTCTGTTTTTGTTATTCTTAACGACCAGGGCAACTGAGAGAACACGGGTAGCTTCAAATTATGAAGGTCAGTTCTGAGGAGACTAGGTTGAAAGAGGGGTTGCTGTCACTGTTCTTCCAACGTAAGCACTTGTTTCAAGCAGTTCTCTCAGACTTCGAGGCAAGGAATATTTCTTTCTTTCCGTATTACTGATTACTGGTTAATTTATGGAAGCAGATTCATGGTTGTGGGTAACATATATTTTCTCATGTTTGTGCTGGTTTCGTTTGTACCACGAGTACAACGGAAATTTCCGATAAATTCCCAAGTCGTGCAGGAATGAGGAAATTTATTTGTACATTTCCAATGCACCAGTGGTATTTAATCTACGAAGGAAATTACTTCCCGAAAAAGTTTCAGAATTCCCCAAATATTAATTATGAGTTCGCGCTCTAGGTGCTCATGACAGAACTTCCCGTTATTGACGTAACGCATGTCGTCAACAGGGAAGAAGTGTAAAAAAAGGCGAAAAGGAAAAGAGTTATTACTTTTGGATACTCCGTCTTCATTAGTGCATACTAGATGTAGAATATTTGAGCTTGTATACCTCAACGCTCTTGGAGTTAATTCCACAAATAGAATAGTCAGTGTAATCACTATCAGATTGTTTTCAAGAACACAGAGCAAAGGCTTCTGGATTCGAAAACTAAATTTCAATTTAAGAGCTGTCCAGCCAGCAATTGCTCGCAGAGGGGAAAGGGAAGAAGGGTGAGGGAGGTTGTGGCTGTGGCATTTTCAAGGCCGCGATGCCCTGAATCCAGCTCGTCGCGCAGGTCTGGTTTGGGGCGATGACGCCGTCCCTCGCAATGTTGAAACTTCGGAAAAAATTAAGTTGAATAGCAGAGAATTTTCAACGCGCTATATCTGCATATAAAACATCGAAAATATCAAATCATCGAAAGGGAATCATCGATGTTAAAGAACTTGGCTTCAATACATCGGTGTTCTCAATCATCGAAATATTGAGGCCACTATTGCTCATTTTTATAGAAACATCCATGTTTCGAAAACATTGACATCGCCCTCGCATCCCTACTACTGGCGGTCTCCGGGCCCCAGAAGGGCGAGGAGGGTAGGGGTCAGTGGGAGGCACTCGCCTGTCGAAGATGGGCGCGCCGGGCCGCGCCAGGTGGCGCACGCCGTGCAGGGAGGTGGCCTCAGGGAACTCGCGCAGCACGCCCATGGGCGTGGCGGGCACGCGGCGCGCGGGCGAGGCGGGGCAGCGGGAGCGCGCCGAGCTGTCGCCCCACGCCCGGCGCCCGGCGCCCGCCGTCCCCGCCCACGCCCCCCGCCAGTGCACCGCCGCCGCCTTGGACGCGGCCATCGCCGGCGACCCCATGGCCCCGCGCCCGCTCCCGGCGCGTTGGGCGCGGCGCGCTTCGCAACCGAAACGTTCAACCTTTCATTTTCTTTTGAAACAGCAAACACTCTACGTGCATAGAGGGGAAAAATTAAATCGGAGATCCAGAATCTCTTCCACATCCTTTACTTTAGAGAGATTACTTTAAGAAGGGACCGCTTTGGCAACTACTGCTTGGCCAGTGCTGCCTACATTACGCGAGGTTACGTCCATGCACTCATTGTGACAGTGCGTTTGTTTTCTGGTAGCTCATTTGTGGGAAAGTATTCATAAAAATCTCTTGCAATGTCATCGCCCTGCATGGCGTTCATTTGTTTCCCGACCTGTCAATGCGGTCCCTTCTTAGAGCAACTCCCCTTTGCACACAGACGAACATTAACGTCATTTGTTTGTCCGGGCACGTCAACTGCAATTGTCATTGCTCCCGTTGATGTTAAATACCGGGTGGTGGCGGTGTTCCTCCGCCTCCTGGATTGCGAAGTACGGCGCCGACATACACGTCGGCTTGTGGCTGTCTCTCCCTCCGGGTGTCTCTAGCGAGGCACTGCCTGAGCAGGGGCCTGCTCAAAGTGTGCGACTGGTCTTCCGAAATCTGTGATACACTGTGTTTGGTCGCACTAAATGTGTGTACGGACAGACCACTGAACATGTTATGCGTAACTTTCAGAAAATTTGATGTTACATCCAGCATTATCTTTATTTTGATCGGAATGACCCCTCAAAACTACCGACCGGAGAAGCCGGACGCTAGAATTCTCCTCCAGAAAAAGGCTGAGTGTGACCTTGCACGTAGGTAGTGTCGAAAAATCCTTCACCAACGTAACTCGAACCTTGGGATCTCTCGATCAAAGTTGCTACAGTAACCCATAAACAGTAAACCCTAACAGTAAACCATATACGTAGACGTGAGGACATAAACATGTTCATTTGATACAAACATCGACGCACCAATGACAATGACCGTGATGACCGTCAAAATAAACGTAAAGACAGCAACCCACAGATCGATTCAATAAATACTCAGAACCGAAATTCTATTTGCGATGTAACGAAATTAAGTAAAATGAACACGATCATGCCAGAAAGAAAATTATTTCTTATATATCATGAGTAGGTCGAAGTATTGTAAGTAGTACCTTATAAGCACAAACGACTGGCAATTTATCCTCTTAAAAACTGCATTAGGTTGTAACCAAAACCAAAGTTATTTGTATCTGGCTGCGGAGCAAGATAGTACGAGTATTCTCAGTTAACGTTAATGAGAAATCTTGCAGCTGTGAACTTTCAAGCTGCCATCTTATGTTGATTCGCTCATTTACGTTTACGTTCACCATTCCGAATGACATCTTGAAATAATACGGCACTACGATTCTGCGTTTACGATACATTTAGGTTTAAGTTTCGTTGCATGTGAACCTTTAATGACACACCAGAGTTCAAAATCAATAAATATTCCAAATCCATAAATAATTAATGAAACTGAACGAAAAACGTCATACTATTTTAAG
This sequence comes from Gryllus longicercus, assembly GCA_038098605.1. Lineage (NCBI taxonomy): Eukaryota > Metazoa > Arthropoda > Insecta > Orthoptera > Gryllidae > Gryllus > Gryllus longicercus. The sequence goes on from JAZDUA010000696.1 coordinate 631,923, forward strand.
AGGTTGTGGTTTTTGTATCCTTACCTGTTTAAAAATATTTGCCATCAGCTGCCACGATCATGCAGTGTGGAAGGTGAGACTCCAAAACAACACTGTACAATTGCTTCCTTTTTGAAAGATTTACAAGAAAAATCTGGAAATTAGCTTATACAGCCTGTTACAGCAAATTATTCTGGCATGCTTTCCCCATCTTTACTATGATGTGCAGATATACTGGTATAAGATACCTAATTAAAGGAATATAACAAACACAATAATATTGTAATGTAAACATTAATAATGAAGTTTAAACATTAATAACCTTAGATACGTCTGTCTTTTTAAATGAGGATCCGACTTTTCGTTACACCACATATACCATACCAACATACAAGCAAATAAATAACTTGAAACTAATTCGTGAAAAGTACTCATGGTGATCTCGATGTCCGATGCAAGAACCATTCCTACTCGATCCTAATCGCTATTTTGTATTTGACGGTTTACTCACTTTTCTATCCACAACGAAACGATTTATCTTTATAGAACCGAAGGTACTTCACTTCCTATTACTTTAATAGCCCAACAGGAGGAGTATCGACAATGGAATTGCTCCATCATTTTGTCTATAAGACAGAATCGGAAAGAGGGATAATGAACACCAGGGATTGATCAGTACGCGAAAAGGCACAAAGGATACAAAGACTTTAGATGAGCTAAATTTCTTTTAGAGCATTACTAGATCTATTTCAACTTGGATCTTGGTGAATGAAAATATTACGGTCAATTCCAGAACGGAATATGAGATCTCTTAAAGAAAGGCCGATGAAAATACTGATGATGATTCATTCAAAAGTGTCGTCGATATATGTATTGATGTGTCTGATATTTATAGTTTTGAATGTAAATTAACTAATTTATTTAAGTAAAAAGAGCAAAAAATATGTGATGTATGGGGAAACGTGTAGTCTTCGAACGTGGAACAATCTTATTAAAGAAAATATTAAAGCAAACCCAAAAAAAGCAAGGAACTTTGGGGCGGTAATTGAATTCTATAAGTAAGTAAAATTATATTTTACGAAGTAGGGAAATTCTGAAAGAATGTTTTAAACTGTATATATTAATTACAGTTGGGGAGTATATTTTTATTATAATCGTGGATACTTATATTAATCCCCTCGAAAATATTTTAAATTTGTTTTTTGAAAAACGATGATCAAAGTTTTAATTCAGACGAGGAAATGAAGTGAAAAATCCATCTTTTTAGTAAACGAAATAAGTGAAGAAATATTTGAAAAATAAGCCAAGTTCCTAGACCACTTGAGTTTATCTTCGATTCGGCATTGTCGTTGAAAGCAGCAACTCCGTCCGGGAGGTCCTACGATTCGAGAACCGACGTTGAAGGATTTTCGACACTAATTTCATATCTAGGTTGAATTTGACGTTGTCTGGAGGATCATTCTAGTGGCTGGCTACTCTGATCGGAAGATCTCCGTTGTGTCCTATCAATGCCAGGCGAATGCCGGAACAATACTCTAACAAACAGGCCACGGACAACATGTGATCTTTCCTTCGGCTTCCTGGTCCTCTACACACCTACCCTTACATGCGCTGCATCCCGTCCTGCACTTCATACGCGCCCTGACACACGTCGGGAGGCTAATGGGGAGCTTAGAGCTTGTCTCGGCTGGGAAGGGCTCTCGTTCGGCTTCCGTCGCCAGCCGACGACCAGGGAGATGGATCGGGGCATCGACTGGTGTCACTGCAGGCCCTCTGACCGGGGGTCCTAGGGTCGAGACCCGCGGTGGCAGAATTTTCGACACTAGCTTGTTAGCTGGGTCGTATTGAGTCACTGTCTAGAAGAGAACGCGAATTCTAGGAGCGGCTGCTCTGATCGGTTGTTTTACGTGGTTTCGTCGATCAACACCAGGCGAATGCCGGAGTGGTACCCTAACAAACGGGCAGATCCGACCTTCTGGCCATGAACGGCGCGGATCTGACCTTCCTCTTCCTTGTCCTATCCTCACAGACTTACACTAACATGCACTACACTACCACCCGTGCCGGGAGACCCGTCAGGAGCTAAGAGGTTGTTCCCGATAGTAGGAGATACCTGGTTTGGGAAAAACCCGGCTTGCTGACGGTAGGTCGGCGCCGGATCTCGCCATCCAGCGGGGAAATGTCACCGCAATGAATCAATCGGCGCCCAGGCCGGAGCACAGACTCGCTATCCAGGGGAGAGGCTCACCGTCACTAACGGGACAAGTTAACAGTTGACATGCACACACACTTAAATTAATCCAAAATGTTCCAAGAGCATTCTGTTGAAACACGTATTGGACTCATCTTTTTCATAAGTCAAGAAATGAATTGAGCGACGTCTTCTGGAGCTGTTTCAGAGAGAAATATTTTTGTAAGATGTTCACTTTGAAATAAATAAAATATGGTTTAAAAATTTACTGAATGAACTGAATAAATTAACCCAAAACTGATACAACTGGGTAATTAAGTAAACAGTCTGAATTAAAAAATTTAAAATGAAAACTAAAAGTGTAAAGAGTTGAACGTTAAGAGAATAGATTACTGGAACCACGTGGCAATTAATTTTTCATTGAAAGAAAACAATTATTCTAGATTATGTGTTTTCAGTTCACTCTCTGCTTTTAATTCCTATTTACTATTGTACAGAATTCTCATGAAATCTTTTGAGTAAACCTTACAAAGCAACGCTAATAAAAATATAAATCTCGTTGTAACGAAACAGACCTCTTATGTGAGTACACTCCACGTTAATTTGCCATCTGCATTTAATCCTTCACTGCAATGCAACTAAAGGTGCGTGCCCTACCGCTTGCAGGAGAGGTGCGTCTCCCGACGAGGGTTGCGCGTAGTTCGCGACACCGCTCCAGGAGCGCGCCAGTGCGCCCCAGCCGCCTTCGCCGCCCCCGCGTGTCTGTTTCCGCGAGGCAGCTCCTTGAGAGGGACCGCGCCACCTCCGCCGCCTCCGCCGCCACCCTCGTCTCCGCCGCCTCCACAGCCTCCATCGTCTCCGCCGCCTCCGCCGCCTCTGCTGCCTCCTCCACCGCCTCCTCCGCCTCCGCCGTCGCCGCCGCCTCCTCCACCTCCGCCTCCTCCGCCTCCTCCGCCTCCGCCTCCTCCGTCGCCTCCGCCGCCTCCGCCACCACCGCCATCTTCGCCGCGTCCGCCGCGTCCGCCGCCATCGCTGCCTCTGCCACCGCCTCCGCCGCCGCCGGCGCCTTCGCCACCTTCGCCTCCGCACGCTCGCGTTTTATCTAAATTGAAAACGCGGCGTTCGCATTAGAACATATCTGCCAGCGCATCTATCGACCGCCCACGACCCCGCGCACTGCACCCACGTTCCCCCTCCTCCTCTGATGGCGCGGATGAGCGACATCACGAGCCATTGTAAACGCGCCTCCCGTTTAAGTTAACATCGCCTATTAAGTGGAATGTAGATTTCAACCGGCCTAATAACAGAAACATAGAAAGTGGTGGCATAACATCGTCAAAGATTTCTGTGGAATTCGGAGATACACCTACGCCGGGCTATCATTACTATATTTGCATATTTACACATTGTCGTCATTATAGGAATCTGAAATATGAAAGAAGTGATGTGTCTGGGCAGTGGACTGCTGGGCATGAAACGTAGCTGTTTTATGTACAGCCTTCATTTAGAAATACAATTAGTGTAACATTATTTTGCATTTCAAATTGGGATGCAAAGTACTATAAATCCAACATACACATAATTACATATTTTATTAAGAGGAAATTGTCTATGTGATGTGATATCAATTAACGTGGGGGTGTATTTTTGCTTTTTAACTAAGAGATTTAACAATTTACAGAAATTGTATCTCAGAATTGAGGTGTGAGAATATTATCGTTGTAAATTATCTTAGTTCTATTTCTGAGTTATTTCATCTGAGTTATTTGCCCTTCAATAATTTATTGAGAAATTCTTATTACACACTCATGATAAGGGCAAAATTAATTTTACAATCCTGAATGGTCGGCGACATTCTGGCTTTCATTCCCTTTCTTCCCTGTATGGCTTGCATTCAAATAGACACAATGCAGTAAGTGATACCGACCACTCTCATACTCGTGGAACCTCTGCATGATTACGTAATTGTGGAAGAACGGATGAGTAAGGCCTTTCTTACGTTGCACGTTTCAACACAACAAATGCAGACATAAGTGCTTCTTGTTTTTATGACAAATCCTAGATGAAATTTTGAGTGTTAGATGAATGAATGTGAAGCGTATACATACTAAATGCTGAAATTATTTTAAGAACTCTTGAGTTAACTTGAAATACATTGCATACATCCTAATTTACCAACGTCTCTTAAGAATTTCGCTACTTTCTTCAACTACGAAACTCGCGGGAATTTGGATTAAATTAATACAATTGATAAATGCGTATATTCTCAAAACTAAATGTTGCGAAATTTGATTTTTGTGCTGTAACAGTAAAGCAAGTTAGTATTAAAGATTACTCCGGCATTTTGAAGCTCTATATCAGCACTTTCATCGTCATTTCAAAGTTCATTACTCGTCAATATAGGTTTTATTTTTCTAAAGCCTAATAAATAGGGAACGCTAAAACTGATATCGCGTTCTCTTTGTAAGCACTTTGAGGCAAATAAATGCGAAGACAATACGAAAGAATAGAGCTTTCCGATCGTAAAACTTACTATTGTTTATTGGCATTTGTTTCTTGAACTTTGCTCAACTTCAATAATATCATAGTTCATCCATTAATAAGCATGTATCTCCCTCCTATTCCTGTATTTTCTTATGTTTTTTCGCTTTGTCGAAGGCGTTTTTGTTTTCCGTCTGTGTATGCGCACTCGCGCACCGTAATTTACTGTAAAAACACTTTGTGGATCGTATTTCTCAAGTGACTCTGCAAATGGAAGAAGAGTCACTTTCTCTTCTTCAAGCCGTCGTCCGCTGTTAGAAAGATCCCGAAAGGGATAAAAATGAATGAGAAACAGAGTTCTTGTAACACATTTGTCAACTGAGATAGCTGGAAATAAACCCCAAGATCATGATTCTTACTGTATTACGAGAGAGCTATCGCATAGCGTTCACGCGCATCTTGCAGAGAGAATGGCCGAGGCGATAGCATCGCTGCGCCGCCGAGCACATGAACTCAGCAAGTGTTATGCGCGGGAACCTTATTGCCGGCAGAACGACCGCTGCAGGTGCGATCGCCGCTGTCCTTCCGGTAACTTCTTTCGCCCCCGCACCCACCACCGGCTGAGGAAAGGCCAGAGCTTCACCCGTCCGGGGCAAACGACGGCTAACTCATGCGCGTAAGAGAGCGCCAGTTGAAGGTAGCGAGTTTAAACTGCATGACAAAGTCTTCTTGGAAACGAGCATCTGAATAAATTTTCGGAATGAAACACTTTGAACATAATTTCCGATATAACTTATGGATAAATTACATCAAATCCTAGGGTTGGGGCATAAGCCAAGGCAACTTTTTTGTGAGAATACGAGCACGGGTGGAAAATGTGAAATATACACATGAAAGGGCAGAGTATGAAGTAAGTAGATGGACATTCAACGACACACTAAAATTGTCGTTCTCATTTTTATGAAAGTATTTGAAATGACAGTACTGGTTTCACGTTCGAAAGCGCGATACAAATATAAGAGATCACAACATGCCAAAAGCATTACACAGCCGTTCTAAAGGCCCTTTTCGCCAGATGCTCGATTATCGCACGTGCCACGTCGGTCCGGCCACTCTCAGAGCGGCACTGCGCCGCTCACTGGTGGCCACGTGACCTCCAGCTTCCCTGCGCTTCTCGCGACGGTCCGGTACGGAAGGGCATTCTCCCTTGGAGCGTCCACCAAATGCCTGTGGCATTCTCGGATTTTTCCCCCATGGAGAAGGGCTGTCTTGAAGTATGAGCGCTGCTCGAAACATGTTACATTCATCTCGCTCAGCTGTAGTCACACAACTGTTTTCACGTTGCTAACAGAGACAGAGTCATCTGTTAATGTGAACGCATTCTACTACAGCGTTTATTTCACGCTGCAAGTGAAATTGTGCGTTTCGATAACATTTCTTTTTAGAAAAAAGTAGTTGCCATGACGTTTGCTCCAACCCTCGAGTGAATGGAAAGGTGGATAAGTGAGGAAGGATCTCTTTGCACCAATCGCAATATTGTTGAATAAGATTGCCTCTAAAACCTATTTTATCCCTTACATATGTGCTTTCGGGAGTTGCAGTCTCTCCCACTCGCTCTCATGCTCCTGTTTCCTCTATCGGCCACAACAGCTGACGCCAAACACTACCACGTGGATGAGTTCCGCCTGTAAAGCTCTTTCACGTTGCGGAGGTCGACGCACTCGCCATCACGTGCACCACGCTAATCACATGTGCAGACAAAGACATATTTTAACTGAGTAACTTTGAACGAGACACATTGTCGTAAAAATATATACAGGAGGAAAATGAAAATGAATTTTAATCGTTATTTAAGGCATTGTGCCGGCATCGAATGCGCACAAGACTGGAGCAGCATGCAAGTACGCTGAATGGAGAACAAGACACAGGCACTTGCGCAGAAGCTAAACACAACACAAACAAATGCTTCCAATATAATAACGTTGGAAACATGTGGTTATGCCGTGGTTTGCTTCTAATACCCACTAAGAAGCTCATTTGATATATCATAACATCCTTATCTCGTTTCTCTAATAGTCATTTATCCCTCTTAACCATACCATCATCATACGTACGTGCAAAGCAACAGCAAATCACCACTGTGAGTACATGCCAAAAGGAGGGAGTTTATTTACAGAAGTAAGATTCCTCGCTGATGATTGTACCTAGGTACAATCATCGTCATGAGGCAGAAAAACAAAAGATTTAGCAGAAGAATGGGGTAAATACAACACGGTTCTGCTACGGTCTTTCTGATACAAGACCCAAACTAGTCGCAAACAGTAGTAAATACTTGACGCATCCTTAACGACAGTGTTTGATTTATAATATTGTATTTCCTGGTACGCACCACAAATTAATTAACAATTAATATACGATTTATGTATTCATATTATACTTTCGTAATTATAAATTATAATTATAATTCATAATTATAAAATTAGGTAAAGTAAAAACGAGAAATTAAAAATACGAGTATATAATATTTTTATCGTATCTTTATTAAATTTTATTGGATGCATAGAAATGATAGAGAGAGTTAAGTGAAACATTATTTTCGATGTCGCCATGTGTTTGTATTTTGACGGCTTGTTTGTCTTTGCCACTCGTATTTCTTCCGGATGCACCGGGATGGCTGCGAGCGTGACCTTCCGCGGCCTGACTCAGCTGTCCGCGAGACGCCGCATCCTAGGCATAGCTGCTAACGTTTCCGCCGCCATTCGACGACCTTCCTCAGGGCGAAATGTTGGCATTGGACTATCGCCCGGCCAACCGGCTGACGCATTCCTGTGGGTCCCCCGGACAGCCAAGTAGTTACCGGGGTGCCTCTCCGGCGCGTTCCGCCAGGTATCCGCCTTTTTATCAATAATGGTAGAGTATATCACGGTTTGGTACCCCACAAAAGTCCGTGTTTTAACCAAATTTCATTAAAGACGAATTTATTACATTAGCAGTAGGATTAGAGGACATAACATGAAAAGATGTTGTCCATTTTTCCTCACTTAAAAATAAATGTATTTGTTGACTGTGACGGCAATGCTATTCGACCGTCCCTACCACACGGGCATCCACTGGAAAAGTACTCTTCAGGTCCTTGAATGAAAGTGCCATTGGCGATACAGTGGGCTAGCGCTAATGCATGGAGGATACGTTAAGATTCACACTCTGATAAATTTTTCGGTCGTATGTGAATTTGATAATTTTTGTATCTTGTCTTGCCACGAATCTCCTTTCGACATTTATGCGTTCTCCAGGAAATAAGAGGTTTGGAATTGTGCGTATAAGCCGATTAATTCTTCAAAACCAATCTTGAAGTAATATGATCTCATTGAGGGGAGATCAACGTTTGCAAAAGAATCGATCGACAGACGGGAACATGGTGCTGATGAAGTACGAGAATACACTTGTTGACGCTCGTATCTTATATCTCAACACGGAAGATGGTAATGTGCGGAGAACGATACTCATCTTCAGAAAACAAAGTGACATAGCAACGAGTGGGTTACGTGACTGACGTCCTCTAGCTTGAAACACGAGGCAGACATGCAAACGTTCATTATATACGATGACGAATGACATTTTCTTTCTTTTTTTGGCAGGGGGAATGCTACTCTAATCTTTTCCTGTTGTTCTTGATTAAGACTACCTATCAAGTCTGAAGATACCCCTTCTACTACATAAAGACATACCGACAGAATACGCAAGTGTAATAATGTAATAATTTGATGTTATAACCTTTTTCCAAGCTTTATCGTCTCATAATTTAAACAACCACTAAGAAATGACGCGTGTAGAACAACCGCGAGGGAAAGTGCGAAATTGTTCACAACGGGTCATGGGAAAAAATATCGAATTTGTTCGAAAATTTCTTATGAAAAATAGCGAAACATGTGTCACGTTACGATAAATGTTCGAATAAATTCAAGAATTATTCATAAAATGCGCATTTACGTTATACTTTCATGGCATGTATTCTCCAGCAAGCACTGATATTCTGTTATTCCGCGGTAATTCGGACTCAGAGGTATTCCGTAGTTCAGATACAGTTATATAATACTCCGCCAAAACAATGTTGAACTTTTAATAGAAATGCATGGTTTGGGGCTCCCTGATATCGAAAAATGAATTTTTATCGGAACGTCTGTCTGCCCATTCGTCTTTAAATAACACTAGCGCCTAAACTTAGAGTTTTTTCAAAATGAATATTCCCTAATCGATACGACCCAACTCAAATAAAAAAAAATACATTAAAAATATTTTTTTCAATAAAAAGTGTTTTGAAGAAAAATATTTATGAAACTGTAGTTGAGTAATTAACTATATATACATATAGGAAGAAAACATAATTATTTCATGATTCTTGTTTTCTCTGGATACCCCTGCTAGTTTCTAACCCAGACAAACATTTTGAATCGATAATTGCAAAATTAATTTATCGTATTGTCGTTTCATAGCATTCATTGCAAATGAAGGAGTTAGTTAATTATACGTAGTGTTTATTTCTCTTTTTTGTTTAGCGCTTATTTAAAAAAATAAAAATGTTAGAAAATAAATGGTGTGTTATTTGCTTTGCTACGTCGATTACAACGATTGGCGTGTGAAATACGGAAGTTAAAAAAAGATGCATCATGCAATACGAGTATTACTTTTCTAAGGCAAAGCCTGTTTACCTCCACTTCGGTAAATAACTCCCGGGGAGTTCAAGCGCTCCCATGAGTTTGCTATATAAATTCGAAGGTGTGAAAGCGTCAATATTTGGAAGTACGTGGATCGCCAATTTCATTAAAATGTTTGTGTACATCTGACAATTGAGTTCGAATAAAAGCAAAAGCGAACTCTTACTTGAGGAGGTCTAAAGACTCATGGAACTTTCCTCACTTGGAGAGAATTGATTGTTTTTCATTAAAGCGGAATGGCACCAGTGGAAATTTTCTACTAAATGAAGTCGTAAAACGAAAAAAAAATTCTTCGAGAGATGAAATTCTGTTTATCAGATGAGTGTCAGGTAGAATAATACACACACATGGGGTTTATGGTGATATTTTTTTAATAAATTGTCCGTGTGCAATCTTTGAAGAATACGATATTAACACCTGTTATCATGTCTCATTTCTACAAATTTCAAAGATAACACTCGTAAATAGCGCTGCAACACAAACAATTAGTTTTTGCTTTCTCACACTTATTTTGTAAGAAGAGATAGTATTATCGTGTGATAGGAACAGGCGAATTTTCTGCAGAAAAAATCCTATTGCCAGGTCCTGATAACGTAATATCTCGTGATATCTGGGATAGTATTAATTCTGTAAGACATTTTGCTACTTTTTTGCTGAAATTCACAATTAGATCTTTAAATGATATCAAAGAAACGTGTAGGAAATGTTTACTTTTCCTCTCTATATTATAGTATAGGGAGGAAAAGTATTGGAATACCTTAAAAATACGATTTCAAATTTTCGGACGTAAAATCCCTGATTCCGGTTCTTTTGAACTGGAACTTCCCACACCCTCAGGAGTAAGGCCTATTAGAGATGATCTTAAAGTGGTTAGAGGGGCAGATAGAAGAGGTACACAAGTGTCCTTCACTTTTAGCCAAAGTTCAGGTTCGTACTTCCAATATCATTCTAGAGCTCTTTTGAACAGCTCTTCAAACAGCTCTTCTTTTAAAGTAAAAAAATAGATTTTGGTTATGTACCTTGTCAAATGTTTGGGGAAACAAGGAGGCACAAAAAAAATTGTGAGACCCAAAGAGGTTTCTCTATGTATTTCGACGGGCTGAATCCGAATCTGCAGCCAGAATTACGCCACCACCCTCTAATTGTTTGTAAATACAAAAAATACCGTTATATTGTATTTTCTTTTGTTTTTGGGGGTTATTGTCATATGCAAAGACTTGACACATGTTTCTCAATGAATGTGGACGCACTGAATTTGCATCTAACGCTAGAATTGCGCCATTACCCTCCAGTTTTTTTAAATCGCAAATAAAAAAAACTCAAATTTTCTATCTACAGTTTCACAGTGGTATTTCACAATTTAACAAAAACTGGAAGATTCTGGCTTCAGATTCGGATTCTGAGTGTCGACATAAAAAACATGTGTCATGGTTTTAAGCCTCACAACAATCCCAGAAAACAAAAAAATACAATTTCACGGTGGTTTTCGAGATTTAAAAAATGGAGAGTGGTGGTGCAATTCTCGCTTCAGTTTGGGATATAGCGCGTCGAAATACATAAACAAGTATTACGAGTCTTTGGGTCTGACATCAACCCCTAAAAACCCAAAACACAATGCCACGCTGTGTTTTTGCGATTTTAAACATTGGAGGGTTATGCATGCGTAAGCTTCCGCGGCTCGAATCCATAAATTATTGGCTATCCGGGAGACGCCGCGTCGTTGGCTGGGAGGCCGACGTTTCGCCTGACATGTCGCAGGCTTCCTCACTGGCCTCCGTCACTGCCCTGACGAAGCCTGCGACCACGGTCGTAGTGACTGGAATAAATCCATGATGAAGTCTGATGAATCTAAAAGGTGTCTCCCCCATTCTGAAGGGTTTTTATAATCCCTTATTTTTATTAACCTACAACCCTGTATGAACTAAGTGGTTAGTTCTACAATTACTGTGTTGCTTTTTTATGTAGGGGAAACGAACAAGGTTAACCTTTATGTAGGTTGCCGACTTTGCGAAAATCTGATAATGGAGGATATTCAAAGTATCCTTCTTCGTAATGTCCCCTAATGAACCCCGAGGTGTTTTCCCTTATCTTCGGCAATTACTTGATGACTGGGATTTAACTGAAGGAAAATGCGAAACAGTTCCATGATGTTGGGATTTTTTTGGAGACTACTATCAATTTTTTCCCCTGACAAAAATAGACAGAGGTAGAATTGCATATGCTGAATATATGGACAAAAATAACTGCCCCACGCGAGCGATTGTAGGGCTTCGTGGATATAAGATGAGCTTAAGCAACGGACGCTTCAACTTCACGTGTGGCATTTTCCTGACGATAGACGTTCGTTAGAGCTAAATACAGACCTTTGAGGTGGTTCAGGCAGTCTAGGAGGTAAACATCGTGTCCAATAGCGTGGTCAAATATTTGATTTTGGACAGTTCTGTTTCAACGATGCATGTTGTTGGAGAGTGAAATGAAGGCTGAGTAGATTTAACATACAATGACGTAGGATATTGTGCTAATTGTTACTTAAAATGAACTTTTAATTCCACGTCGGACTGTGTTGTAATGCACATTCTCTGAAAAATTGTAAGTGGATCAATGACTATCTTGCAATATACATTTGATTGTAATAAATTATTTTAAACAGTGCAATACGTTCAATTCTGTCATCACATGTGGTTTTTTGTTCTTCGCGTTTTTGTCCAAAAAACAACCTTTTGTATTGATACGAGTACTTTCTTCGAATTCCTCAAATAAATGAGTCGCCAATACCTGCTTTCAATTTGCGAGAATTTATCGGTAGTCAAGAAAAATAATTATTGAATATGCAATCATATTGTCTTGAAACGTATTAAATAGCACAACGATTCTATTAATTTAGATTCACATGCTTCTAAGATATTAAAAAAATATATTTTGAAATAATTTAGTATAATTTCTTATTATTTTTCTCATAATAACAAAATTAACTTCTTATTACATTTACACAATTGTTTTCCAGTTATGATATCTTCTTTGGGCGCGATAGATTAAGCTAGCGAATAAGATTTTTTGGGGGCTATCAGAAAGTAGATCCAAATTTCCTTCTCAATATTCTATACCCTAAATTTCTATATTATATATAGTAAACAAAAAGGCATCACTAGGAAAATCATAAAATATTTAGAGAATTTTGGAGTCTTTTTTGTATCTCTCCTCAATTTCGAAAGTAGAATTTGTCCAATTGGGCGGTAAAAGTTCTTTTCCGCCGCCATTCGACCATTCTTCTCGCAGTTTGACTAAGGTCACTAGCGCGAACGGTTGTGTTGTGGCATTCGTTGTGTTCCTGAACATTATAAAGAGACATTTTATGTTGAATATTGAAAAAAGTTTGGTGAGAGTATTCTGTCTAGGGGTTTGCGTAAATTCAGTGCCTTTTCTGACTAACAGAAGATGAATTTGTGCAAATGTTTTCACCGGGACACCGATACTTTGGTCCAGGTTAGTAACTTGAAATTCAGTCATTGTGATATTCTGAGTTCGAATACGAAAAATATTTTCTCCTGACTAATCTTAAAGTTGATTTTCTCTCTCAGCTATATATGTTTCTGTATAGGTTCTGTCTTCATGACCATATAAATGAATTAATTGAAGTTCATGAACCTAAGATGAATTTTCACACCACTGTTAACTACGTTTCGACCTTCATTTCTTCATAAACGTCGCGATTTATGAGTGCATAGTACATAGTATGTATGTTTCTCATATAAATGTACGTTTTTAAATTAAAAAAGGCTTAATTAATAAAACTGATTGCGATATAAATTGAGAGGAATTCGTGGTTTCTGGCGGAGCCCTAATAATTCATCATTAGAGGGTTTCACTTACCAAACTGTACATTGGAACTTTACGTTCGTGTAATGCCGCCATTTTAGTCATGTGATTAATCATTTGTATTGCTCATACCAGAATTATATATTTTTTGTTTTCCGTTTTACGTATGTGGAAAATGATTGCAGTTATTTTTGCGTTTTTGACTGATGATAAAAAATAAATGTCATTTCGCCGATGTTTATAAATTTGGTATATTGTATGTTATACTATCAAATTGTCTTTCTCGAATTGTTTTAATCATTAAAATATAAGTTATTTGACAGCCATCATATTGGTAAATGCGTAGGAGTACAAAAAAATTCACAAGCAGTTTAATGTTGTCTGGAAATTGAACCCAGAGTTCTGTAAGAAACTCGTGGTTGCATGTAGACAATTGAGGGAATAACCAAACACAATAATAATGCTTAACTACTAGAACATAAACACCACACTGGTAACACCTGTTTAAAATTATGTATCCTAGATTCATTATTAGTTTACTGAAGCTAAAAGCTTTTTCGGTCGCATGACAAATACGGGACGACTAGATTGCAGATAGAACATGCAACTGAACAGACAGCTGTTCCACCAAATACCCAATCGCCGCCCGTTTGCAGTGATTTTGCATTGAAGATAACCGTAGTGCGACCGAAAAGGCATTTTTACACTAAAAACGAGAAGATTACATCATGCATTTCTAATGAGGAAAGCAGCGTAAAGATTTTCAGAATTTTCGCTTGAGGCAGGCAACCATTCTTCCCGGCCGGGTGGGTTGCTTCCGTGGACGCAGCCTGCTTGTTCTGCAACAGCATTCATTCTGTCGCACATTCCCGGTGTCGCAGGCATCCTAAAACTCGTCTTATTTCGAGAAACAGCGCATATTGGCTGCATTTCGATGTTAGACCTGTCGGCTGTATCATCATAAAATGTGTTGCGGCGTGTTCCATTGCCCTCCTCGAGAAGCAATGACCTTGGGGCAATGCGACAGGTAGAAAGAACAGAAAGGGCCACAAGCACTTGTCCCTACAGAGAAACGCCTCTTCTAATTTTTTATTGAAAGTTAGAGCGCTTGTGTACTAGTCATATCCCTGGATACTGTGCGTTGTTGACTATATACAGAAAAGAATATAAACTTAAATCGCGGTCGTGATTGGCGTGAAATATACAGTTATTGTTTAATGCGGAATCTTCTCTAATGCAGAAGGAATATTGCTCCCGTGGGATTACACTTTGATTGAAGTTTTACTCTACTTCGTCTTTAATATTGTTTACGGGATCCCTTTTTTGTTAATTCAATGTAATATGCCAATTTCAATAAAATTGGCAAGATAATGATAATGAAATAGAGTGCAGATTATAAGGCATGCAGTTCAAAACGTTACCCTACATTTTCTAAAATCATTTATAAATACTGTATCAATATTATTTACGAGTCACAGTTCAAATAAATAGTCAACTATATCAAACCGTTTCAATCAATTATTTGTCAAATATTGTGCCACTCCCCACTACTTTAGCACCTCGCTTCTCCCCGCACTATTATTTAATGCCAAAACATTAAATACTGTAAATGACATTTTAGAGGGAAAGAAACTACTTCGTTTATTATTCAGAAGCAAAACAAAGGGCCATCTCAGCATTTTCTCAGTGTATTATGGTAAACTGAAGGAAAACCTCTGACTCATAAGCTTTGTGTTTCTGCGCCACAGGCATACATGCATTGAGATAGCGTCCGCATCCAGCGGATCACGATAGGGACACGACACAGCCGAGAAATTGCGATAGCCGAAATTAAAACCTCTCTGGTAATAATCATTCAATTATCACTAACCCCTTTCGATCACACACACACACACACACACAAGTGGCGTAAGGTAAAATAGATCGTGGTCTGTGGTGTTGCCACAGGTCTCACAAGTCGATGGCATTGCCGAAGTCTGATGGAGAAAAAGGATGTAATCCTAATTCTTCGCTTTCACATAAGTAATACCAATCGTTACAAATAATTTTCATTTTAGCGTTTCTGAACATATCTGGCCAAGAAAGTATGCAAAGAAATCTTGGAATCGATTTATTAATAGTTAATATTAAATATTACAATTTAAATGGCTTTCAGTGTTTTTAAAGAGATACTATTTCTTACATTAGTCCATTCTTTAAAAAAATCTCATTACCATCATGGGATTACGAAAAGACATACAATTATCCAGTAATGCATTATTAATACTTCTGCAGGAATCTATTACAACACAACAATTCTAAATGAATGTCAGTTTTTAAAAAAGTTTTGTACTAATTTTAGGTGTCATTGTAATTTTCTGAAATCCTCACAAACAAACTCAATCGCTGATCAAATTGCCACTAACAAATCATCAAATTACGAAATTGACCTCACACTTTGTGATAATCAAGCACACAAATAATTTTAATGTATAAAATACTACGCATCCTAAGACACATTATCTGAGACGTGTGTGCAAAAAAAATAGGACGTTAGGCGTTATTTTTTAAAAATCCTCCCCGGTGCATTTGCACCCTCATGGCTGTAGCATGTTCGGTTCCGTACGACTTCGTGGGATTCCGCGTAGACTGACGGATAGCATTATCGACAGGCGGAACTGAGAATCATAACATGGCAGGTGGCGAGTGCACTCACAATGAATAGTAGCTTCGAATTAAAAACCTTTGCCTTAAGAATTCGAGCAGAACGGATCAGTGTTCTCCAGAGAATAGTTGATTTCATTATCATAATACATTTGACTGCACCAGACATTCGTCCTAAAATTACTTCATGTATTTGAATTTAAATTTGTTTAAATTGCTGAAATTAATGTTAAATATGAAATATTTCTGATACATGAGAGATATTTGTACATGAAAGGACATTCACATCACAGTAACGAGGTTGGCAGAAATACGGAGTATCAGTCTTCGGCAGTTTCGTTTGAAATGTCTTTTCAAAATGTCGGATAATTGAATCCGAGGTCTTTCACAGATTAATGAAACAACTTTCCCTACGTTGATGTTGAATGGCTCGATTTTACTGAATAAAGTTTATTTGACTCAGTTCTGTCGGCCGCGATCTCTTTGGGCGCAGTGCGAACTGGGGTGACCAGAGCTGCGCTCTAGTGAGTGTTTGATGTATTCGCTCGAACGTGAAAGCGGCGGAACACTGATCACAATGGGATGAGGGTATGACGCATCTATGCCAAGCAGAACAGATGATATTAAGGCTAAATGCACCGAAAAATACTTGTAGGAAAATTCAATAGATCGCAGCACTATCACAGGGGAATTTACTTTACTGATAACGTCTGAATCAATGGTCCGATTTTCGATTTGTAAACGGCATTTGACGCCTTTTTAAAATAGAATTTACGCTACGATGACCTCTTTCCAAAAATCTTGCAAAAACGCGAATTTGAAATTAGTTCTCAAACTTCCGAGAACAAATTTAAAAATGTGGCCTTATACCGCGATGGCGACATGCTTCCTGAATCCAACGCCGTGACAATCATGCAAATCAGACGAAGAGGAGCGTCGTAAAGTGAAATTTACGACAACACCTCGCCGCCCCCCACATCCCCTTGTGCGCCGTTGCGTCACCCACCGGCCCGTTGTGGGCCCTCTGTCAGCGCGGTGGCACGGCCAGGCCCGGCGTCGTGCGGCCAGCCCCGACGGACGGACGGAGGAGGCGGTACTTGCGGGTCACGCAACACACTCGGTTTATGCGTTCGTCTCTTTGCATCTCAAACTATTTTTCCACGGATATCAAACTAGAGATTCTATACTACTATTACAGACCGAGGTAAACGGTCTGTAATAGTAGTACATAACTACCTTTTTCCGTCTTCCTTCGAATACCATTTTGAAATTTTTTGATGCATTACTCAAAATATTGATTCCGATTTTTAACTATTTTTTAAAAAAAGGAACTAATTGTGTAAATATCCGCATTATTCCATCTCCTCACATCTTATTTTAGATATATTTTACTTCTAAGGTCTTCTGTTATCACTCCACCTTGGTCTAAGATCTTCCGTTGTCAAATACCGTAAAAAATGAGCGGAGTATACGCAGGAGTTCTTTTATCCTACAACTCGATTTTTGATCTCAAAACGACGTTTATCTGCTTTAAAGAGTTCATCTGGTGAATCTCTTTTCCCAAGTAAAATAGTCGAAGCTAATTTTAAAAAATGTTTTCGTACTTTCGGACAAATTTAAAAAAATGCATTATCTTGGCTGTCCGGGTGACGTCGCGTCGAAGGCTGTTTTGCCGACGTTTCGACCATTTTGTCGTGGTCTTCCTCAGGGCTGGTATGCCCATACATCTGATGGTATGGACATGGTAAGACCATGACAAGATGGTCGAAACGTCGGCAACAATCTTCGACGCGGCGTCACTCGGACAGCTAAGATCATGCACATGACTCTGGCCGCGGAAGCCTACGACTTCAAATTTTAAAAATGTGGTAAAATAGCGGTCTGGCGAGCTGTATCCTGACTCCAACGCCGTAACAAGCATCGAAATAAGATAGTATGTGTTGACACATTGCCGGCCAAATTACTTCGAATTTGGCGCCTTGTCTTCTTTAAAAGGGAGTTTGATGTTCTTTGAAGGCGTTTCAAAGGAAAAGACTATACATTTTAAACGTGGCGCCTTCGAGATAGTCTTAATTTTCTCCCAAAGCCCGCGCGAATTTCTTCTTCTTTGGTGTCGAAAACATTCATTTCTTTTTGCAAGTTCTTTGAGTCAAATTCAACTTGTTCTATTAGTGCGGAGTGTCACCGAAAGATCGCACCAGCTCCTGGAGAACATCCAACGGACACTCCCGCGCAAATCTCGGCACGGTCAAAATGCTGAGAATTTCTATATCAGACGGCCGATCGCCTTGTCACGACAAGGAGTGCGAAAAGCGTCGTAAAAAGCGTTTTGGAAAGTCTTCAAGGTTCTACCCAGAGTGTGCCAGGAAATGTATGTAATAGAAAAACGTAGCTAAAGGCACGGAATTCGTAAGGAAGGGCAGTTTTCGTGGGCAGAGGTAACTGTGAAAACTTCAATACTCTTTGTTTTCTTTCGCCAAGTAACAATACTTTTAAATTGTGTGTCATTTATTTTCCAGAACATTCTTGTCTGACGAAAAGACTACTGCGATAGAAGAAGCGATGTTCCATTGTCATTCTCATCAACAATGCTATGCTCTCCCAAACTTTTATTCAGCTATTTCGCTGCCTGAACAATTGGTGCTCGAAAACCCGGGAGCAATAAGTTTGTACTTGTGTATCTGAAAAAGTCTTTATCTTTTGTGGCTTTGTGCTTTTTCTTTAAGTAGTGATTAAGTATATAATTGTGAAGTTATAAGTGTCACGTTCAGTGGTGTGCATAGTTTAATAGTGGTTTTTTCAAACATCTATCTTTGTTTTGTTTACAGAAACCACAAATCAGTGATTTTTGTATAGCTTAAGCACTTCATAAACTGTAAGTCCAAAATGCCTCTTAAAAGACGTCAGATTTTTTCTAAATGGATATATTTAGATTCAACATTGACTAGAATCGAAGAGAATTTTAATTCTCTCTCAGATATAAGCAGACCAAATTTAGAATGTTTCTTGGAAAGGGGTGAGGAATTGTGGAAGGATATTAGAGTTACAGTTGAAGAAGCTATAAAGCAAGAATTTTTAGATGATTTAACCCCCTCATTTGAGAACTTGGAAAGCAAATACATGCATTTTAAAAGCCAATGTCTTTCTGAATTGGCAAAATTATCAGAAAAAACACATGTCGTTAAGCCTAGTCCTATGAGATGCTTACCACATGTTAAATTGCCTACTTTCTCAGGCATGTACGATCAGTTCATGCAATTTCATGATATCTTCCTAACGGCAGTAGTGGAAAATCATTCACTGAGCCCTATTGAAAAATATATGCATCTGCTTTCACATTTAAAAGGGGAACCGTTTATGCTTGTCAGTGCATTGAATGTGTCAGGTGATAACTTTCATACTGCTTGGGAATTATTAGTCGATAGATACTCAAACAAAACCAAAATAATAGACACCCATGTCAAAGCTTTGCTCAATTTGCCCCAAACAAAAAGTGATTCTTCTTCTCTCAAACAGTTCATTTCTCAAATTTCCACAAATTGGTGTGGACTTAAATCGATATCACTTGATATAGATTTAAGTGAATTAATCTTGCTACATTTAATACTCTCAAAGCTAGATTTCAAAACTGGAGAATCGTGGTATCTTAGTAAAGGCTCGGCACAAAGAATGCCAGGATTACAGGAATTATTAGATTTCTTAAACCATAGGGCAAATGCATTGGAATTTAATGAAGGCATTTCTCAAAAATCACAACCAAATTCTGTTCCAGCTGGAAAACCTCATCAAACAGCACCTAACCTCAGGGCGTTTGCTATAAATGTATGTGATTCCAGTCGATGCATTTTGTGTCCAGAGAAACATCCGTTGTTTAAGTGCGTGCAATTTCAACAGTTAACGCTGCAAGAAAGATTACAGGTGTGTCGTAAAAATTCATTGTGCATGAATTGTTTGTCCAAAGCTGTCAAAGACCACCCTTGTAGCAAAAGGACATGCAGGGTATGTACTCTAAAGCATCATTCTCTTTTGCATGATCCGAATTATAAGAAACAGGTAGTGAATTTCAACATAACCTCAAAATCAGATGTAGGAACTCTTGCTCTTGGCAATGTACAATCTCAATCCTCCCCAGATGAAGGAGAATGCTCTATGGTTAGAACTGAACCACAAGAAGCTGAAAAAGTTTTCTCTCATATGGTCTTTACTGAAGCAAAGAAATTTCGGGGTTTGTTGCCAACTGCTATAATTTTGGTCACTGACAAAAGGGGTAACGATATACCAGTCAGAGCATTGCTAGACTCGGGTAGTGAAGTTTGTTTTATAACGGAAGGCCTTGTCCAACTACTAAATATTCCAAGAACAAAGTGTCACTATTTGATACATGCAGTTAATTATCTAAAATCGGTATCAAATGGGGAAGTGAATGTAACTATCAAATCTCGTTTTAATGATTGGCAAACCGGGGTGCAATGTTTAATAGTTCCATCTATTTTATCAAAATTGCCTCAAACATCCCTTGATTTGTCAAAATTAAAAATTCCAGCACATCTCAAACTAGCAGATGACACGTTTCATTTGTCGAACAAGGTTGACATGTTATTAAACTCCTCAGTGTTCTTTGAAGTTTTCAAAGAAAAAGTATCACGACCTAATGACATCCCTGTCATTTTGGATACCCTGTTAGGTTCGGTCATAGCAGGATGCACTAACATATAATAAGTAACTACATTCCACATTTCTGTGTATAGAATCCTAATTGTATCCAGTGTAATAATGATTCTGTCGCTTATGTTATTGAGTTTTAGCCACACGATGCTGGCAACAAAATTGCTATTGACAAGGAAGCTGCCTTTACAAATTGGGACTTCGACATTACAATCTAATGTAATTGCCACAACTAGATTTCTCAACGGAATGTGCTGCCTGTGATCGATGAAGGTGGTAACACTATTTAGTTACTACATCTTAACGTTCATTGCTAATTCACTCAGAATACCTTTCTTACTACCCCTTACGATAAGGAGGAGTCTCTATCTTATCAGAATCTATCAATAAGGATCAATTATTAGCACAAGCTAATGCGTACCAATTCGACCAAGTCAGTCATTGGTATTTGCAGGGCACGTTATAAACCTTGGGTCGTGGTATGCGCCTGTCATACCACTAACGAGGGATCTCCACTTACTCACAGTGGAAAACCTGGCCACAAGTCAATTTATAGCGGCTCAGAAAAGATTGGGTTTCACTAAGGGTACCCAAGAATCATTTATCGAAATAACGTGTGAGAGGTAACGTACAATTGATACCTCGTTCACATACTTTCTTACTTCCTCTTATGCTAAGAAGGCATCTTATCATGCTAGAACTTTTCAAAAGTTCAATTCTCATCATAATCTAATGCAGATCATTTCTAACAAAGTCAGTCATTAGTTAATGCAGTGCACGTTGTAAACCTTGGGTCGTGGTATGCGCCTGTCATACCACTAACGAGGGATCTCCACTTAATCACAGTGGAAAACCTGGCCACAAGCAAATTTACAGCGGCTCTGAAAGGATGCGGTCCCACAGGACCTACGCTCCTTTATTATCCAATTGTCAAAAAACAACACTTAAAACGCTCTCTCATTCAAAATTGTATTTCACTTTCTGAATT
The DNA here is from genome assembly GCA_038098605.1 of Gryllus longicercus. Classification (NCBI taxonomy): domain Eukaryota; kingdom Metazoa; phylum Arthropoda; class Insecta; order Orthoptera; family Gryllidae; genus Gryllus; species Gryllus longicercus. Next base: position 653,401 of record JAZDUA010000696.1, read on the forward strand.
GCTGTGTAAACTTGCAGAGATCTATGAGATCCCTCAGGGGACAATATCGATTCTTAGATATTGCCACGGGCCTTGGCGCTCCCGGGGACCTGTGACTACCCGAGCCACCCACGATTCTAGTTGTTTCTTGTTTCTTTCTGTTGATTCTAGTTTTCTTGTTACTTCATGTGATTAAAACAGGATTAGCTAAAACACTGTTTGCAGTGCCAACTTGAAGCTCACCACTTACCCCCACAGGACGTCTACGACTCTTCACTTTTCGGAATTAAAATGACACGCCCAATCATTTTAATAAAAATTAGGTCTATCGTTATCTGCTGGTAGGATTCTTTAAATATCCAGCCAAGAAAACGTCTGAATTGGGAAACCTTTGAAAATAACATGCTCTAGACGCTCTGGTCTGTGGTCAAGAGTGGTGACGACAGAAGTTGCATTGTAATAAAACGCACAAATACAAAATTGCATCGATCACAGCACGAGGTAGAGAGTTCATCCTTTCTCTTTGATTATTCATTCGTATTGTCAACACACATCGCCCAGAAATCGACCTGTTTTCTTTATTTATTTGAAGCCTCGATGAACACATTCGTTTTATCTACTCTTAATCTTAATAACTTGTTCTCTTGTGCGTTTGGGGAGTTCACAGCTCCAAACGATGTTTGTTTTGTTTTGAATTTCAGGTTCGTGAATCCGCTCAGTGATACGAGCTACAATAATTATATCTTAACTCGTTGTTGTGTTTTTTTTTATATTCTCTTTTTGTCTTTGAATTGGCACCGTCAATTTGGAACAGCACTCGGGAAGATGGTATTCGTGACATTCGTTCGCACGAAAACCGTGTTTTGTTTCGTTCAGTCTTAGTCCTTTTGTCTTGTTTTGTTTTGTTTAGTTTTGTTGCTGTTTTTCTTTCTCTAGCGAATTACCAAGGCACCGCCCGGTACCCCATTCGTTCATTACTTATTGCACTCGGTCATGGAACACCGACTTTTTATATCGCAGTTTCTCTAATCTCGCCTTTCGAAAACAAGCTTTTCACAAAAGCGCATTCGACGCCCTCGTCCAGACATTGCTTTCAAATTCCATTTCGGCCGACCGTATGAATACTCATCGGAGTCAGGTATAGCAACTATTAACACCCTGCAACTCGCTGCTTAATCAAGCATATTCGACGCAGGATGGCATAATTCGCTGCTCGTCGAAAGTGACAGTCAGTTCTACAGCGTCCTGGCCCTGCGACTCGTAACCGGGTTCGATGCCTTTTCGGGGTCGGGAATAATGTTGACACATTGCCGGCCAAATTACTTCGAATTTGGCGCCTTGTCTTCTTTAAAAGGGAGTTTGATGTTCTTTGAAGGCGTTTCAAAGGAAAAGACTATACATTTTAAACGTGGCGCCTTCGAGATAGTCTTAATTTTCTCCCAAAGCCCGCGCGAATTTCTTCTTCTTTGGTGTCGAAAACATTCATTTCTTTTTGCAAGTTCTTTGAGTCAAATTCAACTTGTTCTATTAGTGCGGAGTGTCACCGAAAGATCGCACCAGCTCCTGGAGAACATCCAACGGACACTCCCGCGCAAATCTCGGCACGGTCAAAATGCTGAGAATTTCTATATCAGACGGCCGATCGCCTTGTCACGACAAGGAGTGCGAAAAGCGTCGTAAAAAGCGTTTTGGAAAGTCTTCAAGGTTCTACCCAGAGTGTGCCAGGAAATGTATGTAATAGAAAAACGTAGCTAAAGGCACGGAATTCGTAAGGAAGGGCAGTTTTCGTGGGCAGAGGTAACTGTGAAAACTTCAATACTCTTTGTTTTCTTTCGCCAAGTAACAATACTTTTAAATTGTGTGTCATTTATTTTCCAGAACATTCTTGTCTGACGAAAAGACTACTGCGATAGAAGAAGCGATGTTCCATTGTCATTCTCATCAACAATGCTATGCTCTCCCAAACTTTTACTCAGCTATTTCGCTGCCTGAACAGTATGAATCATGACTGATCCCAGCGTACTTGGTAAGTTATATTGATATAAAATAAATTTGTTATATTTGTATAATTTTGAAGGGAATAAATAATTCCTGGTGAGTCATTTCATACAGACTACGTAAATGAAAAAAGGGTAATGATGCAATTGGATAACTCCTAGATATTTGCTTGAATTTGGAGCGTGTTTTCCCTTACATTTTCTTTGTTTTATAAAAAGTGGATTTTCTAGAAAAAGTTATCTGTAGAAATTCCATCATGCAAAACCAGTTAGACGTGACTCTTTCGTGACATATCGGACACAATGATATAAATAATATGGAACATTCAAAGGAGTTTAAAAACGAAGGAAATCTTTTTCTGTGAGTATGATCTTAGGATATGCTTTACTCTAACGCTTACGCGACGTAATGCAATCTACACAACATTCCAGAATAGATAGAAAATGAGGTTTCTTTCAATGTGAATTATTTTTGAAAATCTTAAAGAATATGCTTACAGTAACAACATTTTTAAAATCCTTTTTTTTTCTTTTTCCGAGGGATGACTTTTACCGATTGACTGAATCACACGGTATTCATGCAATTGTGTTGTTATTTGCACAATCTCGGCTGTCTCCTATCTTGGGTAATGGAATAATTATAGTGCGTTGCAAATCTGTTGTTCACTGTTTTATTTTCCAGATCACATTGCATAATTGTGTTAGTTTCGCCAAGATTTCTTCCCTTGTATCTTTGAATAGTTTGATTGGAATATTATCTACAGCCGGGGACTTCCCATTTTTCAGTTGTTTTGTCGCCCAATTAAGTTATTAAAAGAAAGAAATATAAGGACTCCGTTGTACATATTATTATTATTATTATTATTATTATTATTATTATTATTATTATTATTATACAAGGGAGTTCAAATATGACCGGGACTGATTTTTTTTACGAAATACTTTATTAGCAAAAATTTATTTGTACATGTCATTCTTCAAAGTACTCCCCTCCAGATTCTATACATTTTTTCCAACGTTCTGGGAGCATCCTAATGCCCTTTTCATAAAAGTCTTTTGGTTGTCGGCATATCCACTCCCGAACACTGTGGATGACTGCGTCATAATCCGCAAATCGCATGCCTTGCAACTGTGATTTAAGCTGTCCAAACAGATAAAAATCACTTGGGGCCAAATGTGGTCTGTACGGCGGATGTGGTAGAAGGTCCTACTTCAATTTGCTGATGGTTGCCATGGTTGTTTTAGCAGTTTGAGGCCGTGTATTGTCTTGAAGGAATGCTACCCGTTTCCCACCACTCTTCCATCGGATCTTTTCGTTGATTTCCGTTTCCAAAAGTGCTGAATAATAAGCTGCATTGATGGTGTTAGCTTCTGTAAGAAAATCAACATGGATAACACTCTTCCTGTTCCAAAAAATTATTACCATCACTTTTCCCGCCGAACGGATCATCCGACTAATAGTCGGATTGAAGTTAGGTTTGCACCATTGAATTTCTCGTCTCGAGTTGTACCTGTATACGTGATTTCAGATCGATCCTACGAAATTAAGTTTTTTGCCAATTTGGCCCCAATTTCGGGTTTTGGGCTTCATTTCTTTTCAAGCGTTTAATTTCGAAACTAATAGTCGGATTGAAGTTTGGTTTGCACCATAGAATTTCTCGTCTCGAGTTGTACCTGTACACGTGATTTGAGATCGATCCTAAGAAATTAAGTTTTTTGCCATTTTTGGCCCCAATTTCGGGTTTTGGGCTTCATTTCTTTTACAGCGTTTAATTTCGAAACTAATAGTCGGATTGAAGTTTGGTTTGCACCATTGAATTTCTCGTCTCGAGTTGTACTTGTATACGTGATTTCAGATCGATCCCACGAAATTAAGTTTTTTGCCATTTTTGGCCCCAATTTCGGGTTTTGAGCTTCATTTCTTTTCAAGCGTTTAATTTCGAAACTAATAGTCGGATTGAAGTTTGGTTTGCACCATTGAATTTCTCGTCTAGAGTTGTACTTGTATACGTGATTTCAGATCGATCCTACGAAATTAAGTTTTTTGCCATTTTTGGCCCCAATTTCGGGTTTTGGGCTTCATTTCTTTTACAGCGTTTAATTTCGAAACTAATAGTCGGAATGAAGTTTGGTTTGCACCATTGAATTTCTCGTCTCGAGTTGTACTTGTATACGTGATTTCAAATCGATCCTACGAAATTAAGTTTTTTGCCAATTTTGGCCCCAATTTCGGGTTTTGGGCTTCATTTCTTTTCAAGCGTTTAATTTCGAAACTAATAGTCGGATTGAGGTATGGTTTGCACCATTGAATTTCTCGTTTCGAATTGTACTTGTATACGTGATTTGAGATCGATCCTACGAAATTAAGTTTTTTGCCATTTTTGGCCCCCATTTCGGGTTTTGGGCTTCATTTCCTTTCAAGCGTTTAATTTCGAAACTAATAGTGGGATTGAAGTTTGGTATACACCATTGAAATTCTCGTCTCGAATTGTACCTGTATACGTGATTTCAGATCGATCCTACGAATTTAACTTTTTTCCATTTTTTGACCTATTTTCGGGTTTTAGGCTTCATTTCTTTTCAAGCGTTTAATTTCGAAACTAATAGTCGGATTGAAGTTTGGTTTGCACCATTCAATTTCTCGTCTCGAGTTGTACCTGTATACATGATTTCAGTTCGATCCTACGAAATTTAGTTTTTTGCCATTTTTGGCCCCAATTTCGGGTTTTGGGCTTCATTTCTTTTCAAGCGTTTAATTTCAAAACTAATAGTCGGATTGAAGTTGGGTTTGCACCATTGAATTTCTCGTCTCGAGTTGTACTTGTATACGTGATTTCAGATCGATCCTAAGAAATTACGTTTTTTGCCATTTTTTGCCCCAATTTCGGGATTTGGGCTTCATGTCTTTTCAAGCGTTTAATTTCGAAACTAATAGTCGAATTGAAGTTTGGTTTGCACCATTGAATTTCTCGTCTGGAGTTGTACCTGTATACGTGATTTATATCGATCCTACGAAATTTAGTTTTTTTCCCATTTTTTGCCCTATTTTCGGCTTTTGGGCTTCATTTCTATTCAAGCATTTAATTTCGAAATTAATAGTCGGATTGAAGTTTGGTTTGCACCATTGAATATCTCGTCTCGCGTTGTACCTGTATACGTGATTTCAGATCGATCCTACGAAATTTATTTTTTTCCATTTTTTGCCCTATTTTCGGGTTTTGGGCTTCATTTTTTTCAAGCGTTTAATTTCGAAACTAATAGTCGGATTGAAGTTTTGTTTGCACCATTGAATTTCTATTCTCGAGTTGTACCTGTATACGTGATTTCAGATCGATCCTACAAAATTAAATTTTTTCCATTTTTTGCCCTACTTTCGGGTTTTGGGCTTCATTTTTTTCAAGCGTTTAATTTCGAAACTAATAGTCGGATTGAGGTTTGGTTTGCACCATTGAATTTCACGTCTGGAGTTGTACCTGTATACGTGATTTCAGATCGATCCTACGAAATTTAGTTTTTTCCATTTTTTGCCCTATTTTCGGCTTAAGGCTTCATTTCTTTTCAAGCGTTTAATTTCGAAACTAATAGTCGGATTGAAGTTTGGTTTGCACCATTGAATTTCTCGTCTCGAGTTGTACCTGTATACGTGATTTCAGATCGATCCTACAAAATTAATTTTTTTTCCATTTTTTGCCCTATTTTCGGGTTTTGGGCTTCATTTTTTTCGAGCGTTTAATTTCGAAACTAATAGTCGGATTGAAGTTTGGTTTGCACCATTGAATTTCTCGTCTCCAGTTGTACTTGTATACGTGATTTCAGATCAATCGTACGAAATTAAGTTTTTTTCCATATTTTTGCCCTAATTTCGGGTTTTGGGCTTCATTTTTTTCAAGCGTTTAATTTCGAAACTAATAGTCGGATTGAAGTTTGGTTTGCACCATTGAATTTCTCTTCTCGAGTTGTACTTGTATACGTGATTTCAGATCGATGCTACGAAATTAAGTTTTTTGCCATTTTTGGCCCCAATTAGGGGTTTGGGTTTCATTTCTTTTCAAGCGTTTAATTTCGAAACTAATAGTCGGATTGTAGTTTGGTTTGCATCATTGAATTTCTCGTTTCGAGTTGTACTTGTATACGTGATTTCAGATCGATCCTATGAAATTAAGTTTTTTTCCATTTTTTGCCCTATTTTCGGATTTTGGGCTTCATTTCTTTTCAAGCGTTTAATTTCGAAAGTAATAGTCGGATTGAAGTTGGGTTTGCACTATTGAATTTCTCGGGTCGAGTTGTTCTTGTATACGTGATTTCAGATCGATCCAACGAAATTAAGTTTTTTGCCATTTTTGGCCCCAATTTCGGGTTTTGGGCTTCATTTCCTTTCAAGCGTTTAATTTCGAAACTAATAGTCGGATTGAAGTTTGGTTTACACCATTGAATTTAACGTCTAGAGTTGTACCTGTACACGTGATTTCAGATCAATCCTACGAAATTTAGTTTTTTTTCCATTTTTTGCTTTAATTTCGGGTTTTGGGGTTCATTTCTTTTCAATCGTTTAATTTCGAAACTAATAGTCGGATTGAAGTTGGGTTTGCACCATTGAATTTCTCGTCTTGAGTTGTACTTGTATACGTGATTTCAGATCGATCCCTCGAAATTAAGTTTTTTTCCATTTTTTGCCCTCTTTTCGGGTTTTTGGCGTCATTTCTTTTCAAGCGTTTAATTTCGAAAGTAATAGTCGGATTGAAATTTGGTTTGCACCATTGAATTTCTGTCTCGAGTTGTACGTGTATACGTGATTTCAGATCGTTCCTACGAAATTAATTTTTTTCCCATTTTTTGCCCTATTTTCGGGTTTTTGGGCTTGATTCCTTTCAAGCGTTTAATTTCGAAACTAATAGTCGGATTGAAGTTTGGTTTGCACCATTGAATTTAACGTCTAGAGTTGTACCTGTATACGTGATTTCAGATCGATCCTACGAAATTAAGTGTTTTTACCTTTTTTTACCCTTTATGCGGAATTTGGGCTTCATTTCTTTTCAAGCGTTTAATTTCGAAACTAATAGTCGGATTGAGGTATGGTTTCACCATTGAATTTCTCGTCTCTAGTTGTTCTTGTATACATGATTTCAGTTCGAACCTACGAATTTAAGTTTTTTTCCATTTTTTGCTCTATTTTCGGGTTTTGGGCTTCATATTTTTCGAGTGTTTAATTTCGAAACTAATAGTCGGATTGAAGTTAGGGTTGCACCATTGAATTTCTCGTCTCGAGTTGTACCTGTATACGTGATTTCAGATGGAAAAAAAACTTAATTTCGTAGGATCGATCTGAAATCACGTATACAAGTACAACTCGAGACGAGAAATTAAATGGTGCATCCCAAACTTCAATCCGACTATTAGTTTCGAAATTAAACGCTCGAAAAGAAATTAAGCCCAAAACCCGAAAATAGGGCAAAAAATGGAAAAAAACTTAATTTCGTAGGATCGATCTGAAATCACGTATACAGGTACAACTCGAGACGAGAAATTCAATGGTGCAACCCAAACTTCAATCCGACTATTAGTTTCGAAATTAAACGCTTGAAAAGAAATGAAGCCCAAAACCCGAAAATAGGGCAAAAAATGGAAAAAAAACTTAATTTCGTAGGATCGATCTGAAATCACATATACAGGTAAAACTCGAGACGAGAAATTCAATGGTGCAACCCAAACTTCAATCCGACTATTAGTTTCGAAATTAAACGCTCGAAAAGAAATGAAGCCCAAAACCCGAAAATAGGGCAAAAAATGGAAAAAAACTAAATTTCGTAGGATCGATCTGAAATCACGTATACAGGTAAAACTCGAGACGAGAAATTCAATGGTGCAACCCAGACTTCAATCCGACTATTATTTTCGAAATTAAACGCACGAAAAGAAATGAAGCCCAAAACCCGAAAATAGGGCAAGAAATGGAAAAAAAAGTTAATTTCGTAGGATCGATCTGAAATCACGTATACAGGTACAACTCGAGACGAGAAATTCAATGGTGCAACCCAAACTTCAATCCGCCCTATTTTCGGGTTTTGGGCTTCATTTCTTTTCAAGCGTTTAATTTCGAAACTAATAGTCGGATTGAAGTTTGGGTTGCACCATTGAATTTCTCGTCTCGAGTTGTACCTGTATACGTGATTTCAGATCGATCCTACGAAATTAAGTTTTTTCCCATTTTTTGCCCTATTTTCGGGTTTTGGGCTTCATTTCTTTTCGAGCGTTTAATTTCGAAACTAATAGTCGGATTGAAGTTTGGGTTGCACCATTGAATTTCTCGTCTCGAGTTGTACCTGTATACGTGATTTCAGATCGATCCTACGAAATTAAGTTTTTTTCCATTATTTGCCCTATTTTCGGGTTTGGGCTTCATTTCTTTTCGAGCGTTTAATTTCGAAACTAATAGTCGGATTGAAATTTGGGTTGCACCATTGAATTTCTCGTCTCGAGTTGTACCTGTATACGTGATTTCAGATCGACCCTACGAAATTAAGTTTTTTTCCATTTTTTGTCCTATCTTCGTGTTTTCGGCTTCATTTCTTTTCAAGCGTTTAATTTCGAAAATAATATTAGGATTGAAGTGTGGGTTGCACCATTGAATTTCTCGTCTCGAGTTGTACCTGTATACGTGATTTCAGATCGATCCTACGAAATTAAGTTTTTTTCCATTTTTTGCCCTATTTTCGGGTTTTGGGCTTCATTTCTTTTCGAGCGTTTAATTTCGAAACTAATAGTCGGATTGAAGTTTGGGTTGCACCATTGAATTTCTCGTCTCGAGTTGTACGTGTATACGTGATATCAGATCGATCCTACGAAATTAAGTTTTTTCCATTTTTTGCCCTATTTTCGGGTTTTGGGCTTCATTTCTTTTCAAGCGTTTAATTTCGAAACTAATAGTCGGATTGAAGTTTGGGTTGCACCATGGAATTTCTCGTCTCGAGTTGTACCTGTATACGTGATTTCCATCGATCCTACGAAATTAAGTTTTTTTCCATTTTTTGCCCTATTTTCGGGTTTTGGGCTTCATTTCTTTTCGAGCTTTAATTTCGAAACTAATAGTCGGATTGAAGTTTGGGTTGCACCATTGAATTTCTCGTCTCGAGTTGTACCTGTATACGTGATTTCAGATCGATCCTACGAAATTAAGTCTTTTTCCAATTTTTGCCCTATTTTCGGGTTTTGGGCTTCATTTCTTTTCAAGCGTTTAATTTCGAAACTAATAGTCGGATTGAAGTTTGGGTTGCACCATTGAATTTCTCGTCTCGAGTTGTACCTGTATACGTGATTTCAGATCGATCCTACGAAATTAAGTTTTTTTCCATTTTTTGCCCTATTTTCGGGTTTTGGGCTTCATATCTTTTCGAGCGTTTAATTTCGAAACTAATAGTCGGATTGAAGTTTGGGTTGCACCATTGAATTTCTCGTCTCGAGTTGTACCTGTATACGTGATTCCAGATCGATCCTACGAAATTAAGTTTTTTTCCATTTTTTGCCCTATTTTCGGGTTTTGGGCTTCATTTCTTTTCGAGCGTTTAATTTCGAAACTAATAGTCGGATTGAAGTTTGGGTTGCACCATTGAATTTCTCGTCTCGAGTTGTACCTGTATACGTGATTTCAGATCGATCCTACGAAATTAAGTTTTTTTCCATTTTTTGCCCTATTTTCGGGTTTTGGGCTTCATTTCTTTTCGAGCGTTTAATTTCGAAACTAATAGTCGGATTGAAGTTTGGGTTGCACCATTGAATTTCTCGTCTCGAGTTGTACCTGTATACGTGATTTCAGATCGATCCTACGAAATTAAGTTTTTTTCCATTTTTTGCCCAATTTTCGGGTTTTGTGCTTTATTTCTTTTCGAGCGTTTAATTTCGAAACTAATGGTCGGATTGAAGTTTGGGTTGCACCATTGAATTTCTCGTCTCGAGTTGTACCTGTATACGTGATTTCAGATCGATCCTACGAAATTAAGTTTTTTTTTCCATTTTTTGCCCTATTTTCGGGTTTTGGGCTTCATTTCATTTCGAGCGTTTAATTTCGTAACTAATAGTCGGATTGAAGTTTGGGTTGCACCATTGAATTTCTCGTCTCGAGTTGTACCTTTATACGTGATTTCAGATCGATCCTACGAAATTAAGTTTTTTTCCATTTTTTGCCCTATTTTCGGGTTTTGGGCTTCATTTCTTTTCAAGCGTTTATTTCGAAACTAATAATCGGATTGAAATTTGGGTTGCACCATTGAATTTCTCGTCTCGAGTTGTACCTGTATACGTGATTTCAGATCGATCCTACGAAATTAAGTTTTTTCCATTTTTTGCCCTATTTTCGGGTTTTGGGCTTCATTTCTTTTCGAGCGTTTAATTTCGAAACTAATAGTCGGATTGAAGTTTGGGTTGCACCATTGAATTTCTCGTCTCGAGTTGTACCTGTATACGTGATTTCAGATCGATCCTACGAAATTAAATTTTTTTCCATTTTTTGCCCTATTTTCGGGTTTTGGGCTTCATTTCTTTTCGAGCGTTTAATTTCGAAACTAATAGTCGGATTGAAGTTTGGGTTGCACCATTGAATTTCTCGTCTCGAGTTGTACTTGTATACGTGATTTAAGATCGATCCTACGAAATTAAGTTGTTTTCCATTTTTTGCCCTATTTTCGGGTTTTGGGCTTCATTTCTTTTCGAGCGTTTAATTTCGTAACTAATAGTCGGATTGAAGTTTGGGTTGCACCATTGAATTTCTCGTCTCGAGTTGTACCTTTATACGTGATTTCAGATCGATCCTACGAAATTAAGTTTTTTTCCATTTTTTGCCCTATTTCGGGTTTTGGGCTTCATTTCTTTTCAAGCGTTTAATTTCGAAACTAATAGTCGGATTGAAGTTTGGGTTGCACCATTGAATTTCTCGTCTCGAGTTGTACCTGTATACGTGATTTCAGATCGATCCTACGAAATTAAGTTTTTATCCATTTTTTGCCCTATTTTCGGGTTTTGGGCTTCATTTATTTTCAAGCGTTTAATTTCGAAACTAATAGTCGGATTGAAGTTTGGGTTGCACCATTGAATTTCTTGTCTCGAGTTGTACCTGTATACGTGATTTGAGATCGATCCTACGAAATTAAGTTTTTTTCCACTTTTTGCCCTATTTTCGGGTTTTGGGCTTCATTTCTTTTCGAGCGTTTATTTTCAAAACTAATAGTCGGATTGAAATTTGGGTTGCACCATTGAATTTCTCGTCTCGAGTTGTACCTGTATACGTGATTTCAGATCGATCCTACGAAATTAAGTTTTTTTCCATTTGTTGCCCTATTTTCGGGTATTGGGCTTCATTTCTTTTCAAGCGTTTAATTTCGAAACTAATAGTCGTATTGAAGTTTGGGTGCACCATTAAATTTCTCGTCTCGTGTTGTACCTGTATGCGTGATTTCAGATCGATCCTACAAAATTAAGTTTTTTTCGATTTTTTGCACTATTTTCGGGTTTTGGGCTTCATTTCTTTTCGAGCGTTTAATTTCGAAACTAATAGTCGGATTGAAGTTTGGGTTGCACCATTGAATTTCTCGTCTCGAAATGTACCTGTCTACGTGATTTCAGATCGATTCTACGAAATTAAGTTTTTTTCCATTTTTTGCCCTATTTTCGGGTTTTGGGCTTCATTTCTTTTCAAGCGTTTAATTTCGAAACTAATAGTCGGATTGAAGTTTGGGTTGCACCATTGAATTTCTCGTCTCGAGTTGTACCTGTATACGTGATTTCAGATCGATCCCACGAAAGTAGGTTTTTTTCCAATTTTTGCCCTATTTTCGGGTTTTGGGCTTCATTTCTTTTCAAGCGTTTAATTTCGAAACTAATAGTCGGATTGAAGTTTGGGTTGCACCATTGAATTTCTCGTCTCGAGTTGTACCTGTATACGTGATTTCAGATCGATTCTACGAAATTAAGTTTTTTCCATTTTTTGCCCTATTTTCGGGTTTTAGCCTTCATATCTTTTCAAACGTTTAATTTCGAAACTAATAGTCGGATTGAAGTTTGGGTTGCACCATTGAATTTCTCGTCTCGAGTTGTACCTGTATACGTGATTTCAGATCGATCCTACGAAATTAAGTTTTTTTCCATTTTTTGCCCTTTTTTCGGGTTTTGGGCTTCATTTCATTTCGAGCGTTTAATTTCGTAACTAATAGTCGGATTGAAGTTTGGGTTGCACCATTGAATTTCTCGTCTCGAGTTGTACCTTTATACGTGATTTCAGATCGATCCTACGAAATTAAGTTTTTTTCCATTTTTTGCCCTATTTTCGGGTTTTGGGCTTCATTTCTTTTCAAGCGTTTATTTCGAAACTAATAATCGGATTGAAATTTGGGTTGCACCATTGAATTTCTCGTCTCGAGTTGTACCTGTATACGTGATTTCAGATCGATCCTACGAAATTAAGTTTTTTCCATTTTTTGCCCTATTTTCGGGTTTTGGGCTTCATTTCTTTTCGAGCGTTTAATTTCGAAACTAATAGTCGGATTGAAGTTTGGGTTGCACCATTGAATTTCTCGTCTCGAGTTGTACCTGTATACGTGATTTCAGATCGATCCTACGAAATTAAATTTTTTTCCATTTTTTGCCCTATTTTCGGGTTTTGGGCTTCATTTCTTTTCGAGCGTTTAATTTCGAAACTAATAGTCGGATTGAAGTTTGGGTTGCACCATTGAATTTCTCGTCTCGAGTTGTACTTGTATACGTGATTTAAGATCGATCCTACGAAATTAAGTTGTTTTCCATTTTTTGCCCTATTTTCGGGTTTTGGGCTTCATTTCTTTTCGAGCGTTTAATTTCGTAACTAATAGTCGGATTGAAGTTTGGGTTGCACCATTGAATTTCTCGTCTCGAGTTGTACCTTTATACGTGATTTCAGATCGATCCTACGAAATTAAGTTTTTTTCCATTTTTTGCCCTATTTCGGGTTTTGGGCTTCATTTCTTTTCAAGCGTTTAATTTCGAAACTAATAGTCGGATTGAAGTTTGGGTTGCACCATTGAATTTCTCGTCTCGAGTTGTACCTGTATACGTGATTTCAGATCGATTCTACGAAATTAAGTTTTTTCCATTTTTTGCCCTATTTTCGGGTTTTAGCCTTCATATCTTTTCAAACGTTTAATTTCGAAACTAATAGTCGGATTGAAGTTTGGGTTGCACCATTGAATTTCTCGTCTCGAGTTGTACCTGTATACGTGATTTCAGATCGATCCTACGAAATTAAGTTTTTTTCCATTTTTTGCCCTTTTTTCGGGTTTTGGGCTTCATTTCATTTCGAGCGTTTAATTTCGTAACTAATAGTCGGATTGAAGTTTGGGTTGCACCATTGAATTTCTCGTCTCGAGTTGTACCTTTATACGTGATTTCAGATCGATCCTACGAAATTAAGTTTTTTTCCATTTTTTGCCCTATTTTCGGGTTTTGGGCTTCATTTCTTTTCAAGCGTTTATTTCGAAACTAATAATCGGATTGAAATTTGGGTTGCACCATTGAATTTCTCGTCTCGAGTTGTACCTGTATACGTGATTTCAGATCGATCCTACGAAATTAAGTTTTTTCCATTTTTTGCCCTATTTTCGGGTTTTGGGCTTCATTTCTTTTCGAGCGTTTAATTTCGAAACTAATAGTCGGATTGAAGTTTGGGTTGCACCATTGAATTTCTCGTCTCGAGTTGTACCTGTATACGTGATTTCAGATCGATCCTACGAAATTAAATTTTTTTCCATTTTTTGCCCTATTTTCGGGTTTTGGGCTTCATTTCTTTTCGAGCGTTTAATTTCGAAACTAATAGTCGGATTGAAGTTTGGGTTGCACCATTGAATTTCTCGTCTCGAGTTGTACTTGTATACGTGATTTAAGATCGATCCTACGAAATTAAGTTGTTTTCCATTTTTTGCCCTATTTTCGGGTTTTGGGCTTCATTTCTTTTCGAGCGTTTAATTTCGTAACTAATAGTCGGATTGAAGTTTGGGTTGCACCATTGAATTTCTCGTCTCGAGTTGTACCTTTATACGTGATTTCAGATCGATCCTACGAAATTAAGTTTTTTTCCATTTTTTGCCCTATTTCGGGTTTTGGGCTTCATTTCTTTTCAAGCGTTTAATTTCGAAACTAATAGTCGGATTGAAGTTTGGGTTGCACCATTGAATTTCTCGTCTCGAGTTGTACCTGTATACGTGATTTCAGATCGATCCTACGAAATTAAGTTTTTTTCAATTTTTTGCCCTATTTTCGGGTTTTGGGCTTCATTTTTTTTCAAGCTTTTAATTTCGAAACTAATAGTCGGATTGAAGTTTGGGTTGCACCATTGAATTTCTTGTCTCGAGTTGTACCTGTATACGTGATTTCAGATCGATCCTACGAAATTAAGTTTTTTCCATTTTTTGCCCTATTTTCGGGTTTTGGGCTTCATTTCTTTTCGAGCGTTTAATTTCAAAACTAATTGTCGGATTGAATTTTGGGTTGCACCATTGAATTTCTCGTCTCGAGTTGTACCTGTATACGTGATTTCAATCGATCCTACGAAATAAAGTTTTTTTTTCCATTTTTTGCCCTATTTTCGGGTTTTGGGTTTCATTTCTTTTCGAGCGTTTAATTTCGTAACTAATTGTCAGATTGAAGTTTGGGTTGCACCATTGAATTTCTCGTCTCGAGTTGTAACTGTATACGTGATTTCAATCGATCCTACGAAATTAAGTTTTTTTCCATTTTTTGCCCTATTTTCGGGTTTTGGGCTTCATTTCTTTTCGAGCGTTTAATTTCGAAACTAATAGTCGGATTGAAGTTTGGGTTGCACCATTGAATTTCTCGTCTCGAGTTGTACCAGTATACGTGATTATAGATCGATCCTACGAAATTAAGTTTTTTTCCAATTTTTGCCCTATTTTCGGGTTTTGGGCTTCATTACTTTTCAAGCGTTTAATTTCGAAACTAATAGTCGGATTGAAGTTTGGGTTGCACCATTGAATTTCTCGTCTCGAGTTGTACCTGTATACGTGATTTCAGATCGATCCTACGAAATTAAGTTTTTTTTCCATTTTTTGCCCTATTTTCGGGTTTTGGGCTTCATATCTTTTCGAGCGTTTAATTTCGAAACTAATAGTCGGATTGAAGTTTGGGTTGCACCATTGAATTTCTCGTCTCGAGTTGTACCTGTATACGTGATTTCAGATCGAATCTACAAATTAAGTTTTTTTCCATTTTTTGCCCTATTTTCGGGTTTTGTGCTTCATTTCTTTTCGAGCGTTTAATTTCGAAACTAATAGTCGGATTGAAGTTTGGGTTGCACCATTGAATTTCTCGTCTCGAGTTGTACCTGTATACGTGATTTCAGATCGATCCTACGAAATTAAGTTTTTTTTCCATTTTTTGCCCTATTTTCGGCTTTTGGGCTTCATTTCTTTTCGAGCGTTTAATTTCGTAAATAATAGTCGGATTGAAGTTGGGGTTGCACCATTGAATTTCTCGTCTCGAGTTGTACCTGTATACGTGATTTCAGATCGATCCTACGAAATTAAGTTTTTTTCCATTTTTTTGCCCTATTTTCGGGTTTTGGGCTTCATTTCTTTTCAAGCGTTTAATTTCGAAACTAATAGTCGGATTGAAGTTTGGGTTGCACCATTGAATTTCTCGTCTCGAGTTGTACCTGTATACGTGATTTCAGATCGATCCTACGAAATTAAGTTTTTTTCCATTTTTTGCCCCATTTTCGGGTTTTGGGCTTTATTTCTTTTCGAGCGTTTAATTTCGAAACTAATAGTCGGATTGAAGTTTGGGTTGGACCATTGAATTTCTCGTCTCGAGTTGTACCTGTATACGTGATTTCAGATCGATCCTACGAAATTAAGTTTTTTCGATTTTTTGCCCTATTTTCGGGTTTTGGGCTTCATTTCTTTTCAAGCGTTTAATTTCGAAACTAATAGTCGGATTGAAGTTTGGGTTGCACCATTGAATTTCTCGTCTCGAGTTGTACCTTTATACGTGATTTCAGATCGATCCTACGAAATTAAGTTTTTTTCCATTTTTTGCCCTATTTTCGGGTTTTGGGCTTCATTTCTTTTCAAGCGTTTAATTTCGAAACTAATAGTCGGATTGAAGTTTGGGTTGTATCATTGAATTTCTCGTCTCGAGTTGTACCTGTATACGTGATTTCAGATCGATCCTACGAAATTAAGTTTTTATCCATTTTTTGCCCTATTTCCGGGTTTTGGGCTTCATTTATTTTCAAGCGTTTAATTTCGAAACTAATAGTCGGATTGAAGTTTGGGTTTGCACCATTGAATTTCTTGTCTCGAGTTGTACCTGTATACGTGATTTGAGATCGATCCTACGAAATTAAGTTTTTTTCCACTTTTTGCCCTATTTTCGGGTTTTGGGCTTCATTTCTTTTCGAGCGTTTATTTTCAAAACTAATAGTCGGATTGAAATTTGGGTTGCACCATTGAATTTCTCGTCTCGAGTTGTACCTGTATACGTGATTTCAGATCGATCCTACGAAATTAAGTTTTTTTCCATTTGTTGCCCTATTTTCGGGTATTGGGCTTCATTTCTTTTCAAGCGTTTAATTTCGAAACTAATAGTCGTATTGAAGTTTGGGTGCACCATTAAATTTCTCGTCTCGTGTTGTACCTGTATGCGTGATTTCAGATCGATCCTACAAAATTAAGTTTTTTTCGATTTTTTGCACTATTTTCGGGTTTTGGGCTTCATTTCTTTTCGAGCGTTTAATTTCGAAACTAATAGTCGGATTGAAGTTTGGGTTGCACCATTGAATTTCTCGTCTCGAAATGTACCTGTCTACGTGATTTCAGATCGATTCTACGAAATTAAGTTTTTTTCCATTTTTTGCCCTATTTTCGGGTTTTGGGCTTCATTTCTTTTCAAGCGTTTAATTTCGAAACTAATAGTCGGATTGAAGTTTGGGTTGCACCATTGAATTTCTCGTCTCGAGTTGTACCTGTATACGTGATTTCAGATCGATCCCACGAAAGTAGGTTTTTTTCCAATTTTTGCCCTATTTTCGGGTTTTGGGCTTCATTTCTTTTCAAGCGTTTAATTTCGAAACTAATAGTCGGATTGAAGTTTGGGTTGCACCATTGAATTTCTCGTCTCGAGTTGTACCTGTATACGTGATTTCAGATCGATTCTACGAAATTAAGTTTTTTCCATTTTTTGCCCTATTTTCGGGTTTTAGCCTTCATATCTTTTCAAACGTTTAATTTCGAAACTAATAGTCGGATTGAAGTTTGGGTTGCACCATTGAATTTCTCGTCTCGAGTTGTACCTGTATACGTGATTTCAGATCGATCCTACGAAATTAAGTTTTTTTCCATTTTTTGCCCTATTTTCGGGTTTTGGGCTTCATTTCTTTTCAAGCGTTTAATTTCGAAACTAATAGTCGGATTGAAGTTTGGGTTGCACCATTGAATTTCTCGTCTCGAGTTGTACCTGTATACGTGATTTCAGATCGATCCTACGAAATGAAGTTTTTTTCCAATTTTTGCCCTATTTTCGCGTTTTGGGCTTCATTTCTTTTCGAGCGTTTAATTTCGAAACTAATAGTCGGATTGAAGTTTGGGTTGCACCATTGAATTTCTCGTCTCGAGTTGTATCTGTATACGTGATTTCAGATCGATCCTACGAAATTAAGTTTTTTTCCATTTTTTGCCCTATTTTCGGGTTTTGGGCTTCATTTCTTTTCGAGCGTTTAATTTCGAAACTAATAGTCGGATTGAAGTTTGGGTTGCACCATTGAATTTCTCGTCTCGAGTTGTACCTGTATACGTGATTTCAGATCGATTCTACGAAATTAAGTTTTTTTCCATTTTTTGCCCTATTTTCGGGTTTTGGGCTTCATTTCTTTTCGAGTGTTTAATTTCGAAACTAATAGTAGGATTGAAGATTGGGTTGCACCATTGAATTTCTCGTCTCGAGTTGTACCTGTATACGTAATTTCAGATCGATCCTACGAAATTAAGTTTTTTTTCCATTTTTTGCCCTATTTTCGGGTTTTGGGCTTCATTTCTTTTCGAGCGTTTAATTTCGAAACTAATCGTCGGATTGAAGATTGCGTTGCACCATTGAATTTCTCGTCTCGAGTTGTACCTGTATACGTGATTTCAGATCGATCCTACGAAATTAAGTTTTTTTCCATTTTTTGCCCTATTTTCGGGTTTTGGGCTTCATTTCTTTTCAAGCGTTTAATTTCGAAACTAATAGTCGGATTGAAGTTTGGGTTGCACCATTGAATTTCTCGTCTCGAGTTGTACCTGTATACGTGATTTCAGATCGATCCTACGAAATTAAGTTTTTTTCCATTTTTTGCCCTATTTTCGGGTTTTGGGCTTCATTTCTTTTCGAGCGTTTAATTTCGAAACTAATAGTCGGATTGAAGTTTGGGTTGCACCATTGAATTTCTCGTCTCGAGTTGTACGTGTAACCGTGATTTCAGATCGATCCTACGAAATTAAGTTTTTTCCATTTTTTGCCCTATTTTCGGGTTTTGGGCTTCATTTCTTTTCAAGCGTTTAATTTCGAAACTAATAGTCGGATTGAAGTTTGGGTTGCACCATTGAATTTCTCGTCTCGAGTTGTACCTGTATACGTGATTTCAGATCGATCCTACGAAATTAGGTTTTTTTCCAATTTTTGCCCTATTTTCGGGTTTTGGGCTTCATTTCTTTTCAAGCGTTTAATTTCGAAACTAATAGTCGGATTGAAGTTTGGGTTGCACCATTGAATTTATCGTCTTGAGTTGTACCTGTATACGTGATTTCAGATCGATTCTACGAAATTAAGTTTTTTTCCATTTTTTGCCCTATTTTCGGGTTTTGGGCTTCATATCTTTTCGAGCGTTTAATTTCGAAACTAATAGTCGGATTGAAGTTTGGGTTGCACCATTGAATTTCTCGTCTCGAGTTGTACCTGTATACGTGATTTCAGATCGATCCTACGAAATTAAGTTTTTTTCCATTTTTTGCCCTATTTTCGGGTTTTGGGCTCCATATCTTTTCGAGCGTTTAATTTCGAAACTAATAGTCGGATTGAAGTTTGGGTTGCACCATTGAATTTCTCGTCTCGAGTTGTACCTGTATACGTGATTTCAGATCGATCCTACGAAATTAAGTTTTTTTCCATTTTTTGCCCTATTTTCGGGTTTTGGGCTTCATATCTTTTCGAGCGTTTAATTTCGAAACTAATAGTCGGATTGAAGTTTGGGTTGCACCATTGAATTTCTCGTCTCGAGTTGTACCTGTATACGTGATTTCAGATCGATCCTACGAAATTAAGTTTTTTTCCATTTTTTGCCCTATTTTCGGGTTTTGGGCTTCATATCTTTTCGAGCGTTTAATTTCGAAACTAATAGTCGGATTTAAGTTTGGGTTGCACCATTGAATTTCTCGTCTCGAGTTGTACCTGTATACGTGATTTCAGATCGATCCTACGAAATTAAGTTTTTTCCCATTTTTTGCCCTATTTTCAGGTTTTGGGCTTCATTTCTTTTCAAGCGTTTAATTTCGAAACTAATAGTCGGATTGAAGTTTGGGTTGCACCATTGAATTTTTCGTCTCGAGTTGTACCTGTATACGTGATTTCAGATCGATCCTACGAAATTAAGTATTTTTCCAATTTTTGCCCTATTTTCGCGTTTTGGGCTTCATTTCTTTTCGAGCGTTTAATTTCGAAACTAATCGTCGGATTGAAGATTGGGTTGCACCATTGAATTTCTCGTCTCGAGTTGTACCTGTATACGTGATTTCAGATCGATCCTAAGAAATTAAGTTTTTTTCCATTTTTTGCCCTATTTTCGGGTTTTGGGCTTCATTTCTTTTCAAGCGTTTAATTTCGAAACTAATAGTCGGATTGAAGTTTGGGTTGCACCATTGAATTTCTCGTCTCGAGTTGTACCTGTATACGTGATTTCAGATCGATCCTACGAAATTAAGTTTTTTTCCTTTTTTTGCCCTATTTTCGGGTTTTGGGCTTCATTTCTTTTCGAGCGTTTAATTTCGAAACTAATAGTCGGATTGAAGTTTGGGTTGCACCATTGAATTTCTCGTCTCGAGTTGTACGTGTATACGTGATTTCAGATCGATCCTACGAAATTAAGTTTTTTCCATTTTTTGCCCTATTTTCGGGTTTTGGGCTTCATTTCTTTTCGAGTGTTTAATTTCGAAACTAATAGTCGGATTGAAGTTAGGGTTGCACCATTGAATTTCTCGTCTCGAGTTGTACCTGTATACGTGATTTCAGATCGATCCTACGAAATTAGGTTTTTTCCAATTTTTGCCCTATTTTCGGGTTTTGGGCTTCATTTCTTTTCGAGCGTTTAATTTCGAAACTAATAGTCGGATTGAAGTTTGGGTTGCACCATTGAATTTCTCGTCTCGAGTTGTACCTGTATACGTGATTTCAGATCGATCCTACGAAATTAAGTTTTTTTCCATTTTTTGCCCTATTTTCGGGTTTTGGGCTCCATATCTTTTCGAGCGTTTAATTTCGAAACTAATAGTCGGATTGAAGTTTGGGTTGCACCATTGAATTTCTCGTCTCGAGTTGTACCTGTATACGTGATTTCAGATCGATCCTACGAAATTAAGTTTTTTTCCATTTTTTGCCCTATTTTCGGGTTTTGGGCTTCATATCTTTTCGAGCGTTTAATTTCGAAACTAATAGTCGGATTGAAGTTTCGGTTGCACCATTGAATTTCTCGTCTCGAGTTGTACCTGTATACGTGATTTCAGATCGATCCTACGAAATTAAGTTTTTTTCCATTTTTTGCCCTATTTTCGGGTTTTGGGCTTCATATCTTTTCGAGCGTTTAATTTCGAAACTAATAGTCGGATTTAAGTTTGGGTTGCACCATTGAATTTCTCGTCTCGAGTTGTACCTGTATACGTGATTTCAGATCGATCCTACGAAATTAAGTTTTTTCCCATTTTTTGCCCTATTTTCAGGTTTTGGGCTTCATTTCTTTTCAAGCGTTTAATTTCGAAACTAATAGTCGGATTGAAGTTTGGGTTGCACCATTGAATTTTTCGTCTCGAGTTGTACCTGTATACGTGATTTCAGATCGATCCTACGAAATTAAGTATTTTTCCAATTTTTGCCCTATTTTCGCGTTTTGGGCTTCATTTCTTTTCGAGCGTTTAATTTCGAAACTAATCGTCGGATTGAAGATTGGGTTGCACCATTGAATTTCTCGTCTCGAGTTGTACCTGTATACGTGATTTCAGATCGATCCTAAGAAATTAAGTTTTTTTCCATTTTTTGCCCTATTTTCGGGTTTTGGGCTTCATTTCTTTTCAAGCGTTTAATTTCGAAACTAATAGTCGGATTGAAGTTTGGGTTGCACCATTGAATTTCTCGTCTCGAGTTGTACCTGTATACGTGATTTCAGATCGATCCTACGAAATTAAGTTTTTTTCCTTTTTTTGCCCTATTTTCGGGTTTTGGGCTTCATTTCTTTTCGAGCGTTTAATTTCGAAACTAATAGTCGGATTGAAGTTTGGGTTGCACCATTGAATTTCTCGTCTCGAGTTGTACGTGTATACGTGATTTCAGATCGATCCTACGAAATTAAGTTTTTTCCATTTTTTGCCCTATTTTCGGGTTTTGGGCTTCATTTCTTTTCGAGTGTTTAATTTCGAAACTAATAGTCGGATTGAAGTTAGGGTTGCACCATTGAATTTCTCGTCTCGAGTTGTACCTGTATACGTGATTTCAGATCGATCCTACGAAATTAGGTTTTTTCCAATTTTTGCCCTATTTTCGGGTTTTGGGCTTCATTTCTTTTCAAGCGTTTAATTTCGAAACTAATAGTCGGATTGAAGTTTGGGTTGCACCATTGAATTTCTCGTCTCGAGTTGTACCTGTATACGTGATTTCAGATCGATTCTACGAAATTAAGTTTTTTTCCATTTTTTGCCCTATCTTCGGGTTTTGGGCTTCATATATTTCGAGCGTTTAATTTCGAAACTAATAGTCGGATTGAAGTTTGGGTTGCACCATTGAATTTCTCGTCTCGAGTTGTACCTGTATACGTGATTTCAGATCGATCCTACGAAATTAAGTTTTTTTCCATTTTTTGCCCTATTTTCGGGTTTTGGGCTTCATATCTTTTCGAGCGTTTAATTTCGAAACTAATAGTCGGATTGAAGTTTGGGTTGCACCATTGAATTTCTCGTCTCGAGTTGTACCTGTATACGTGATTTCAGATCGATCCTACGAAATTAAGTTTTTTTCCATTTTTTGCCCTATTTTCGGGTTTTGGGCTTCATACTTTTTCGAGCGTTTAATTTCGAAACTAATAGTCGGATTGAAGTTTGGGTTGCACCATTGAATTTCTCGTCTCGAGTTGTACCTGTATACGTGATTTCAGATCGATCCTACGAAATTAAGTTTTTTTTCCATTTTTTGCCCTATTTTCGGGTTTTGGGCTTCATATCTTTTCGAGCGTTTAATTTCGAAACTAATAGTCGGATTGAAGTTTGGGTTGCACCATTGAATTTCTCGTCTCGAGTTGTACCTGTATACGTGATTTCAGATCGATCCTACGAAATTAAGTTTTTTTCCATTTTTTGCCCTATTTTCAGGTTTTGGGCTTCATTTCTTTTCGAGCGTTTAATTTCGAAACTAATAGTCGGATTGAAGTTTGGGTTGCACCATTGAATTTCTCGTCTCGAGTTGTACGTGTATACGTGATTTCAGATCGATCCTACGAAATTAAGTTTTTTCCATTTTTTGCCCTATTTTCGGGTTTTGGGCTTCATTTCTTTTCAAGCGTTTAATTTCGAAACTAATAGTCGGATTGAAGTTTGGGTTGCACCATTGAATTTCTCGTCTCGAGTTGTACCTGTATACGTGATTTCAGATCGATCCTACGAAATTAGGTTTTTTTCCAATTTTTGCCCTATTTTCGGGTTTTGGGCTTCATTTCTTTTCAAGCGTTTAATTTCGAAACTAATAGTCGGATTGAAGTTTGGGTTGCACCATTGAATTTATCGTCTTGAGTTGTACCTGTATACGTGATTTCAGATCGATTCTACGAAATTAAGTTTTTTTCCATTTTTTGCCCTATTTTCGGGTTTTGGGCTTCATATCTTTTCGAGCGTTTAATTTCGAACTAATAGTCGGATTGAAGTTTGGGTTGCACCATTGAATTTCTCGTCTCGAGTTGTACCTGTATACGTGATTTCAGATCGATCCTACGAAATTAAGTTTTTTTCCATTTTTTGCCCTATTTTCGGGTTTTGGGCTCCATATCTTTTCGAGCGTTTAATTTCGAAACTAATAGTCGGATTGAAGTTTGGGTTGCACCATTGAATTTCTCGTCTCGAGTTGTACCTGTATACGTGATTTCAGATCGATCCTACGAAATTAAGTTTTTTTCCATTTTTTGCCCTATTTTCGGGTTTTGGGCTTCATATCTTTTCGAGCGTTTAATTTCGAAACTAATAGTCGGATTGAAGTTTGGGTTGCACCATTGAATTTCTCGTCTCGAGTTGTACCTGTATACGTGATTTCAGATCGATCCTACGAAATTAAGTTTTTTTCCATTTTTTGCCCTATTTTCGGGTTTTGGGCTTCATATCTTTTCGAGCGTTTAATTTCGAAACTAATAGTCGGATTTAAGTTTGGGTTGCACCATTGAATTTCTCGTCTCGAGTTGTACCTGTATACGTGATTTCAGATCGATCCTACGAAATTAAGTTTTTTCCCATTTTTTGCCCTATTTTCAGGTTTTGGGCTTCATTTCTTTTCAAGCGTTTAATTTCGAAACTAATAGTCGGATTGAAGTTTGGGTTGCACCATTGAATTTTTCGTCTCGAGTTGTACCTGTATACGTGATTTCAGATCGATCCTACGAAATTAAGTATTTTTCCAATTTTTGCCCTATTTTCGCGTTTTGGGCTTCATTTCTTTTCGAGCGTTTAATTTCGAAACTAATCGTCGGATTGAAGATTGGGTTGCACCATTGAATTTCTCGTCTCGAGTTGTACCTGTATACGTGATTTCAGATCGATCCTACGAAATTAAGTTTTTTTCCATTTTTTGCCCTATTTTCGGGTTTTGGGCTTCATTTCTTTTCAAGCGTTTAATTTCGAAACTAATAGTCGGATTGAAGTTTGGGTTGCACCATTGAATTTCTCGTCTCGAGTTGTACCTGTATACGTGATTTCAGATCGATCCTACGAAATTAAGTTTTTTTCCTTTTTTTGCCCTATTTTCGGGTTTTGGGCTTCATTTCTTTTCGAGCGTTTAATTTCGAAACTAATAGTCGGATTGAAGTTTGGGTTGCACCATTGAATTTCTCGTCTCGAGTTGTACGTGTATACGTGATTTCAGATCGATCCTACGAAATTAAGTTTTTTCCATTTTTTGCCCTATTTTCGGGTTTTGGGCTTCATTTCTTTTCGAGTGTTTAATTTCGAAACTAATAGTCGGATTGAAGTTAGGGTTGCACCATTGAATTTCTCGTCTCGAGTTGTACCTGTATACGTGATTTCAGATCGATCCTACGAAATTAGGTTTTTTCCAATTTTTGCCCTATTTTCGGGTTTTGGGCTTCATTTCTTTTCAAGCGTTTAATTTCGAAACTAATAGTCGGATTGAAGTTTGGGTTGCACCATTGAATTTCTCGTCTCGAGTTGTACCTGTATACGTGATTTCAGATCGATTCTACGAAATTAAGTTTTTTTCCATTTTTTGCCCTATCTTCGGGTTTTGGGCTTCATATCTTTTCGAGCGTTTAATTTCGAAACTAATAGTCGGATTGAAGTTTGGGTTGCACCATTGAATTTCTCGTCTCGAGTTGTACCTGTATACGTGATTTCAGATCGATCCTACGAAATTAAGTTTTTTTCCATTTTTTGCCCTATTTTCGGGTTTTGGGCTTCATATCTTTTCGAGCGTTTAATTTCGAAACTAATAGTCAGATTGAAGTTTGGGTTGCACCATTGAATTTCTCGTCTCGAGTTGTACCTGTATACGTGATTTCAGATCGATCCTACGAAATTAAGTTTTTTTCCATTTTTTGCCCTATTTTCGGGTTTTGGGCTTCATATTTTTTCGAGCGTTTAATTTCGAAACTAATAGTCGGATTGAAGTTTGGGTTGCACCATTGAATTTCTCGTCTCGAGTTGTACCTGTATACGTGATTTCAGATCGATCCTACGAAATTAAGTTTTTTTTCCATTTTTTGCCCTATTTTCGGGTTTTGGGCTTCATATCTTTTCGAGCGTTTAATTTCGAAACTAATAGTCGGATTGAAGTTTGGGTTGCACCATTGAATTTCTCGTCTCGAGTTGTACCTGTATACGTGATTTCAGATCGATCCTACGAAATTAAGTTTTTTTCCATTTTTTGCCCTATTTTCAGGTTTTGGGCTTCATTTCTTTTCAAGCGTTTAATTTCGAAACTAATAGTCGGATTGAAGTTTGGGTTGCACCATTGAATTTCTCGTCTCGAGTTGTACCTGTATACGTGATTTCAGATCGATCCTACGAAATTAAGTATTTTTCCAATTTTTGCCTTATTTTCGCGTTTTGGGCTTCATTTCTTTTCGAGCGTTTAATTTCGAAACTAATAGTCGGATTGAAGTTTGGGTTGCACCATTGAATTTCTTGTCTCGAGTTGTATCTGTATACGTGATTTCAGATCGATCCTACGAAATTAAGTTTTTTTCCATTTTTTGCCCTATTTTCGGGTTTTGGTCTTCATTTCTTTTCGAGCGTTTAATTTCGAAACTAATAGTCGGATTGAAGTTTGGGTTGCACCATTGAATTTCTCGTTTCGAGTTGTACCTGTATACGTGATTTCAGATCGATCCTACGAAATTAAGTTTTTTTCCATTTTTTGCCCTATTTTCGGGTTTTGGGCTTCATTTCTTTTCGAGCGTTTAATTTCGAAACTAATAGTCGGATTGAAGATTGGGTTGCACCATTGAATTTCTCGTCTCGAGTTGTACCTGTATACGTGATTTCAGATCGATCCTACGAAATTAAGTTTTTTTCCATTTTTTGCCCTACTTTCGGATTTTGGGCTTCATTTATTTTCGAGCGTTTAATTTCGAAACTAATAGTCGGATTGAAGTTTGGGTTGCACCATTGAATTTCTCGTCTCGAGTTGTACCTGCATACGTGATTTCAGATCGATCCTACGAAATTAAGTTTTTTCCATTTTTTCCCCTATTTTCGGGTTTTTGGCTTCATTTCTTTTCGAGAGTTTAATTTCGAAACTAATAGTCGGATTGAAGTTTGGGTTGCACCATTGAATTTCTCGTCTCGAGTTGTACCTGTATACGTGATTTCAGATCGATCCTACGAATTTAAGTTTTTTTCCATTTTTTGCCCTATTTTCGGGTTTTTGGCTTCATATCTTTTCGAGCGTTTAATTTCGAAACTAATAGTCGGATTGAAGTTTGGGTTGCACCATTGAATTTCTCGTCTTGAGTTGTACCTGTATACGTGATTTCAGATCGATCATACGAAATAAAGTTTTTTCCATTTTTTGCCCTACTTTCAGGTTTTGGGCTTCATATCTTTTCGAGCGTTTAATTTCGAAACTAATAGTCGGATTGAAGTTTGGGTTGCACCATTGAATTTTTCGTCTCGAGTTGTACCTGTATACGTGATTTCAGATCGATCCTACGAAATTAAGTTTTTTTCCATTTTTTGCCCTATTATCGGGTTTTGGGCTTCATTTCCTTCGAGCGTTTAATCTCGAAACTAATAGTCGGATTGAAGTTTCGGTTGCACCATTGAATTTCTCGTCACGAGTTGTACCTGTATACGTGATTTCAGATCGATCCTACGAAATTAAGTTTTTTTCCATTTATTGCCCTATTTTCGGGTTTTGGGCTTCATTTCTTTTCGAGCGTTTAATTTCGAAACTAAAAGTCGGATTGAAGTTTGGGTGCACCATTGAATTTCTCGTCTCGAGTTGTACCTGTATGCGTGATTTCAGATCGATCCTACGAAATTAATTTTTTTTCGATTTTTTGCCCTATTTTCGGGTTTTGGGCTTCATTTCTTTTCAAGCGTGTAATTTCGAAAGTAATAATCGGATTGACGTTTGGGTTGCATCATTGAATTTCTCGTCTCGAGTTGTATTTGTATACGTGATTTCAGATCGATCCTACGAAATTAATTTTTTTTCCATTTTTTGCCTTATTTTCGGGTTTTGGGCTTCATTTCTTTTCGAGCGTTTAATTTCGAAACTAATAGTCGGATTGAAGTTTGGGTTGCACCATTGAATTTCTCGTCTCGATTTGTACCTGTATACGTGATTTCAGATCGATCCTACGAAATTAAGTTTTTTTCCATTTTTTGCCCTATTTTCGGGTTTTGGGCTTTATTTCTTTTCGAGCGTTTAATTTCGAAACTAATAGTCGGATTGAAATTTGGGTTGCACCATTGAATTTCTCGTCTCGAGTTGTACCTGTATACGTGATTTCAGATCGATCCTACGAAATTAAGTTTTTTTCCATTTTTTGCCCTATTTTCGGGTTTTGGGCTTCATTTCTTTTCAAGCGTTTAATTTCGAAACTAATAGTCGGATTGAAGTTTGGGTTGCACCATTGAATTTCTCGTCTCGAGTTGTACCTGTATACGTGATTTCAGATCGATCCTAAGAAATTAAGTTTTTTTTCCATTTTTTGCCCTATTTTCGGGTTTTGGGCTTCATATCTTTTCGAGCGATTAATTTCGAAACTAATAGACGGATTGAAGTTTGGGTTGCACCATTGAATTTCTCGTCTTGAGTTGTACCTGTATACGTGATTTCAGATCGATCCTACGAAATTAAGTTTTTTTCCATTTTTTGCCCTATGTTCGGGTTTTTGGCTTCATATCTTTTCGAGCGTTTAATTTCGAAACTAATAGTCGGATTGTAGTTTGGGTTGCATCATTGAATTTCTCGTTTTGAGTTAAACCTGTATACGTGATTTCAGATCAATCCTACGAAATTAAGTTTTTTTCCATTTTTTGCCCTATTTTCGGGTTTTGGGCTTCATTTCTTTTCAAGCGTTTAATTTCGAAACTAATAGTCGGATTGAAGTTTGGGTTTCACCATTGAATTTCTCGTCTCGAGTTGTACCTGTATACGTGATTTCAGATCGATCCTACGAAATTAAGTTTTTTTCCATTTTTTGCCCTATTTTCGGGTTTTGGGCTTCATATCTTTTCGAGCGTTTAATTTCGAAACTAATAGTCGGATTGAAGTTTGGGTTGCACCATTGAATTTCTCGTCTCGAGTTGTACCTGTATACGTGATTTCAGATCGATCCTACGAAATTAAGTTTTTTTCCATTTTTTGCCCTATTTTCGGGTTTTGGGCTCCATATCTTTTCGAGCGTTTAATTTCGAAACTAATAGTCGGATTGAAGTTTGGGTTGCACCATTGAATTTCTCGTCTCGAGTTGTACCTGTATACGTGATTTCAGATCGATCCTACGAAATTAAGTTTTTTT
The DNA here is from genome assembly GCA_038098605.1 of Gryllus longicercus. Lineage (NCBI taxonomy): Eukaryota > Metazoa > Arthropoda > Insecta > Orthoptera > Gryllidae > Gryllus > Gryllus longicercus. The sequence continues at coordinate 681,889 of JAZDUA010000696.1, forward strand.
CCATTTTTTGCCCTATTTTCGGGTTTTGGGCTTCATATCTTTTCGAGCGTTTAATTTCGAAACTAATAGTCGGATTGAAGTTTGGGTTGCACCATTGAATTTCTCGTCTCGAGTTGTACCTGTATACGTGATTTCAGATCGATCCTACGAAATTAAGTTTTTTTCCATTTTTTGCCCTATTTTCGGTTTTGGGCTTCATATCTTTTCGAGCGTTTAATTCGAAACTAATAGTCGGATTTAAGTTTGGGTTGCACCATTGAATTTCTCGTCTCGAGTTGTACCTGTATACGTGATTTCAGATCGATCCTACGAAATTAAGTTTTTTCCCATTTTTTGCCCTATTTTCAGGTTTTGGGCTTCATTTCTTTTCAAGCGTTTAATTTCGAAACTAATAGTCGGATTGAAGTTTGGGTTGCACCATTGAATTTTTCGTCTCGAGTTGTACCTGTATACGTGATTTCAGATCGATCCTACGAAATTAAGTATTTTTCCAATTTTTGCCCTATTTTCGCGTTTTGGGCTTCATTTCTTTTCGAGCGTTTAATTTCGAAACTAATCGTCGGATTGAAGATTGGGTTGCACCATTGAATTTCTCGTCTCGAGTTGTACCTGTATACGTGATTTCAGATCGATCCTAAGAAATTAAGTTTTTTTCCATTTTTTGCCCTATTTTCGGGTTTTGGGCTTCATTTCTTTTCAAGCGTTTAATTTCGAAACTAATAGTCGGATTGAAGTTTGGGTTGCACCATTGAATTTCTCGTCTCGAGTTGTACCTGTATACGTGATTTCAGATCGATCCTACGAAATTAAGTTTTTTTCCTTTTTTTGCCCTATTTTCGGGTTTTGGGCTTCATTTCTTTTCGAGCGTTTAATTTCGAAACTAATAGTCGGATTGAAGTTTGGGTTGCACCATTGAATTTCTCGTCTCGAGTTGTACGTGTATACGTGATTTCAGATCGATCCTACGAAATTAAGTTTTTTCCATTTTTTGCCCTATTTTCGGGTTTTGGGCTTCATTTCTTTTCGAGTGTTTAATTTCGAAACTAATAGTCGGATTGAAGTTAGGGTTGCACCATTGAATTTCTCGTCTCGAGTTGTACCTGTATACGTGATTTCAGATCGATCCTACGAAATTAGGTTTTTTCCAATTTTTGCCCTATTTTCGGGTTTTGGGCTTCATTTCTTTTCAAGCGTTTAATTTCGAAACTAATAGTCGGATTGAAGTTTGGGTTGCACCATTGAATTTCTCGTCTCGAGTTGTACCTGTATACGTGATTTCAGATCGATTCTACGAAATTAAGTTTTTTTCCATTTTTTGCCCTATCTTCGGGTTTTGGGCTTCATATATTTCGAGCGTTTAATTTCGAAACTAATAGTCGGATTGAAGTTTGGGTTGCACCATTGAATTTCTCGTCTCGAGTTGTACCTGTATACGTGATTTCAGATCGATCCTACGAAATTAAGTTTTTTTCCATTTTTTGCCCTATTTTCGGGTTTTGGGCTTCATATCTTTTCGAGCGTTTAATTTCGAAACTAATAGTCGGATTGAAGTTTGGGTTGCACCATTGAATTTCTCGTCTCGAGTTGTACCTGTATACGTGATTTCAGATCGATCCTACGAAATTAAGTTTTTTTCCATTTTTTGCCCTATTTTCGGGTTTTGGGCTTCATACTTTTCGAGCGTTTAATTTCGAAACTAATAGTCGGATTGAAGTTTGGGTTGCACCATTGAATTTCTCGTCTCGAGTTGTACCTGTATACGTGATTTCAGATCGATCCTACGAAATTAAGTTTTTTTTCCATTTTTTGCCCTATTTTCGGGTTTTGGGCTTCATATCTTTTCGAGCGTTTAATTTCGAAACTAATAGTCGGATTGAAGTTTGGGTTGCACCATTGAATTTCTCGTCTCGAGTTGTACCTGTATACGTGATTTCAGATCGATCCTACGAAATTAAGTTTTTTTCCATTTTTTGCCCTATTTTCAGGTTTTGGGCTTCATTTCTTTTCGAGCGTTTAATTTCGAAACTAATAGTCGGATTGAAGGTTTGGGTTGCACCATTGAATTTCTCGTCTCGAGTTGTACGTGTATACGTGATTTCAGATCGATCCTACGAAATTAAGTTTTTTCCATTTTTTGCCCTATTTTCGGGTTTTGGGCTTCATTTCTTTTCAAGCGTTTAATTTCGAAACTAATAGTCGGATTGAAGTTTGGGTTGCACCATTGAATTTCTCGTCTCGAGTTGTACCTGTATACGTGATTTCAGATCGATCCTACGAAATTAGGTTTTTTTCCAATTTTTGCCCTATTTTCGGGTTTTGGGCTTCATTTCTTTTCAAGCGTTTAATTTCGAAACTAATAGTCGGATTGAAGTTTGGGTTGCACCATTGAATTTATCGTCTTGAGTTGTACCTAAATACGTGATTTCAGATCGATTCTACGAAATTAAGTTTTTTTCCATTTTTTGCCCTATTTTCGGGTTTTGGGCTTCATATCTTTTCGAGCGTTTAATTTCGAAACTAATAGTCGGATTGAAGTTTGGGTTGCACCATTGAATTTCTCGTCTCGAGTTGTACCTGTATACGTGATTTCAGATCGATCCTACGAAATTAAGTTTTTTTCCATTTTTTGCCCTATTTTCGGGTTTTGGGCTCCATATCTTTTCGAGCGTTTAATTTCGAAACTAATAGTCGGATTGAAGTTTGGGTTGCACCATTGAATTTCTCGTCTCGAGTTGTACCTGTATACGTGATTTCAGATCGATCCTACGAAATTAAGTTTTTTTCCATTTTTTGCCCTATTTTCGGGTTTTGGGCTTCATATCTTTTCGAGCGTTTAATTTCGAAACTAATAGTCGGATTGAAGTTTGGGTTGCACCATTGAATTTCTCGTCTCGAGTTGTACCTGTATACGTGATTTCAGATCGATCCTACGAAAGTAAGTTTTTTTCCATTTTTTGCCCTATTTTCGGGTTTTGGGCTTCATATCTTTTCGAGCGTTTAATTTCGAAACTAATAGTCGGATTTAAGTTTGGGTTGCACCATTGAATTTCTCGTCTCGAGTTGTACCTGTATACGTGATTTCAGATCGATCCTACGAAATTAAGTTTTTTCCCATTTTTTGCCCTATTTTCAGGTTTTGGGCTTCATTTCTTTTCAAGCGTTTAATTTCGAAACTAATAGTCGGATTGAAGTTTGGGTTGCACCATTGAATTTTTCGTCTCGAGTTGTACCTGTATACGTGATTTCAGATCGATCCTACGAAATTAAGTATTTTTCCAATTTTTGCCCTATTTTCGCGTTTTGGGCTTCATTTCTTTTCGAGCGTTTAATTTCGAAACTAATCGTCGGATTGAAGATTGGGTTGCACCATTGAATTTCTCGTCTCGAGTTGTACCTGTATACGTGATTTCAGATCGATCCTACGAAATTAAGTTTTTTTCCATTTTTTGCCCTATTTTCGGGTTTTGGGCTTCATTTCTTTTCAAGCGTTTAATTTCGAAACTAATAGTCGGATTGAAGTTTGGGTTGCACCATTGAATTTCTCGTCTCGAGTTGTACCTGTATACGTGATTTCAGATCGATCCTACGAAATTAAGTTTTTTTCATTTTTTTGCCCTATTTTCGGGTTTTGGGCTTCATTTCTTTTCGAGCGTTTAATTTCGAAACTAATAGTCGGATTGAAGTTTGGGTTGCACCATTGAATTTCTCGTCTCGAGTTGTACGTGTATACGTGATTTCAGATCGATCCTACGAAATTAAGTTTTTTCCATTTTTTGCCCTATTTTCGGGTTTTGGGCTTCATTTCTTTTCGAGTGTTTAATTTCGAAACTAATAGTCGGATTGAAGTTAGGGTTGCACCATTGAATTTCTCGTCTCGAGTTGTACCTGTATACGTGATTTCAGATCGATCCTACGAAATTAGGTTTTTTCCAATTTTTGCCCTATTTTCGGGTTTTGGGCTTCATTTCTTTTCAAGCGTTTAATTTCGAAACTAATAGTCGGATTGAAGTTTGGGTTGCACCATTGAATTTCTCGTCTCGAGTTGTACCTGTATACGTGATTTCAGATCGATTCTACGAAATTAAGTTTTTTTCCATTTTTTGCCCTATCTTCGGGTTTTGGGCTTCATATCTTTTCGAGCGTTTAATTTCGAAACTAATAGTCGGATTGAAGTTTGGGTTGCACCATTGAATTTCTCGTCTCGAGTTGTACCTGTATACGTGATTTCAGATCGATCCTACGAAATTAAGTTTTTTTCCATTTTTTGCCCTATTTTCGGGTTTTGGGCTTCATATCTTTTCGAGCGTTTAATTTCGAAACTAATAGTCAGATTGAAGTTTGGGTTGCACCATTGAATTTCTCGTCTCGAGTTGTACCTGTATACGTGATTTCAGATCGATCCTACGAAATTAAGTTTTTTTCCATTTTTTGCCCTATTTTCGGGTTTTGGGCTTCATATTTTTTCGAGCGTTTAATTTCGAAACTAATAGTCGGATTGAAGTTTGGGTTGCA